>JARQOC010000002.1:699878620-700478620 GCA_033576535.1 Allobates femoralis | reverse complement strand
GAGCCAGGATCAGCTAGTTGCCTTCATGCAAACCTTAGATACCCGCCTTTCTAATCTACAGACTGACGAGCCCAACAATGTGACTCAGCTATCAAAGTTTCATCAGGAGCTCAATCGCCAATGTGAGATGCAGACCCACATGTTGAACTACATGACCTCCACAGATGACCAGTTAATGAAGGTACAGCTGGTTGCTGTCCCCCTAGTCTTTCAGCCTCCAGGACGGAATCTGATGGTTGTGCGTACAACGGAACCCTGTCCTCACCTCTGCAAGCCTCCTCATTACAATGGTGACCCCAAGTTGTGCAGAGGATTTCTCAACCAATGCTTGCTGTATTTTTCAGCCTTGCCGCAGCATTATCCGACCAACATGGCAAAGGTGGCTTTCCTAGCCTCTCACCACCTGGAGCCCCCTAATGAAGCAGAATGATCCATTGTGACTGATCCGCAGGAATTCTGGACACGTTCTGCAAGATTTTTGATGAGCCCGGTCGTGCTGCTTCTGCCATGGACTCTCTCTTTTATTTTTAACAGGGCTCTCTCACTGTTGGTCAGTATGCCATCCATTTTTGCATCCTGGCTTTGGAACTCCAGTGGACCAATAAGCCTCTAGTTGGAGCCTTAACGGAGAGGATTGTCTTGAAGAATCAAGGATGAATTGGCTGTCAGGGAACTACCCGAGACTCTGCATAATCTCTGATTCCTTACCATTTAGATTGACCTGCGTCTCCAGGAGCCTCAAGTGAGAGGATTCTTAAGTGATTTCCCCATCTAGCATCTTCTTCACCAAAACCTTGGTTTCCGCCTTGTCATGCTCCAGTCTCTGAGGATGAACCCTTGGAGCTTGACCATATCAAGGTGAAGAGGAATCAGCAAGAGGAAAGGCTCACTATAAATCCTCATCGATATGGTGGATGCTTTGCTTCTAGTCAACACAGTGGTACTGAGAGTTAGGAAAAGTCTTCCACCTAGGACAGATAAGCGAGGCCTCCCTAGGTGAGAATGATTCCTATCCTCCACTAACTATATCTATATAGGTGATCCTTAGAAAGGTGCAATTCTCTGACACGGCCTATCTGGACTCCAGGTCTGGTGGAAACTTAATCCAGCAAGCTGTGGCCAGGCAATTCGGGATTCCAATTGTTCTTCTGAACTGGTCCCGGTGCATCGTCTAAGTAAATGGGAGACCCCTGAAGGATCCCATTCTGGCTATCACCAAAGAGGTGAAGCTTCAAGTCGGTGCACTCCACAGGGAGAAAGTTACCTTCAATGTGTTACCTGAATCTTTCTCCACCGTTTCTACTAGGGCTTCTGTGGTTGCATCTGTGGCTCCCCTGCAGGGGATTGCCACTGGATCCACCGGTGCAAGGAGGGAATTACACCTTGGTTAGCATGGCACACCACACCTTCCACCCCAGACCTGAAGGGGGAGCTCTACTGGCTGCCCTAAGTTAGTTCCCCTTTAAGAACATCCTGGCCTGAGGGGAGGAGTTAGTTAGTCCCTGTAGTCAGTCTAGAGTCTGCAGTGAGAGGGAAGAGAGAGGAGACGGAGGAGCTGGTCGCTGGGAGAGATCCAGGTACCACTGACCACTGTGCGCACCCTAGGGAAAGGGTCGGAGGCAAGTGGAGAAAGAAAGGGAACTAAGAAAAGGGAACCGGTTACTACAGCCCTTTAGTACATCCGGACACCAGAGTCCGACACCTCTAGCATTTAGTGCTACAGCAAAAGCCCAGAAGACTCAGGAGGAGTTCAGCCCTGAGGAGAACAAAGTAAGAGACGCTAAACTGACCAAGTATAGGACCAGGGGCCATAGGAGGAACAGGGACCCCGCAGAAGGACCTCATTGCCAGTTTAGGAAAAAACCCAGAGAGGGAGAAGAAGCGGTGGGTTCAGGCTCAGGCAGGAGTTACCTTACACCACAGAGCACAAAGACAGAGAAGGCCTCGCAGCTTTCTAAGGTGGAAGTCCCAAGTTGCATTGGGGACCTGTATCTGACTGTACGTACCCTGTCACAGTAAAAGGTACCGAAACAACAATCCCTGTGTGTCTGTGTTCCTGTCTAACGCCACAATTCACTACCTTGTCTGCAAAGACGCAACTACTACTCCCCTCATCCATCCCCGCTGCCCTGAGGTAAAGCTCCACCTGTGGAGAGCTGACCCACCATCACCTCAGCGGCCAGCTGCAGTGCTGGTATACCCGTTACCAGGCACCATAGGTGGCGTCACGTTAACAATTCCCTTATCCCCACCGTTCCCTGCCATTTGAGGGTCCAGGGCACGGGACCGGGGATCGACCAGCCGTGATCACCCATCAAAGCCGCCATCAGCCCCGGTACCAAAATACCCCATACCCTGTTGGCCGCCTCACATCTCCATGAACCCCTCCTGGATTGGCTATCCGGTGATGTCCTTAGGAGGGGTCAGTCTTGTCATGATCACTGCCTAAAATCAGTATAGTCTGGTTCTTCCCTGCGGCCTCCAGCAGCTTTACCTGGGTTTACCTTCTGCCTACTGGTCCTTCGCAGATGTATTCGACAAGAAAGAAGCTGAGACTCTTCCTCCTCACAGGCCTTATGATTGTCCCATCGATCTAATTCTACTCTGCCTCAAGGTAGGATCTGCCCTCTTTCTCCCACAGAGACTCAAGCCATGTTTTATTACATCAAGGAGAATTTGGCCCGAGGGTTTATCCAGAAGTCCTCCTAACTGGCCGGAGCTGTGTTCTTCTTTGTCAAGGAGAAAGAAGGGGCTCTTCACCAGTGTATCGACTACTATGGTCTAAATGTAATAACGGTAAAGAACAAATACCCTCTTCCCTTAATTCCAGAGCTCTTTGATCGTCTTCAAGGTTCGAGAATTTTCACCAAGTTGGATCTCCATGTGGCTTACATCCTCGTCAGGATACTATCTGGGGATTAGTGGGAAAACCGCCTTCAACCTTTATGTAAAGGTTAAAAAGCAAAAATCAACTGTGCCTCTCTTATCAAGTTTTGTGCTATCACTTACTTAACCTAAGGGCTTTATTTCCCTGTGATTACCATTATAGGACTAGAAAGTCACAGGCAGGGCAGTCCGACACACCCCCTGCTGTGATTGTTACCACATTTTTAATGTACAATCTCTGTTGACATTGACTATTGTGTCAAAATGGTTTCAGGCAATAGTCTATGTGATACATTCAGCCTACATTATGTTGCTGTGAGATGAGGTAGCAAAAACATGCTGACAGATTTCCTTTAAAGTCTAATGAAAATACCATTACTGTTAAAGACCCATGGTTGGGAGCCGTTCTTTCAGAAGCCACATGCAATCATCTTTTCAAACAATAAAGAAAAATTCCCTAATAAGTTGATTTACAAAGTTTCATAAGTTTCCATACCGGACATAATTATATACAAAAAAAATAAAAATAAAGTTGAGTTACTCTTGAAAGGTGCATCAGACTGCCATAGTACACAGAATAGATTGCACATAGATGCGTACTATAACACCATTATACATACGTTATATATATTTTTGGGGAAGAGCCCTTTAAGACATACTCACTTAAGGGAATTTTCACAGTCTGCCTCTTTCCAGTCATGTATGACCATTCTTAATCTCCACCACCATGGGATTTTATGATTTTGACCCCACACCCTACCCCCTGGAAGATGATGAATTGCCGTATATACCCTCCATCTGGCCGGCAGAGGGGACGGTAAAGGTTATTCCTGTGCCTATAGCATAAATTGTAACACGAGGTGTCATAAATTTCTGCCCAGTCCACCTGTAGGGACTTATTATTTCTCAGCAAAGCAAAAAAAAAATAAAAGTAATAAAGTAAAGATAGAAGAGTTTATTACACTCATAAATTGTAGTGTTTGCCGCCTCGTCATCATTATATCAATAACAGTTTACTGCGGATTGTCTGAAATTGTCATAGCAGATTGTTCAATTTTCTGCTGTCGATTTCCTGATTCGGTTATTTATTGGTAAATTAGCTTTCAAGATGAGAACAAGTGCAAAATATTTTCTAGGATTCAATTAGGAGGCACGATTTTACAGATCTATCAGTCATCTGAATTTATCAATCATGGTGATATGAGAGGCCGGCCAGCGTCACATTTATTTCTTAGATTGCAATGTTTCACCCAGGCTGTGAGGAGCGATGAAAGATAACAGAGAACCGGCACTGGGACGGAGCCGTCACTGTGAATTAGCAGCCGTCTGATCAGGGCCGTGATGAATATCTACAGATCATGCTCTGAATGTGATGGAGAGATTGGATGAGGTTTCTGACACTGTAACGTCCTTCAATAACTGACATTGATATGCACAGTGCCTCCATAACAGCACTGGCTATAGTGCCCACAGAATATGCATAGTGCCCACATAACAGCACTGGCTATAGTGCCCACAGAATATGCATAGTGCCTCCATAACAGCACTGGCTATAGTGCCCACAGAATATGCACAGTGCCCACAGAATATGCATAGTGCCCACATAACAGCACTGGCTATAGTGCCCACAGAATATGCATAGTGCCCACATAACAGCACTGGCTATAGTACCCACAGAATTATATGCATAGTGCCTCCATGACAGCACTGGCTATAGTGCCCACAGAATATGCATAGTGCCCACATAACAGCACTGGCTATAGTGCCCACAGAATATGCATAGTGCCCACATAACAGCACTGGCTATAGTGCCCACAGAATATGCATAGTGCCCACATAACAGCACTGGCTATAGTACCCACAGAATTATATGCATAGTGCCTCCATGACAGCACTGGCTATAGTGCCCACAGAATATGCATAGTGCCCACATAACAGCACTGGCTATAGTGCTCACAGAATATGCATAGTGCCCACATAACAGCACTGGCTATAGTGCCCACAGAATATGCACAGTGCCTCCATAACAGCACTGGCTATAGTACCCACAGAATATGCACAGTGCCTCCATAACAGCACTGACTATAGTGCCCACAGAATATGCATAGTGCCCACATAATAGCACTAGCTATAGTAACCACAGAATATGCATAGTGCCCCCATAATAGCACTGGCTATAGTGCCCATAGAATGATATGTGACTCACCGTGACCGGGGTGTTCGCGTCGCAGGCGTTGACTCTCCTCTTGTCACGGAACCGCGCCTGCGGCTGCGGGGCCCGGTGGTCCAGATCAATAGGGGGGATGGCTGAACAGTAGGGGTAGTTTGTCTTCGTGACGCCACCTGCGGGTGTTCTGGTAACTTTACCAGCGCTGCTAGGTCTCCGGGGGATGTTAGGCAGCAAGATGGAACACTCCCCACAGGATGAGCGGGAGTCCCCGGAGCCGGGAGCTGCGCAAGATGTTGTGAGGCAGCTGCCGTAGTGCCGCTGTTAGGCCCAGGAGTCAGACACAGACACGCCAGAGTCTTTTCAGTACCTTTACTGGTGGTTTTCAGGTACGCCAGACCGGGTTTGTGAAGTTAACACTCCTGGAGGTTCACAGCAAGCAGTTAGTGTAGGTTTCCTTCTCTCTCTACTTCTGGTGCTAAGGTCGGGTGGATGTGGAATCCAGCCGGACCAGGCAGTGTGTTCAATAGAACGGATTTCACCTGGTTGTCAGCACTGAGGGCACTGTAAAAGGGTGATGATAATTCTACCTTCTTCCCTGGGCTCTCGTTGGTAGGTGCGACAGGTGAACAGGGGGCTAAACTCCCTGTGAAGTATGCTGGTTCTCTGAAGTGGCTATGTAGCTTCCACAGCTTCGGTTCCAGTAACCGGTTATTAAGGGAGAAAGTTATGATCACTCTGGTGTCCCTGAGAGGTGCTTCTCCTTTTCCTCTAACCCCAATTGCAAGGGTTTTCTCACTGGTAGCTAGGCTGACTAGGCCTGGTGTGTGTCTCATAAGCTTGAGATTGTACACAACCTGCAGCTCTTGTAGCGTCTGCACACTCTGATGTTTCTCCCTCCAAGACTCTATTTATAGGGGAAACTGGCTCAAAGTGACCAGTGGGGCTCCCCCTAGAGGCTCGGGGTGAAACCAGGTGTTATAAGGTGTTGTGGTGTTGTTAGGTATTTTGTGAGTATTGCTTTGCTGTTAGCTCCAATTTTGCCCCAAGGAGTTCTGTGGTGCCCAACAAGGTGCCAGGGTGCCACATTCCCCCTTAGTTAACCTCAGTTCTCCCGGCTGAGCAAAAAGTTCTTTTTACAACTTAACACTAAGCATTTTATAAACATTCAATAACAGAGTCTTAAAGAAAATTACAAAAATCACTGAAAAGGAAAAGGGAAAAATATGAAAAAGGTGAAAAGCAGTCCATACGGCACTAGTCCATCTGCCGCTGGCTGGAAAAGGTAAAGTTTTGGTCACACAAGTCCTGTGACAACCGTCCAAAGTTTATGAAAAGGGAAAAGGTAAAGTCCACACATATTTAAACTTTATACATTCCCTACGGGTGTCTCTGCTTGGGAGGCCGGTACTAACCTTCTACACCTTACCAGGCGCTTTCTGTCCCCAACTTAGTATACTTGGGACAGGGCCCAGTTCTGTCACGTACACACTTCTCAGCACGTGACTTGGGTTGCACCTGCAAGGGTTAATCTATCTCCTCTCACTCAATCCAGCACTCGACCTCTGTCCTATGCTGAAAGGGAGCATCGATCACACCCCGACTCACACTGTGCACCCCGCTTCACACTCACTGCCACCACTTACCAACATACAGGGGGTAAGTCCCTGGAATAATACTGTCAGCCAATCAACAGGATCACACACTTCTTAGGGCTATGAATCCTTTTAGAACAAACAAGGTTTCAGCTTATTAAAGTTTTAAGCTTTAATATAAAAAGTACAGTGCTTACATAAAAAGATATAAAAATAGAAATAATAAAATGACATACACATATGCAAACAATGAAATAAAAAGGAGAAACTTACAGAAGACTACACTTTCCTTCTGTTTGCCCGATGGGGAGGGCAGGAATAGATGGTAGGATGTTCACAGCAGCTTTCACCGACCCATCACTGTGACACCCAGCAGCAGCTGTGTGAGCCCAGATATAGACCCAGCCGGGGGGGTCAGACCCTAGACCGGCCTTCTAGTTTAGAATTCTAATTCTTGGCCTATGATTGGGCACTCACTCATTTAGCCCTGCATAGATTATGTTTTAAAAAATGTTCTTTGTCTCTGATTTCCCTCCAATTCTGTGGGTCTGTTTGAAGCTGCTATCTGAGATGGTTTGCTCTGTCATCTATGACCTTATCTGATCTTCCCTTTGAAGCTTCCTCTGTGTGTGATTTCTGTCACCCTCTGCTGTTCCCATCATGGCTCCCTGGGGAGACCAGAGTCAGTGGGACTGGTAGTGTGTGTTTATGTATCAGGTCCTGACCTCTCCTGGATGGCAGGAGATTTAACCCCTTACTGGTCTGGTGTCCAGACCCTGCGATACATATTTGCGACACCTCCCTCCTTATGAACGTGCATGGGGGCTGACTCACAGGTCGGCTCCCTAGCACGTACCCGGTTCGGCCCACCTTGCCGTGATACGCCATCAGCGTGATCAATCCCTTTCTTGGGTTGAATGGTGGAATCAGAAGCAAGATTCATACACTCATGACATTCAGGTTCAGAGACCGAGGTCTCTGCGGGGCCTTCCAGCACCTCAGGACGGTCATTTGCTGGTGTGACCGTCTGAATCCCCTTGCTAGAGATAGCCAGAAGGGGAGTGGAAGCCCCGACCTCACAGGAACCATCTTGGACCTGCTCTGGGTCGGCAGGTGGTCTGGTTATTTCTCTACAGGTTGAGGACCCAGAATGCAGTGCGGTCTCTGCATTCCCAGTACTCAATCTGCGGGCGAGAGCACCTCGGAAGGCCATCTCCCCGGGAAATAACGCCACTCTCTCAGTTGCCTGGCTGGCCAGCCACACAGCTTTCCCATCACCCTGACAAGCTGTGGACTGTGACAGTCCCTTAACTTGACAGGCTGTTGGGACTGCCATTACACCTTTCTGACAGGAGAGGGGGTTTGCTCTTCCATCTTCCTGGCAGACCAAGCGTGCCAGTCTCCCATCCGGACAAGCCAGGGGTACCTCTTTCCCATGGTCCTGAACGGCAGGGAGACCCGTCTTCCCATCAGTCGGATAAACCATGGGCCCGATTTCCCCATCGTCTAGGCCGACTGTGGAGGGTGATCTTCCTCTACTCTGACAGGACATGGAGGCTGCTCCTCCATCACCCTGGCAGGTAGTGAACCCATCTTTCCCACCAACCGGACAGATTATGGGCTCTGTGTTCCCATCCTCGTGCCCAGTTGGAGAAAGCACATTTCCCTTTTGTGGTGATCCCTCGGGATCCCGGCTAAGGATGGAGCAGCTCGCACCCGCCATGTCACAGTCTGTTGTAACACTGGCAGGTGGCATGTAACCACTGCTCTTGTGGTTACCATGCCCGCCTCCGTCTCCCTTAGCCACGAGATCTACCAGCTGGAGGGGACCCTCAGCGATGCCAGCTCGTGGCGTGGCATGGCTAAGTCCTCCTCTACCCTGAGGCCCATCACGATGTGATGCCTCAGGACCAGCACTTACCATGGGGCAGCTACCCACGTCCGTGTCACAGTCCATCGTGACACTGGCACGCTGCATGAGGCCATGTTCCGCAGGGTCCTCATGTCTGCCACCATCTACCTTCGCAACCAATGTTGCACTGGGGAGGAAACCCTCGGCGATGCCAGCTCGTGGCGTGACATCACTGAGTTCTCCTCCACCACGAGGTCCATTACGCTGTGATGCCTCCTGATCAGCACTTGTCATGGAGCAGCTAGCACCCGCCATGTCACAGTCCGTCGTGACCTTGGCAGGTGGCACACAACCACTGCTCTTAGGGTTGTCATGCCTGCCTCCATCTACCTTAGTGCTGATTCCTGCTACCTTCATGGGATCCTCAGCAATAGCAACCTGCAGGGTGATATCACTGAGTTCCCTAACATCAGGATTCACTTCATGAACAGGCAACACATTGACATTTCCCTGCCCATCATCAACATTGACAGTTCTTGGCACATCATCATAATCATCAACATCATCATCAACATTATTACCCTTCCCATTATCAACCTGGACATTAACCTTCACATTATCCACATTGACATCACCCTTCACATTATTCACCTGGACATTACCTGACGTGTCAGACCTGGGAGGGTTATCAGGAACATAATGTGCAACCATCCGCCCCAGATCTATTCCCAATAACACATTGGCGGGGAGATTCTTGGTTACCCCAACCTCCCTCCACCCTCTTCCCACACCCCAGTCCAGATAAACACGGGCCATGGGCAAATATCGACGCTCACCCCCGATACCGTGACAGTCAGTGTCTTTCCAGGGATAAGTTCATGGGGATACACGTATTCGGGGCGGATGAGAGTTCGTTCCGCGCCAGAGTCCCTGAGCCCCACAGTGATGGTGTTACCCACCGTGACCGACTGCAAGTTCTCCCTGGAACTCCCACCCGTACCACCCACAAACAAAATAGCAGCACTAGGCCCTGGGGCCTCAGATGAGGGGCTCCTCTTCTGCCTCTCCGGACACGTGGCACTCACATGTCCCGGTTGTCCACAGATAAAGCACTTGCGTGCGTCGGCTGTCAGCCAAGTGCTGGCAGCGGGGACAGGACCTCCGGAAGGTCGGCTGGCAGGGGCAGGGATGGTGGTCATCGGCTTACCCCCTTTCCCGTTGGTGATGATCGACTTCCGCACCTCCGGTCTCCGATTGGCCTCATAGGTATCCGCGATCTGCGCTGCTTTGTTCGCATCTGGTGGCTCCCGATCCATCACGAACTGTCGCACCTCAGAGGGCAAATATGCAGGAACTGGTCTTTCACCATCAGATCCTTCAGCTGCTCAAAGGTGGTCACTTCCAGTCCTTGGATCCACCGTTCAAAGTTGGTTCTGAGCCCGTGGACCACATCACTATAGCTGTCGTGTGGTCCACGCTGGAGGTTCCGGAACTTTCTGCGGTACACCTCTGGGGTCAGGTTGTATTTCCTGATCAGAGCCTCTTTGATTGCATCATAGTCGCCATCTAGGTCTGGTGGGAGGTCAGCAAACGCCTCCGCAGCTTTGCCTCTCAGTCCTGGGGCTAGATACAATGCCCACTGCGCACGGGGTAGATTGTATTGTCTGCAGGTTTTCTCAAACCCCCGAAGGAAAGTATCTAAGTCCGTGTCCTTCTCCATCACAGGGAAGTTTTCCAAACGCGGTCTCCTTAGATTTATGTCCTGGGAGGGGGTTGTCTGAGGATTGATACCCCTCTCTACTTGGGCCATCTGAAGCTTGAACGCTCTCTCGGCCTGGCGTTCTGCAGCAGCAGCCTCTCTCTCGGCCTGGCGTTCGGCAGCCTCTCTCTCGGCCTGGGCAGCCTCTCTCTCGGCCTGGCGTTCGGCGGCAGCAGCCTCTCTCTCGGCCTGGGCAGCCTCTCTCTCAGCCCGGCGTTCGGCAGCCTCTCTCTCGGCCCGGCGTTCAGCAGCCTCTCTCTCAGCCTGCTGGAACTGAACAATAAGCTGCCGGCGCTGATTGGGATCGCCTGTTCCCAACTGTTGTAAGGCCATTTGTAAAGACAAGTCCATAGACTCCTCAGAACCGGCATTGCTGGCACCTCCAGAGGGCATCTCCGGTGCAAGAACTGGCATTACTTGGCCTGTCAGAGGTGGACTCTGTCTGTGTTCAGGTGCTTCATCGGTCTGTGCCAAGTCGTGCTCCGCCAATGCGTGAGCCAGCATATCCTTGGACTTGCCGGCAGTCTCTATCCCTCTTTGCTCGCAGAGGTCGATCAGAGTCTGCATGTTCTTCTTCTTGTATTGGGCTGCCATGTCAATGAACAGCCTTTGCCAAATAAAAAATAGAAAAGAAAAACGGGGGAGGGAAACTGTTTGCAAGTATGTCTAAGTAAGCACTGAGCTGAACCTTGTAGAACTGGTGCTCCTCGCAAGAACACCAATTCTTTAGTACAGGGAATAATTTCTTAAACCCTGCACTAATGCTCTAATAGAAATAAATTCTATCCCACCGCTTGCCACCAATTTGTCACGTACACACTTCTCAGCACGTGACTTGGGGTTGCACCTGCAAGGGTTAATCTATCTCCTCTCACTCAATCCAGCACTCGACCTCTGTCCTATGCTGAAAGGGAGCATCGATCACACCCCGACTCACACTGTGCACCTCGCTTCACACTCACTGCCACCACTTACCAACATACAGGGGGTAAGTCCCTGGAATAATACTGTCAGCCAATCAACAGGATCACACACTTCTTAGGGCTATGAATCCTTTTAGAACAAACAAGGTTTCAGCTTATTAAAGTTTTAAGCTTTAATATAAAAAGTACAGTGCTTACATAAAAAGATATAAAAATAGAAATAATAAAATGACATACACATATGCAAACAATGAAATAAAAAGGAGAAACTTACAGAAGACTACACTTTCCTTCTGTTTGCCCGATGGGGAGGGCAGGAATAGATGGTAGGATGTTCACAGCAGCTTTCACCGACCCATCACTGTGACACCCAGCAGCAGCTGTGTGAGCCCAGATATAGACCCAGCCGGGGGGTCAGACCCTAGACCGGCCTTCTAGTTTAGAATTCTAATTCTTGGCCTATGATTGGGCACTCACTCATTTAGCCCTGCATAGATTATGTTTTAAAAAATGTTCTTTGTCTCTGATTTCCCTCCAATTCTGTGGGTCTGTTTGAAGCTGCTATCTGAGATGGTTTGCTCTGTCATCTATGACCTTATCTGATCTTCCCTTTGAAGCTTCCTCTGTGTGTGATTTCTGTCACCCTCTGCTGTTCCCATCATGGCTCCCTGGGGAGACCAGAGTCAGTGGGACTGGTAGTGTGTGTTTATGTATCAGGTCCTGACCTCTCCTGGATGGCAGGAGATTTAACCCCTTACTGGTCTGGTGTCCAGACCCTGCGATACATATTTGCGACAAGTTCCTCCACCCTTCTGTACACTACTTTTTACAGGTTTTGAAAACGGTTACTATTTACAAACACTTACAGGTACTATGATTCCCCTACATTCTAAACCCATTCTCCAAGTTTGTTTGGGGCTTGTCCTAATGTACTACGTGTGGATCTGCGTACTGTGGGTGTTTCCAAAGCTGTTGGTGTAGTGTACGAAGTGGTTCTTAATTCTCTATGTCTGCTTTGTGTAAGACCATAGTAAGTGCGGAGTCTATCTACTGGACTATCCTCTGAAGGTAGTTGTGTAGGAATGGCTTCTCTTACTGTGGGACTAGCAGGTTCACCGATTACAGGAATCTCAGGTTCCATAATAACAGGCTGCAAATCTTGCACTTGAACTTGTGGTTGTTGGACTTGTTGGATTGGCATTGGCTGTTGATTTTCTCCAGGCTGGTAGAAATGCATAACTGGTATGATGTATACTCCATCGCATTGTGGCCAGTCAGCTGGTAGATATCCAATGTCTGTAAGGACTAGATTTTCTTTAGTTTCTTCATCTATAGTTACAGCAGGGTAACTGGTTGCTTGTGGGATTAACTGTGGCGGACATTTCTTTAAATGATCCCTTGAAACAGTTGCAGTAGTATTCCCATTGTCTTTACTGATAACACAAGTTTTTGAGTTGTCATAGTGTGACGGCATAACGGTGTAAGGTTCAGATTCCCAACTGTTATCCAATTTGTTGGTTTTTCTTTTTCTTTTTAGCACTAAGTCTCCTGTAGCTAAAGGTTCAGCTGAGGCGTGCTTGTTGAAGTCTTTTTCTTGCTTAGTTCTGCTGATTTCTAGGTTCCTTTCAACACTTTCTTGTACTTTTCTGTACTGTTCTTGGCGATGAGTGACCCAATCTTGATCAGAAGAATCTTCTGTTTGTTCGATGGTTCCCATCTGTAAATCAATAGGCAATTTACCTGGTCTTTCTCTCATTAAGTAAGCAGGTGTGTAGTTGGTTGAACTGACAGGTATGTGGTTGTAGATATCCACGAGATCTGGAAGTTTCTCTGGCCATTGATTTCTCTCATCAACTGGTAAGGTTTTGAGCATGTCAATGACTATGTGGTTCATCTTCTCACATAAACCGTTCGTCTGAGGATGATAAAGTGTTGTGCGGATCTTCTTACACCCATATAGCCCTAAGAATTCTTGGAACAGAGCTGATTCGAAGACTGGCCCTTGGTCAGTCAAGACTTGGTCTGGATACCCATGTGGGCGACAGAAGTAACTCTGGAATGCTTTGGCTGCGACCTCTGCAGTTAAGTCCTTAACTGGAACGACTACCAGGAACCTTGAATAGTGGTCAACAATGGTGAGAGCGTAAGTGTACCCGGTTCGACTTGGGGTAAGCTTCACGTGGTCGAGAGCAACTATTTCAAGAGGTTTGGTGGTAACAATTGGCTGCAACGGAGCTTTCTGAGTTAGATGGTCTTTCCTTCGAAGGTGACATGGTCCACAGTTTTTACACCATTTGTCAATTGAGCCTCGCATACCGACCCAGTAAAACCGATCTTTTAGGAGTCTCTCCAGCTTCTTCCATCCAAAGTGTCCGGCATCATCATGGTATGCTTCAAGGATCATTTGGACTTCAGTCTTGGGAACTACAATCTGCCAGATTAGTTCATGGGTTCTTGGATTGAGGTATCTTCTGCATAGTTTACCTTAGTAGACAAACAACCTTCCTTTCTCTTTCCAGGCGTTTAGCAGTTTGTGAGGCATCAGAATCCATGTTGGCGTGCTCTTGAGTGATCAGGTACCTTACCAGGCTGACATCTGGGTCGTTAGCTTGAGCCTCCTTCCAGTCATGGTGAGGTAAAGGGTTCACGGTCCTCTCTACACGTTTCTGGTTTCTCTGATGACATGTTGCTGTACCGGAACGGTGGAAAGCAGGTAGTTCAATCTCTTCCAGGTCATCTGTCTTCTCCCTCTTCAGGAAGGTTAGGCATTCTGGACAGGGCATCAGCATTGCCGTTCTTGTGACCTGCCCGGTATTTTACAGTGAAGTCATAGTTTGAGAGTCTTGCTACCCAACGTTGTTCTAGGGCTCCCAGCTTTGCAGTCTCTAAATGTGTTAGAGGATTGTTATCTGTGAAAGCTGTGAATGGGACGGATGCCAGGTAATGCTTGAAACGCTCTGTGATTGCCCTGACCAGGGCCAGGAACTCTAGCTTGAAGGAGCTGTAGTTCTCCGGGTTCCTTTCCGTGGGACGGAGCTTTCTGCCGGCGTAGGCTATCACCTTCTCCTTGCCCTGCTGGCGTTGAGCTAGGACGGCTCCTAGGCCTTCATTGCTTGCATCAGTGTACAATAAAAACGGGAGATTGTAATCAGGATAGGTCAGGATCTCTTCTCCAGTGAGAGCGTCTTTCAGCTTCTGGAAGGATTGCTCCTGTTCTGGGCCCCAGTGGAACGGGGGTCCCCTGATTTTGCCGTTTTTTGGATTGACCTACTAAGAGATCTTGCATGGGTGCTGCTATCTTGGTATAGCCTTTGATGAAGCGTCGGTAGTATCCGACCAGTCCTAGAAATTGACGTACCTCTTTGTGAGAAGTTGGTGCTGGCCAGTCCTTGATAACGGTTACTTTATCCGGATCCGGTGCTACGCCTTCAGCGCTGACCACGTGTCCTAGGTATTGGACCTTGGGTTTCAGCAGGTGGCACTTGGACGGTTTCAGTTTCATCCCGTACTTGGACAGTGACTCGAACACTTCAATCAGGTGCTGGAGGTGATCTTCATAGGTCTGAGAGTATACAATTACATCATCAAGGTATAACAAGACAGTCTCAAAGTTTTTGTGGCCCAAACAACACTCCATCAGTCTCTGAAATGTTCCTGGGGCATTGCACAACCCGAATGGCATACTGTTGAACTCGCATAAGTCCATAGGAGTAGTGAAGGCTGTTTTCTCACGATCCTCCTCTGCAACGGCAACCTGCCAGTACCCACTAGTAAGATCTAATGTGGAGAAGTAGTTGGCAGATTTGAGTGCAGCTAGTAACACTTCTATGCGTGGTAATGGGTATGCATCCTTGTGTGTGACTTTGTTGATTTGCCTATAGTCTACGCACATCCTCATACTACCATCTTTCTTTTTAACTAGGACTAGTGGTGCTGCCCAGGGACTACAGCTATCCCTAATGACTCCTGCATTCTTCATGTCCCGAATCATCTCTTTCGCTTTTTGGTAGTGAGTGGGTGGTATAGGCCTGTATCTTTCTTTGATAGATGCATGGTTGCCTGTGGGGATATGGTGTTGTACCCCTTTAATCCTCCCAAAGTCAAGTGGGTGTTTGCTGAACACTTGTTCATACTCCCGAACTACCCGGTATACTCCATTTTTCTGGTGAGAGGGTGTATTGTCAGTTCCTATACTGAGCTCCTGACACCATTTCTCTCACTGATCTTTGGAGTGAGGGGGTTCATCAGTGACTGTTTGTGCAGAGGATTTTACATCAATTACAGCATCATCTTTTACTTGGTACAATTTTGCGACAGTTGCATATCTTGGCAGTCTGACTTCGTCATCACAATAATTTAATATGCGTACGGGGACTCTCCCTTTTCTCACATCGACCAACCCTCTGGCTGTCAAGAGCGTAGGACTACTATCGGACATTACAGGTTCTACTACAGCTTGGTAGTCCTGCCCTCTGAGGCCTATGGCTGCTCGACACCAGATCATCATTTCACTTCTGGGTGGTACCACAATTGGAATGGGATCTGTAACCCGCACTCTGCCAATTTCACCATTAGACAATGTTACCTGTTGTTGATAAACCAGAGCTCGGATCTGCTTTTGGATTGCTCTCCTCTCTCTGGGTCTACCAGCTTCAACACTCTGTTGGAGTACAAACAACACTTCATCGATGCATTTAACCATAACATTTGTACCCAGTATTACATACGGATCTTTGTTG
Source organism: Allobates femoralis (assembly GCA_033576535.1). Taxonomy (NCBI): domain Eukaryota; kingdom Metazoa; phylum Chordata; class Amphibia; order Anura; family Aromobatidae; genus Allobates; species Allobates femoralis. Next base: position 700,462,699 of record JARQOC010000002.1, on the reverse strand, counting down.
TTAGGTTTATCCTGAACCACTAAGATACCCTGGTTCTTCAGCTGGACCCTTCCCACCTTTACTGTAGCTTCCCTTTGCCCCTCTATTGTAACTAGCAAGCCATTAGTTGCCTGAAGGTTCATATCGGGATTTGGGGGTTCTAGCTTAACATCAGGCCAGAACTGTTTGTAAAGGGTACTCGGGATGGATGTCACCTGGGATCCAGTGTCTATCAAGGCGGATATAGCGATGCCATCGATGACGATTGGTAGATATGGACAGTCTCCTACATACTTGTATTCCCAGCTGGACGTTGGGCCTGGACAGTCTACTCCTGGGGTTGGCCCTTCTCGCCCAGGGTTTGCCTGTTTAAAGGACGGGACTGTTGAATACGTCCTCCGAAGTCATTCTGCTGACTGTTGCGGCATCTGTCAGGACTGCGGCGGTCTGCAGGTTTTCCTCGCGATGGCTGCGTCTTTCTCTTCATCCACGGGACGTCATCAGGGCTGTCGGCGAGCTGAATCTTGTCCGATGACCTTGCATCTGTCTTGGGTCTTCTCCCAGCTTGTAGCTTGGCCACGTCTTTCATCAGCTGTTCAACATTAGCACACAGTTGTTCAAACCGGTCAGGTATTACAGTCTGTGCACTGGACTGAACCGTATGGATTGGAGATGCTGCTGCCGGCACGGAAGGGGTGTCCGTATACTGCTGCTGCTGTGAAGCGGAATCGGGCACCGCGGCAAGCCGTTGTCCCCAGCCTGTTAAGTCTCTCAAGGTATCAAACTCTGCGCCAGGATTTTGTATGGACCACCAGCTTGCTTGCTTTCAATCCTCAGATAGTCTAAGACCCACAATAAATTGTTCAATTAACGCTTTGTTTTCATCTCTGACACCATCAGGATCAACTTGTTTTAACAGTCTTAATGCTTCTTGCAATCGCAGTGAATAATCTAGGACACTTTCTTGTGCCCCTTGGTTACAACGATAGAATGACAGTCTTAATTCAGCTTCGGTATGGCGTTCAAAAACCCGGGTTAATTTAGCGAATATCTGCTCCACAGATTTCTGAGTTTCTACAGGCCAGCTGCGGCTCTGCAGCTCTGCTGCGCCCGTTAACTGTCCCATAACAACTGAAGCTCTCTGCTTACCGGTCATAGCGTACATGTCCATCGTTTGGCATATCTTCCTCTGGAAGGTCTCCAAGGTGCTGGGTGTACCGCTGTACTTAGGTAACCAGGTCGCACTTGGAATGTAAGGCAGAGATATCGGCATAATCGGAGCGGGTTGCTGTGGCATACCGCCGGCTTGTTGCTGTCCATCAAGAGGTATATTTTGAGGTGCCGGTTGGTTTAGCGGGGGTACCGCGTTGTTGGGAGCCGGGTTACTCATGGTCGCTCCCCCTTAGTTAAGCGTAGCCTTTCCCTCGGTTTCAAACGGAAGTGTCGGCCTCGCGGTGAGGAGTGAGGCACCACAGGAGTTTCCGGTTCCTGCTGCGTACAGGGAAGTCGTCAGAACGTGGGGGTGGGGCCAATCTTTGCGCCCTTTTCACAGTCACGCCCCATCTTTTCCCACCTTTTCGCGGACCAAATTTACAGTTCGATATTTACAGTCAATAAATAACACACAACACCCATGATAACGGGCCTGCTCGTATCCTGTTCGTGACGCCAAATTCTGACTCACCGTGACCGGGGTGTTCGCGTCGCAGGCGTTGACTCTCCTCTTGTCACGGAACCGCGCCTGCGGCTGCGGGGCCCGGTGGTCCAGATCAAGTAGGGAGGATGGCTGAACAGTAGGGGTAGTTTGTCTTCGTGACGCCACCTGCGGGTGTTCTGGTAACTTTACCAGCGCTGCTAGGTCTCCGGGGGATGTTAGGCAGCAAGATGGAACGCTCCCCACAGGATGAGCGGGAGTCCCCGGAGCCGGGAGCTGCGCAAGATGTTGTGAGGCAGCTGCCGTAGTGCCGCTGTTAGGCCCAGGAGTCAGACACAGATACGCCAGAGTCTTTTCAGTACCTTTACTGGTGGTTTTCAGGTACGCCAGACCGGGTTCGTGAAGTTAACACTCCTGGAGGTTCACAGCAAGCAGTTAGTGTAGGTTTCCTTCTCTCTCTACTTCTGGTGCTAAGGTCGGGTGGATGTGGAATCCAGCCGGACCAGGCAGTGTGTTCAATAGAACGGATTTCACCTGGTTGTCAGCACTGAGGGCACTGTAAAAGGGTGATGATAATTCTACCTTCTTCCCTGGGCTCTCGTTGGTAGGTGCGACAGGTGAACAGGGGGCTAAACTCCCTGTGAAGTATGCTGGTTCTCTGCAGTGGCTATGTAGCTTCCACAGCTTTGGTTCCAGTAACCGGTTATTAAGGGAGAGAGTTATGATCACTCTGGTGTCCCTGAGAGGTGCTTCTCCTTTTTCTCTAACCCCAATTGCAAGGGTTTTCTCACTGGTAGCTAGGCTGACTAGGCCTGGTGTGTGTCTCATAAGCTTGAGATCGTACACAAACTGCAGCTCTTGTAGCGTCTGCACACTCTGATGTTTCTCCCTCCAAGACTCTATAGGGGGATCTGGCTCAAAGTGACCAGTGGGGCTCCCCTTAGAGGCTCGGGGTGAAACCAGGTGTTCTAAGGTGTTGTGGTGTTGTTAGGTATTTTGTGAGTATTGCTTTGCTGTTAGCTCCAATTGTTCCCCAAGGAGTTCTGTGGTGCCCAACAAGGTGCCAGGGTGCCACATATGCACAGTGCTCCCATAACAACACTGGCTATAGTACCCACAGAATATGCATAGTGTGCCTATAACAGCACTGACTATAGTGCCCACAGAATATGCATAGTTCCCCCATAACAGCACTGACTATAGTGCCCACAGAATATGCATAGTGCCCCCATAACAGCACTGACTATAGTGCCCACAGAATATGCATAGTGCCCCCTTAACAGCACTGGCTATAGTGCCCACAGAATGATATGCACAGTGCCTACAGAATATGCATAGTGCCCACATAACTGCACTGACTATAGTGCCCACAGAATATGCACAGTGCCCTTATAACAGCACTGACTATAGTGCCCACAGAATATGCATAGTGCCTACATAACAGCACTGACTATAGTGCCCACAGAATATGCATGGTGCCCACATAACAGCACTGGCTATAGTACCCACAGAATGATATGCACAGTGCCTCCATAACAGCACTGGCTATAGTACCCACAGAATATACATAGTGTCCCTATAACAGCACTAGCTATAGTACCCACAGAATATACATAGTGTCCCTATAACAGCACTGACTATAGTGCCCACAGAATATACATAGTGTCCCTATAACAGCACTGGCTATAGTACCCACAGAATATACATAGTGTCTCTATAACAGCACTGACTATAGTGCCCACAGAATATGCATAGTGCCCACATAACAGCACTGGCTATAGTACCCACAGAATATGCATAGTGTCCCTATAACACCACTGACTATAGTACCTACAGAATATGCATAGTGCCCCATAACAGCACTGATTATAGTGCCCACAGAATATGCATAGTGTCCCTATAACAGCACTGACTATAGTACCCACAGAATATGCTTGGTGCCCACATAACAGCACTGGCTATAGTACCCAGAGAATGATATGCACAGTGCTCCCATAACAGTACTGGCTATAGTACCCACAGAATGATATGCATAGTGCCCACATAACAGCACTGGCTATAGTACCCACAGAATATGCATAGTGCCCACATAACAGCACTGACTATAGTGCCCACAGAATGATATGCACAGTGCCCACAGAATATGCATAGTGCCCCCATAACAGCACTGGCTATAGTACCCACAGAATATGCACAGTGCCCCCATAACAGCACTGACTATAGTACCCACAGAATATGCATAGTGCCCCCATAACAGCACTGGCTATAGTACCCACAGAATATGCACAGTGCCCCCATAACAGCACTGACTATAGTACCCACAGAATATGCATAGTGCCCCCATAACAGCTCTTGCTACAGTACCCACAGAATGATATTCAAAGTGCTCCCATAACAATACTGGCTAAAATGCCCACAGAATATGTACAGTGCCCCCATAACAGCACCGGCTGTAGTCCCACATAATATGCACAGTGCCCCCATAACAGCACCGGCTATAGTCCCACATAATATGCACAGTGCCTCCATAACAGCACTGGCTATAGTCCCACATAATATGCACAGTGCCCCCATAACAGCACCAGCTATAGTGCCCACACAATATGCACAGTGCCCACAGAATATGACCAGTGCCCTTATAACACCACTGGCTATGGTACCCACAGAATAAGTACAGTGCCCCCATAACAGCATGGCTATAGTACCCACAGAATATGCACAGTGCCCACATAACAGCATCGGCTATAGTACCCACAGAATATGCAGTGTCTCAATACCAGCACTGGCTATAGTGCCCGCAAATTATGCAGAGTGCCCCCATAACTATAGCACTGGCTATAATGCCCATGAAATATGTATAGTGTCCTCATAACAGCACTGGCTATTGCCTGGCTATATCTACTCCACCCCTGACCTGCTGTGTCCTTACCATTGTCCTGTAGAATGTAAGCCCGCAAGAGCAGGGTCCTTTCCCATGTGTACAGTCACTATTAGTTTGTTCACTGTTTGTTTTGTATGTAACCCCTTCTCATGAACAGCCCCATGAAATTAATTGTGCTATAATTATATGCACAGGCCCTTCATAACAGCACTTGGCTAGAGTGCCCACAGAATATGTACTGTTGCATTCAGACTGCGGCCTCTTAATATGTATTGGTGTCTGCGCTTGGTTTCCATATATATTAGTGTATGGCAACCAACTTGCCATCAAAATGTGTAAAATATATAAATAATGAAAAAAAATGCATAGAGGTCTCCTGTATTTTTCCTTCTCGGCACAGACAAAGTGGACAGCTTTGGGCTGCAGCCTCCAGTTATTCGCTTTATTTTGGTTGAGTATCAAATATGTTGACCGCACACATTTTTTTAAATTAAATAGATAATTTAAAAAATTAAATAGATAATTAAAAAAATGGCAACATATTCCCTCCCCCCCAAGTTGATACTCAATCAAGATAAAACGCATAAAATTGACGCTTTCATTAGAATCGCCAATTCCTGGCACTGGTGCTGTCCAATGCCCTGGTGCAGTAGTATTGTGATAGAAAGGGGTTAATGACAGCTTAGTATTGATAGTTCATGTGCAAATTACAATTACTTTAAAAGAGTGGTGGGGCACAGAAATGGAATAAATTAAAGGAAGTTTAGTTCTCTGTATTAATACACCATAATACGTTTCCACAACAAAAGCTGTCTTCCTCAGGTGTATTTACATTAACATGATCCTGGACACATTAAATAGTCTGACCTACCAATCAGATTACATCACTTATTGAGGTCACTATGTTAACCCATTTCTGCCCAAAGGCTGATCACAATTAGTCGATCCACACTTCTAAATGGTTGTGCCACTATCTAAAATACATAAAACCATAATCAATACATGTGAATTATCACAATTAATAGCAATTCAATTATATATAAAATACAAATAAAAATACTTTTTTTCCATATACAACAATAGTTAAAACTGTATATAAAAAATATATATTAAAAATTAATATTATCAAAAGTTTCATCTATGTAGGGACTTTTTCTAAAATAAAAAGACAACTGATAAAAACGTATTTGTGAACAGGCTCAATCATGAGATTTAGGCCGTCCAGATGCAGCGTGGCTAGTTTAAAGATCCAGAAGCTTTCCTTCCTCACCAAATCCCTGAGCCGGTCCATTCTGGTGTCAGGGATCCAGTCTATAATTGTCAGTTTCAAGCCACTCAGATCCACTTGGAAGAGCTGAGTGTTTTTTCATGGGGCATTGTGGATTATCATCGGAGGGTATGTTTGGGATTAATAAATGGGAAAATGAGAGATGTCTGTGTTTTTGTTTCTAATATACCCTAGGTGATTTGATTTCAAACTATTTAAAAAAGTAATATAAACTATTTTAGAAGCACCAATGTTTCCAACACATTTCTCTTGAAAAGCTTTGTCATGAGGTCTTTTATAGTGAAACAACATGTTTCACTAGGAACAGCTTTGTCTATGGGTGTTTTTCTGTGAACTATGAGACGAAAGCATTGTTCCTCCTGGCGTATTGTAAGTTAACTTTCTTAGCCTCAAAAAGGTAATGTACACATGGGGCCCAAAATGTTTAAAACTGGCTTTTGCTTTCTGCTCTTGTTAGCAATTATAAGAAATAAAAAAAAATGCACTCCAATTCCATGAGAAACAGCTCTGAATCTGATGGTGTAAATATTTGTGCCGTAAAATACCTTCTTCAGTTGACAAGATAAGCAGCTGCATAGATTACCGGCATCCACTGCTGATTATTTATACAGCTTTTAATTCTGAGCCCCTGCGCTCACCCGTCTGACAGGGGGAGGGACGTTTTTCTTTGAAATTGCGAATTGCTTTTACCTGGAAGTCTCATTTCACATGTTCTCTCATTCCTGCGATATGAATTAGGTAAATAGAAATATTAGTCTCAACATGGATGTTTTGTATGTCTTTTCTAGGAATCTTCTGTCTGACGACACAACATGGTAAAAATGTTGCAAAAAATAGCAGAAAAACACATCAATAGTATAAAAAACGACTGGTTAAAGGGGTTTTTCCCCTACAATAATATTGATGATCTATCAGTTCAGTGGGGTCAGAGTCCTGGCACCGTGATCGATCAGCGGTGCAGCAGGGGCCCAGGTCACCCTCATTCTCTACCAGGACTAGATCCACTTTCTCAGGGTGGTGCCTCATATCTTAGTCTTATGTAACCTCTTCCCATCACAGTCATTTTTTTCTTTTTGCACTTTTATTTTTTTTCTACACTATTTGTAAGAGCCATAACTTTTCCATCAGACAGATGAAATAACCATATAACGTTTTTTTTTCTGGGACAAGTTTTAGTTTTGAATGACACCATTCACTCTCAGATACAAGGTATCTTATGGCGAAATGGTAAAAAAAATCCTGCAGTTTTCCCCAAGCTTTTGTGGGTTTAGTTTTTAGAATGTTTATTGAACTGTAAAAATGTTCTGGCAGTATGATTCCCCAGGACAGGACAATTATGGTGATGCTAAACTTGTCTTCCTCTTCTTCTTCTTCCTCCTCTACTTCTACCTCTTCTTCTTCCTCCTCCTCCTCCTCCTCTTTCTCCTCTACTTCCTCTTCTTCCACCTCTTCTTCTTTCTCGTCTTTTTTTTCCTCTTCTTCCTCATCCTCCTCTTCTTCGTCCTCTTCTTCTGTTTCCTCGTCTATATTCTCTTCATCCTCTTCTTCTTCTTCCTCTTCCTTCTCTTTCTCCTCCTCCTCCTCTTCTTCATCCTGCTTTTACTCCTCTTCTTTCTTTTCTTCTTCCTCATCTACTTTTTCAACTTCTCCCTCCTCTTCCTCCTTCTCATCGCCTCCTCCTCTTTCTCCTCCTCTAATGCCTCCTCTTTCTCCTCTTCTTCTTTTTCCTCTTCTTTTTCCTCCTCTTCTTTTCCTCCTCTTCTTTCCTCCTTCTTCTCCTCCTTCTCCTCTTTCTCCTCTTCTTTCTCCTCTTCTTTCTCCTCCTCTTTCTCCCCTTCTTTCTCCTCCTCTTTCTCCCCTTCTTTCTCCCCCTCTTTCTCCCCCTCTTTCTCCCCCTCTTTCTCCACCTCTTTCCCCCCCTCTCTCTCCCCCTCTTTCTCCTCCTCTTTCTCCTCCTCCTCCTCTTCTTCATCCTGCTTTTACTCCTCTTCTTTCTTTTCTTCTTCCTCATCTACTTTTTCAACTTCTCCCTCCTCTTCTTCCTTCTCATCGCCTCCTCCTCTTTCTCCTCCTCTAATGCCTCCTCTTTCTCCTCTTCCTCTTCTTCTTTTTCCTCTTCTTTTTCCTCCTCCTCTTTCTCCTCTTCTTTCTCCTCTTCTTTCTCCTCCTCTTTCTCCCCTTCTTTCTCCTCCTCTTTCTCCCCTTCTTTCTCCCCCTCTTTCTCCCTCTCTTTCTCCACCTCTTTCTCCCCCTCTCTCTCCCCCTCTTTCTCCCCCTCTTTCTCCTCCTCTTTCTCCTCCTCTTTCTCCTCCTCTTTCTCCTCCTCTTTCTCCTCGTCTTCCTCTTCTTTTTCCTCCTTTTCTGAACTTTATAAAAATAAATAATAATAATAATAATGATAATCTGATATGTGTTGCCTTTTCCCAAGACCAATAATTATTATAGTCTTCCATATGTTGAGCCATTTCAGAGCTTGTTTTTCAATTGGGGTACATATAGCTATTTCTTGTATTCTGTGGTGGAGTTGTGGCAACAGAAATACACTAATTTGGATGTTTGATTTTTTGTTTACTGAATTTGCTTTTTTTTATTCATTTTTTTCCATTTCTTATTTTTTTCTTAGTTTATCTAGTTTTACTTTTGTTACTTCTACTTTACTTTCTGTTTACTTTGACTTTTCTATCATTCAAGTAGTGCAATATATAATAAAATTAACAATCTCCTATGAAGTCAAGCTTAGGCGTCACTGGGATATCTATGATGGCAGTGATGTGGCCTTCACCAGGACCCAAGCTGTCATGTCTGCCATGGTCCCTGGCTCTGATTGCTGCTGTTATGGGCAGGTGCCGACTGTATAAAACAGCTGCCACCTGCCCTGAGCCCACTCCGTATCCACCACTTTATGATGTAACAGTTCAGGATGCATCAAGATCCACTGAGTATCTTTTTTCTTTCTTTTAATCTGCCATATGATTCCATAGATATGGCCCTTTTAAATTTAGTACACATTTTCTGATCTTTAGCAAGGAGACAATTCTCACATGTTAATAATGCAGAGCTGCCTAAAGACACGCCCCTGAGGATCCTACTAGCCATGCCCCTAGATAATAAAACACAATAGAAAGACACAATAAAAAGACCCATACCTCTGGCAGATACATAAAAAAACATAACCCACCACCCCATACTCACAGTCACACCCAGCATACTTAGGGGAGCAACGGGAATAAACGAAGAGCAAAACATGGTTACATATGACCTGGTGACATGTCCGCTTTCTTTGGGCTGTGGTACCAAGCACAACCTATACAATATAGACCTGTGACCAGTGATGTAACTTGAAGCTCACGGCTCCCAGTGAAGAAGCTTAAATGGGGCCCCCAATTATTACAAGTCTTTAATAGCATTAGGCTTTTTTATATGGACCAAGAAACCTTTGGGGACCCCTAGGCTCCAGGGCTCAAGTGTTATTGCACCTTCTGCACCTACTGTAGTTACACCCCTTCCTGTGACCTTTTGTCATTAGAATAACCCCCCTTCAGCCTCCCCTTATACCTTATATAAGTGTACAACCTTTTCCAAATGCTTTGCTGGAACATATAGACATGATAGAGAATAGAGAAGGCAGTGTAAAAGCATGTGCACACAGTGCATTTCTATCACATTTTTTAGTGCAGTTTTGACACAAAACATCAAGCAATTCCTTATGTCAGCAAAGTCAATGAGAATCCTGAAGTTTTGTGCACACGTTGCCTTCAGATTTGGTGCAGAAATAAATCTGCAGCACGTCAATTCTCGCAGCATTTTTCCACCCACCCCAGAATGCGAATGCATGAGAAAAAATTGGCAAAAATGTATTTTTTTCTGCCTGGAGATGGAGATTTGGTGCAAAAATTTCTGCACCAAAACTACAGCAAAGCCTGATGTCTTTAGATTGAAGGGAACCAACCAGCAGGATTTAGGGCCATAAAGTGAAGCTGGTGCCCTACTGGCTCTGGGCTACTGAGTGCAATCATACCTTTACTTCAGAGATTATATGTATGATTGCAGAGAAAAGAGTTCTCAAACACCAGTAACACCGTGCAGCAAATTAGCATAAGAGAGAGCATATCTTCGTATTACTCCCCTGTTTGCTCTACGCCAAACCCCTCCACTCTCTTCCTCCCTCTCTCCTTCACCTCTCACTCACTCCCTGTCAGTATAACAGGCACATTACTTCTGACATTGTGCTTGGAGATAGCACAATGCCGGGATCCTGTGTGCCCATCACTGCCTCCCTCCTGTGTTCCGGCTTCTCACTACTTCTTCTGTCTGTGATTGGTCACGGAGAGCAGGAGAAGACCCCGTCCCCTCCTGTCTGAGAGACATAGAGGGAGGGGGGAAGGTTTGGCTTAGAGCAAACAGGGAAGTAATACAAAAACACCCAACTTCTCAGTGATGCTCTGCTGCACTTATGCTAATATGTTGCACTGTTTTCCTCGTGTTTGATAACACTTTTCTTTGCAATCATACATGTAATCATTAAAGTAAAGGTATGATTGCACTCAGTATCCCAGAGCCTGTAAGGCACCGGCTTCTCTTTGTAGTCCTAAATCCTGCTAGTTGGTTCCCTTTAAATAAAAATCTCTGGGCATTGAGTTTTCTGTTTTTCTGGTTCAGTTTTATTGCATTTTCTTGTCCTGTTTGTATAAAGTTTTTGCTGCATTTTTAGTGCGTTTTCCCCCTCTGTTGGTTTAATTCCCATGGGGGTCCCATCCCTTTCCCCTCACCTTCTCCCTCCCCTTCCCCTCTCTGTATCTCTTCTCCTCCCCCTTCTCTTCTCCACTCCCTCCCTCTCCCCTCTCCCTCTCTCTTCCTTCAAAATCACAGCCAAAACCAAGCAGGTTTCAATTTCGGTCAGGAATAAAATAACAAACAGTTTTTGTGTGTATGCATGACATTCCTGGAATATCAAAGTTTTGCTGAAAATTAAAAACGCTGCTTTTTATTAGCATGTATTTGCATAAAACCAAGGGAAAAAAAGAAAAAAAACGCTGCAAAAACTTGCCACTAGAGGGTGCTTACTGCTTAAAGGGGTTGTCCGGGTTCGTGACATATCCTCAGTGTATATCCAGCCTGCCTAATGCTGACAATCACTCATGTACTTCCTGTCAGTATTCTTCACTGTTCCTGAGATATCAGTAATCTGCTTCTGAAGAAACCGACCAGGGGGTGTGTGCTGCCATGATAATGTTATCTGGAAGTGTCCTCCTACTCTACTCCAAGTCTGCCCTCCAGAGAACAACCCCGCCCACTACAGCAACAGGCCCTCCCTGTCCATATGATGAGCCCTCCACACATTACCAAATCCTCCCCCTACAGCATGGATCCCGGAGCAGAGAGCAGAGAGCAGACCTCCTCCCAGCCACACGTAAGGAGAGTGTGCAGAGCAGACAGGGCTCGGCTGCTGTTATCAGTGTGGAGCGAGGACTGTGCCAGCCACTGATGGCTGCCTGGAAGCGTCTCATCTTCACAGGGGTTGGCAATCACACTGGCACACTGTAACAAAGTACTGCTGAGTGAAAGACAGTTCATGTCTTCACACAGGGGCAGACTTGGTGCAGTGTAACAGCAGCCTGTCCAATCAGTGCCTGCAGAAGAATGAAGTGTTGGGGATGTTTGTATGGAGTATACTGTGTATGATACTAAGGATTCTGATACTAAAAATATAGGGCTTGTCTGGGGTTGTTGAGGAGCCCTTCCTTCCTTCTATCCTTCCTTCCTGCTATCCTTCCTTCTATCCTTCCTTCCTTCTATCCTTCCTTCTTTCCTTCCTATCCTTCCTTCCCTTCCTTCCTTCTATCCTTCCTTCCTATCCTTCCTTCCATCCTTCCTTCTTTCCTTCCTATCCTTCCATCCTTCCTTCCTTCCTATCCTTCCTTCTATCCTTCCGTGAACCTGTATCCTTCCTTCCTTCCATCCTTCCGTGAACCTGTATCCTTCCTTCCATCCTTCCGTGAACCTGTATCCTTCCATCCATCCTTCCTTCTTTCCATCCCTCTGTGAACCTGTATCCTTCCTTCCATGAACCTGTATCCTTCTTTCCATCCTTCCGTGAACCTGTATCCTTCCTTCCATCATTCCTTCCGTGAAACTGTATCCTTGCATCCATCCTTCCATCCATCCTTCCGTGAACCTGTGTCCTTCCTTCCATCCTTCCTTCCCTCCATCCTTCCATGAACCTGTATCCTTCCTTCCGTGAACCTGTATCCTTCCTTCCTTCCATGAACCTGTATCATTCCTTCCATCCTCCCGTGAACCTGTATCCTTCTTTCCATCATTCCGTGAATCTGTATCCTTCCTTCCATCCTTCCTTCCGTGAAACTATATCCTTGAATCCATCCTTCCGTAAACCTGTATCCTTCATTCCATCATTCTGTGAACCTGTATCCTTCTTTCCATTCTTCCATGAACCTGTATCCTTCCTTCCATCCTTCCGTGAACCTGTATCCTTCCTTCCATCATTCCTTCCGTGAAACTGTATCCTTGCATCCATCCTTCCATCCATCCTTCCATGAACCTGCGTCCTTCCTTCCATCCTTCCTTCCCTCCATCCTTCCATGAACCTGTATCCTTCCTTCCATCCTTCCGTCCTTCCGTGAACCTGTATCCTTCCTTCCATCCTTCCGTCCTTCCATAAACCTGTATCATTCCTTCCATCCTCCCGTGAACCTGTATCCTTCTTTCCATCATTCCGTGAATCTGTATCCTTCCTTCCATCCTTCCTTCCGTGAAACTATATCCTTGAATCCATCCTTCCTTCCGTAAACCTGTATCCTTCATTCCATCATTCTGTGAACCTGTATCCTTCTTTCCATTCTTCCATGAACCTGTATCCTTCCTTCCATCCTTCCGTGAACCTGTATTCTTCCTTCCTTCCATCCTTCCGTGAACCTGTATTATTCCTTCCATCCTTCCGTGAACCTGTATCATTCCTTCCATCCTTCCGTGAACCTGTATCCATCCTTCCGTCCTTCCGTGAACCTGTATCTTTCCTTCCGTCCTTCCGTGAACCTGTATCATCCCTTCCATCCTTCCGTGAACTTGTATCCTTCCATCCATCCTTCCTTCCTTCCATCCTTCCGTTAACCCTGTATCCTTACTTTCATCCTTCCGTGATCCTGCATCCTATCACTTTATAATGTTTGTAGCTGTAATATGTAGCAAGTGCACATGGACGATTCACCTCTGCCAGTGCTGGGAAAGACAAGCTGCACTTTATTTATGTATTGTTCCCTTCACCTCCGGGCAATTTTCTGCTTTCCGTTTTTCCCTCCCCTTCTTCCATAACTTTTTTATTTTTCCGTCAATTTAGACATATGAGGCTTGTTGTTTTCTGCATGACGAGTTGTTCTTGTGAATCACGTCATGTATGTTACCATATAGTGTACAGGAAAATGTCAACAAAATTCCAAGTGTGGTGAAATTGCAAAAAAAAAGGTAATTTGCAATTAAACCTTTTGTTTCTTGGGTTTTTCATTCACCATGTTCAATATATGGTAACACTGAGGTGTCGGAATGATGTCTGGGGTCAGTACTATATGGTAACACTGAGGTGTCTGTATGATGTCTGGGGTCAGTACTATATGGTAACACTGAGGTGTCGGTATGATGTCTGGGGTCAGTACTATATGGTAACACTGAGGTGTCAGTATGATGTCTCGGGTCAGTACTATATGGTAACACTGACGTGTCTGTATGATGCCTCAGGTCAGTACTATATGGTAACACTGAGGTGTCGGTATGATGTCTGGGGTCAGTACTATATGGTAACACTGAGGTGTCAGTATGATGTCTGGGGTCAGTACTATATGGTAACACTGAGGTGTCGGTATGATGTCTGGGGTCAGTACTATATGGTAACACTGAGGTGTCAGTATGATGTCTCGGGTCAGTACTATATGGTAACACTGACGTGTCTGTATGATGCCTCAGGTCAGTACTATATGGTAACACTGAGGTGTCGGTATGATGTCTGGGGTCAGTACTATATGGTAACACTGAGGGGTCGGTATGATGTCTGGGGTTAGTACTATATGGTAACACTGACGTGTCTGTATGATGCCTCAGGTCAGTACTATATGGTAACACTGAGGTGTCGGTATGATGTCTGGGGTCAGTACTATATGGTAACACTGATGTGTCGGTATGATGTCTGGGGTCAGTACTATATGGTAACACTGAGGTGTCGGTGTGATGTCTGGGGTCAGTACTATATGGTAACACTGAGGTGTCGGTATGATGTCTGGGGTCAGTACTATATGGTAACACTGAGGTGTCGGTATGATGACTGGGGTCAGTACTATATGGTAACACTGACGTGTCGGTATGATGTCTGGGGTCAGTACTATATGGTATCAATGACGTGTCGGTATGAATAATTGAAGAATTAAAGAAACAAAAAAGAATTGCGCTCTTGCACCATTTCCATGATCCGCAGTGTTCATACAGTCAAACATTTATTCTGACAATCAAAATCTATATCCATTTTTATTTTAAAGAGAACCGTCACCCATTTTTGTGTATTAAAATAAAAGCTCCTTTTTTAATCAGGGACTATGCTGCTTTCTAACAAGGAGGCTATTTTGCCCTGACTGCCCCGTAAACACAATAAATAACTTACACAAATCTCCCGCTCTGTATAATAATTACCTGTTTCCGGTCCGATGGGCACACTTGCAGCTTGGTTAGTCCTGCCTCACCCGCTGTCCATCCCGCCTCTCCTGCAATCTGACTGCCCGTCCCCTCTTCTGAGTGATGTGGATAATGCCTCCTCGGGAAGAGCCAGAAACTCATCCAACCATGAGCAAGCTGTAGGGGTCTCTGTGGCGTCGACACATGAGCGCAGAGGGATTTAAATCACGGGCCAACACCGCTTATTCTTCGGTGCCGACCAATGAGCGCTGTGGGTGCGTGATTTCAATATCGCTTAGCAATCGACGCAGTCAACAGTGACAGTTGAGCGGCGCGGGATTCAAAGCTTTGAATCCAGTGCCGCTCATTGACTCAGCTGGCGGCCAAGGAGCTCGTGGGATTCAAATCCCTTGCCACCATACTGTGCAAACCATTGATCCACCATATACAGTGCTAACCACTGAGCCACCATATACAGTGCTAACCACTGAGCCACCATATACAGTGCTAACCACTGAGCCACCATACAGTGCCAACCACTGAGCCACCATATACAGTGCTAACCACTGAGCCACCATATACAGTGCTAACCACTGAGCCACCTAAACACTGAGACATCATATACAGTGCTAACCACTGAGCCACCATATACAGTGCTAACCACTGAGCCACCATATACAGTGCTAACCACTGAGCCACCTAAACACTGAGACATCATATACAGTGCTAACCACTGAGCCACCATATACAGTGCTAACCACTGAGCCACCATATACAGTGCTAACCACTGAGCCACCGTATACAGTGCTAACCACTGAGCCACCATACAGTGCTAACCACTGAGCCACCGTATACAGTGCTAACCACTGAGCCACCGTATACAGTGCTAACCACTGAGCCACCGTATACAGTGCTAACCACTGAGCCACCGTATACAGTGCTAACCACTGAGCCACCATACAGTGCTAACCACTGAGCCACCATACAGTGCTAACCACTGAGCCTCCATATACAGTGCTAACCACTGAGCCACCGTATACAGTGCTAACCACTGAGCCACCGTATACAGTGCTAACCACTGAGCCATCACATACAGTGCTAACCACTGAGCCACCATATACAGTGCTAACCACTGAGCCACCATATACAGTGCTAACCACTGAGCCACCGTATACAGTGCTAACCACTGAGCCATCACATACAGTGCTAACCACTGAGCCACCATATACAGTGCTAACCACTGACCCACCATATACAGTGCTAACCACTGAGCCACCGTATACAGTGCTGACCACTGAGCCACCATATACAGTGCTAACCACTGAGCCACCAAATACACCATATAAATCTCGGAACAACAGGATACAGGTTCACAGAAGGATGGAAGGAAGGATACAGGTTCACGGAAGGATGGAAGGAAGGATGGATGCAAGGATACAGTTTCACGGAAGGAAGGATGGAAGGAAGGATACAGGTCACAGAAGGATGGAAGGATGGAAGGAATGATACAGGTTCACGGAAGGACGGAATAATGGAAGGAAGGATACAGGTTCACGGAGGACGGAAGGATGAAAGGAAGGATACAGGTTCACGGAAGGATGGATGGAAGGATGGATGCAAGGATACAGTTTCACGGAAGGAAGGATGGAAGGAAGGATACAGGTTCACGGAAGGATGGAAAGAAGGATACAAGTTCACGGAAGGATGGAAGGAAGGATACGGTTCACGGAGGATGGAAAGAAGGAAGGATGGATGGAAGGATACAGGTTCACGGAGAGGAGAGGATAGGTACGGAAGGATGGAAGAAGGAGAGGGGATACAGGTTCACGGAAGGAGAGGAAGGAGGAGGAAGGATACAGTTCACGAAGAAAGGAAGAAGAAGGATAAAGGAAGAAGGATGAACATCACGAAGATGAAGAAGTTCACGGAAAAAAGGATGGAGGGGAAGGAGGGGAGGGAGAAATGGTTCATGGAAGAAGGAAATAAAAGGATGAGGAAAGTAAGGAAGGAAGGTACGGTTACGGAAGGATAAAGGATAAGAGAAAGGAAGAGATACGGTTCCGGAGGAGATTGGAGGAAGTAAGGTAGAGGAGAGGAAGATGAGAAGATAAGTAGGGGATGAAAAGAAGAGGATACAGGTCACGGGGAAGTGGAAGGGGAGATGAAAGTGGAGGATGGAGGTAGCGAAGATGGAAGGAAGGAAGGAAGGAAGGATACGAAGAAAGGAAAGAAAGGAAGGATAGAAGGAAGGAAGGATGGATACAGGTTCACGGAAGGATGGAAGGATACAGGTTCACGGAAGGATGGAAGGAGGGATACAGGTTCACGGAAGGATGGAAGGAAGGAAGGATACAGGTTCATGGAAGGATGGAAGGAAGGATACAGGTTCATGGAAGAATGGAAAGAAGGATACATGTTCACGGAAGGATGGATGCAAGGATACAGTTTCACGGAAGGAAGGATGAAGGAAGGATACAGGTTCACGGAAGGATGGAAAGAAGGATACAGGTTCACGGAAGGATGGAAGGAATGATACAGGTTCACGGAAGGACGGAATAATGGAAGGAAGGATACAGGTTCACGGAAGGATGGATGGAAGGATGGATGCAAAGATACAGTTTCACGGAAGGAATGATGGAAGGAAGGATACAGGTTCACGGAAGGATGGAAAGAAGATACAGGTTCACGGAAGGATGGAAGGAAGAATACAGGTTCACGGAGGGATGGAAAGAAGGAAGGATGGATGGAAGGATACAGGTTCACGGAAGGATGGAAGGAAGGATACAGGTTCACGGAAGGATGGAAGGATGGAAGGAAGGATGGAAGGAAGGATACAGGTTCACGGAAGGAAGGATAGAAGGAAGGAAGGATACGAAGAAAGGAAAGAAGGAAGGATAGAAGGAAGGAAGGAAGGATGGATACAGGTTCACGGAAGGATGGAAGGAAGGATACAGGTTCATGGAAGAATGGAAAGAAGGATACATGTTCACGGAAGGATGGAAGGAAGGATACAGGTCATGGGAAGGATGGAAGGAAGGATGGATGCAAGAATACAGTTCACGGAAGGAATACAGGTTCACGAAGGATGAAGAAGATACAGGTTCATGGAAGGATGGAAGGAATGATACAGGTCACGAAGGATGGAAGGAAGGAAGGATGGAAAGAAGGATACAGGTTCACGGAAGGAAGGATAGAAGGAAGGATAGGAAGGAAGGATAGGAAGGAAGGAAAGAAGGAAGGATAGAAGGAAGGATAGCAGGAAGGAAGGATAGAAGGAAGGAAGGGCTCCTCAACAACCCCAGACAAGCCCTATATTTTTAGTATCAGAATCCTTAGTATCATACACAGTATACTCCATACAAACATCCCCAACACTTCATTCTTCTGCAGGCACTGATTGGACAGGCTGCTGTTACACTGCACCAAGTCTGCCCCTGTGTGAAGACATGAACTGTCTTTCACTCAGCAGTACTTTGTTACAGTGTGCCAGTGTGATTGCCAACCCCTGTGAAGATGAGACGCTTCCAGGCAGCCATCAGTGGCTGGCACAGTCCTCGCTCCACACTGATAACAGCAGCCGAGCCCTGTCTGCTCTGCACACTCGCCTTACGTGTGGCTGGGAGGAGGTCTGCTCTCTGCTCTCTGCTCCGGGATCCATGCTGTAGGGGGAGGATTTGGTAATGTGTGGAGGGCTCATCATATGGACAGGGAGGGCCTGTTGCTGTAGTGGGCGGGGTTGTGTCTATGGAGGGCAGACTTGGAGTAGAGTAGGCTGACACTTCCAGATAACATTATCATGGCAGCACACACCCCCTGGTCGGTTTCTTCAGAAGCAGATTACTGATATCTCAGGAACAGTGAAGAATACTGACAGAAAGCACATGAGTGATTGTCAGCATTAGGCAGGCTGGATATACACTGAGGATATGTCACGAACCCGGACAACCCCTTTAATGTGTGATTACTGAATCCAATTTATAATCAGTATGCAGTGTGCTCCCTCTAGTGGCAGCTGCTGGTTATCAGCCTTTTATCTTTTTAGTTTATGTCTATACATTTTATGTGTAACCTCTGACTTTGTAAAAACACATTATAGCTGGGTTCACACATCACGTAAAAATGACTCCTGGTCACATGTATCAAAATCTGCCAAAAAATCATAATTAATTACGGCACAATTGTGTATTTTGGTGCAGAATGAGCCGTGCACCAGATTTGGACATCTGCGACAGCAGGCATTGACTCCACAGTGTGTTTTTACTATGTGAGTGAATGAGACTTGTTAAATCTCCATACACTTGCAGTCTGCTATAGCTGTTTGTGCAATTTTGGTGAAAATTATTTAAAAAAGTATTGGATTTGTGAACAGACTAATAAAATGTGTCAGTGCAGAATTTTACATTTTTAAAAAGGACATTGACTTTAAAGCATTGATGAACCCAGACAGAAGAGGGCCCCATATGTAAGAGCCATTACATGGGCCCTATACAGTGATGTTATAACCTGAAGCTCATGGGCCCCCAATTATTACAAATGTTTAATAGCATTAGTCTTTTTCTTTATCCAAAGAGACTTTTGGGGCCCCCTAGGCTCCAGTGCCCGGTTGTGATTGCAATCCCTGCACCTCTTATTTTTCTGCCCCTGGCCCTATACAGTCTGGCAGCTCCTCATGGGACCGCTTGGGTCAGCTGCACCAATGATGTGTCCACCCATGCTTTAGCAGGATTGTTCCATCAATATAGTATATTACTTATTCATAGGACAGGTGATAATTTTACTACTTCTAACGGTCTGACTGCTGGGACTCCTCTGATCAAGCATTTCTGAGCATGTGTGAATGCTTCTCTTTTAACGTTCTACAGGAGTTATCTCCAGTTCAGAAGACCGTATTTTACTGTCTGTAGACGGACCACAATGTGTAAACTGACTATGGGTCTCCATACCAAAGGCTGACAGCCTCATACATGCCTATCAGGCTGAAAGTTTGTCTGTAGACCCATAGTTGGTCCATGTATATACAGATTGAGAAATATGGTCATCTGATCCGGCTTTATAGATAGTGGAGCAGGGGTTGCTAATGCTCAGTAACATGTCATTCACATAGGGACATATTGGCAACCTGTTTTCTGAGTCAGTCTCCCCAGCTATTTTTAATGGGACAACACCTTAAAGGGAATCTATCAGCAGGTTTTTGTTAATTAAGCTAAGGGATGCATAATGTATAAACGTAATGTAGAAGCAGAGACCCTGATTACAGAATTATCACTTACTGGGCTGATAAAGTAACTCATTTATCTGCAGGATATTATCACTCGAGAACTAGTAAACCTGCTGCATGTAATCCACCATATTCATGAACTTTGTATAACCCTGAAATTTGGTGTGGGCATGGTTATACAGAGCAATCAAAACTGCAATGAACAGCCCAGTAAGTGACACATCACTGGAATCGGAGTCTATGCCCCAACATCATAGAAAGGTAAAGTTGGAAGGGACCTCCTGCGTCATTTGGTCTAAACCCCCTGCTCAAAACAGGAGTCACTACATCGTCCCTGACATATGTCTGTCCAGCCTCTGTGTGAAGACTTCCATTGAAGGAGAACTCGCTACCTCTCATGGTCGCCTATTCCATTCGCTGATCACCCTCACTGTCAAAAAGGCTTTTGTGATATCTAATCTATGTCTCCTCCCACTCAGTTTCATCCCATTGCTTCTAGTGTTTCCTTGTGCAAATGAGAATAAATCTGATCCTTCTACAATGTGACAGCCCTTGAGATATTTATAGACAGCTATTAAGTCTCCTGTCAGTCACCTTTTTTACAGGCTAAACAATCCCAAATCCTGTTATTGTTCTTTATATGACATGAATTGCAGACCGGTCATCATTCTGGTCGCTCTTCTCTGAACTTGCTCCAGTTTGTTGATGCCTTTTTTATAATATGGAGCCCAGAACTGGACACAGTATCCAGATGAGGTCTGACCAAAGAAGAGTAGAGGGAGATAATGACTTCATGTGATCTAGACTGTATGCTTCTGCTAATACATCCCAGAATTGTGTTTGCCTTTTTTGCTGCTGCATCACACTGTTGACTCATGTTCAGTCTGTGATCTATTAGTATACACAAGTCTTATTAACATGCAGGGCTGCCACTAGAAATTTTGGGGCCCCTTACTAGCAAAATTTTGGGGCCCCCCTGAGACTCCACCCCAACTCCGCCTCCACCCACACTCCGCCTCCATCCAGGTTCCACCTCCACCCACGCTCCGCCTCCACCCATCAAACCTTCCATAGTTTCACCACCCACTATTGGATGCACTCCCTTTCTGCACCACGTCCTCGCCAATCACTCATTAGTCTTTTTCTATACATTGTTCTTTATCAGAGCTGTGGAGGGATGTGAACAATAAATGCCACATGAGGCAGAACAATACTGGTGCTGTTATTTATTAACCCTGTACAGGGGTGGGGAACCTTTTTGCTGCTGGAGGGACATTTGGAAATTACTACTGTCATTTAGGGGCCGCACATCACCATGAAAATTACCGGCTACATTAAATTAATTGCCTCACTTAATTTGATGGCTGCAGCTGCTCCTCTGTGTCCTGCGATGTTTGGTGATATCTGATCTTCCAGCTTTGTGTTGGTCTGCAGCGCAGTCGACTCTGTGACAATAAGTTTTGTAAATCAAATACATGACATAGGAAATTGTTATATATACAATATATACAGGACAAAGAGTATATACAGCACTGCAGAGGGCTAGGGGACACAGACTGGGGGTGAGCTGAGCTCTGCAGGAGCCACAGGGATGTATGGTCTCTCCCCGGGCCCCCACCCATTGAGGGGGTGAAGTGAGCTCTGGAGCCAGGGGTCACAAGCTTCCAGAAAATGGCAGCGGATCTCGATTACTTATTATTATCAGAGACTCTGGAGAAGAATACTACCGGCAAAGGCAGCCGAGACTATAAGAGCGGGAGCGGCATCCGCTGGGGGTTACCACTGGTACACACACCTCGTACGCACGTGGCTCCACTCCGTACACCTTGTACGCACGCAGCTCAGCTCCGTACACACTCGGCTCCGCTCCGTACACCTCGTACACACACGGCTCTGCTCCGTACACCTCGTACACATTCGGCTCCACTCCGTACACCTCGTACACACTCGGCTCCGCTCCGTACACCTCGTACACACTCGGCTCTGCTCCGTACACCTCGTACACACTCGGCTCTGCTCCGTACACCTCGTACACACACGGCTCTGCTCCGTACACCTCGTACACACTCGGCTCCACTCCGTACACCTCGTACACACACGGCTCTGCTCCGTACACCTCGTACACACTCGGCTCCACTCCGTACACCTCGTACGCATGCGGCTCAGCTCTGTACACTTCGTACATACTCGGCTCAGCTCCGTACACCTCGTACACACACAGCTCTGCTCCGTACACCTCGTACACACTCGGCTCCGCTCCGTACACCTCGTACACACACGGCTCTGCTCCGTACACCTTGTACACACTCGGCTCCACTCCGTACACCTCGTACGCATGCGGCTCAGCTCCGTACACCTCGTACACACTCGGCTCCGCTCCGTACACCTCGTACACACGGCTCTGCTCCGTACACCTCGTACACACGCGGCTCCGCTCCGTACACCTCGTACACACTCGCCTCCGCTCCGTATACCTCGTACACACTCGGCTCAGCTCCGTACACCTCGTACACACTCGGCTCGGCTCCGTACACATCGTACACACTCGGCTCAGCTCTGTACACCTCGTACACACTCGGCTCTGCTCCGTACACCTCGTACACACTCGGCTCTGCTCCGTACACCTCGTACACACTCGGCTCCACTCCGTACACCTCGTACGCATGAGGCTCAGCTCTGTACACCTCGTACACACTCGGCTCCACTCCGTACACCTCGTACACACTCGGCTCTGCTCCGTACACCTCGTACACACTCGGCTCTGCTCCGTACACCTCGTACACACTCAGCTCCACTCCGTACACCTCGTACACACTCGGCTTGCTCCGTACACCTCGTACACACTCGGCTCCACTCCGTACACCTCGTACACACTCGGCTCTGCTCCGTACACCTCGTACACACTCGGCTCTGCTCTGTACACCTCGTACACACTCGGCTCTGCTCCGTACACCTCGTACACACTCGGCTCTGCTCTGTACACCCCGTACACACTCGGCTCAGCTCCGTACACCTCGTACTCACGCGGCTCTGCTCCGTACACCTCCTACACACACGGCTCTGCTCCGTACAACTCTTACACACACGGCTCTGCTCCGTACACCTCGTGCACACTTGGCTCCGCTCCGTACACCTCGTACGCATGCGGCTCAGCTCTGTACACCTCGTACACACTCGGCTCCACTCCGTACACCTCGTACACACTCGGCTCTGCTCCGTACACCTCGTACACACGCGGCTCTGCTCCGTACACCTCGTACACACTCGGCTCTGCTCCGTACACCTCGTACACACTCGGCTTGCTCCATACACCTCGTACACACTCGGCTCCACTCCGTACACCTCGTACACACTCGGCTCTGCTCCGTACACCTCGTACACACTCGGCTCTGCTCTGTACACCTCGTACACACTCGGCTGTGCTCCGTACACCTCGTACACACTCGGCTCTGCTCCGTACACCTCGTACACACTCGGCTCCGCTCTGTACACCTCGTACACACTCGGCTCAGCTCCGTACACCTCGTACTCACGCGGCTCTGCTCCGTACACCTCGTTCACACGCAGCTCAGCTCCGTACACCTCATACGCACACGGCTCCGCTCCACACACATCATGCATACATGGCTCCGCTCCGTACACCTCGTATACATTCGGCTCTGCTACATCCACACTGTAAATCCATCCTGACCATTGACCACAGATACACTTTACCTCATCCAGCACCATGACAACTGAGGAGCTGATCATGTGACCCCTGACTCCTCCCCTCCAAGTGACGTCAGCACAGGTCCTGTAAGAACAGAGCAGCTATGTAGCGTACTGCTCTGCAGGTGGAGAACAATGGGGGAGGGGATCCCGACCTTGGGCACTGCAGCAGGCACCCCCAAACCCCCCCCCAAACTGCTGCGCCCAGGCCCCATGACACAGACAGCAGCAGAGGGAGAGTGGGCGGGCCGGGGCCCCTGCACTGTGAGGCTGATGTCACACACACACTGAGTCACACTGTGGGCGGGTGCTGGCAGTGGTGCCGCTCAAGAGTAGGAGAGTCAGCTGTATGTTACAGGCTGTGCTGCGCCCCTGACCCTGTGCATTGAGGCCTGGGATGAGCGTGGATGGCCGGGCCCCCACAGGATAATAGAGGGTGGGCGTGCCTGGGCGGAGGCTGAGCGGTTCCCTGTGCCTACTGGCCTGCCCAGCCCCAGCCTGTGTCTGTGTGTGTGGCGGTCCCAGCCAGGCTCCCAGCAGGCCAGGTCCGGCCTGGTGGCGTGGGGTGGACGGACGGGGGCGCAGGCGGCGCCGTACACCGCGTGCTCATTGCAGCAATGTTTGAGCAATGGCACGGGCCGGCCGACACCGCACTCTGCCTCGCCCCGCCCCTGGATGGTGACTCAGAGTCAGGCAGTGCTGCGTAGGAACTAGTCTGTGCCACTGCTGCTGGCTAAAGGGGGCGGGTATCATTGTTCCAAATGGCCCCGCCCACAGCCAGCGCGCCCGGGCCCCCCCCCTGCTGTTTGTATGGCCACGCCCCCTCCACTTTTTGCCGGGCCCCATACAGCTGTATGGCTTATAATGCCCTATTGGCGGGCCTGTTAACATGTGCTGTTACTTAGCCCTATTCCTCCCATTCTGTAGTGACCTTTTTCCTTTATCTTTCCCAGATGTAGGATTTTGCATTTCTCCCTGATATAAACCTTTCTGTTAGTTGCTGTCCACTGTTCCAGTTTGATTAGATCTTTTTGGATCCTCTCTCTTCTCTAGTATTAGCTATCCCTCCTAGCGTTGTATCATCAGCAAAATTAATCAGTTTACCCTCAATTCCTTCATCTAAATCATTGATAAAGATGTTGAAGAACACTAGGCCCAGGATACAGCCCTGCGGTCATCACTTGAGACATTCTTCCATTAGTGACCACTCTCTGGATTCGATCATTAAGCCACTTATGGCTTGTGCATTGCACACTTGGTCATTTTATCAATATTTTTATATTTTTATTTTTATTTATATAAATCAATAAGGATGATATGAGAAGCTTTGCCAAATGCTTTGCTGAAGTCAAGATATATTGTATCTACTGTGTTTCCCTGATCCACTCAGTAAGTGATTCTGTTATAGAAGGAAATTAGGTTAGTCTAATATGGCATATTAGATACAAGCCCATGCTGGCTTTGGTTGATCACCTCATTCTCATTCAGGTACTTTCATACATGGTATTTAATCATTTATTCAGATATCTTTCCTGGTATAGAAATCAGGCTCACAAGTCTATAGTTCTCTGGATCCACTTTCTTCCCCTTTTTGAAGAAAGGGACAACATTTGTTCTTCTTTCATAGATGAAGGACTTTTCTCTCTGTTATAAACCATTCAGTTAGTTGCTGCCCACTGTTCCAGTTTATTCAGGTCTTGCTGCTCTCAGATAGGGCTGGTGACAGATTCTCTTTAAGGCCTCATTGTGATGTCTATTTTCACATACTTGTTCATTTTATCAGTATTTTTCCGTATAGAACATCTATATAGTCTTTGGAGCTGTTCACATGTGCATATCATTTTGCGGACTGAGGTGTGAAACAAAATCATAAATATATGTCCAGTTTTGGTTGGAGTCATGGATCAAAATTACTCATATAGATATATGGGTCTATAAAAGACGACGAAAGAGGGCACAAGGATGCTACGGTATCTGTGCGCTGTTCGTTTTGACAATGTGGAGAGTATTCATCGTCTTTGTTTCACAAATCAATAGTGAACATGAATATAGGCAACTTTTTAATATATCTTATCAGAGAAATCTGCTTCTTTTTCCTCATGGATTGATCTTTCATTCTCAATTCAGGCGTAAAATCTGCAAAATCTGCATTTAGTAGAGTCTGATTTTCCCATTTCTGATATGGCAGATGACAGTTGGCGCTTATACATTTCTATGGAGAAGGAGGAACTGGAGGCAACACAGACATTCTACTGCAAGTTCCCCTAAAGCAACAGCTACATTTCTCCATAGAACTTTAAAGGGGTTGACTGGTATTTTCCTAAAATCCGTGTATGTATCTAAGCTGCCAAATGCTAACAGTTTGTAATTTACACCCTGTCAGCATTTTACATGGTTACCTAGATATCACCATTCTGTGTGTGGAGGAGCTGCTCCACCCCTTCCTGAGGTGTGTTTGTTTTGGAGCCTGTCTGTAACATCACAAATGGTCATTTACACACAGACTCCAACAAGCCTTCCCCTGACTCCAACAAGCCCTCCCCAGTCCACAACAAGCCCTCCCCAGTCTCCAATAGGACCACCCCCATTCACCTATGTAGACGCTGATTGTGATTAAACTGCAATGCATTGAGCAGTCATCTCCTCTCTGCAACACTGTGCCAAAACTACCCCTCTGTGAAGGAGATGGTTGCTCTGTGCAGGGCTGCGGTGTGTGTGCCGTTCATTCTTTTTCCCCATGCCTGAAGCGATCCTCCTCTCTGTATTACTGCCACAGCTGCACCTTCTGTGAAGAAGATGAACCAGTGCTGTGGTGTGTGCGTGCTCATCTCTTTCACAGAAGTGGCGGCTCTGGCAGTGATACAGAGAGGAGGATCGCTTTAGGCATGAGGAAGAAGAATGAATGGCACACACACCGCAGCACTGCACAGAGGAACCATCTCCTTCACAGAGGGGCAGCTTTGGCACAGTGAAATGCGGTTCAATCAGTTGTCTACATAGGTGAATGGGGGTGATCGTATTGGAGACTGGGACAAGCCTTCTGGGGACTGGGGAAGGCTTGTTGGAGACTGGGGAGAGCTTTTTGGAGTTTGTGTTGAAATAACCAGTTGTGACATTACAGCCAGGCGGCAAAACAAACACGCCTCTAGGCGGGGGACTGAGCTGCTCCACATGCTGAATCGTGATATCTAGGTAACCTTGCAAAATGCTGACATGGTGTAAATTACAACCTGTCAGCATTTTGCCGCCTAGATACATACACATATTTTGGGGAAAGCCAGGACAACCCCCTTAAAAGCATTATCTGTCATTCCTTATCAATATTCCGTGAACATTATCAAAACTCTGTTATCCAAACATTTTCATCTTAAGGACCAGAAATAATAATTTGACCTCTAAGTCATCTCTAAACTTTTAGTACATAGAGGAGTAAACTTTTTTTTTTCCCATCTGAATTCATCATTATTATTCAGTTTGAATACACGGAATCATTAAAACATAAATGAACGAAAATGAACCATGAATTTACATCCTAAATGGCCAATTAAAAATAATGATATTGCTTACCTATATCTGAACAAAGCAGCAATGCTCTATACGTGAACGGTTCAATTTTATTGTACTCGCCGCTAAATATAGTCATTAACAATATTTCGGCTCCGCTCTGGATCCAGTAAGGGTCTTTAATCATGACAGATTTTTTCTTTTGTTGCTCATAAAAGACATCTGTTACGGTCTTTTTTTATTTTCGCATCTCATCTTTTGTCTGAATTCGTTATAGACTTGGCTACAAAATCCCTGATTATATGCGCAACTGTTTGACACACTTTAATGTCATTTTAGTTTATTATATTTTATGTAATGTGTAATTATATTGGCAGCAAAAAGCAGTGTCGGATTTTTCAAAGCAAACTTCTTTGGGCTTTTTCCATGGAATAATATTTTTATATAGAAATAATCTCATGTTTCAATGCCAAAATTGTAGGCAGTAAGAGAAAGAGTTAACGTTGCGTTACCGTGCCGAAAGACCATGTAGAGGAAAATTCTTGATAGTGATTTTATTGGACAATGTGTTTCAGAGAAAATTGTGATTTTGTCCTGCTGAAGGAGAAAGTATCTCTAAAACGCGTTGCCAATAAAATCACAATCAAGAAATTTGTTCCAAAGGAGAAAATATCTCTGAAACGCATTGACCAATAAAATGGTATCAAGAAGTTTGTACTGAAGGAGAACGTATCTCTGATACGCGTTGACCAATAAAATCAGGATCAAGCGTCTTGTCCTCAAGAAGGAGAACGTACCTCTGATACGCGTTGACCAATAAAATCACGATCAAGAATGTTGTCCTGAAGAAGGACAACGTATCCCTGAAACGCATTCGGTGTTGATTAGTAACAGATTCAAATGGACAGGGTTTTTGCGATCCACGCAAACTGTACGATGAAAAGGACCACAAGAGATCAAAGGGAAATAGTGCTTTATTTGATGCGTTTCAGAACATATCCTCTCTCCTTCTTTACGTTCTGAAACGTTCTGAAACGCGTCAAATAAAGCATCATTTCCCTTTGATCCCTTGTGGTCCTTTTCATCGTGCAGTTTGCGCTGATCACAAAAACCCTGTCCATTTGAATCTGCTACTTGTCACCACCGTGTTATCGTGGAGTGTGGATCCTGCAGTGACTGTACCAAATGCGTATACTGGTTGTGGGCCTCACAACCAATTCAGGTGAGCAATGACATTTGACATTTATGTATATGAGTCTGTTGACAGGGTAGGGGGTACTCGGATGCCGGGGCAGGTTGTTACTTCAGTGGGGATCACAGCTGGTCAGATCCCGGTCATGTGCTTTGGACACTCAATGGCTCAGGGGAAAACTATTTGGGATGGGGGATTATTATACGTGACGTCACCTATGGTACCTGGTAATGTAGTTACCAGCGCTGCAGCTGGCCGCTGAGGTGATGGTGATGCAGCTTTGGGTAGTACAGCTCACCACAGGCAGAGCTTTACCTTAGGGCAGCAGAGTGGATGAGGGGAGTAGTAGTCCTTGGCTCTGTGGTGCTGTAGGAGCCTCCCAGGCGATGAATAATTGATGCAGAGACACCAAGTTAGCCCAAATAGTTCTTTACTGGTACCAGATGGATCATTAGGTACACGGTACAGTTTAGTTTACTGGAGATTTGTTGCCACAGGTTTCGGGGGTTCACTACAGAGTCTGACAGCGGTACTTTTCTTGTCACTTTCCTGGTCCTGCTCCTTAGGGCTCTATGGCTCCATTCATGCCCACTCTTAAGTCTGATCTCTTGTCCTCGGGGTCTGTTGCCTAAAGTCTCTGTACTTGTCAGCGTCTTCAACCCGGCTATGGGACAGAGGTTGGACTACTTTGATGGGTGATGTGACACCTTCTTGGTAAGGCCCACAGCCTGCCAGTCAGCAGTTTGGGATGAACCTTAACAAACCGCCTCGGTCCCGGTTTACTGGTTTAGACCTGGACTTCGACCAGTCCTGGAGTGTCCCCTTCATTGTCTGGGTCACCTCTCAGTTTAGAGGTGCCCTTCTGTCACGCCTGCAGGGTCCTCTGCGTCCGCCTCTGCTGCTCTTCTCACACCCAGAAAGAAAAAGAAAAGGGCGCATGTGTAGACACACAGGGCTATTTGTATAAATAAAAAGTGCCAGTGCACTCACCTATAATGGTTGTGTACGTCTACACAACCAAGATTAAACGTGTGGGTGATGGGGCTCCGGGTCGCCTCTTTCTATTAGTGCTGCTGTCCTGCCGGTGTTTGCGTTCACAAATCTGTGCTCCGCGATTTTCACGTAATCCTACCGGACCGGATACCGCGTCACCGCAGGTGCTCAGTATGTTTATCCCGGTAATTAGGTAACCACAGGTCCTCAACACTCCAGATGTTCCAGGCTGCACCTGCCGCTTTGGCTCCGTAGAGAGAGAACTCACATAAAAACAATAGTACAGCGGTCTCAGGGAGCGCCAAAGGAATACTGGACAAATTAGTGAATAAGAACCGACCTTTATTCTTCCTCCAATACCACTGCCACAACGCGTTTCAATGGTCTAAGCCGTCTTCATCAGGTGGGGCCCACCTGATGAAGACGGCTTAGACCGTTGAAACGCGTTGTGGCAGTGGTATTGGAGGAAGAATAAAGGTCGGTTCTTATTCACTAATTTGTCCAGTATTCCTTTGGCGCTCCCTGAGACCGCTGTACTATTGTTTTTATGTGAGCTCTTCTCACACCGTCTGACTGACTGCTGTCAACTGTCACTGTCACTTATGTCAGCTAAACTCCACTCCCCTGGGACCTACTGAATATACAGTCCCTGGTGCTAGGGTGTCTATAGCTGGGCTTCTTGTAGTTTTGTATACAGACTCTGCAGCTCCCCCATCTACCTGTGACTATGGGGGCACTGC
The DNA here is from genome assembly GCA_033576535.1 of Allobates femoralis. Taxonomy (NCBI): domain Eukaryota; kingdom Metazoa; phylum Chordata; class Amphibia; order Anura; family Aromobatidae; genus Allobates; species Allobates femoralis. Next base: position 700,432,869 of record JARQOC010000002.1, on the reverse strand, counting down.
ACCTCCTGCTTGGGGTGCAGTACCTCCCTGTGGCGTCCCGCCAGAGGGGTTCGACATATAATGTTTAAAAAAGATAAGACCCTATTTGTACTTTTGTTTCCTAATTTTCAGCTATTTCTGAAATGCATTGACCAATAAAATGGCATCAAGAATTTTGTCCTGAAGAAGAACATATCTTTGAAATGCGTTGACCTATAATATAACTAAAAGGAATTTTGTCCTGAAGGGGAACGTATCTTTGAAACGCAGTGACCTCTAAAATCATGATCAGGAACATTGTCCTGGAGAAGGAGAGAGTATTTCTGAAACGCAGTGACCACTAAAATCATGATCAGGAACATTGTCCTGGAGAAGGAGAGAGTATTTCTGAAACGCAGTGACCACTAAAGTCATGATCAGGAACATTGTCCTGGAGAAGGAGAGAGTATTTCTGAAACGCAGTGACCACTAAAGTCATGATCGAAAATTTTGTCATGAAGGAGAAATTATCTTTGAAGTTCATTGACCAATAAAATCGCTGTCAAGAGTTTTGTCCTGAAGAAGGAGAAAGTATCTCTAAAATGTGTTGACCAATAAAAATGCTATCAAGAATTTTCCTCTGCATGCTATTTCTGCACCGCAGAGCGGCGTTAACCTTTTTGCTACTGTTCGATTCACAATAGGGCTGCTGCAGCCATGATTTCTAAGCTAATGCAGTGGCTCTCTTAACCACACTATGTGAGCCTGCTATCTTTCCCACGGAAAAGACCCTTTGTTTTCCAGTTTTTCTCCCAGTGTTTTAATTCCAAAGAGACTAGAAAGTAGGTATGAGCCTAAACTACCATTTGCTAAACCTGCCCTATATATCGGGCATTTAAATGAAAAGCAACCTGTAGAATGTGTTTTTGTTTCTTTTTCTTGCCAAAGAACAAAACATTCCTCCATTTTTATTTAATAAAGGGTCATCAATATTCCCAGACAGTGCAGTTTCAAGGTTTTTTCCATATGGTTTAACTCCAATGTCCCTAATTGTGCAACATCATAGCAGACCATCTACTGGAAAGCATTAGAATCCACTCAGAATGTATTATTGGCCATATATTAGTAATTTAGAAATTCCAACTTTTACCATAGTTTGGTAATTAAGTATTTGTAATGTTGAAGGATGTCCCCATTTTTCTGCTTTGTTGTAGCAGCCATTTTTGCTACAGTGACGGCTGGAAGTGTCATGTTGGATGTCTTTGGTTTTTTGCTTTTACGCTGTCATCTTGTTGGTGCGATCTTTCAGTCACAAGGTTACAATGTACTGAGAAGGAAAAAAGGAGGCGAAATGGCGGCACGGCTTATTATAAATTTTGTCAACTGAACTCTCTAGTTTCTTAGGTCCGTCAGACCATGTAATGTTGGGGTCCCAATTAATCCCCCCATTGGCAGATCTCAGGGAAAGGAATGGATTTCAATATGCCTAATATTTTGTTCTTGAGAGAAGTTGCCATTAGAAGTATCTACCAGATGAATTTCAACATGCCTAATCTTTGTATTCCTGAGAGAAGCTAGATGAATGTCTACCAGTTGCAATTCAACAAGCCTAATTGATTTGTTTATTCTTGAAATAAGTTACCATCAGGGGTCCTTACATGAGTTTGAGGTAAATTTGACGTGTATATATACAGTTAGCATCATTTGCTGCCAGTTTGTGCGGAGTTACGGCGCTGGTGGTAGTGCGCATGTCTGGTGAGAAAATCCCCTGCTTTTCCGGCGTCCTGGTCACCATGACAGCGCTGGCACGCACTGTTACGTGCCTGCGCTTCATAGACCGGATACCGGATGTAGCGAGACATGAGGGGGCGGACCCGGAAGACATGCGCCGCAATTGTCCACAGCGGCTGTAAAGATCTCATTATGGGGAAGGTATATAAGGGAATGGATGGGTGAGCACAGTATGCCCTGAGGAAGATTCTTATTGAAACGATCGTCGGCAGGAGGGGTGAGGAGCCTGTGTGACTGAACAGCAGAGGTGCAGCCTAGACCTAAAGGTAATATTATGCAGGACTCTAATGTGTTGCTTTGCAGGGGGTCCCTCATCTGATTGTGTATGGTGATATTGAATTTGCCTCCTCAAGTGAGTCTGCTGGTCTTAGGGCCCTTTCACATCAGCGTTTTTTGAAATTTGCGGCAGATGCGGTAAAAAACCGCATCTGCCGCAATTACCGCATACCGGCTGCACTTGCGGCGCGGTTGCGGTAAACGCCATGCAAAGTATAGGCATACTTGCGGCAGGTGCGGCAAGTGCGGTTTTGCACTTGCGGCAGGTGCGGCCGCGAAAAAAAACGCAGCTGACCGCAAATTTCAAAAAACGCTGATGTGAAAGGGCCCTTAGGCTGCAGTTGGTGAAGAAATTTTAATAGGAGCACCAATATTGAGCTGTCAGATAATCTTTGTCACACAGGAGCACCCTTTTATACTGTTGTTTACTATGTAAGGAGTTATTGTAGAAATTGTTTTTCTTTTTTAAAGGAGTAGTGCCTGTAATAATTGTGGTACCTCAACAGATACCGTATTTTTCGCATTATAAGACGCACTTTTGTTCCCCCAACTTTTGGGGGAAAGTGGGGGGTGCGTCTTATAATGGGAATATACGGTTCTTTAGTGCTGGGGAGGCTGTGCAGTGGTGTCCGGAGCCGGGGCGGGCTGGCTGCGGTCCTCAGGAGGCAGCGGGAGGTCACGTGCTCCCGCTCATTAACCTCCTCCAATATGCACTGCACTGCCGCTGTCCATCACCTTGGTGCTGAAACCAGCACCAAGATCTGGACAGGGGTGCAGCGCATATCAGGTGTGCCTGCACTCACTTCCCTGTGCAGGCACAACTTGCCCCCATCACTGTGTAAAGCTCCCCTGCTGGCGTGCACAGAATAAAAATAAAAAATCATTACTTCACCTTCCGACGATCGCGCTCCCTTCTGCCAGCTGATCGGTGACTTCCTGCTTTGGTCTCGGCATCGGGAGTGCATAGTGATGAAATACGATCACATGATGCACTCTGGTCACATGACCCGATGCCGAGACCAAAGCAGGAAGTCACCGATCAGCTGGCTGAAGGGAGCGCGATCGTCGGAAGGTGAAGTAATGATTTTTTATTTTTATTCTGTGCACGCCAGCAGGGGAGCTTTACACAGTGATGGGGGCAAGTTGTGCCTGCACTGGGGGGGGTGAGTGCAGGCACAGGGGTAAATGTGCCTGCACTGGGGGCTGAGTGCAGGCACAGGGGCAAGTTGTGCCTGCACTGGGGGGGTGAGTGCAGGCACAGGGGTAAATGTGCCTGCAGTGGGGGCTGAGTGCAGGCACAGGGGCAAGTGTGCCTGCACTGGGGGCTGAGTGCAGGCACAGGGGCAAGTGTGCCTGCACTGGGGGCTGAGTGCAGGCACAGGGGCAAGTTGTGCCTGCACTGGGGGGGTGAGTGCAGGCACAGGGGTAAATGTGCCTGCACTGGGGGCTGAGTGCAGGCACAGGGGCAAGTGTGCCTGCACTGGGGGCTGAGTGCAGGCACAGGGGCAAGTGTGCCTGCACTGGGGGCTGAGTGCAGGCACAGGGGCAAGTTGTGTCTGCACTGGGGGGGTGAGTGCAGGCACAGGGGTAAATGTGCCTGCACTGGGGGCTGAGTGCAGGCACAGGGGCAAGTGTGCCTGCACTGGGGGCTGAGTGCAGGCACAGGGGCAAGTGTGCCTGCACTGGGGGCTGAGTGCAGGCACAGGGGCAAGTTGTGCCTGCACTGGGGGGGTGAGTGCAGGCACAGGGGTAAATGTGCCTGCAGTGGGGGCTGAGTGCAGGCACAGGGGCAAGTGTGCCTGCACTGGGGGCTGAGTGCAGGCACAGGGGCAAGTGTGCCTGCACTGGGGGCTGAGTGCAGGCACAGGGGCAAGTTGTGCCTGCACTGGGGGGGTGAGTGCAGGCACAGGGGTAAATGTGCCTGCACTGGGGGCTGAGTGCAGGCACAGGGGCAAGTGTGCCTGCACTGGGGGGGTGAGTGCAGGCACAGGGGTAAATGTGCCTGCACTGGGGGCTGAGTGCAGGCACAGGGGCAAGTGTGCCTGCACTGGGGGCTGAGTGCAGGCACAGGGGCAAGTTGTGCCTGCACTGGGGGGGTGAGTGCAGGCACAGGGGCAAGTGTGCCTGCACTGGGGGCTGAGTGCAGGCACAGGGGCAAGTTGTGCCTGCACTGGGGGGGTGAGTGCAGGCACAGGGGTAAATGTGCCTGCAGTGGGGGCTGAGTGCAGGCACAGGGGCAAGTGTGCCTGCACTGGGGGCTGAGTGCAGGCACAGGGGCAAGTGTGCCTGAAGTGGGGGATGAGTGCAGGCACAGGGGCAAGTGTGCCTGCACTGGGGGCTGAGTGCAGGCACAGGGGCAAGTGTGCCTGCACTGGGGGCTGAGTGCAGGCACAGGGGCAAGTGTGCCTGAAGTGGGGGATGAGTGCAGGCACAGGGGCAAGTGTGCCTGCAGTGGGGGATGAGTGCAGGCACAGGGGCAAGTGTGCCTGCAGTGGGGGATGAGTGCAGGCACAGGGGCAAGTTGTGCCTGCACTGGGGGGGTGAGTGCAGGCACAGGGGCAAGTGTGCCTGCACTTGGGGGTGGTGCAGGCACAGGGGCAATTCTGCCTGCACTGGGGCAAGTGTGCCAGCACAGGGGGGTGAGTGCAGGCACTGGGGAAAGTGTGCCAGCACTGGGGGAGGTGTGCCATCAATAGGGGATGTGTGCCATCACTGGGGGACGTGAGCCAGCACAAGGGGGTTATATCCCAGGATGAGGAACAATGTATCAAGATGAGGGTGCTATGAGGGACATGTGTCCTATATGATTTGTAAGACGGACACTGGCATTATAACACGGACCCCATTTAACATTAAAAAATATTTTTTTTCTTTTTTTCTTCACCAAATTTGGGGGTGCGTCTTATAATCAGGTGCGTCTTATAAAGCGAAAAATACGGTATATGTTTATGAAATTATTTTTAACGAATTCTTGAATAAAAATCATTAATTGATATTTGAGACAGTGGTTTCATTCATCCTCCGTTATCTTATGGGGGATTTTGGTTTTATCAGTATATGAGTGAAACTTTTAATCATTGGACAATTGATTATAGGGGTCCTTACATGTTGGATTTCAATATGTCCAACCCTTTTATCCTTGAGAGAACTTGACACCAAAGGTGTGTCTTCCAGTTTATTTTCAACATGCCTGATCCTTGTGATCTTCTTTAGAGAAGCTGACGCCATAGATGTAACCAGTTAGATTTCAACGTGCCTGATCATTTTTTTCATTCTTGAGAGAAGATGCCACCTGAGCTGTTTCTGTATGTTTGATTTCAACATTTTCAATTCTATTGCTGTCAAGAACAGCTGCCACCAGAGGTATGTCAACCAAGTCAACCAAGAAGCTGAATTCTTGTGTTCTCAAGAGAAGCTGACTCCAGAGAAGAGATGTGTCTAGTCTACAAGATAGATTCAAACATGCCTGAATGTCTTGTTCCTATGTGAAGCTGACTCCAGAATTATGTATACCAGTTGGATTTCAATATGTTCAATCCTTTTGTGCTCAAATTAAGCTGTCTTCTGAGGTGTGTAAACCAACCGAATTTCAACAAAACCATTCCTTGGGCTCTCGAAAGAAGCTGACTCCAGAGGAAGGTCTTCTACTTTGATTTTAACATGCCTGATTCTTTTGTTTTGAAGAGAATCTTCGACTAGAGATGGGTATACCAGTTTGTTTTCAACATGTCCAATCCCCTTATTCTCTCGACAACCTGCCACCAAATATGTGTCTGCCAGTTAGATTTGAACAAGCCTCATCCTTTTATTCTTGAAAGCAACTGTCCTAAAGGTGATTCCAGAATCCAGAATCGGATTTCAAAATGTCATATCTTCTTGTTCTTTGGAGAAGCAGCCAACAGAGGTTTGTCTACATGCTGGATTTCAACATGTCCAATCCTTTGGTTCTGAAGTGAAACTTCCAACAAATTTGTATTAACCAACTGGATTTCAAATAACTCAATCTTTGCGTTCCCGAGAAGCTGATGCCAGAGGCGAGTCCGCAAGATAGATTTCAACATTCCTAATCCTTTTGTTCTTAAGAGAACCTGACCCTAGAGGTATGTGGACTAGTTGGATTTCAACATGTCCAATCCATTTTGTTCTGGAAAGAAGCTGCCCCCAGAAGTTTGTCTGCCAGCTTGATTTCAACATACTGGTTACTTGTATTTTCGAGAGAGGTGTCTACCGGCAACTTACTCTCCTTATTGAAAAATTGTGCATGCTCGGCCATGCCGATTGTGCATGCTTATGGGGGTAAAATATGAATCACTATTGACTGAATAATAGGTGTAAATAAGGAGAAGAAAATCCAGGTACTGCTTATCACAGGCTCTCATGTGCTGTTGCAAACAGCGTTGCACTACACTCTCTAATGGTACCTTTACACGCCGCCACAGAGGGTAGCAACAGGTAGGCATCGCACGTGCACGCACGTGTTTTTTCCTGTTGCGAACGGTTGCCGATGCTGCATATACACGCCGCCACAAAGTGCTCAACAGAAGGTATTTGCGTTCCTCCGAAGTGCAGACAGGTGCCGCGGGTTACCTTCTGTGGAGTACCTTCCCTGATTTACACGCCGCCACCACAAGGGAATATGGACGTACATCTTACGCGCCGCAAGTACATAGGCGTGACAGAGTTGTGCATTACGTGACGCTCGTACAGTGATTGGACAATGCAGTAGCATCATGATTGGCCAGCCTGCGCAGGAAGGCTGGCTAATACATGACGCCATTGCAATTGTGTAGTGTGACTGGTCAGCTCGTTAAATATGGCGCCCTGTGCAGGGACAGCCAATGGTTACACAGTAGCCCCAACCAATGATAGCTGATGGAGTGTGGTATACATGACACTGTGGCACGCCCCAGGGAATTTACTAGGGCACGCAAATACCTTGCCTGTGCCCCGATTACACGCGCCACCATAGGGATTATGTCTTCCTGTCTTTGAGCACGGCTCTGACACAGGTATCCGAAGACACAGGAAGGAAATTCCTGAATTACACGCCGCCACTTTGTGGTCTTTTCATGGCAACTGGCACAATTGTGTCTGATACCTGGCGGTTTCTACCTTCCTGTGGCGGTGTGTAAAGGTACCATAAGGGTACCTTTACACGTGGCAACTTTTCTAGGAATTTCACTGGCAACTTACTGGTTGCAGTGAAATCAAGGATACATTGTTCTATCTTGTTGCTGTGTACAAATGGAACAATGTGTCCATGATTTCACTGCAACCAGTAAGGTGCCATCGAAATTCCTAGAAAAGTTGCCGCGTGTAAAGTTACCTTAAGAGGTGGGCACGGTAAAAGTAACTCTGGTGGTGCTCAATCTCACAGTCCAGAAGAAACAATCAAAATAGATGAAAAGAAACATATGGCACTCACTCTTCTGAGCTTTGCTTTAGTTTATTTTCATGTTCAGGTATAGATACATATGGGGAGGAAGGGGGAGCAGAGACACAGGGACGACAGTGGCTCTTTGACTCTTGGTAGCGCTTGCACAAGTCCTGACCTGTGGAAGCACTATCAAGCACGAAACAGCCGCTGTCGTCCCTGTGTCTCTGCTTCCCCTCTCTCCCCCACGTGTATCTGCACTTGATCATAAAAATAAACTAAAGCAAAGCTCAGAACAGTGAGTGCCATCTGTCTCTCTTTAGCTGTATGAACAACAGGTGTGTAAAGTGCACGAAACAAGTGCAAAATGAAGAGGCAAATGTCACCAATCTTGAGATCTACAGCATGTACTTTAGTCTCCAATATACTGTATCTCCTGCGCTATGTTCAACAGACCTAAAAACGTCACTTATTTCTTATTCGCAGTGTGACTGTAATTGAAAACTGTAGCCAACAATTTGCCCTAAGCAAAGGTGAAAAAATGCAAGTCTAATACAAAAAAAGCCCAATGAAGTCTCCTGGGGGACAGTAAAAATCAATATGTGTATGAGTATAAATCCTGCACGGTAATAAATGATTACTTGCAATACTTACTGTACAGCGAGAAGGCTGGAAATACTGATTTTTATGAAAAGAAATGAGCCAAGCAGTGGAGCTTACAAAGCAGTCCTGGCATCCACAGCTCAATTCACACATTCATATGTCCTGTATGGGGCTGATGTAAAAATATGCCGCAGTTTGGAGTCATGGCGCTCTCCATTATTTCCCTAGTGGCACAAGTCTGTATATTTTGGCACAAGTGCTGATTTCGAGCAGTAGCCGGGGCCAGATTCAGAACACGGAGTGGTGGAAGTTTATCTACATCTGAAATGATAAACGGGATGTTTAAAACTCTTTGATTCAAATTTTAGCTTTCGAGTGCACAAAATATTGTCTGAATAAATATCAGGGAACGTGAGTGACAAGCAAAAAGGGAAGCCGTAATAGATCTGTATCCAATACTATGGTTTGTTTTGCTTATATTGGAATCTATAGACAGACTGAAGGGACATTTGCCGTAGCATAGGATAACCATGGAAATGGATAGGCAAATAATCCTTCAATGCTTATGTGCTGTTTGTATTTTTCTCATTTAGGGAGAGCAATGTTTCTCTTTGAGGAGATACTTGATGTGTATAGAGTTTTATTGGTAATGCTCCATGGATAGAAAAAAGTGCAAATGTAAATGAACCCTCCCCTACAACAAAAAGAAAGAATCTCAAGTGATCACCTGGCAGATGCCTCCTATAAGAGGCAGTTGCTAGGGAAGTCAATGTCCAACTCTTGATTGAGGCACAAAGTGACTGTCGAGCCCACTGGGACAAGAGTACTCGGTGCCGGACCGTGTCTGCTTCAGGGGAATGTCACGGGGTCCTGGTCCGGACCGTGTCCCGGGCCCTGGCAATAATAAGGGTGTATTTAGAGGGGAGTATAGTTTATCGTGACGCCACCCACAGTGTGTGGCCAGTAGTGGGGCCACCACTGCCGCAGAACCTCTGGGGATGATGTGATGGCAGCTAAGATGGGATAGTTCTCTGTTGGCAGTACTGAGTTCCCCGGGGCAGTGTTGGTAAAGTCTATGATGAATGTGAATAGTGGAGACTGGTTAAGGAACACACACTCACATTTTGTAGTTTCCAAAACTTTACTGCGATGTTGTTGCAGATCGTCCATGGAGTCTGTACGGAACCGGGTTTTCCTCCCACCCTGTCCGGGTCATCAGCTTCCTCGTGCTGCGCTGTGTGTGTGTCCTGGCTACTGTGTCTATCTGAGCTGCTGGGACTGTCTCACTATCTCTCTGTTCTGCTGGTACCACCTGGCTAGGCAACTTGAGTCTTCTGTGCTGTACTGACCCCGCCGTGTTGCTTTGCTCTGGTACTGTGGTGGTCTAGAGACTCCACTACTCCTGGATTCACTGTGCTGTGTGTGTCAGTCACAGTGCCGGATCCGGTGTCCGTTCTGTGCGCTTCTCTGGGGCGAGTGATGGTGGTACTCAAGCTCCCAGATGTGTTTCTCTGCTCTAAGTTCTCCTTCCCTCAGACCCTAACTAGGCCTGGAATCGATTTGCAGATTGTGGAGAAGCCTGACGCAGCTTCTTTACACCACAATCTCCTTCTCTCAGTTCTCCCAGGAACTGAAATCCCTACTTCCTGTGGACCTGGAGTATTTAAGGAAGCAGGTTGTGCTCCCCCTCCTGGCCCAGAGGTGCTAGTGTAAGTCATTGTGTTGTGGGGAGGGAACCCGTGTGATGTTACTGTGGCACATTAACCCTTGGGGTGCCACATGACCCTATATTGGAATTGATCTAGTGTTAGAATGTGAATTTTATAATGTGGTGGCATTTATGAGTTGTGTTGAGTATATCAGGTTGGCATATGTGAGTTGTGTTGAGAATATCATGTTGGCATATGTGAGTTGTGTTGAGTATATCATGTTGGCTTATGTGAGTTGTGTTGAGAATATCATGTTGGCTTATGTGAGTTGTGTTGAGTATATCATGTTGGCTTATGTGAGTTGTGTTGAGTACATCAGGTTGGCATATGTGAGTTGTGTTGAGTACATCATGTTGGCATATGTGAGTTGTGTTGAGTACATCATGTTGGCTTATGTGAGTTGTGTTGAGTACATCATATTGGCTTATGTGAGTTGTGTTGAGTACATCATGTTGGCTTATGTGAGTTGTGTTGAGTATATCAGGTTGGTATTTTCAAGTTGTGTAGACTGCATGAAATCATGCAAAACATCAGAAATGTATTTAGAAATCCATGGATAAATGGAAACATATTTTATACACAGACGTCAAGTTTGTTGGAGCAGGTGTCCCATTGCCAAGTGGTGTCTTTTCTAATCCCCCTTCTGTAAGACACCCTTGCACCGTTTTTGTGACCTTCTTTTCTGTCCAGATTGAGGTTTCTCAGTTGGGAAATGTTGCCCTGGTACTTTACGGGCACCTTCACTTCCAGAGTTACTGGAGCCCCCCTCTTTCCTGACCACCAAATATTAGGGTCTTGTTAACTGCCTCCTGGAACTGAAAGGGTGTGCTGGTCTGGCCTGTACATCGTGATACCACAAAAGCATTATATTCTGCCATCTGCACAATGAACACTGCCAGGTTTTTGTACAACATTTTTGTTTTCTGCACAGCACTGTAAGCCTGGAGGACATTTTACCAGAGAGATCAAACTTCCCCCATATTCTTATTGTAACCCAGGACACAATTTGGTTTGTGGACCTGTGTAGAGGTACCTCGTACAGCGTTGGAGGTGCTGCCCCTACCATGTAATGCGGTCAAGAAAAGAACATCCCTCTTGTCCTTGCACCAAAAGCAGATTATCGCTACATTGGGCTGTAATTTCTTCATGTCTGTCAGTTGCATAGATGCCATTCTGTCAGATACAGCAGGTACCTTGCCCCGATCATTGTGCCAGAAGACATGTTGACCGGAGGTTCCTATGTGGTAAGTTCACATCATAGAATTAACCACAAGAAACAGACTTTATATGGTCAGGGAGCACAAACCAATAATAAAAGTATGATAGTGAAAATTATAACAACTTTATTTACAAATTTCTGTGGACAAACAACATTAAAAACACTTAAAATCTAATTACAGAGGGACTCGGCTGTACATAGTGCCTAATAATCAAGAAATCAGAGAAGTAATAGTATGATAACAGAGTTTATCCACTCAAATATGATAGATAATTGCACATAATAAATATCCTCCCAAGATATTCATCATAATCGACCAGTACAAAGGTAATAAGCCTTTGAGAGTATAGGAGTAACTCTCCTGGGGTTAATAACTGAACAGACGGTATGTGGCATCATCACACACAGGTTTATATTATATTGCTATTCCCAAGCTGGTCTGTATAGTATCACAAAATTGTGCAACAGTTTGTAGCATGACAGTAACGTGATAGACAATCTAGTGCATGTTTACTTCCAAATTATTCATTTAGAACAAGGAATGCCAGTATCTTGGGTAGTTGCCAACCATGGTAAGATATTAAAGTGCACAAAATTAAATAGACCCTGATGACCAACAAGCAACAGTGGATCATCAGATCTTACAAACCATAGCGTATGAGCTCAAATATCCTTATTGTTTCTATGACAAGAACAGACTTGCACAATTTATGAATGGAATATGGACAGAGATTGTGTCAATCACCCAATCCTATAATGCACAGTATATAGGGGCTGAATTAGAGTGCCCGAGTCAAAGGTACATGTCATGGTATAATCAAAACCAGTGTGAAATGGTATCCATAGGTCCACTCTTTCCCAGTATGTGTCACATATACCGGCTGGTACTGTAAGACAGGGGCGGACCAACCGTGGTGCAGCTGGTTCAGCTGCACCAAGGTCCCGACCGGCTAGGGGGCCCCCAGGCCACCCCCATGACCCTGTGTTAGAGGAAAGGAGGTTAACTGAGGGAAGCTTCCTGCTTCCCTTGGCTGATCCCGCCCCCCCTCCCCTCTGCTGCCCCGGCTCCCGGGGACTGTAATGCGCGGCTCGGCGCAGGTAAGAGCCGCAGCACGTACAGCACCCCTAGCTGACATCCGCTAGCACCACGCCCCCCACTGCTCCTCACCGACATCAGCTAGCAATCCCCCAAACATCCCCCCCTCCTCGAGCGGCAGCTGCTGTGCACCAGGGCCCTCCGTGCTCAAGGTCCACCACCGCTGTAAGAGGTGTAATTCCCAGTTAATAAACAGGAGTTATAGTCACTCAGTAAAAGTTTCGTGGATAGTCAAGTAACCCCAGTCAGAGAGCTCTCACTACAGTGTTATAGTTACCGGTCCATAGTCAGTCCTGAGACCCCCTTGTGCAAATGAGAATAAAGCTGATCCCTCTACAGTGTAACAGCCCTTGAGATATTTATCGACAGCTATTAAGTCTCCTCTCAGTCGTCTTTTTTTGCATGCTAAACGATCCCAAACCCTGTAAATGTTCCTCATAGACATGGTTTGCAGACCGGTCACCATTCTGGCTCTTCTCTGAACTTGCTACAGTTTGTTGATGACCTTATTTAAAATGTAGACATGATATGCAAACTTACCGTATGTGAACTTATTTAAAGATCGTAGAGGGGTTAACCTACAAACTGGAATCTACAGAGTTGTTTTCCTATTTATTGCCTGGCCCTCATTTTACATTTATTCATTTTGATTATTGTTACTCAATGTACAGTCATGTATTACTCCCCCCCCCCTTGGCTGTAGTATTTACAGCACGTCTTGAATTTGTAGTGAAGATCTTCTTATAAAGTTAGTTGTGGAGCTATTTTAGTCTATGTTGACAGTGTATATTTAATATTCCCAGTGGTGTCCTCGCTCTTTTCTGGCAGAACATGAGCAGTTTGTGATTATGTTCCCAATGGTAAAAATACTTTGGGAATTTGAATTTCCCCCTGCAGCTGGAATTGGATTATTACACGTGTATTCGGGTAGCAATACACATTACCTGCACACATGTGCCAACCATTGCATAGTAAATGGGAAAGCACTGAGTAAATCTTCCAAGCAGAAGTGATTGGTAGAGGTGACTTAAATCTGCAGGATTCAAATGATCCAAATTAAGCAAATTTTAAAGGCAATTTGATTTGCAGTGAAGTTGAATGTTCCTTCTTATGCTCTACAGACCCCAGAGTATAATAAACATAGGATGAAAAAACAAACAAAATAATATCTCAATATTTACCTTCCCCGCTAACCACAGACCCCGATGTCTGGTCCTGTGCCTCTTGCTTACCTATGGAGAAGAACATTTTCTTTGGACTCTTCACTCCCGTTTTGCCTTCATACTTGACTTGGCCTCTGATCGTATCACGTGCTGTGCATCAATCAGGCGATGTGCGTCGTTACCAGGGCTGTGGAGTCGGAAAGCCAAATTACTGACTCCTCAGTTTCTCTGACTCCGACTCCATGACTCCTGTGGCGCCCCACTGGTCGGGACACCATGGAGGGGTACTACACCCATAAGAGAGTGTGTAGTATTCCTGTGGCTGAGGAATTGAGATTCTGCATAAAGAATCCTCATGACACGCATCCACACACACCCCAGGTAGGGGACCGTGGGTGGACCTGCTGTAGGGAGGATCCAGTCCCATGGGAGGAGTGAAAGGGTAGAAAAGTGTGTGGGTGGGAGGAGCGATAGTGAGTGAGTGGAAGAGCTCCGTTGGGGAGCAAGGACTAGACGATGGCGTAGGAGCCGTCAGAGCAGAAGGGGACCCTAGGGGCACCAGGTGTTGTGGTGCGCCCGAATCCGGACCAGGTACGATTACCAACTGGAGTGGTTCAGTCCCGGAATGGAGGACCGGCTTCAAGAGTGGTACAGGTGTTAACACCCGAGCCACCAAACCGGAGGCCCGAGCCTCTGTAGGAAATTGTGGCCGACACTCGGTGCACCCAGAAAAAGGCACCGTATAGGGTCCCAAAGACTCAGAGAGGAGTCGCTCAGAAAGAGGGGCTCCATGGGAGCTGGCTTCAGGCTCTGCGCGTGGGTGCGCTGAGGGAAACAGGACAGAGCGCAGGAAGGGACCGGACAGGAACAGCAAGCATTCTACCGAGGGACCCAAGTGCGGCATCCTAATTTCCAGCGACTACCCTGGCCAGGCAGACCTGAAAAGACTGTGTTTTGGGGAACTGCCAGTAAAGCTGTTCAGCGTTACAATCTGTGTGTTGTACTTTATTCACCCACACCTGAGGAACCGCCGACCACAGCATGAGCAGAACAAGTAACAAGGCCTGGTGTAGCTGCATACCTGTGTAAATCAAAGACTGTTCCAAACATACACTACTGCCCCGGGGATCCCAGTCCACCTACAGGGAGCGTAACTATCCAGCTGCTCCACCATCACCCTGGAGGTCTGTCCTGCAGCGCCGTTAACATTTCCGGAACTGTAGGTGGTGTCACAAAACACTATTTTTATTGACTGTTCCCCTTTTCAGTGGCCACCAGGGCCACGGGACCACGCAACAGGCCCCGTGACATCCCCCGTGAACTATAATGCCCGGAACTGGGTACCTCACGGTACTGGGGCAGGTCACTCCAACTCTGACTCCTCAATTTCCCTGACTCCGACTCCACATCTCCGACTTCAACTCTGACTCCGGCTCCTCCGTTTCCCTGACTCCGACTCCATGACTCTGACTCCCTCATACATGGCTAATGCTTAGGTGATACATTTATTGTACCGTATGTAGTACAATGTGAACATCAGGCTTTAATCATCTGTATTATGATACAATAATCAAGATATTTAGATAGAACATAAAAATAATAATAATAATAATCAGCACATTCTGCATTGAACTACTGAACCCAATTTATTATATATTTTAGGAGTCGGGCTCCAACTCCGACTCTACAGCCCTTGTCGTTACATCAAAATGTGCACTGGAACAGCACAGTGCACAGTAATGTCCAAGGCACAATCAAGCCAAACGTCATCGTCTGCAGTGAAGAAGCTGAAGAAAATGTGTGGGTGATATCAGAAGGGGAAAAGAAGCAGCACTGAGGACCGGACAAGTTCTAAACATTTTTTTTTTTTTTAACTATCTGTTGGATCTTTACTGTCCAACAAAATGGCAGCTTTAGCTGACCGACATTTTGCAGCATGATGCTGAAGAACAGGAATGCCGATCGCACGGGAGGGGGATTGTCCTTTTTTAGTAGAAGGTGGAGGGTGCTATTTAAATAATAAAAAAAAATAGATTTGTCAAAGGCAGAAAATGTGATAAAACAAAAACTTAGCTGCACCCCATACATTTTTGTATATTTATCCCCAACTACCCTATATACTCGTGTATAAGCCGACCCGTGTATAAGCCGACCCCCCTACTTTTGCCCCCAAAACCTGGGAAAACCTATTGACTCGTGTATAAGCCGAGGGTGGACCCCAGCACAGGTATACAGCCCCCAGCAGTGTGGTATACAGAAGCCTCCCCAGTGGTATATACAGCAGCTGCCCCAGTGGTAGTATACAGCAGCAGCCCCAGTGATATATACAGCAGCAGCCCCAGTAATATATACAGCAGCAGCCCCAGTGGTATATACAGCAGCAGCCCCAGAGGTATATACAGCAGCAGCCCCAGTGGTATATACAGCAGCAGCCCCAGTGGTATATACAGCAGCAGCCCCAGTGGTAGTATACAGCAGCCCCAGAGGTAGTATACAGCATCCCCAGTGGTAGTATACAGCAGCCCCAGTGGTAGTATACAGCAGCCCCAGAGGTATATACAGCCCCAGAGGTATATACAGCCCCAGAGGTATATACAGCAGCCCCAGTGGTAGTATGCAGCAGCCCTTAGGTAGTATACAGCAGCCCCAGAGGTATATACAGCCCCAGAGGTATATACAGCCCCAGAGGTATATACAGCCCCAGAGGTATACAGCAGCCCCAGAGGTTTATACAGCAGCCCCAGTGGTAGTATACAGCAGCCCTTAGGTAGTATACAGCAGCCCAGAGGTATATACAGCCCCAGAGGTATATACAGCCCCAGAGGTATACAGCAGCCCCAGAGGTATATACAGCAGCCCCAATGGTAGTATACAGCAGCCCTTAGGTAGTATACAGCAGCCCCAGAGGTATATACAGCCCCAGAGGTATATACAGCAGCCCCAGTGGTAGTATGCAGCAGCCCTTAGGTAGTATACAGCAGCCCCAGAGGTATATACAGCCCCAGAGGTATATACAGCCCCAGAGGTATACATCAGCCCCAGAGGTTTATACAGCAGCCCAGTGGTAGTATACAGCAGCCCTTAGGTAGTATACAGCAGCCCCAGAGGTATATACAGCCCCAGAGGTATATACAGCCCCAGAGGTATACAGCAGCCCCAGAGGTATATACAGCAGCCCCAATGGTAGTATACAGCAGCCCTTAGGTAGTATACAGCAGCCCCAGAGGTATATACAGCCCCAGAGGTATATACAGCAACCCCAGTGGTAGTATACAGCAGCAGCCCCAGTGGTAGTATACAGCAGCAGCCCCAGTGGTATATACAGCAGCAGCCCCAGTGGTAGTATACAGCAGCAGCCCCAGTGGTATATACAGCAGCAGCCCCAGAGATATATACAGCAGCAGCCCCAGAGGTATATACAGCAGCAGCCCAGTGGTATATACAGCAGCAGCCCCAGTGGTAGTATACAGCAGCCCTTAGGTAGTATACAGCAGCCCCAGAGGTATATACAGCCCCAGAGGTATATACAGCAGCCCCAGTGGTAGTATACAGCAGCAGCCCCAGTGGTATATACAGCAGCAGCCCCAGTGGTATATACAGCAGCAGCCCCAGTGGTAGTATACAGCATTCCCAGAGGTAGTATACAGCATCCCCAGTGGTAGTATACAGCAGCCCCAAAGGTAGTATTCAGCAGCCCCAGAGGTATACACAGCCCCAGAGGTATATACAGCCCCAGAGGTATATACAGCAGCCCCAGTGGTAGTATACAGCAGCCCTTAGGTAGTATAAAGCAGCCCCAGAGGTATATACAGCCCCAGAGGTATATACAGCCCCAGAGGTATACAGCAGCCCCAGAGGTATATACAGCAGCCCCAATGGTAGTATACAGCAGCCCTTAGGTAGTATACAGCAGCCCCAGAGGTATATACAGCAGCCCCAGTGGTAGTATACAGCAGCCCTTAGGTAGTATACAGCAGCCCCAGAGGTATATACAGCCCCAGAGGTATATACAGCCCCAGAGGTATACAGCAGCTCCAGAGGTATATACAGCAGCCCCAGTGGTAGTATACAGCAGCCCTTAGGTAGTATACAGCAGCCCCAGAGGTATATACAGCCCCAGAGGTATACACAGCCCCAGAGGTATACAGCAGCCCCAGAGGTATATACAGCAGCCCCAGTGGTAGTATACAGCAGCCCTTAGGTAGTATACAGCAGCCCCAGAGGTATATACAGCCCCAGAGGTATATATAGCAGCCCTCCCATATCAGTATACAGGCCCCCCCCCCCTTGGGTAGTAATCCTGTAAAGTCCCCCCCTCGGCTTATACGCGAGTCACTGTATACTGTATACAATGTATACAGTATACAGTGCCCCCCCCCCATATCAGTATACAGCCCCCTTTGGGTAGTAATCTGCAAAGGAAGAGGTTAGTATACATTATCCCTCCGCTGTCCCCTGCCGCTGTCCCCGCCGACCATCGCGCTTTCCTTCTTCATCCAGCGTCTTGAGTCTTCTTCCGGTTCCTCCTCTGGCGCGCAGACAATGACGTCATTGCCTGCGCCCACTGGATGAACGGAAGAAGACGGAAGACGCTGGATGAAGACGGAAGAGCGGAGATGTGGCGGGCTGCGGGGACAGCGGCAGCGGGACAGTGGAGGGATAAGTATACTAACCACTTCCTTTACAGGATTACTACCCAAGGGGGGGCCTGTATACTGATATGGGGGGGGGCACTGTATACTGTATACATTGTATACAGTATACAGTGACTCGCGTATAAGCCGAGGAGGGGACTTTTCAGCCCAATTTTTGGGCTGAAAAACTCGGCTTATACGCGAGTATATACGGTAATTGAAAAGGACCTGTCACTTGTTGTAAGTATATATATATTTTTTTTTTCCCTTAGTGTAAATGCTGCTGTTCTCTTGAATTTAACATAGATTTTTTTGTTTATGAAATATGGTTCTTTCTGCCTTAATACTGTCACGCTACGACTATCAGGGTTTCTTCTGACACTAGAGAACCCCCAATGAGCGCCACCACAAACCAGGGTACATTGGGGATACAGTATCAATGGTAGGCCATGACATTAGGGAGAGGAAAGAAGGGATACCTCCAGCACTCACCTGAGGCTGTACTCTAAGCTCCCTAGCGTCCTTATATAGGTTTTTCACTCCTTGGCCAAGCAGGATACCTAGTCCCTTGCTAGCTCTGATCTTACTCCTCACTATGGTGATAGCCAACGAGAGCACTAGTCCCACTGCTACACTAATAAACACGAGGGCAGGTATACAAACAGGGGAATACACAAAAGAATGTACACAAAATTTATGGCCGCAGTCGGACACCGGGACTGCGGCCTACACCACTCCACCCAGCAGGACTACACCAACAACAAGGATTCAGCAGCATCAAGGCTCTTGCGGCTCCTAGAGCAACCTTCCTCCATGGCTAGTGTAGGAATGTGGATGGGACTATTGAAAGGTGATGGGTATGGGTGCCAACCGATAGCACATCAGGAGAAATTATCAAGAACTGCTAGCAAGATAAACTGACATTAACCCTTGATGCACCAAAAGAAAGAAAAGCACATTTAATATCTAGAGTCTCGCAAGGCAACAAGGCAAAGTGAGACTCTGGACCCAAACCTGTCACTAGGTTCCAAATGAAGGAAAACCTTTGTAACAATTTCCTTATATGTAAATCTAGTCTTGTGGGTATCAAATCTTCAGTGGAAGACCTTCTGCGGACCATGATCATTTGGCTAAAAAGACTAAATTTGTAAGCAAGAAAGAGGGAGGCCCTATCTTAGGAAAGGAGAGACACCAGAAGAAAAGAAAAACGCCAGATTCAGGAGAACTGCGGCATTTACACCAGATAAGGGTACTTTCACATCAGCGGTTTTCGCCGATTGCGGCAGATGCGGTGAAAAAAACGCATCTGCCGCGATTAACGCCTAGCCGCTGCACTTGCGGCACAGTTGCGGCAAGCCCCATGCAATGTCTATGGGACTTGCGGTAAGTTTGCGGCAGGTGCGGCCGCGAAAAAAAACGCGGTCAGCTGCGTTTTTTTAGCAGCCGCACCTGCCGCAAGTGCCGATACCGCACTTGCCGCACCTGCCGCAAGCCCGCATAGACATTGTATGGGGCTTGCCGCAACTGTGCCGCAAGTGCAGCGGTTATGCTGTAATCGCGGCAGATGCGTTTTTTTCACCGCATCTGCCGTGATCGGCAAAAACCGCTGATGTGAAAGCAGCCTTAGACACACATTTATAACAGTGACAGGTCCTGATTAAAGGGGTAGTCCCATCTCCAGGATCCGCTCCCAATATGTACTAGGTGTAACAATAATAATTAGCAAACCCCTCCAGTTGTAAATGTGGTATAGTTCTCCTGATTAGCTGTCACTTACCTCATGTTCGGGACATTACAGATTAGGTATCCATGGTTATGACTAATCCTATAGTGACAGTTAGTTGCTTGTGGTCGTAACCATGGATACTTAATCTGTAATGTTTAGGTATCCATGGTGTGAGGCACCGCCGGCATGATCCTCATGGCCGGGGCGCATCACATGCAGGATCAGGAGGATCCTGTGCACACTGGCCGGTTTTCCTGTGATGATACTGTGTGAACCTATCCTGAACACAATGAGGTGTAAAGTGACTAGTGAGTGGCTCATGAGATCGAGGAAGCCCTGAGGAAAGGGATGTAATGAGTGATTGCTGACAGCCCAGGTGGGTGTGTCAGGTGGGTGTGTCCGGAGGAATAGCAGCCCAGCTGGAGGAATCAGTGTGGGTGTGGCCGGCACGATAAGAGTCAGCCAGCTGAGTGATTGGAGATGGAAGCTGAGACTCATGCTGAGAGATCATTACCAGCCAGAGAGCAGAGCAGAGCAGTCCAGTCCAGAGCTCTGTGTGCATGGAACAATGGGAGCATGCTAGCTCCATGCCGGTGCCTAGGTCCGGGGACGTGGCAGCACCTGGAGGGGGAAGCCATGGTTGACCCCGTGGACGCTGGTCCGGGCGTGGTTCACCTCACGTCCGGGAAGGGGCCCGTGGGGATGCCTGGTGGAACCTGTGACACAGGTAACGAGACCTGGATCCGTGCCCGGTAAGAAAAGCAGTTCCTGAATGATTGTGTGAACTGTGCACCTTGTGTGTAAATCATGCTAGGCGAGTGTAGCTGCCATTAGGTCCAGTGAAGGACCTGTTGAACCTTATAAGTACTGTATGGCTTTTTAAAAGACCCAGTGAGTGAATGTAGCCCTATAGGGGCCGATGTATGAAGTGTGCCAGGCATAGACCGCCCTTGGGACCGACTCAGTGGAGTCAGTTAAAGGTCCTGATGAACCGGAATGTATGTAGCCCTTCGGGAGGCGAATGTATGTAGCCCTTCGGGAGGCGATTGTATGTAGTGTGCCAGGCGGGCATAGACCACCCTTGGGACCGACTCAGTGTAGTCAGTTAAAGGTCCTGATGAACCGGATTGTATGTAGCCCTTCGGGAGGCGATTGTATGTAGCCCTTCGGGAGGCGATTGTATGTAGCCCTTCGGGAGGCGATTTTATGTAGTGTGCCAGGCGGGCATAGACCGCTTTTGGGTCCGAGTCGGAGTACTCAGTTAAAGCACCTGATGAACCGGAATGTGTGTACGAAAGGTCAGAAGCAGGGGTTAGAAGGGCTCCCGTACTGGGTAACGTGTAGTTCACCCCACGGGTTACTAGGGTTTGCCAATCCCTGTTCTGAACCCAGAGGAGCCACAGTCCATGGATGTGTATGATGGGCTGTGAGCGAGTGAAAGGACGTGTGTGGTCCATGGTGGCTTATAGGATGGATCACATATTGTATGTAAGAACCCGGTCAGGCTGGAGTCCTGATTCCGGGGTAGTATGAAGCTGGGGAAATAGAGCCAGGCGGCTGGTTCCGCCATTGGGACCCATGGGGCCCGTTGATATGGTACTTGATGTTAAATGTATGTGAAATGTATATAGGCCGGAGGCCGTAGCCACCACGGGAGCTGTTGGTAGAGCGCCAATGGGGACAGAGAGATGGTTACAGGTCCCGGGTTACAATAAGATGTCATGTGCAATAAGTGTCATGTAATGTTATATGTAAATGTATGGTGTATTTATGTATGGTGTTTATAATCAATGTGATATGTGTCAAACATGCTACCCGGGTTATGTTATTAATATGTGAAAAATAAACGTGTAGACATTGGTTAACTTATAAACACGTGTTTGTTGTCGTTATGCAAGCGGGTTCCCCGGTTGCTACCTCACCATGGTTACGACCACTCACATAATGACAGTTAGTTGCTTGTGGTCGTAACCATGGATACTTAATCTGTAATGTTTAGGTATCCATGGTTACGACCACTCACATAATAACAGTTAGTTGCTTGTGGTCGTAACCATGGATACTTAAGCTGTAATGTTTAGGTATCCATGGTTACGACCACTCGCATAATGACAGTTAGTTGCTTGTGGTCGTAACCATGGATACCTAAGCTGCACATGAGGTAAGTGACAGCTAATCAGGAGACCTATACTACATTTATAATTGGAGGGATTTGCTAATTATTATTGTTACACCTAGTACATATTGGGAGAGGATCTTGGAGATGGGAATACCCGTATAAGGGATTTATTTTTAAACACTTTTTCATTTTAAGTCTAGTGTAGAAAAAATTAATTTGATACTAACTGAACAAATTAAATATTTCAGAGTTACCGCAGTTACTAATATCTGAAATTTTTCCATCAATATACATATTTCTAAAAGATCAAAACTTTGTTAAAAACATTTTTAATGACTTTAGGTTAAACAACAATTATAAAGATGTATGAATCATTTTATCTCAAAAACAAATTAACGCCTAAATCATTAATAAATGAACTGATCTTATAAATTCCTCAGAATTGTATTTTTTTAAGGACAGGGTGGAATGATGGAGACCACATATGGTAACAACATCTGAGTCATGAGACTCCAAAATACAGATTACAGAAAAAAACTGAGATCTTGACTGATCTCATGTGGGAAAACATTTAAGATCGTCTTGGCAGGATGAAGGTATTTTCTTGTTGAGAAACATACAAGAGGAAAAGATGCTTCGTTGGAAGTTGAACATTTTGTCAGTTTAGTGGAAAAACAATGGAAGCAAAAGTCTATGTGACAGGTCAGACGCTGCCGGAGAAAGAAGAGGTGTTCGGAGAGCTCTCAGATGTAAAGCAGAAAGCAAGAAACAGCAAAGAAAGAAAATCAACATCGTTTCTACCTATGTATTTTGTAGAAATATTTCAGAAATGTTCGGAAAAGATGTAAAATCCCCAATAAAACAAATGTTGAGCTGTTCACGAAGAGTTTTCTAAAGGTGTTTCTTGGAGCAGAAACCAAAAATCTTCAAATACTCCTCCGAATCTCAAAATGTATCAAGAACTGTGAGTGTCTGCTCAGTGGATGTGTGCACTAAGTGTTTCAAGAAGTGTTTGGTGCCGAAACTGAGCAGAAATAATATAATAATAATAATTATTATTTATTATTTATAGAACACCATTGATTCCATGGTGCTGTACATGAGAAAGGGTTATATACAAACAAGTTAAAAATACAAGGAACAAGCTAACAGTGACAGACTGATTCAGAGGGGAGAGAGGACCCTGCCCTTGCGGGCTTACATTCTACAGGGCAATGGCAAGGCGAACAGTAGGTTGGCTCTGCTCTGGTGGTGGTGGAGCGCCGGGTCCAGTGGTGGTGTAGCATCGGGTCCAATGGTGGTGGAGCACCGGGTCCAATGGTGGTTGAGCACCAGATCCAGTGGTGGTGAGGTGGCTGTAGGCTGTTTTGAAAAGATGGGTTAATAATATAATATTTATTAATTTATTAATTCAAAGGCACTTTACATATATTTGAAACAATGTTATCCATTGGGGCTCACAATCTAAACCAGTACATCAAAATCGGTACGTGTTTCAGAAACTCTCCAAATCTCAAAACTCCTCAAGAACTGTGCGTTTCTGCTCAGTGGCTATGTGTACGCAAAGTGTTTCAAGAATTCTGGTGTCAAAACGGAGCAGAAACTCTCCAAATCTCAAAACTCATGAATAACTGTCTGTTTCTGCTCAGTGGTTGTGTGCACAAAAAGTTTCGAGGACGTTTTGGTGATGAAACTGATCAGAAACTCTCCAAATTTTAAAACTCTGCAAAACCATGGAGGGTTTGCCTGCTTTCCACTTTAAAAAATACTATAAAAAGACTCATAGCCACTTTCTGTTACCAAAACTCTGGAAAAAGACTGCGTGTGCACATAGCCTATGAAAGTGTATGCATACACAGGTAGTCTTATGCTTTTTTGTAGTGTTAACCGAGCTAAAACTGAGAGGAAACTTTCCATGTCTTGCTGAACAACTCAAAACTCCTAAGAAACTTTGAGATTCTGATCAGTTTCTGCATCGAAAACTCTGCAAAAAGACTCCATGTGCACGTATACACAGAGCAGAAAGTGAGCGGAAACTCTCCAAGTAATCCTCCAAATCTCAAAACGCATCAAGAACTGTAAGTTTCTGCTCAGTGTTTGTGTCCACAAAGTGTTTTGAAGAGTTTTTGGAACTGAAACAGAGCAGTAACTGTCCGAATATTTAAAAACATGTAGGTTCCACTTCATTTATGCTCTAAAAATACTACAAAAATACTCATAGCCACTTTCTGTTACCAAAACTCTGGAAAAAGACTGTGTGCACATAGCTTATGAAAGTGTATACATACATAGTTAGTCTTTTTGAAGCTGAAACTGAGAGGAAACTTTCCACATCCCCCTCAAGAACTAAAAACTCCTGAAAAAAACTTTGAGGTTCTGCTCAGTTTCTGCTATTATAACTCAACATATAGACACAGAAAGACTCCATGTGCACATGAGTCTGAACATGGAGTCTTTCTGGTGTGTTTTTGGTGTAGAAACTGGATATGTGCATACCAACCCTCTTTGCATGGATTTTGGAGCAGACATTTGTTTTTGAAGAAGGTTTGGAGAATTTACCATCAAACACTGTGCACACAGAGGTTTTCTAGAGGGTTTTGAAGCAGAAACTCTCCAGTTTTTTTTGTAGAGGAAACTGATCAGAAACTCCATGCTTTTGGGGTATTTTGCATTTTAGGAGGATCTGAAGAGTTTTCTCTTAGCTGCCCCTTAGTTTTTGCTCCAACCCTCAGCTAAATCCTCAGTGTGCACATTGCCAGTGTGCGGAGAATGAACAGAAGCTATTCAAATTCAACTGGAAGTCTGAAAACTCTTCAAAAACTTGGAGTTTCTACACAAAAGACTCAGTGTGCACCAAGTGGTATACATTTAATATGTTGTACTTTGGCCATAAGTTCCTACCCTTTTTGTACTTTGGTCTTACTTGGGAAACTGTATGTCTACACACTGTTTATTTTTTTAAATGAAAGAATCCCAAATTTGATGAGAAATTTATGTCCGAATCCACGTGTTGTTTTGCCAGTGTTTTCAGGTCTGGCCATTGTTTTGAGGAGATTATTTTTCCAATGGTTTCTTTGCAACCTTTTTTCGTTTGACCATGTGAAATGTCACTTTGTATTTCAGTGGCATGGTTTTCACACTATCCAGTTGTGTGAATAGTAATATGGGTGTCCAATTGAAAACAATATTTATAAAGATAATGAACAGGGGAGAGTCAAGGCCCCGTCACACACTACGATACCGTCACCGGTTTGGTGATATTGCAGCGATGTCTAAACTACATCATTCTGTGTGACATTTACCAATGACCAACAATGAGGTCGTTCATTGTTGGATGTTGGTTAATGACCTGGACCATAAATTTATTGTTGGGCTCCCGCTGGGCAGCCAGCATCGGCGCATGTGACAGCAGGAAACCAACAATGAACAATCTCCCAGCGCCGCACAGCAAGCGCTGGGAGCTGGTAACAAGGGTAAACAGCAGGTAACTAAATGAAGCACTATGCTTAGTTACCCGCTGTTTACCCTGGTTACCAGCATTCTTGTTGGTGAGTCTGCCTGTGTGACAGCTCACCAGCGATCAGATAACGATGTTCCAGCGACCCCGATAATTGGTCGGATCACTGGGACATCTTTAGGTGTAACAGGGCCTTTAGTGAACTTACTAATATAGTTGTATTAGACCAAGCGCCGATTTTTCTGGTAGCCGCTCCATCTTAGATCTTGATAGTTTGGCTTTCAGTCACTTCAATAGCCAAGTCAGCCCCCTCCTCGTGACTCTGCATGGGGTGTGACGTAGAAGGGGGCTGGCTTAGCTATTAAAATTAGAAGTCAATCAGCCCCCTTCACAACAGCCAATATAGTGAATCCATCCTTGTGTGAAGTGCAGGAACAGAAGCCAATGTGCTGGAACCCTACATGGGGCCACTATTGGAGGTTCTGGACGTTTAAACCAACAGAATAACATTAGGACTCTATATAACTTACTATTTGAAGTTTGCAGTTGGGTATTGTAACTTTACCAAGTGCTCTCGCATTAATCATTAACCATGGATACCTAAGATGCAATGCCCTACCATGAGGACATAGCAAATCATAGAGACATAGCTATTCATGAGAACTAAACTACCGTATATACTCGTGTATAAGCCGACCCGTGTATAAGCCGACCCCCCTACTTTTGCCCCCAAAAACTGGGAAAACTTATTGACTCGCGTATAAGCCGAGGGTGGACTCCAGCACAGGTATACAACCCCCAGCAGTGAGGTATACAGCAGCCTCCCCAGTGGTAGTATACAGCAGCAGCCCCAGTGGTAGTATACAGCAGCCCCAGAGGTATATACAGCCCCAGAGGTATATGCAGCCCCAGAGGTATATGCAGCCCCATATGCAGCCCCAGAGGTATATGCAGCCCCATATGCAGCCCCAGAGGTATATGCAGCCCCAGAGGTATATGCAGCCCCATATGCAGCCCCAGAGGTATATGCAGCCCCAGAGGTATATACAGCCCCAGAGGTATATACAGCCCCAGAGTATATACAGCCCCAGAGGTATATGCAGCCCCAGAGGTATATGCAGCCCCATATGCAGCCCCATATGCAGCCCCAGAGGTATATACAGCAGCAGCAGCCCCAGGGCTGTATACAGCCGCAGCCCCAGGGCTGTATACAGCCACAGCCCCAGGGCTGTATACAGCCGCAGCCCCAGGGCTGTATACAGCCGCAGCCCCAGGGCTGTATACAGCCGCAGCCCCAGGGCTGTATACAGCCGCAGCCCCGGAGGTATACAGGCCCCCCATAAAGTTCCAGGGCCCCCCCCCTTGCGCGCCAGCCTGTAAAGGAAAATCATACTTACCAGTGTCCAGTCGCGCCGTCCGCAGCTGCCGACATGACGATCCCGGGCTCCATTCAGCGTCTTCCGCATTTCCTGTAGTCGCGGGCAATGACGTCATTGCCCGCGACTACAGGAAATGCGGAAGACGCTGAATGGAGCCCGGGATCGTCATGTCGGCAGCTGCGCACGGCGCGACTGGACACTGGTAAGTATGATTTTCCTTTACAGGCTGGCGCGCAAGGGGGGGGGGGCCCTGGAACTTGATGGGGGGCCTGTATACCTCCGGGGCTGCTGCGGTATTTTTTTATTTTTTTTATATACTCGCGTATAAGCCGAGGGGGGACTTTTCAGCCCAAATTTTGGGCTGAAAAACTCGGCTTATACGCGAGTATATACGGTACATTTCTAATTGGAGGGATTTGCTAATATTATTATTATTACACCTATTACATATTGGGATAGGATCTTGGAGATGGGAATACCCTTTTAACCCTTGTCTGGTACCATGAAATGAATACGCAATCTGAACGACCCCATGGTACCAGATAAGGGTTAAAGGGATTGTCCCGAACTTCAGTCTTGATGACCTATTAGGTAGATAGTTTATCGATATCAGATCCCACACTCAGAGCCCCGACCAATCAGATGGTATCAGCTCCTTTAAATCTAAATTTATTTTTTTCCTTTCATTCAAGTAGCTCTAGAAGAAAATCCTCCAACTCCTCGGGGTCCAAGAGTGCCAGAATAATAACCTTTAAATTAGTATTTTTTACATTTAATGAGGGAGGAGGTCTTGGTATATGGGATTCATTATTTAATTATACATTTCTTACTGTGTTTGTTGGATCCAATTATCCGAGTTCAAAATGTGCAACTACAATCGACATGAGAACATACTAGCAAACTTGTGTCAGAGCCTAAAAATACATCTTCTGTTTTCAGATGTTCTTATTTAAGTGGTATTTTGCTGATGTGGTTGTCAAGTGCTTTCTGCATGAGTCATCATCAGGCACAATAATTAGATGACGGCTGTTGTTGTGCTGTACTGACTACTGCTTGGTACTGGTGTTTACTGTCTGGATGCCGTGCCAATGTCTACTGTCATTTTGAAGAAGAATATTTCCCCTTAAGATAAGAAGTAGATGACTTATATTTTTCCGTTTGATTCTTCTTTGTAAATAAATTGGAAATTAAATACACTGTGTATATGTGTGTCTCTATGGTCTCTAGACGTGGACCACTTATTATCAATGATTTATTAATGGTTTTCCATGGTGTCTGTAAAAAATATGTTATTTGTCCATGATTTTTTGATAAGCTATCCAGAAAAATATAAAAAGTCAAGTTGGCAACCCTGGTGATGAACTATAGTGCCCCCAAGTGCTGTAATGATAGCTGGAAGTGAGAAATGTTCCTCCTAAGAAACTAGCAAACAGAAAGAAGGTACCAGGAAGAACCTGACATGACTGTAGGTTTACAAATTGTGAAACTGAAGCCCTAGTAAGATGATCACTTAGGACGGCATAAAAAGGAGTGGTTTGGTGCCAAGGTGTTGTGTACAGTTGGTCTGCATGTACTGCCTAGAAAAGCTGATTTTGGCCTATAAAACTAGATTGATTGCTCTCAGTGGGAGAAACAAAATAATACTATTTTAGTTGTGATACCTTCACTCCAGACTTCAATATAGCGGAAACCAATTGACCGTCCCACATACCTCAGATGGGACAGTTTCTGCCCGAAACACATTAAAAATTCCATTGTCTACAATGAAGCCCTCAGATATAACTGTATCTGCTCCTACCCAACAGACACACTTACTGCTATGAAAATACAAATGCTGCTTTATTGATGCACATAACAGAAGATAATCCTTAGCCATATGCATCAACAGAGCAGCATTTGCAGTTTACTGATTCAGCTGCAGCAGGCTCTTGCGAGTTTATAGAGGATGTGGCTGTATGTAGAGGGGCTTAATGGTGTGATGTACTGCAGGATGACAGTTATATATAAAGGGGCTGTGAGCAGTTAAGCTATTTGTTACCTGCTGCCAAGATATCAGTGATGTGAAACCTCAAATGTTGCGAAGGCTGGCTTCACACAACGGTTTGTGTGATCCGGGCCGTCCATTATGAATCGGACAGCACCGGATCTGATTTTGGCCCCATAGTATTCCTATGCGGCCGGATGAGGCTGGATGGCAGTGTTTTGCCATCCAGTTTCCATCTGTCCGGGTGGATCCGGCAGAATTCGTGTTTTTTTCCCGGACAAAAAATTGCAGCTTGTAGAGTTTGTGTCCGGGGCAAAAATCTGCCAAAATTGGATCCTCCCGGATCCAGAGTGATCCGGCGCCCCTTAACATGGGAGTCTATGTCACCGGATCCTACAGAAAATCGGATCTAGCTCCCAAATGCCAGGTGCTGAGGCTAAACGCTGGCGCTGAACTTCAGCACCATGGAGAGCTCCACCCGGAATTTTCAGGACCATGGCCAGCTCCCCACTAGCCACTATTTTGAAATTTCAGCAGGGAACAGCTCCTACAGCTGCCGATTTCGGCAGCAAACAAGACCAGAGGGCATATTTGCCCTCCGCTTTTGTTCTGTCCCGGGCTGTCAGGTTCTGTGCGGTGCTTCCTACAAAACACTGGACAGAACCTGACAGGGGAAAAACGTGGTGTGAAGCCAGCCTAAGTTGATGACTATGTCAGAAAATTAACCTCTGCCATTTACATCAACAGAGCATCATTTCTGGTTTCACATCACTGTTCTATCAGCATCAAGCAACAAACACAGCTCTGCACTACCTAATTATTATAAGCTTTATTGTGAAGGTGTGCAGAAGAATTGGGCTCTGCTATAAACTAGCTAAAAGTTATTTAAACCATAGAGGCACCTATATGGATGTAAATGATAGAAGATCCAATCAGTAAGGCAATGTATCATAGAGGAGCACAGAGTGCACAGAAACATAATGAGAATGATACAGTTAGATTAGCTTGATAAATCAGGAAGGTGGGTGAGAGACACGCTGGAGAGGGAGGGATCTGCAGCACTGAGGAGAAACAGTGTGCTCCTGGGAAATCTAGTTTTAGTAGATAAAAACAGGACAACCCATTCACCTGTGTGAAGGTGGATGCACAGAGGGGCAGATAGAGCCAGGGGTGTAACTACAATAGGAGCAGGGTTGCGATCGCACCGAGCCCTGCAGCCTAGGGGGGCCCCAAAAGTCCCTTTGGCCTATAGAAAAAGACTAATATTATTAAAGATTTGCAATAATTGGGGGCCCCATTGGAGCTTTCGCATCGGGGCCCCTGTGCCTGAAGTTACTCCACTGGATAGAGCTTAAAATAAACACAAAGGTAAAAGAAAGAAATGCTTTGTTAAAAATAAAATTTTGGGAATAACCCTTTGACCCATTGAGTAGATTTTTTCTATTAAATGCCATAATAGTAGGGGGAAATGTTAAAGATTTTGCATTATCGTCTAACACCTTCGAGTAACGCCGCAGAGAACCTCTAATATCTCTTGAGCAAAAACATTGAATATAACTTGTAATATGATTTATACAAACCAAATGAAAAGGCAGAGGCGCTTCTCATAGGTTTCCTTTAAATTCATTCATTGCCTTTCCCCGCACGGTTCATCTCAGTGACTCAGTGTATTAGCGATGCCATCCGAAGTGTTTACTTTCAGAGCAACGACTTTCAGTAGGAAATGTTTAAATTTTATTTTATATCTGGTATTAACATGAGGTATATTCTGGAGGGACGGCAGCTGTTGTGCTTAACGGTCTCCGGAGGAGAGAAAATATGCCTGCGCTCTGGATTTTATTTCTGGCGATTATGCCGTGCAGGATGAGGACATATTGTTTTGTTTTGGTTGAATGTTGTTACTGAAATTCTTGTTTTCAAGCAATTAAATAAATGTTTATTTAGCACAAAGTTTTAATCATATGCAAAATAGACGGTCGCCTTCTTTCACAATTCCCAGGTCCTGTTCACAATTGCTTTAAATTCCCGTGTTTTGACACTTTGTATACATCTACCGTATATACTCGCGTATAAGCCGAGTTTTTCAGCCCAAAAATTGGGCTGAAAAGTCCCCCCCTCGGCTTATACGCGAGTCACTGTATACTGTATACACTGTATACAGTATACAGTGCCCCCCATCAGTATACAGGGCCCCGCTGTCCCGCTGCCGATGTCCCGCCGCCATCACGATCCTCCGTCTTCTTTCGGCTTCCTCCGGTGGGCGCAGTCAATGACGTCATTGTGTGCGCAACCGAGAGGAAGTCGGAATAAGACGGAGGATCGCGATGACGGCGGGACAGCGGCAGGGATAAGTATACTAATCTCTTCCTTTACAGGATTGTATACTGATGGGGGGCCTGTATACTGATGGGGGGGCCTGTATATAGATGGGGGGCCTGTATATACCTCTGGGGCATCTGTATACTACCACTGGGGCTGCTGTATATAGATGGGGGGGCCTGTATATACCTCTGGGGCATCTGTATACTACCACTGGGGCTGCTGTATACTGATGGGGGGGGCCTGTATATTCCTCTGGGGCATCTGTATACTACCACTGGGGCTGCTGTATACTGATGGGGGGGGCCTGTATATACCTCTGGGGCATCTGTATACTACCACTGGGGCTGCTGTATACTGATGTAGGGGGCCTGTATATACATCTGGGGCTTCTGTATACTACCACTGGGGCTGCTGTATATACCTCTGGGGCTTCTGTATACTACCACTGGGGCTGCTGTATATACCTCTGGGGCTTCTGTATACTACCACTGGGGCTGCTGTATATACCTCTGGGGCTTCTGTATACTACCACTGGGGTTGCGGCTGTATACTACCACTGGGGAGGCTGCTGTATACCACACTGCTGGGGGCTGTATACTTGTGCTGGGGTCCACCCCCGGCTTATACACGAGTCAATAGGTTTTGCCAGGTTTTGGGGGCAAAAGTAGGGGGGTCGGCTTATACATGGGTCGGCTTATACACAAGTATATATGGTATATATAATTGTAAACTTTGGAGACAACACAGGTTAAGTGTATATGATGTATATATATATATTACTTGTTCTGTAAAATGTCCCGTTAAAGGTGTTGTCTGGTTTGGATTACCAAATTTTGCATATTCTGAGAAGGTCTTTTGACCTACAGTGTCAGGTGGCTACAGTAAGTGTCTCTGGAGCAGAGGTCCCCAACCTGTGGCTCATAGAATCATAGAATGGAATGTTCGCATTGGAAGAGATGAGTGACCTGCTCGAGGACTGTTCGGGGCTGGCATTCGGAGGTCTCCAGTCTTCAAAGTGCTGGTGCCTGGATTGCTGTGCTCTGGTACGCTTGGTTGTCGGGCCAGTGTGAGCTGCTTGCTTTGTGTGATTGGCTCACACTGGTCCTAAAGCCGAGTAATCGTCCATAAAGTCTTGTATGAATAAAAAAAATGAAATCCCCAACTTTCTGCCCTCGAAAGTGTTATGGTTATGGCTGGCTGTATGTGAGCGGAGAGGCGGCCATCCAATCACTGGCTAGTGATGACGTACAGGGTCATGTTTGGGTCCCAAACAGCAACACCCATACCCAAACCTCCAGGGGAGATTTTTCTCCCCGGACACAACTATATATATATATATATGTATATGTATATGTGGATGCACCTAAATAAAATGAGAATGGTTGGTGATATGAACTTCTTGTTTGTGACACATTAGTATATGGGACTGGGAAATTTTCCAGATGGGTGGTGACTATTTTGAAGTTGGCCATTTTGGATCCAACTTTATTTTTTTCAATGGGAAGAGGGTCATGGTGTGCAACAATGGTGTGCTTGGTTTTAACGTACCTTTATTCTTGAGTTTTTTACAAGTTTATGACCACTTATAAAATGTGTTCAAAGTGCTGCCCATTGTGTTGGATTGTCAATACAACCCTCTTCTCCCACTCTGGACACACTGATAGCAACACCGCAGAAGAAATGCAGCACAGGCTTCCAGTATCCGTTGTATCAGATGCTGCACATCTCGTATCTTCACAGCATAGACAATTGCCTTCAGATGAGGGATGAGGAAATTTTTTTGTGAATGGTGACATTAACAAACAAAACCAGCGCTATTGGTCTGAGACTAAGGCTGGTTTCACACCACGGTTAAATCCGATCGAGAGCTGTCCGGGGTGAACTTGACATCCCCGGACCAGATTTGCGAACAGAATTGGAGGGCAAATATGCCCTCCGGTCCTGTTTATAGCCGGATGCAGCCGAGCTCTGCTGTCCCCTGCGAAGTGGTGCTGAACCGCTTCACAGGGGACAGCTCCCTGGTGCTGAAGTTCAGCGTAGCTCATGCTGAACTTCAGCTGCAGGGGTCCCGTTCCCGGATCCTCCCGGATTAGGGCAATCCGGGCCCATAAACTCCCATGTTAGGGAGCGCCGGATTGCATCGGATCCGGGAGGATCCAATTTGGGGAGATTTCTCCCCGGACACAAAAAATGATGCATGTTCCGGTTTTGTGTCCGGGAACAAAAAACGTAAGCTCCCTGAATCTCCCGGACAGGCAAAAACCGTATGCCAAAAGACATTCATCCGGCGTATGCCGGACCCTAGGTTTACTATGGGGCCGAAATCGGATCAGGGGCTGTCCAGTTCACACCAGGCAGCCCCAGATCCCAAAAAGCATGGTGTGAAGCCAGCCTAGCCCACAGTGGATAAACCCAAAGTTGATGGTATGGTGTGGTATATATTTATATATCATACTAACTACAAATGTGCATAAAATACACAGTAGTCAATAAGAGAAAAATTAGAAGAAATAAAAATAGAATTCTGACAGCAGCAATGGAGAAAGATGATAATATTTTAGGCTCGAACTACCTTGCCCATTGTGATAATATAGAAGGGGAGGGACTTTAATGAATAGGGCCATTGTTGGAGTAGAAAAAAGTGACCTTTAAGGACCTGAGACATTGTATCCTGAATATAGAAGCTCACAGATCAACTAATGGTCAAACGTTCTGTTGTATCTAGAAGTGTCCAAGGAAATGTATCACTTCTATTTATTTTACTAATTATAACCACATAGTTAAAGGGATCCTGTCACCCCCAAAACACCTGTAAACCTATTAAAACCTGTCCCTAGAGCATATTAACACTTTCCCTACACTCTTTTTACCTCCTAAAAGCATTAAGTGACATTGAAGAAAAACGTTTTATAAGTACCTGATTACTGATGATAATGAGTGACTATCTATTCATAGTCACTCATCAAGACTGCCCCTCTGCTTCATATCACGCCTGAATAGGCGTGATCTAGTGCCCAGATTCAAAATCGCGCCTCCCTGCTGTGCCCTGTGTCGTCCGAGGCTGCAGTGTGGCCGGGTGACGCGATTTGCGTCATACCCGGCGCCGGGTGACGTATTTACACCGGCGCCGCGCTTTCGGCTTCAAAATGCGCACTGCGCATGCCCAGTGCGCATGCGCAGTGCGCATTTTGAAGCCGAAAGCGCGGCGCCGGTGTAAATACGTCACCCGGCGCCGGGTATGACGCGGATCGCGTCACCCGGCCACACTGCAGCCTCGGACGACACAGGGCACAGCAGGGAGGCGCGATTTTGAATCTGGGCACTAGATCACGCCTATTCAGGCGTGATATGAAGCAGAGGGGCAGTCTTGATGAGTGACTATGAATAGATAGTCACTTATTATCATCAGTAATCAGGTACTTATAAAACGTTTTTCTTCAATGTCACTTAATGCTTTTAGGAGGTAAAAAGAGTGTAGGGAAAGTGTTAATATGCTCTAGGGACAGGTTTTAATAGGTTTACAGGTGTTTTGGGGGTGACAGGATCCCTTTAAACAAATTTTTTTTTTCTTCTGTTATTTTCATTTTCTGACACCAACTTGCTTGAGCCTCTATTAATAACAGTCAGAAATATGCTTTATGTGAGCCACATGTGCCATAGATATCAATAACCAAGATATGAGAGTGTAGTGGACTTGTCATCAGTGCAGAGGTCATTGTACAGGAGGAGGAGGTGAGCTGTGATATCGTCTATTGTGAATGGTGGATCCTGTGTTATCTACTGTATATAGAGGTGTTATCAGGCATTGTACAGGAGGAGGAGGTGAGCTGTGATATCACCTATTGTGAATGGTGGATCCTGTGTTATTTACTGTATATAGAGGTGTTATCAGTCATTGTACAGGAGGAGGAGGTGAGCTGTGATATCACCTATTGTGAATGGTGGATCCTGTGTTATCTACTGTATATAGAGGTGCTATCAATCATTGTACAGGAGGAGGAGGAGTGAGCTGTGATATCACCTATTGTGAATGGTGGATCCTGTGTTATCTACTGTATATAGACGTGTTATCAGTCATTGTACAGGAGGAGGTGAGCTGTGACATCACTATTGTGAATGGTGGATCCTGTGTTATCTACTGTATATAGAGGTGTTATCAGTCATTGTACAGGAGGAGGAGTGAGCTGTGACATCATCTATTGTGAATGGTGGATCCTGTGTTATCTACTGTATTTAGAGGTGCTATCAGTGATTGTACAGGAGGAGGAGGTGAGCTGTGATATCATCTATTGTCAATGGTGGATCCTGTGTTATCTACTGTATATAGAGGTGTTATCAGTGATTGTACAGGAGGTGGAGGTGAGCTGTGACGTCACTATTGTGAATGGTGGATCCTGTGTTATCTACTGTATATAGAGGTGTTATCAGTCATTGTACAGGAGGAGGAGGTGAGCTGTGATATCACCTATTGTGAATGGTGGATCCTGTGTTATCTACTGTATATAGAGGTGTTATCAGTCATTGTACAGGAGGAGGAGGTGAGCTGTGATATCACCTATTGTGAATGGTGTATCCTTTGTTACCTATTGTATATTGAGGTGTTACTTTTCATTGTAACACATCTTATGACTCTATGACTGCTGAGCTGTAATCTGTACAAAACAAGAAGCATCAGTTTATTATTATAGTTTTGCAAGATTTCAGGATTTTTTATTATGGATGATGACATGAAAAGTTGGCAATGTATGGAGCGGCTCAGCAGCGGAGCCTGCTCCCCATACATAGCAGGTAGTGACCGCGTCATACAGTCAAGGGTCTTATAAAAGAAGTTTAAAAGAGAAGGCGCACAATGTCTAGTAATTACCAGTGCAATACAACCTCACTAAATCCCTGGGATCCGTATGGGGGAAAAAGTATAAATCCTTGTCAATTTAAAATGAGCATCTAGTGAACCCAGCTGGAGATTGGGAAAGGAGTGGAGTCCATAGTGCCTACTGTGTGACTGTATGGGGCTCACATATTGCACATGTCAGCCCTGATTACGTACATGACCGCTCGTGCAATTACACAGAGCATGTACACACAGCTCTCCCCGGAGATTACATGTGATCGGTGGGGTGTCATCCACAAGAACCGCAACCATCATACAACACTAAAGCGGCTTCATACATTGCCTGACGGTGTATTTTATTCTTTGTTTATTTTTATTCCACAGTCTACCATTATCCTTGTAAAGCATGACGGACATCTTAGCTGTATACTTACCCCAGAATTACACACAATCCTCTGAGAGAGGGATGGAGAGACTGCAAAAAAATGGTCTTTCCCACAAATCAATACACAGCGATGATTTGTAGGCTCAGACAATGTCCAATAACTTTGTGCCGCTAAAAAAATAAAAGGATTCAATTACAATAGTATTTCTCCAAACTTCTCTAATTTACTACTGTACTTTAGTAAATTATATATATAATATATCATGTAAAGGCCACTGAACACGCTAGGATATAGGTGATCAATGTCATTACCTATGTAACGTGACCGCGATCCTTCCGACATCGTTACTGCGTTGTCACACGCAAGGATATCGTTAACGATCTTAAATTTGGCAACCTCCAGCTATTCAGAGAAGAACGTTTGAACGATTTTACAAAGTGGCAGAAATAGACGAAATATGGACGACATCGTTCAAAAAGGTGTCACACTGAACCATGTTGCTGCTTCCCAGGACGTTAATTGGATGACGAACGATAGATCTAAGGTCCGGATCTCAAATTTTTGCTGAACGATCCAACGATTTTTCCTTCCTACATCGTTGTTTACACGCAATGACACACTAACGATATTGTTAGAATGATCACAAATCTGTGATGTTTCAACGATATCGTTAACGAGATTATAGCGTGTGAAGCGGCCTTAAGGTAGCGGTTAGGATTGGCATGACAGAAGACAGTGACTCAGGTACTTGTTCACACAGCACACGATTTATTTACAAGCTCATATCAGTACAGACCTTTTGTAGCTCCGGGTCACAGCTGGTGTAAAGGGTTTCACTCGGACCAGTACGGCTGTCAGGCTCTCTCTTAGAAGGGGCCCCTGGGAAGGCCAAGTCCACGCTGCCATGCTGCGTTAACTGCACACAGCCAATGTTCCCAGGCTGTGTTAAAATTCCACACAGCCTGTGCACACACAGACCTCCACACAGCTCCTGCTGCTCTGACACTTCTCCCTCTGCCCCAGCCCTGGGAAGCTCATATCCTTCCTAGCCACCCCACACCTGCAAAGCACTTCACTCAGACAGAGCTGCCGTTAACCCTATGAGTGTTACCACAGTGGAAAAGACACAATCACCAATGTGCTGTATATCGGTCATGGGACACATGCCAGTCACATCACCACATACCTTCCCCCTCTGTTCAAGCCAGTGGAGTTGAACACAGACCCATGATCCGGGGCCCCCTGGACAGGGCCTTCTCACCACTGGGGTCCACCAGTTGAGGGGACCGTCCGAGTTAACTAGGGGAGTCCGCGTCCGACACGTCCCGTAGCGTCACCAACCATTTCCTTGTGTACCAAGACCAATCAGACCCAGTCACCTTATGGCTCATAGGCATGTCTGTGGGAGGCCTTCCCCTCCCCCCACGGCCAGTGCGGTAGTGCAGTCCGTCTATCCCGTTGGCTGTGGAGTGTCCTGACGCTATGTCATCAGCTACACGATTGGGCTTGTCGTCTGAGTCCCGTAGCCCTAAGTCCACAGTGGAGCCACCGTCTGTACCTTTGGTATGTCTACGGTCTTAGGACATCTCCAGTAAGGTCTCCGTTGGCGTTTTTCTCTATCACCTTGGTACAGGAGATATCCCTCGTCCACCCAGCTGGCGGAGCGATCCCTCAACTCTCAATCTCTCCCACCTGGGCACTGAGGACAGGTCGACCTTGGACACTCCTCCTTCAATGGCTTACCACCAAGCCTCCGGCACCCGGCACGGCTCTTTGCGTGCCTGTACGTGAGGTTCGGGCGCTCTGCCTGTGGCCCTCCTGTTACCTCTAGCACCTCAAGTTGCCTACAGTTGGGCTGCCCCACCATTATCCAGAGGTGCCACCGACTCCGGAAGTGGCACGACAATTTCGAGCTCTCCTGCCTGTACCTCTAGGGGAAACCTATCAGGATTACACTCTATCCCTCTATTGGTGACCCCTACAGCAGGGATCCCAGAGTCAGGATCTTCAGGCTCAGGGCCTGACCATCCTTACCTGAGGATTAGGTTGCCTCTCACCAAAGTCCAGAACAGAGGCAAATCCCTCCCCAAAATCACATCATAGGGTGGAGTTTTCAACACCCCCACTTTTGTCGGACCTGACCGCGCGGAGTATTGATAGTGACCACCTCTGTAGGATACTCACGGAGGTCCCCATGAATACTGAGCACCCCTACTGTACGGCCTGTGGGTTTTGTCCCAGAGACCAGGGATGCATGTACAAGGGTCACGTTACTACCCGAGTCCAATAGGGCAGTTGCCTTATGTCCATTAATTAGCACCTGTCTCAAATGTAGCCCCTTACCCACAGTCACATAGTTCGCAACACCGGCGGTTTGGGCGTACATAGACATCCGGCGGGTATACCTCCAGTCTATGGGCTCTGTGTTAAGGGGATGTGGCAAACCAGGAGTTAATGTGCCACAGTAACACCAAGGGTTAACTCCCCACACAACCCACAACACTACACTAGCGCCTCCAGGCCAGAAGGGGGAGCTAAAGCTGCTTCCCTATATATTCTGGTGTGGAGCGGAAGTGGGGAAGAGCAGAGTGTTGGGAGGACCTAATGTTATTTACCTCAGAGTGGCAGTGACAGTTAGTCAGTTGGAGTTAGTGCAGCTCCTGAGAGGACTGAGGGAAAGGACCTGGGTGTAAAAGGGCTGCGTCAGGCCCAACCCACGGTCCACTGTCCACTTCCAGGCTGGCCAAGGTCTGAGGAAAGGAGTAGGAGAAGCAGAGGAACACATCCAGGACACAGAATTACCCTATAACTCACCCTGGTGAAGCGCAAAGACCGGATACCGGACCGACATTGTGCCTGATACAAGCAGCACAGTAATTACGGATGAGTGAGGATTTCATATCTTCGCTGTACCACAGAAAGCAACATGGCGGGGTCAGAAACACAAAATTAAGACTCAAGTTGCCTAGCAAGTGGTTACCCGTGAGGGGAAACAGGGCCAGCAGCTTAGCTAAAGCGGCAGCATGGCCATATACACAGCGCAGGAGTAGGAAGCCAAGGACCCGGTCAGGGTGGGACCAACCCGGCCCCGGTACAGACTCCGTGGACAATACCTACTGAGCAACATCTGCAGTAAAGACTTGGAAAACTACAAAACCGTGAGTCTGTGTGATCCTTGTGCTCAAATCCTGCATTCCCTCACAAGCAGCTATCATCTCTACTACTACCTCTATCCTGCAATATCCATAGCACCATCTATAGACTGTTACTATCTCTGCCCCGGAGAACCAAGCTCTACCTGCGGAGAGCCATTACATCCCCAGCTGCCAAACATCATCCCCAGAGGTTCTGCAGCAGCAGTGGTCACCCTGACCACAACCCGTGGGTGGCGTCATGGTAAACTCCCCTGTAACATTCCCCTATTTACTTGTGGAACCCGGGACACGGTCGGGACCAAGACCACCGTGATATCCCCAGCAGTACCCCGTCCCAGTGGGCTCCACAGGGACACTGCACCATTGCGTGTCCTGGCTCTTGGCATCGCCAACA
Organism: Allobates femoralis; assembly: GCA_033576535.1. Lineage (NCBI taxonomy): Eukaryota > Metazoa > Chordata > Amphibia > Anura > Aromobatidae > Allobates > Allobates femoralis. The sequence goes on along the minus strand of JARQOC010000002.1, from coordinate 700,393,293 downwards.
CCTTATCGCAGGGAAAAAAATATTTACGGTGCCCTGCTTAGGAGACCCGGGTTTTCGGCTCATTTCCGGGCGGCGTACGTTCTCTGACTGTGGTCAGGTCGAGCCCAGCACAGGACAGGGTTGGGGGTCCCTAACTTTCGGTTTGGTGGATGCAGACCACCGGGCTGCATGCAGTGTTCCAGAGTCCCGAATCAAGTCCTGTGTAGCCACATGCCGCTCCACCACACTCACTAACTGATCAAGGGTACCCGGCATTACCTTGTCCTTCCCGCCGTTGGATGGAGACAGCCAGAGTGCACACAAACCAGTCAACTACCACCCTCTCTATCATTTGCGCAGGGCTCAGGACTCTCAGGCTGCAGCCACTTCTTTACCAGGTGCATCAAGTCATAGGCCTGAGACCGGACAGGTTTACCCTCCTCAAAGGACCACTGGCTTACCCATTGAACCTTACATACGTATTAACCCCCATTCAGGCCAGGATCTCACCTTTCAGAGTCCCGTAGTCCATGGCATCCTCTGTGCAGAGGTCCAGGTAGGCTTTTTGGGGCTCTTCTGTTAAGTAAGGCACCAGCATCTCTGCCCACTGCTCTGGTGGCAATTTCTCCCGCTCTGCGACCCTCTCGAGAACCACCAGGATGGCTTCCACATCATCTCCTGGGGTCATCTTTTGTTGCTATGCCCACATTCTCCACTACATGTAAGGTAGCGGTTAGGATCAGCATGACAGAAGGCAGTTACTCAGGTACTTGTTCACACAGCACAGGATTTATTTACAAGTTTATATCAGCACAGACATTTTGTAGCTCTGGGTCACAGCCGCTGTAAAGGGTTTCACTCGGACCAGTACGGCTGTCAGGCTCTCTTAGCTGGGGCCCCTGGGAAGGCCAAGTCCACGCTGCCACGCTGTGTTAACAGCACACAGCCTGTGCACACACACAACTCCACACAGCTCCTGCTGCTCTGACACTTCTCTCTCTCCCCAGCCCTGGGCAGCTCACGGGGTGGGGGGAGATAGCGGACAGGGAGGAGAGAAAGCAGCCGACCCCAGCGCCACAGAGCCGCCTCCATTGTGATGTCATCTGCATGAAAATGTTCACAGGATGATAATACAGCATCCAAAAAAATGGATTCCTTCACTACACGTATCGGTGTAATCAGCGTCGCAGTGACAATATGGCTGGGGCTGAACTGTATAGGAATAATCCTGCTGACAGAATAATATTCCTATACAGAGGAGCAGGTATCACAACACCTACTAAGAAGGAACCAAACAATGACAGATAGAAAGTAACAAAGGAGGAGTAGAGCCCTGATCACAGGAGCTGACAATCTGATCACATAGGAATGATAAAGAGCCTCTATACTGATCATTTGGCGCCCCACTACGTAGGTGCCACAAAAGGGGTACTACACCCAGAAAAGCGGTGTAGTACTCCACTGCAATTGGGACTATGGTCACAAGATGGAGCCCTAGAGCTGACACCCACACACTAGGATAGTAGGTGGGAGGGAACCCAGGGAGGATATATAGCGGCCTCTAGGGGGAACTAGTTAGGCTAGTCAGTGAGTGAAGTCGGAGACTCTGGAGGAGTTGGAGTGAGTCGGAGGGAACCAGGCAGCCAGCCTGCAAGGACATAGAGGGCCATCTCGGCTGAGAGACCCAAGAAGGAACAGATACCAAAGAAAAGAGAGAAAAGAAAGCAAGGAGACTCAGAAGCGCAGAGTTAACTTGAGTGGGGAGCGAGTAACAGATAGAGATTGCCCCATAGAAAGAAACCCGGGTACCGGAGCCCACACCTGTGAGTTCTCTAAGTCTCACAGAAAATCCGTACAACAGGGATATTGCAAATACAGCCCTGACTCCCAGAGATCCCACTAGAGAAAGCCAGGACTAGCAGGGTGCTGCAGTCCAGACAGAAGGTTGACCCAATGGGTACAAGGGAGGTGAAGAGAGTAAGGCTACGTTCACACATTTGCGTATTTTGCTGCGTTTTTTTGCGCGCGCTTTTTGCCGCGTTTTTCAGCCGCGCAAAAAAGCGCAGCAAAATACGCAGGGGCTTTCACACACTGCGCTTTCTTTCCCCCAGAAAGCGCAGTGATGTCACAGAGAGGAGGAAGAATCCTGCTTCCCCTCCCCTCTGTGACAGCTGTGGCCGCCCCATTAGACTTCACAGTGTTAATACACACTGTGAAGTCTAAATTAAACTAATGCAAGTGTGTGAAAAATAAAAAACAATGAATACTCACCTTCCGACGCCTTCTGCCGCTGTGCGATTCCCGGTTCTAAGTCAGATCTCGTCTGACAAGACCTGTGGTGATGTCAGAGGGGGGGCGTTCCCGAGCACTCGCGGTCATGTGATACCACATGACCGCGAGCAGCCAATCAGCGATGGGACCGCCCCGGGAACGCCTCCTCTGACATCACCACAGGTCCTGTCAGACGAGATCTGACTCACAACCGTAGACCAGACACCGGGAGAAGGCGTCGGAAGGTGAGTATTCATTGTTTTTTATTTTTCACACACTTGCTTTAGTTTAATTTAGACTTCACAGTGTGTATTAACACACTGTGAAGTCTAATGGGTGGCCACAGCTGTCACAGAGGGGAGGAGGAAGCAGGATTCTTCCTACCCTCTGGGAAAATACGCAGAAGCAGCTGCGTAAAGAATTGACATATCAATTCTTTACGGAGCTGCGTTTTCTCCCGGAAAACGCACTGCGTATTTTTACGCAATGTCTGCACTGCAAAGTGAATTTCCCATTCACTTTGCTGGCAGACAAAAGGCACATTGCGTATTTTGAAAAGCGCGCGTAAAAAAACGCGGCAAAATACGCAATGTGTGAACGCAGCCTAAGAAGCAGCAGGAGGTCAGATCATCTATTGGAGATCAGGCTTCAAACACTGGGAACAGAAAAGAAGGTAAGGAAAAGAACATAAAGGAGGGATCCATCTCAAGCCAGAAATCCCAATTGCAGCCTGGAGCATTCGCCATTTACCATCTAATGAACTGTTGAACTGTAAAGCTGAAAGAAAGTGTTCAAGTAAAGTTACCCAGTGAAGTGAAGTTCTGACTCTGCTGCATCCTTTCTACATAAACTGTTTACATTACAGCATCACTGCCCCAGTGGTCCAGTCCCACCTGCGGGGACTATTCCATCCAAGCTGCAATACCATCGACCACCGGAGGACTGTGGCGGCGCTGGTGGTCATCACCAGACTTGGCAGGTGGCGTCACGAAGACATCTTGTAAATAATCCCCTGTAAATATCTCTCCATTTTCAGTTGACCCCCAGGGCCACGGCTTTGGGATGGCCACCCGTGACTTCCCAGACAGAGAAAGAGCCCGAGAGCTGAGTACCCGAGCCCTTGGTGCGCGTCAATCACTATATACTATATATATATACACTGTACAGATGTATGAGGAGGAGGAGAGCCCTGATCACAGGAGCTGACAATCTGAGGACACAGGAAAGATAAAGAGCCTCTATACTGATCACTATATACTATATGTATACACTGTACAGGTGTATGAGGAGAGCCTGTATACTGATCACTATATACTGTATATATACACTGTACAGGTGTATGAGGAGAGCCTGTATACTGATCACTATATACTGTATATATACACTGTACAGGTGTATGAGGAGAGCCTGTATACTGATCACTATATACTGTATATATACACTGTACAGGTGTATGAGGAGAGCCTGTATACTGATCACTATATACTGTATATATACACTGTACAGGTGTATGAGGAGAGCCTGTATACTGATCACTATATACTGTATATATACACTGTACAGGTGTATGAGGAGAGCATGTATACTGATCACTATATACTATATATATACACTGTACAGGTGTATGAGGAGGAGGAGAGCCCTGATCACAGGAGCTGACAATCTGATCACACAGGAGTAATTAATAACAGTGTATACTGATCACTAGATCCCTGTACAGGTGTAGAATGAGGAGACAATGTACAGGTGAAGTCTGTCATCATTAGAAGGGGTAGAGCAGGATTAGTTACAAGAACAGACGTTTTTTGAGCCGAATGAGCCGAATCACTAAAGAGCCGGACTGCCCATCACTATTTTAAACATTTATTAAAACCAGACAGGGAAATGTTATACCTCAAAGAAGGAATCATCTGTGATCCTGTGCTGTAATTTGTCCCCTGTGATCTCACTGTATTGCTCAGATATCACATTTATAATGGGGTGCTCGTCCTCTATTTGTGAGGTCCGCAGCAGTCTGACAAGTCCTGGAGACTGAACATTTCCACCAGGTTTCCAGTTTGGAGACGTCTCGCGGTGAATTCGCTTTTCATTACAGTTAATTCCCGTTGACACAACGACTTGGATATTTTCTTAGCAGAGAACATTATGATTTCATTTCTCGCTGGGGAAGCCTCTTTATTCCTCCGTCGTTTGGGAATGTATTCGGGGAACAGTAAACTATTTATGTCTTCTCTCTGCTGCTTTCACTTTGTTTAACTGATATTAAGAAAAATCATAAATTAAATCGGACAAGTGGCTTACCCTCATCTGTGGTCCTCTCACTATATTTATCTGTTTGTTTTGCCCTTTGGCACACGATGTGTCAGGTAAGGAAACGGGGGTCTCCTAGGACATTGTTCAATAATGGCGGCCTTATATGGGGAAGGGAGACTCAATCTGCTGTTCCATGGCTCATGAAGATGTCAGTGTGGTGAGATGTGTGTGGTCTCCGAGTCCAGGGCACGGTTTTTCTTATGCCAAGTTGAACAGCTGAAGCAGCAGGTAAATTGAGGTCAGGGGAGATAGCCTAGATCGTGGTGTTCCCAGGACCACCGCGTCACATCATATAACCAATTACTCAAGCAGAGGCTCAATGTTTAAATGTTATGTGTATTAACAAATATTTATAATTTAGTAGTAATGCTGCGTTCACACACAGCGTATTGCTGCATTTTTTTCGGTGCAAAACTGCAGAGAACGGATCCTCACAAAGCGCGGCATTCTACATGTGACCTATTTCCCTTTAAATAGTCACACGACCCATCACCTGATGCCGGTAATAGATTTATTCTTTACTGACCACCATGGAGTGAGGAGGTGTTTTGTTGCTGCTGCTGGAGTCACGTGATTTGCAATCCTGGTGTTTTTCTGCATCGAGTCTGTTGTGTCCTTATTGCCTATGTTCCCTTTTCAGCTACCTTCCCCTGTGTTTTATTACATCAGTGGTGATGTCTAGTGCTCACTGGCTGTTGCATTAGCGTTAGTAGAGGAGACAACAACTAGGAATAGGCAGTTGATGGTGGTGTGGGGAAGGACCCACTTAGGGACATTAGGGGAGCTCCGGAATAGACAGTCAGAGGTTCTCCTATCCCCCACTCCTCCTATCATCAGGGTCTTCCTCTCTCTTGTCCATCCTGTTGTACCTGTGTATTGCACCATGTGCTGAATATCCTCTAGTTTGAGGATGACATGAAACACGAAGGCTTAGGGGTGATCTTATAATAATGTATAAATATATGAGGGGGCAGTACAGAGACCTTTCTAATGATCTCTTTACTCTTAGGCCTGAGACTGGGACAAGGGGGCATCCTCTACGTCTGGAGGAAAGAAGGTTTAATCATAATCACAGACGCGGATTCTTTACTGTAAGAGCAGTGAGACTATGGAACTCTCTGCCACATGATGTTGTAATGAGTGAGTCACTACTAAAATTTAAGAAGGGCCTGGATGCCTTTCTTGAAAACTATAATATTACCAGTTATACATACTAGATTCTTTGATAGGGCGTTGATCCAGGGAATTAGTCTGATTGCCGTATCTGGAGTCAGGAAGGAATTTTTTCCCCCAATGTGGAGATTAGTGTTGCCACATGGGGTTTTTTTTGCCTTCCTCTGGATCAACATGTTAGGCTATGGGTTGAACTAGATGGACTTAAAGGGAACCAACCACCCCCAATGACCCCCCCGGACTATTAATATCAGTGCCTACACACAGCACATACATGTGCTGCACTGATTTTGGCTAAAAAAACTGTTTTTTAAAACTAAAGATAATGATTTTTAAAGTTTAAACCGGAGCGACGGATGGGCGGTACTTATCTGTGGAAACCGACGATATCTGATGCCAATCATCCCCCCGTCTCCCCTCGCAGCAGTTATGGCCACCCCTTTGTGCAGCGTCACAGCCCTGTGCACGGGATCTCATGCCCGTGCACACGTCATCATCTGCAGCCGGGAAGCGAGCGCGCGCTCTGTCTTCCTGCGCTCGGCTATGGAAGACAGAGCGCGCGCTCGCTTCCCGGCTGTAGATGATGACGTGTGCACGGGCATGCGAGCCCGTGCACAGGGCTGTGACGCTGCACAAAGGGGTGGCCATAACTGCTGCGAGGGGAGACGGGGGGATGATTGGCATCAGATATCGTCGGTTTCCACAGATAAGTACCGCCCATCCGTCGCTCCGGTTTAAACTTTAAAAATCATTATCTTTAGTTTTAAAAAACAGTTTTTTTAGCCAAAATCAGTGCAGCACATGTATGTGCTGTGTGTAGGCACTGATATTAATAGTCCGGGGGGGTCATTGGGGGTGGTTGGTTCCCTTTAAAGTCTTCCTTCAACCTTAAAAACTATGTTACTATGTTACTATGTTACTTGAACAGCAGCAAGTGAAAACCTTGTTTAGTTAAAAACAAAATATACAACCGTTTCGTTGAATTTTTTGCAAACTTTCTATCCTATAATAACTTTAATTTCTTTTCTTTTATTTTGATGTGCAAGTTTTGAATAGTTTCTTGCTGCAGATACGGCTACATAACCTCAGGCGAGTAATATGTGACACATTGAATTTGCATTTTTTATTTCTCATAAGGTAAACAAGAAACATTTGGGATGATTTCAGATCCTGTACTGGTTCCAAGCAAAGTTGTTTGCGCCAGACGTGCGTGCAGCTGTTGGAAGGCAGAAATGAGCGTTTCCACTGAGTACAGGCTGTTACTTCTTTTATAGTAAAGACTGATGAGTTAACAATGACATAAGATTCTGGGAGCAGGTGGCAGACTTCATTATCTCAACTATTCTGAATTACTGCCTGTCTATACTGATCAGTAATTGTCTCCTGGAAGATTATATAAGGCCAATTGCTAGATGACCACGTAGGGATTGTCTACTTACAGATGTACTCGTGCTGAATTTGTCATTTTGCAAATGAAAAAAAATCAGTCAACGGGTCAAAAAAAAACCCCAGTGCTTGCTCTTCTTTTATTCCGGTTGGTTTCATATGATTCCAGAAATACAGATTTTATTTAGAACTGTTTTTTATGGTCTGTATCTTGGGGGTGGTGCCCACAGGATCCTCGGGGGCGTGTTTTCAGGCTCCTTTGAATAATTACCCTGTGAACCGTGCCCCCCACTTTCTTCATAAAGACCAGAAAAATTGTCATTCAATAAGAAGTCACATATCTCTGGAATGGTAAGGTGGATATGAAAAAAAAAAAATACTCAGGGGACAGGCAGTGATAAAGGAAGATCAACAACTGGACACATTTGACCTTTTGACAGCTCCTCTCTAAAGGAGTTGTCTGGTCATATGATAATGATGACATATCCTGGCAGTGAGTAATGTCTCTCTGAAGCTCCGCTGGTGTTCCTTCTCTACCGGTGTCACTTTCTCTGTCCTTTTCTGTGGTGCCCTGCACAATCCCACTTCTTGAACCAGGCCCGTCGGATGATATGGGAACCCTTTATCTCTTCAAAGGGGACCCAACCCTGTGTAGTGCTTCTGGTGGAGACCGTACTTGGTTTAGGGCGGTTGGATCGTGCTCCTGAGAAGACATCGACCACGTGGGTAATTTGTGGTTCAGGGTGGACCTCTGATCCACGTGGGAGCCGGTGCCCCACTTGGGACTGGGCCAGGGTATTTGGTTACCCTCTATCTACCCCTTTCCCTTTTGGGTCACCAGGTTGAGGTCCCCTCTCCGTTACTTCTCATCTTCTCCTGTTCTTCTGTTACTCTTTACTCTTCACTGTTGTTACTTTTCACTGCACTGCTCTTCTGCTGTTCTGGTCTGTTCTACTGTTCTGTACTTTTTCTACTCTTCCTACTTTCCCCACTCACTTTATAACCTAGCTTCTCCTCCCACCGGGATCGGTTACCCTAGTAACGGGCGTATGATTGGTCCCCTATCAGTAGGTGTGTGTGTGTGTGTGGTGATGGAGCTTCAGGCTTCTATTACCCCTACCAGAACAAAGCATACTGCACCTTCTGTTAGGAGTGCAGTACCCTTTTGTAGCGCGCTGACTAGCGGGGCGCTACACTTAACCGTCCCTGTCTGTTCTCTATGCTTGTGACCCCCGGTTTGTTAACCCATCCCTGTCTGTTTTCTATGCTCGTGACCCCCGGTTTGTTAACCCATCCCTGTCTGTTTTCTATGCTCGTGACCCCCGGTTGGTTAACCCATCCCTGTCTGTTTTCTATGCTTGTGACCCCCGGTTTGTTAACCCATCCCTGTCTGTTTTCTATGCTCGTGACCCCCGGTTTGTTAACCCATCCCTGTCTGTTTTCTATGCTCGTGACCCCCGGTTGGTTAACCCATCCCTGTCTGTTTTCTATGCTCGTGACCCCGGTTTGTTTACCCATCCCTGTCTGTTTTCTATGCTCGTGACCCCTGGTTTGTTTACCCATCCCTGTCTGTTCTCTATGCTCATGAACCCCTGGTTTGTTAACCCATCCCTGTCTGTTCTCTATGCTTGTGACCCCCGGTTTGTTTACGCATCCCTGTCTGTTCTCTATACTCATGAACTCTGGCTTGTTAACCCATCCCTGTCTGTTCTCTATGCTCATGGACTCCCGGTTTGTTAACCCGTCCCAGTCTGTTCCCTATGCTCATGACTCCCGGTTTGTTAACCCATCCCTGTCTGTTTTCTATGCTCGTGACCCCCAGTTTGTTTACCCATCCCTATCTGTTCTCTATACTCGTGACCCCCGGTTTGTTTACCCACCCCTGTCTGTTTTCTATGCTCATGACCCCCGTTTGTTAACCCATCCCTGTCTGTTTTCTATGCTCGTGACCCCTGGTTTGTTTACCCGTCCCAGTCTGTTCCCTATGCTCATGACTCCCGGTTTGTTAACCCATCCCTGTCTGTTTTCTATGCTCGTGACCCCCAGTTTGTTTACCCATCCCTATCTGTTCTCTATACTCGTGACCCCCGGTTTGTTTACCCACCCCTGTCTGTTTTCTATGCTCATGACCCCCGGTTTGTTAACCCATCCCTGTCTGTTTTCTATGCTCGTGACCCCAGATTTGTTTACCCATCCCTCTCTGTTCTCTATACTCATGAACCCTGGTTTGTTAACCCATCCCTGTCTGTTCTCTATGCTCATGCCTCCCGGTTTGTTAACCTATCCCTGTCTGTTTTCTATGCTCGTGACCCCTGGCTTGTTTACCCATCCCTGTCTGTTTTCTATGCTCGTGACCCCCGGTTGGTTAACCCATCCCTGTCTGTTTTCTATGCTTGTGACCCCGGTTTGTTAACCCATCCCTGTCTGTTTTCTATGCTCGTGACCCCGTTTGTTAACCCATCCCTGTCTGTTTTCTATGCTCGTGACCCCCGGTTGGTTAACCCATCCCTGTCTGTTTTCTATGCTCGTGACCCCCGGTTTGTTTACCCATCCCTGTCTGTTTTCTATGCTCGTGACCCCTGGTTTGTTTACCCATCCCTGTCTGTTCTCTATGCTCATGAACCCCTGGTTTGTTAACCCATCCCTGTCTGTTCTCTATGCTCGTGACCCCCGGTTTGTTTACGCATCCCTGTCTGTTCTCTATACTCATGAACTCTGGCTTGTTAACCATCCCTGTCTGTTCTCTATGCTCATGCATCCCGGTTTGTTAACCTATCCCTGTCTGTTTTCTATGCTCGTGACCCCTGGTTTGTTTACCCATCCTGTCTGTTTTCTATGCTCGTGACCCTGGTTTGTTTACCCATCCCTGTCTGTTGTCTATGCTTATGACCCCCAGGTTTTTTTACCCATCCTTGTCTGTTCTTTATGCTCATGACCCCTGGTTTGTTAACCCATCCCTGTCTGTTTTCTATGCTCGTGACCTGAGATTTGTTTACCCATCTCTGTCTGTTCTCTATACTCATGAACCCTGGTTTGTTAACCCATCCCTGTCTGTTTTCTATGCTCGTGACCCCTGGTTTGTTAACCCATCCCTGTCTGTTTTCTATGCTTATGACCCCTCCGTTTGTTTACCGTCCCTGTCTGTTTTCTATGCTTGTGACCCCTGGTTTGTTTACCTGTCCCTATCTGTTCTCTATGCTCATGACCCCTGGTTTGTTTACCCGTCCCTGTCTGTTTTCTATGCTTGTGACCCCCGGCTTGTATTCTGAACCTGTGTTGCCAGCCTTGACCTTGGACCATCTAACTATGTTTCTTTTTAGCCCTCCTGTACCTCCTAAATCTACCATGACCCTATGGTCAGCTGCGCATTCCTGGGGAGTGTTTAGCAAGTTGTATCTGGTGTCTATCACAGCCCAGCCTATCCTCACCACCAAAGGCTCTTGTGAAGACTCAGTAGACACTTACTTATGCCCTCCAGCGTAATCTCGGTCTGTGGCGTAGTGGGACCACACCCACCAGCATTTCAATCAATATCATATCGGTAGGCATCGTACACCTCCCACCAATCTGTTATTACTAGGTCTGGTGTTCGGATGTATACATCGGACAGACCTGCACAGCACAGATCCAGATCTGCTTCTATTTCTTCCATAAGAGCTGATCTGCAAAACACGGCAGCTGCCACTACAATCTGTCTATGTTTGGAGCAGTCAGAGGGAATAATAGGTAATTGGAGTGGTTTTCGAGGAGTGGACCCCAACAATCTAATATCCATGACCTATCACCTGAAAAGGTAGACAACTCCTTTAAGATATTTTGCTGTATTGTGTTATGTGTAGGATGTTCGAAAATACTATATCGGTACACCGCCTTGTCCTAACTGTGTATATGCTGTTATATATGAGATTTTTGAGGGATTCCAGTGTTTGTTTAAGCTGCAAACAAAATGTAATACATTGGCAGAGATGACATTACATGATTTGACTTTCATTTGTGTAGACTTCAATTAGAGTCAGTATAGAACACATGGATCCATATGCTGGAGTACCGCCATCTCTGGGGAGTGCTGGCTTTCACCAACTTTTCTCAGGGTGACTTGCTAATACTATTGAGGAGGTGTAATGATAAATACAATTCCACTACTGACGACTGCTGATACTTTCATAATTTACTAATGTAAAGTATCATAGGGGAAATATCTGTCTACAGCTAATGAATAGATGTTCTTTGTATCAAAATAGTGATGTGATTTCTATGGTTTGTTACTTGTAATACTACTCTTTACCACTTGGTTTGCTGTTCCTGGGAAACCTCCTTATGTAATAATAATACCCCAGTGCGACTTTCCAGACGTGCAGAATAATATTTTAAGGTACAAGCCTATTCATGGCTTTTAAGTTTTCTCATAGTAGTAATTAGGTACAATTAACAATGTGCAGTACACTGTATGGTAAGTTAAGGTTAGTGATGAGCTAGAATACTCTGAACTGCTTGATACTCGGTGGAGAATAGAGTACTTGGGCGCGCTCATGTCTTGGCTGAGTACCGCGGGTGCTCAAGTGCAGAGCTTGAGTCTTGACCGACAGGGCTGTAGAGTCGGAGTCAGAGTCAGTATAAAATGGACTGATTTCGACTCCTAAAATACAGTTGTAGCCAAAAGTATTGACACCCCTTCAACTCTGTCAGATAATACTCAGTGTCTTCCTGAAAATGATTGCAATCACAAATTCTTTGGTATTATTATCTTCATTTAATTTGTGTTAAATGAAAAAACACAAAAGAGAATGAAGCAAAAAGCAAAACATTGATCATTTCACACAAAACTCCCATAATAATACCAAAGAATTTGTGATTGCAATCATTTTCAGGAAGAAACTGAGTATTATCTGACAGAATTGCAGGGGTGTCAATACTTTTGGGCACAACTGTATGAGATCGGCACAGACCAGTAGAATAAGCTTACTGGGAGCTACACGAAAGGCTACAGGAGTCATGCAGGTGAAAGACCTTCCAGTCATGTGAGTGATCACATGACTAAAATCAAGGTCCTGGAAGATCCTGCAGCTGCTCAACATCTCCAACATCCATGCAGCTCCAAGTGCCTCCTCTCCTGCTCTCCACCGATCAAGAACTACAAGATGTGGTAGTGTATAGTGTGGGTTAGTGTGTGTAAATTCAGAGCTGTGTGTATCTCTATGTGCATGTATTATCCATGTAGCAGAGCTGTGAGTGTAGTGTCTGTCCATGTAGCAGAGCTGTGTGTCTATGGACATGTAGCAGAGCTGAGTGTCTAATATATAATTTGCAGAAAGACACAATAATTTTATTGCCTCCACATTTTACCCTAGTACATTAAAATTAGTGCCCCCTCTCTTTTACACCACCAGGAAGCTTTCTTTAATAGGAATAATGTTTTTCCTATTTGCTGGTGTGTGGATGTGCAACAGCGGGGATGGACAAGGGCAGAGTGTCAAAGGGGCCCACCGAGACTCTTTCGCCCAGGGCCCACAAGAACCTGGATCCAGCCCTGGATGGGAATATCCCTTTAAGTTAAAGATACATAATGTTATATGCTCTGTTACACTGATCTAGGAGCTTGTACTTTTTACTGTTGTTTCCACTTGATGTCTTGACATTAGGGCAGGACAGATCATGTAGCAGTCTAAACCCATTACAAGCTTGAACACGGACTTTCTGGGGCTTCCTTTTAATTGTGTGGTATTACAGCGAGGTGTTGAGTGTTCTGATTTACCCGCCTCGATATTTATTGTGACATCTTTTGTACTTAACAAAACACAGAGTATCATTCACTTGACAATAATTGCCTATTTTATAGCGGTTTTCAGACATATTACATCTCGACGGGAAATTCTGTGCATGTGCATTATTGAATTTGCATAAAAATGCAATATCATGCCAAATATTTCATATTCCTCCCGCGTATGATCACATAAGTCTTCGGCGGTTTTCCATTACTGTTTATTTTCTTCCCAAATGATAAAGCCTGAAGCAAAGATGTTTGTAAAGCAATTGTGTGTCATCATTTGTATTTTGGCTACAGCAAACACGGCTTTGTAATATAAATCCAATTTCATACATATTATTTAGGAATATTCTTAAAATGACGTTATGTAAGCTGCAATAAAGATGGAAATCATTCCGAGCATTGTTTTGCCAATTCAGTTTGGAAGAAAATAAGTTTTCAATTCCCCCCTTACCCGGCATTGGTAAATCATAGTAAAAAAAGGGTTTAGTTTTATAGGATTTCATCCACAAGATGCGAACAGTATCTTCCACTAGTAAAATCAACCACTTTCCAGGATCAATAGCTCTGCTACTTAACACTGTAGTAAAATATGACTTTTTGCACAATATGGCCCTACAATGTGAGCGTTATTTTTGGACTCCTTATCGTTTAGTTTGTGACGGGGTGTGTGACAGAGCAGGAAGGGACAGCCGGCCGATAGTCAATCCAGAGCTTTATTGGGGCAGGGAGCATACAACATCAAATATGAATATTATTTCTTAGAGTCCACGATGAGTCCACAACAAAGGGAACAGATCTGAGGGCGCCAACTGGTAATCCGACACCAGGAAAAATATATCGATAGTCTCTAAATGAAGTCCTTGAATCCACAAAACACAATCTAACAGGCAACCAATATCCAATTTCTAATAATCTATACACGGGCACCAGGAACTGGCCGCATCTTCAGATCCTAGATCTTCAGAAGACACACCACTAACTAACTGACTGATCCCAAGCATTTGTCTATTGTTCTCTCTCTCCTGGGATGAGCCCCAGGATGGGGTAAGGGCTCATACCTCCCCTTTCAACATTTGGCTAGATGGAAAAGTTTCTAGATGCTCCAGGCCCCAACCTGTCTACATGTTTGTGTATTGGAGGAGCCCCCTGCAGAGAAGAACAAAAGGCAGAGTCCCCCACTATATGCAGGCCAGAAAACACTAAAGAAGGCTTTATTATATATTTATTAATTTATATTGCCCTATTAATTCCATAGCGCTTTACATACATTTGCAACACTGTCCTCATTGGGGCTCACAATCTAAACATCCTATCATTATGTCTTTCATGGGTGGATGGAAACCGGAGTGCCTGAAGGAAACCCACGCAAGCACAGGGAGAACATACAAACTCCTTGCAGATGTTGTCCTTAGTGGGAAGTGAACCCAGGACCCTAGTGCTGCAAGGCTGCAGTGCTAACCACTAAGCCACTCCGCTGCCCACTGAGCCACTGTGCTTTATTACATAGAGAACATGAACACAGGCCAGGGGAAGGACACACAGTGACAGTTTCATTATGCACTAAAGTGTCATTCTGTTGGTAGCGCTAATAGAGTACACCACTCCCCAACATCTCAGCCTCCCTTTATACTCCTGATGATTGCCAGCTCTGGCTGGTTTCGAGGTTTAGCTGCTGCCCCGAACTGTACAATACCCTATGCTGCCAGCAGAGGCAAAAAGAGTGTGTGCTTGTAAAGAGCTTGCAAGCTATGATCCGAAATTGCCTGGATCAGTGTCCCTGCCAACCTCTAAAGGTACCGTCACACACGCCAATTTTGCTAGCAATTTCACTGGCAATTTGCTGGTTGCAGTGAAAACATGGACACATTGTTCCATTTGTACACGGCAACAAAATAGAACAATGTGTCCATGATTTCACTGCAACCAGCAAATTGCCAGTGAAATTGCTAGCAAAATTGCCGCGTGTGACGGTACCTGAAAGTTTCTAAGCCTGTGCAGCATCAGAGCTGGCAGGGACACTGATCCAGGCAATTTCGAAGCAGCGCATACAAGCTCTTTACAAGCAAACACTCTTTGCCTTTGAGACTGGCCAGCTTTGATAGATGCAACACGAGCTGTGGCACTCCTGTAGGTTGTGGTGCTCAAGTCGGATCCTATCCCATAATAAACTAAATCACCCAGAATTTAAGTGAAATAGAAATAAATTTAATAACATGCGTGTAATCTCGAAAATGAAAACCGATGTTTCGGTGTGTCTCCGACCTTCATCAGTATGGAGTGTTTAGGGAAAGCTGTAGCAGAGAGGAGCAGCTTTGCAGCATGCACCGCTGATAGAAAGGCGCACATCTCTCCATCAGCGGTGGACGCCGCACAGATTCTACAATCCGTACTGATGAAGGTCCGAGGAGGACCGAAACGTCTATTTACATTTTTGGATTGCATTTGGATTGCACCTTATTAAATATACGGTATTTCTACTTACCTGAAAATCTGAGGGCCAAGATTTGATTCAATTGCCCACCTGTGATAGACTTCAGAGGTGGCTGGTGACCAGGGCAATGAGCAGTAATTAAAAATTAAAAATCCCCCACTTCTTGAGAATGGAGAGGTATTTTAATAGCAAAGTTGCTTGTTTGCAATTTTACCAATTTATGTGATGAAATGATGAGAAAAAAAAAAAAAAAAATAATTTATATATATATATATATAAACCATTTCTTTGCAGGGTATAATATAACCCTTCATGGAACCATAATGTGAAATGATTAGTTTATTTATGACAGTGATATTTAGGAACTCAACTGTGTTTTTCAGAAGGATTGTTTCACATTAAAGGAGTTCTCCTGTACTTATGTATTGATAACCTATCCTTAAGGTAGCCTATCCATAACCCATAAAACCCATAAGATATCCCATCCATCTATATCCGACACCCAGCACTTCTCACTGATTAGCTGACTACAGCTTCTACTACAGCCATGTAAGATGCTAGTCTCTGCACAGACAAGCCATGAGGCAGTGTAATTCAAATGTTCTGGGGTCAGATACCAAGGGAGCACGTCGTAAACTAAGGGGAAAGATAAAGGCGTAGTCAGATCACCAGACAGGAGCAGATTACAAGAGGATAGTGAATGAGAGCAAAGGGACAAGGCAAAGGGATGGTCAGAGGAGGTCCGAGGTCTGGCAGCAATAAATGAAAATACAGTAACGCAGATGAATGGGGCCAACAAGTACCATTGAGCAAAATGCTACGACTGGCAGACTGGAACAAACTGATCATCTAAATAGCCTTACAATCATAGAGATCAGGAAATACCTGAAGAAGCCCAAAACCTCCCAGTCTAAGACTGGACAGCTAAGCCATCAATCAACACACCAACAGCTCACCATGTGCCAGTACCAGATTGGACGGCTCAGCTGTCGCTTACCAAACTGACAGCTCAGTCCGGCCGTGATTCCATATTTGAGCAAAACTGTCACTCACTGTATCAAAGACACTCTGAGCGGAGGAATCGTGACATGTTTATACAATATACAGAGCCTGAATAGCATAGCCCAGTATACTGAATAGTATCCTTTCCCAGGTACTGCAGTATAGACTTCATATACTTCATTATGTGATTAGTGTCACCACACAGTGAAAGGAGCTGTGATCTTCTGTATTTGTACACTGTGATCAACTGCAATGGAAGTAGCAACCAGCTGATTGTGGAGGGTGTCAGTTGTTGATCCCCCCATCATTCTGATATTAATGACCTATCCTAGGGTGTTTTTTTTTTGGGTAATAAATAAAATATTAAGTAAGCCTTGCCATAAGGATGGAGAAGATATGGCCATTCATTCAAAATAAGTGATGATGACTGTGCTTAGCAAAAAGTAATAGAATACCAAGTACCAGGAATCCAATAATATTCATTAAAAGGTAATATGTCAGTAAGATCAAGACTCCAAATCTCGCATATTGGAATGAAGGTCTTTGAAAGCTAAATCCATTGACACCTTTTATATATTCTATCTGTTGCTGCATTCATGAGAGATTTGCATTCATTTGTAGTTCATATGCAAATGAGGTATAGAATGCCCTGTGCGGCAGAGCACTTTCCAAGCGCCTGATGTCTGAGGTTGTTTCTCAGTCCAGCACCACCCTATTTAGTTTGATTGATAGCTCAGTTTCTTATTTACTTGCCTAACGCCTGATGTCACACAGACAGAGGCCGGTACTAAGTGAGGAATCAACCACGGGAATAAGAAGCTCAAGAAGTGTTCTGTCGCACCCAGAGCATTTGACACTTCATTTGCATGTAAATAAAAGAAATTCCTCAGGAATGCAGCAACAAATAAAATATATAAAGGTGTAGTAGATTTGTCCAGTTGATATTCTTTCTTTCTAAATATTTCTTGTAATGAAAACACGCAGAGACAGTTATTTCCATGCACCAAATTTACAAATTATACATATTGTTCCCTAATCTCTTTGTGAGAGGTGTTTTTTTTTAACAAAGCACAAAATGCAATTATGTAAAAATCAGGTAAGATGGCATTAATTTATCTGTGATCTCTCAGTGGAGCCTCATTTCTAGCAATCCTGTTATTTCATGGTCTTTTATAGCAGCCAAGTCTGATTGCCAGAAAGGCTATTCACATCTAACAGTAGAGATCTTATCCCTCGCCACCGCAGCTTTTGTTTAAATTCTTTTTCCTTTTCCTTTCAGAATGATTTTCCGCCTGCAGCATCGGAGACAAACTGGGAATCTGTCACAAGCCCAGTCTCAGTAAGTAATACTGTGTGTCACTGTGTAGAATAATATAAATGCCGGCACTATTAAATAAACAGCGTGTTCCAAGTTATTATCTGTATCCCAGACTAAAAATATAGAGGCAAGATTTACGGTTTGATTTAAAACAGATTCTATGAAATTTAACACTGGAAAACAGAGAGAATTAAACAAAACTTCCAGACCTGAAGCAGGATTAAAGTCTGTATTAAAGGCAGGTTTTCGCTATAAGCTGAGAACAGCAAGCTGTAAGAGTTAGCAAACAAAAAGCAACTGTGCCTCTTACTGGGTCTGTGCTATTGTTTACATAAACTAATGGTTTTATTACCCTATGAATAACATTGTAGGACTAGACAGTCATGAGCATGGCAGTCTGACACGCCCCCTGCCATGATTTACACCTCATGGTCAATGCACAATCTCTGTTGAGAGGCAGATGTGGGAAGGGGCAGCCTTCCCAGCTCTGCTGTGTTCCCCAAAATTAATTCTTTCATTGTGTAAGAATGGCTTCAACCAGAGATCTACAGTGCCTTGTGAAAGTATTCGGCTCCCTTGAACTTTTCAATCTTTTGCCACATTTCAGGCTTCAAACATGAAGATATAGATTCAATTTTTTTGTGAATAATCAACAACAAGTTGGACACAATCTTGAAGTGGAATGAAATTTATTGGATATTTTAAACTTTTTTTTACAAATAAAAAACTGAAAAGTGGGGTGTACAATATTATTCAGCCCCTTTACTTTCAGTGCAGCAAACTCACTCCAGAAGTTCAGTGAGGATCTCTGAATGATCCAACAATGTTGTCCTAAATGACTGGTAATGATAAATAGAATCCACCTGTGTGTAATCAAGTCTCTGTATAAATGCACCTGCTCTGTGATAGTCTCAAGGCTCTGTTTCAAGTGCAGAGAGCATCACGAAGACCAAGGAACACACCAGGCAGGTCCGAGATACTGTTGTGGTGAAGTTTAAAGCCGGATTTGGATACAAAAAGATTTCCCAAGTTTTAAACATCTCAAGGAGCACTGTGCAAGCGATCATATTGAAATGGAAGGATTATCAGACCACTGCAAATCTACCAAGACCCTGCCGTCCCTCTAAACTTTCATCTCGAAGAAGGAGAAGACTGATCAGAGATGCAGCCAAAAGGCCCATGATCACTCTGGATGAACTGCAGAGATCTATAGCTGAGGTGGTAGAGTCTGTCCATAGGACAACAATCAGTCGTACACTGCACACATCTGGCCTTTATGGAAGAGTGGCAAGAAGAAAGCCATTTCTCAAAGATATCCATAAAAAGTCTCATTTGAAGTTTGCCACAAGCCGCCTGGGAGACACCAAACATGTGGAATAAGGGGCTCTGGTCAGATGAAACCAAAATCAAACTTTTTGGCCACAATGCAAAACAATATGTTTGGCGTAAAAGCAACAGCTCATCACCCTCAAAACACCATCCCCACTGTCACACATGGTGGTGGCAGCATCATGGTTTGGACCTGCTTTTCTTCAGCAGGGACAGGGAAGATGGTTAAAATTGATGGGAAGATGGACGGAGCCAAATACAGGACCATTCTGGAGGAAAACCTGTTGGAGTCTGCAAAAGACCTGAGACTGGGACGGAGATTTATCTTCCAACAAGACAATGATCCCAAACATAAAGCAAAATCTACAATGGAATGGTTCAAAAATAAACATATCCAGGTGTTAGAATGGCCAAGTCACATCCAGACCTGAATCCAATGGAGAATCTGTGGAAAGAGCTGAAAACTGCTGTTCACAAACGCTTCCATCCAACCTCACTGAGCTCCAGCTGTTCTGCAAGGAAGAATGGGCAAGAATTTCAGTCTCTCCATGTGCAAAACTGATAGAGACAAACCCCAAGAGACTGCAGCTGTAATCGCAGCAAAAGGTGGCGCTACAAAGTATTAACTCAAGGAGCCGAATAATATTGCACGCCCACTGTTCAGTTTTTTATTTGTTAAAACAATTTAAAATATCCATTAAATTTTGTTCCACATCACGATTGTGTCCCACTTGTTGTTGATTCTTCACAAAAAAATTATAATTTATATCTTTATGATTGAAGCCTGAAATGTGACAAAAGGTTGAAAAGTTCAAGAGGACCAAATACTTTCACAAGGCACTGTATATACATAGGGGGCCGAATACTTTCACAAGGCACTGTATGTGATACCTAATTGGATTCCAGTGCTTCTTTGGATATATTATGTTGCTGTCAGATGAGGTAGTTAAAACCTTCTGGCAGATTCCCTTTAAAGAGGACCTGTCACCCCCCTGGTGCTCTGTTAACTGAATGCAGCAGTGAATGCAGTGTGTCTGCTGCATTTAGGGAAGGGGTCCCCCATGTCTCTAGCCCCCCAGTCTCTGGTAAATTATGCACGCCCCTCTGCTTCTAAGAGCCTGGCCGCGTCATGAAAGGGGGCGGGGCTCCGGCATGCCGCGATTTAGCCCCGCCCCTTTCATGACACGGCCAGGCTCTTAGAAGCAGAGGGGCGTGCATAATTTACCAGGCAGCAGCAGACAGGCGGGGCATTTGCGGCTTACACAGAAACACTGGACAAAGTAATAACGTTTTCTCTTACTTTACAAAAGCGATTTTTTCTGCAAAAGGGATGGCTAGGAATGATAAGAGGGGGTGCAGGGACAGGTCTAAAGATGTGGGGGTGTCAGTTTGTGGGTTTAGGATCAGTTGAAAGGCTGAAACCTGAGAGGCTGAAAGGGCAGGGCTTTACTGAAGGGAGGGGGGGAGAGGAGGCTGACAGGCACAGGAACACTGCAGGAGGACAAGCTAGGTAACACCCAGTCGTCAGAATTTATTAAAGTTCATATTGCTATATCTTAGCTTCTACTAAACAGTTTTTTTAGCAAAAACGATTGCCCCAAATGTGTGTGCTGGGTGTAGGGACACATATTAACAGTCCGGGGGGGGTCATTTGGGGTGGTTGGTTCCCTTTAAATACACAGTGCTTCTCAGTCATAGGCTGAGAAGCACTTCCAGATTAGGGCGCACCAGCCCTTTAAGAAAAGAGGCAGTGTCATGCGAGTGGCCTAAGTGCGTACCCGGAAGGCCTGTGACACAAATGCTACTGGGGCAGAGGACAGGAGATGGGACTCATTTAGCCGCCATGGGTAACTATGCCTCGGCCTTCGATCTCCCTGCTGTGGAGATGCCGGCGCCATGGCGGGCAGTACAGTTAGGCTGTGTATTTATCCACAGATAGTACAACTTAAGAGTGTGGGCATGAATAAAGAATTAAAAAAAAAAATCAGGATTTTTTTTATAAATGGCTATGGATTGGGGAAAATAGAGGGAGAAGGCCAACTCTCATGGATTTAAGATGGAAGTATTTTTCATCAAAAACAATGCCTTGGGCACCAAGAGAACTTATCCTGGTCAGACAGATGTGGCTGTTTTATCTTTCCTTGGAGAAAATGACCAGCTTTGGAAAAAATATGGTTTTGTGATACTCTGTCAGGAGATATTTATGTTATACATGTCTATATTTGGCCATCCGGTGACTGTGATATGTGATTCCAGCCAGCATTGAATTTGTATATTAAGACAAATTGGAGTCCTTAACAAAGATTGGTAATGGTGGAAACATCTGTGTCTAGAAGAGGAATCTTGCACCTTGCATATGAGCGATTATTTTACCATCATATCACTAACGTGAAGATGGAGGAATTATATATACTTTTACTTTTGCAGACCATTCCTTAGTCTAATTATTCTCAATTTACTATGTGTGAGGGTTTTAGGGTTAAATCAAAGTTAATGATTCATAAATTACTATCATTAAATTAGGGAAAGTTGGCATTCCGTCCATATAATTGAGATGAATGAGGCGCTAGCTGTAAAGGCTGATATCATTCCATATTTTTGGGTTTATGTAAGAATACTTGGCTTACATACAGTCATGCCGATGTAGAAATGTACAATTCTGGCTCGTAGTGAAGAGTCAATGTACAGTAGAGGAGACGCGCTCGACGATTACACTAAAGCTTTATTTTCCCTGAAATTGCAATGGCAGTAGCGGAATAAAGGTTCATCGCGCAGTGCACATTTCTGCTATAAACTAGGCCGTAGTGACCTGACTGGAGATCCGTTCGGGAAATCACCATGTCCTCTTGGACTAAGCCCTGTGATTCATTTACACTGTTGTTTTATGGTTTTGTTAAAGGGAATCAGCAGTTTTTTCCTATGTAAGCTGAGGACAACATGCTGTAAGGGTTAAAAAACTAAAGTCAACTGTGCTTCTCTTATCAGGTTGTGTGTTATTGTTTATGTAAACTAAAGGCTTTATCACCTGGTGATTACCATTACAGGACTACTTTGTAACGCACACTGCAGTCCGACACTCCGCCTGCTGTGATTGACACCTCACTATCAATGGACTTTCTCTATAGAGAGCCTGGTGTGGGCGGGGGAAGCTCTCCCAGCTCTGCTGTATGGCTAAAACTAAACTGTTTGACTGTGACAGAACAACTGCACCTAGTAATCTAAGTGATACATCATTGGACTCAGAATCTCTTTGCCGACATCATGATGCTGTCGGGTGAGGTAGCAAAAACCTGCTGACAGATTCCCTTTAGGTATCTAAATTGCGTCATGTGAGTAGAGATGTCGGTGCAGATTGTTCCCATCATTGCCTGTACATTTATTGTTAAACCAAGACTAAATGGATTGTCTTCAGGAAAAATAATTCCTAATTATTTGTTTTGTGACATCACAAACTCCTATGTAATGGGCCAGCTTTCATTGTAATGTTTGACACCCCTTAAAGGGAACCTGTCAAGTTGTTCTCCCCCCCTCTGCCATCACTATCTGTCCCTGCACCTACCTAGCTGATCCCTAACCATCCCTGTCTGAGCTAAATGTGCCCTATATAGATTAAGAAAAATTGCATATCTCCTCCCTTCTAGCACGATCACACCTCACCACTTGTGCCCTCGACCCTCTCCCCTCCCACCTCATCCCTAACCTCATCACAGTCCTAATCCCTGCCCTAACCCATCTCTTCAACATATCACTTAATACCGGTGTCTTCCCCTCATCCTTCAAACACACCCTAATCACTCCCATCCTCAAAAAACCCTCCCTAGACCCTGAAGCAGTCTCCAACTATCGCCTCATGTCTCTCCTCCCCTTCACCTCAAAATTGCTTAATCAACATGTCTATTCCGAACTGTCCTCCTATCTCTCCTCCGGTTCCCTCTTCGACCGCCTACAATCCGGTTTCCGACCCCACCATTCCACTGAAACAGCCCTAACCAAAGTCACCAACGACCTACTGACTGCCAAGAGCAAGCGACACTACTCCATCCTCCTTTTTCTCGACCTTTCTGCTGCATTCGACACTGTCGACGACTCCCTCCTACTTCAAATTCTAGAATGTCTTGGCATCACTGACCTAGCCCTCTCCTGGATCTCCTCTTACCTAACAGACCGGACCTTTAGCATCACCCACTCCCACACCTGCTCCTCGCCCTACCCCCTATCTGTTGGAGTTCCCCAAGGCTACCACTACTCTTCTCCATACAAACCCTCGGCCTAGGCCAACTTATCGAGTCCTACGGCCTTCAATACCACCTCTACGCCGATGACACCCAACTCTACTTGTCCGGCCCTGACATCACTTCCCTACTATCCAAAATTCCGCAATGCCTGTCCACCATCTCATCCTTCTTCTCCGCTCGCTTCCTCAAGCTCAACATGAACAAAACCGAGTTCATCATCTTCCCCCTCCAGTCGCACGCCATCCCTACCCGACCTACCCATCACTGTCAATGATGGCACACTCTCATCCGTCCCCCATGCCAAGTGCCTCGGGGTAAACCTCGACTCTTCCCTCTCCTTCTGTCCCACATCCAAGCCCTTGCCACCACCTGCCGACTCCAGCTCAAAAACATTACCCGAATCCGCTAATTCTTGACCATGACACTGCCAAAACACTTGTCCACGTCCTCATCATCTCACACCTCGACTACTGCAACCTCATGCTCACTGGACTCCCCGCAACCTCCCTTGCACCTCTCCGAACCATCCTCAATACCACGACCCAACTTATCCACCTGTCGCTCTGATACTCCCCTGTCTACCCCCTCTGCCAAGCCCTTCACTGGCTCCCCACTTCCCAGAGATCTCAGTTCAAAACCCTAACCCTGACATACAAAGCTATTCACAACCTGTCCCCACCATACATCTCTGACTTGGTCTCCCGATACCTCCCTTGAAGCAATCTGCGCTCCTCTCAATAGCTCCTCCTCTTCTCCCCCCGCATCTCCACCTCCCACAACCGCATACAAGACTTCTCTCGTATCCGCCATACGCTGGAATTCTCTCCCACACCACATCAGACACTCCCCTACCCTGAGAACCTTCAAGAAAAACCTGAAAATCCACATCTTCTTTCAAGCTTACAACCCACACTGAGACCTAATCCGCTGCACCACCTCTCCCCCTCCTACTGTCTCCCACCCATCCCCTATACACTGTGAGCCCTCGAGGACAGGATCTCTGCCCTACTGTACCTGTACGATTTAAAGGGAACCAACCACCTCAGATGACGTCTATAAGCAGTTAATACATGTCCCTGCACCCTACCTACACCATTCCAGCTATGTTTTTGCTAAGAATATTGATAAAAGCAAACCGAAATAAACACTTTGTAAACTTACATGCCTGCGTACTTGAGGGCGTCTCCCTCGGGCTCTCGTACTAGAGGGCTGTGTCTTGTGCAGCATGAGTGGCTTCCCTACCCCTCCCTCTCTCTTTGCAGGACGTCACTGAAGGGCGTTATATTATCTTTGTGTGGGCGGGCACGCAAGGCAGCTCTCGTCCCTGCACGTCATCGGAGCGAGACAGAGTCACGTGCACTAGCATCGTCACTTCCTGTCGGCTCCGTGTACACACGAGCAGCTGATGGATGGATTGCATGTGAGGCTCAGACCAAACGCCGAGCGGGCTTGTTATCATTCACTAAGCCCGCTCGGTGTTTGGTCTGAGCCTCACATGCAATCCATCCATCAGCTGCTCGTGTGTACACGGAGCCGACAGGAAGTGACGATGCTAGTGCACGTGACTCTGTCTCGCTCCGATGACGTGCAGGGACGAGAGCTGCCTTGCGTGCCCGCCCACACAAAGATAATATAACGCCCTTCAGTGACGTCCTGCAAAGAGAGAGGGAGGGGTAGGGAAGCCACTCATGCTGCACAAGACACAGCCCTCTAGTACGAGAGCCCGAGGGAGACGCCCTCAAGTACGCAGGCATGTAAGTTTACAAAGTGTTTATTTCGGTTTGCTTTTATCAATATTCTTAGCAAAAACATAGGTGGAATGGTGTAGGTAGGGTGCAGGGACATGTATTAACTGCTTATAGACGTCATCTGAGGTGGTTGGTTCCCTTTAATTGTCGTTAGTTTTTATGTTCTTGTTCTCGTCTGCCCTTACACATGTAAAGCGCCATGGAATCAATGGCTCAATATAAATATGTATTAATAATAATAACATATACTTACATACAGTCTCCGTCCGGAGACTGGAAAGGCAGGCTCCGGGGCTCCATTCTCCCTCCTCGCTTGCGCTCAGCACACCCCGCTGGGTGTCATCATTCATTCTTCTGTTCCACCTCCTGTTTGAAATTCATATCCAGCCCACTGCATTGTGGGGCTGATCACGTGGCACGGGCCGGCTCCAGCGCATGTGCAGTGCGCAAATTGAAGCCAGTTCCTAAACATCATAAGCTAGTTCTGTGTTTGAGACTCCTAAACGAGGCTCCACGGACTCTCTTTGCATACCCGCTTCTGCGATGGCTGAACCCAGCAGACAACCACAGATCAGGTGGACTCCAGATGTGCAGTCTTTCTTCAGACAAACAAAACCATGAGTACAATATTCTCCAGCTTCCTTCAGCTGAAACACACCACATTATAAACTCTGTTTGCCTTTGTATTCCGTCTTAATTCCTGCAGGTGAGTGGGACTGGTTTAACACAGCCGCTTTTTTGAATCTGGGAGAACGCAGGCAAAACCTGCAAGAGTTTACCATAATGCAACTGGATGTCCCCGCACTGGTATTACCACTGATCCAGTTCATGGATCAGTGATCATATCGGTGCAGGAGCAGCCCGTTGCTTACCTATTTCCGCTGGATCCAGTTGTAAATGACATGCCCCCAAAGAGGCATTTCATTTATAACTACATTCTGGGCATGCGCAGTTCAAAAACCTTGATCTGGCGTCTGGAGGCATCGGGATCTGGAGTCCGCCAGATCCAGGTTACATAGAGCCCCATTATAAATCAACATGCAATGCCACGGATCCCAGAGTGCACGATTTTTGACCACACCACATTCAAGAAGATTGTTAACCCTTTATGGTACCTTTACATGCCGCTACGGAAGGTTAGAAAACAACCGGGTGTCTTACGTGCACGAGCACATTCCAATGGTTGCTAACGGTTGCTAATGGAAATTACACGCGGCTACAAAGTGCTCTACAGAAGTTTTTTGCTATCCCTGGATGCACCGACGGGTGCCGCAGGTTACCTTCTGTAGAGCACCTTCCCTCATTTACACGCCGCTACAGAAGGTAATATGGGAGGACCTGGGGTAGCAGGGACAACACATAGGCGTGCCAGAGTTGTGGATTACGAGACGCTCGTACGGTCATTGGACAAAGCAATAGCATCATGATTGGCCAGCCAGGAAGGCTGGCTAATACATGACGCTCGAGCAATTGTGTAGTGTGACTGGTCAGCTCCTTAAATATGCCGCCCTATGCAGGGACAACCAATCGTAATGCAGGAGCTTCCACCAATGATCACTGAAGGGGGGCGGTATCCCGGAGGCTGTGTCACGCCCCAGGGAGTTAATTAGGTGACGAAAAAAACCTTCCTGTACCTCATTTAGATGCCACTACCATCGGGTTGAAACCAACCTGTTTTTGAGCACAGCTCTGAAACAGGTGCCGAAAGTGATGGGTGGCAACAACCTGATTTACACGCCGCTACCTCGGGTTGTTTTGACGGTGCAAGATACATTTGTCTCCAACAATCGGTTGTTTCTAACCTTCTGTAGCGGCGTGTAAAGGTACCATTAGATCTTTCACTAGAACTAAAGCAATGTGGAAGAAAAAAGAAAGAAAATTTAACTTTTTTCTCCATTTTTCCTGGTAGAATTGTCGATTATGATGATATCACTTAGGTCAAACTCTGCCAGAATGTTGATCTAAGTGTCACCTTAGTGTGATCCGATTCTCTTGCATGAGAGAATTGGAGCACAGGTGCGGAGGAGATCGAGAACTTTAATTTCTCCATCTTCTCCATTGTGTATCCGCTGTAATCAGACTGCAGTCAGATGACATCTGAGTGCAAGCCGATGTTTTACTTACACCCATATACTTGTATAGGTGTATGTGATCTAAATATTGGAGCCATTCATAGTATGGTGTGATTGTTTTCTCATGCCAAATTGGCGTGAGAAAGAAATCACAGATTTGCACCGCTCAATTATTATTATATATTTATAGAGCACTATTGATTACATGGTGCTGTACATAAGAAATGGTTACATACAAAACAAGTTAAAAATACAATAAATAAACTAACAGTGACAGACTGACACAGAGGGGAGAGAGAGGACCCTGCCCTCACGGCTTACATTCTATAGGATGATTGGGAGGAGTCAGCTCCAATGGTGGTGGAGCACTGGCTCCAGTGGTGGTGAAGTGTGAGCTCCGGTGGCACTAGGGTCATTGCAGGTTGCAGGCTGTTCTGAGGAAATGGGTTTTCAGGTTTTGCTTGAGTTCTGAGTGTAGGGAACAGTTGAGCCTGTTGGGGTGCAGAGTTCCAGAGAATGGGGGATGCTCCGGAAAAGTCTTGCAGCTGTTTAGATGAGGAACGTACGAGCGTGGAGGAGAGAAGATGGTCTTGAGGGATCGAAGGCTATGAGTTGGATGACATTAGGAGATTAGTTCAGAGATATATGGGGGGACAGATTGTAGATGGCTTTGTAAGTGAATGTTAGTAGTTTAAATTGGATATGTTGTGAAATTGGGGTCTATGAAGAGATTTGCAGACGGGAGAAGTGTAGGAGAGAGAGTGGATTAGTCGGGCAGCAGAGTTAAGGACAGATAGGAGAAGTGCGAGAGTGTTAACAGAGAGGCCACAGAGGAGCAGGTTGCAGTAGTCGAGGCGGGAGATGATGAAGGCATGCACTACCCCATAGTATAACACTAGTACAAGTGGGATTCGATACAACATTGGATAACAGTTGACCATGTTATACACTCATATAAGCAAAGCCTAAATCTCTGAATGACATTCCAATGACACCCTCTGAGGGATCCATTCACAATAATGAAGCAGCAGTGTTAAGCCCCCGTCACACATAGCGAGATCGCTGACACGTCACAGGTTTTGTGACGTAACAGCAACCTCGCCAGTGATCTCGCTATGTGTGACACATAGCAGCGATCAGGACCCTGCAGTGAGATCTCTGATCATTTCAAACCGTTCTGGACCATTTTTTTGCCGTTGGTCTCCCGCTGGGCAGCATGCATCGCTGTGTTTGACAGGGACAACGACCAACGATCCAATACTACACCCGAGAGTAACAGGTTCCCAACGACCGCCGTATCATTGCTGTGTTGCTGGTGAGATCTGACTGTTTGACATCTCACCAGTGACCACGTAGCGACGCACCAGCGATCCCTACCAGGTCGTATCATTTTCGGGATCGCTGGTGCGTCGCTAAGTGTGACAGTACCCTTAGTCTGGATTTTGTCTGGCCTCCATTTAGCATTGTCCTTTTCAGAAGTGCTATTGTCAAGTGCTTTTTTTATGCACCACTTAAAAGACAAGCACTCCGCCATACATAGAGATTAGTGAACTATTTCACAGCAGCCTGTCCAGACTGTCATAGTTTTTAAATGTACCTAATGAAGGCTCACTCCTGTCTTCAAGCTGAAATATGTTGTATTTCATTTCTTTAACTTCTAATAAATAGTGATTCATCCGAAGAAGAGTTATTCATTGCCCATCTTGGAGTGCCAACTCAAGACTGGACTTTTTCCTCATTTATGTGCTGTAGGATATGTGAACGCGTAAAGGATTTGGTGAAGAAATTGACAGAAAAATGTATAATCAAAAATGTGTGTTTTTAATGTGGATTTTTGGTGCTGATTTTTCCCACATATTAACATGGGTGAAATCTGCAGTAAAACGCTGAAAGGATTGACGAGCTGTAGATTTAAATCTGCACCACATCTGCAAGGAGAAGACGATCGCCGTGTGCAGGACACTTCAGGATTATTATTCACTTTGCTGCCATCAGGAAACCCTTCAGATTTTATGACAAAACTGCACTGAAAAAATAAAGCATCAAATCTGCAATGTGTGCACACAGCCTAAGTGTTTTAGAACTTTTAGTCGGATGTTTCTATGTTATACTGAAGCACAATTATCAACATTTCATAAGTTTTTAAGCTTTCGGTGACAAATACATCAAGTTTATGTAAAGACTCCATATTTAAAGTGTTGACCCTTAATTTTTAAGGACTTCTATAATCCACCCTGCCAGATGGACATCGGCTTCTGGGCCAAGTCCTGACTGATTTTTGTGGATTCAGTACTTTGAGTTTATTACAATTTCTCTGTTTATCTTTGCCCACCCACTTTGAGGACTGACAAAAAGGTCTGCAATGTGGAGTTTCTTGGCTTTCGACACAACGCTTCAATGTTTTGTTCACCGAGTCACTTGGAGAATGTTTAAATCCCAATCTTTATTTATGGCATCGTGCTTAAAGGGTTAGTCCGAGACCAACTATTTTTTCCTAATGTCCTATTTAATTTATTCTATAGTCTAAGCTGTTTTCTAATATACGGTACTTTAAAAATTCCCTACGGTTCCCTAACTACACTAATATCTGAAGTGTTTTCATGTTCTATTTCCTGTGCATCCTGGGATACTCCGAGAATGTCATCCTGCAGGGGGAGAGGCTGAAGGCACTTCCTCAACCTGTGTCCCTCCATGAAACAAAGTGTCTGTGTGACACTGGTTTCAGGGGCGAGGCTGTCAATTTGAGTCCACAATTTTGTCTCCAGCCTCCCCCTCCTGCAGTGTGCTGTCTTCTTGCCTTCTTGCCCTCTCTCCTCAATGCATTCAGCTTGTCCCATGCCTTGCCTCCCTCCCTGTGGATGAGCGCCCTGAAGTGTCAGTATACCGAGCGCAGTGCAGAAGCACATCAGCTCCACCCGAGAGGTGACGTCACTGGTCTCTGCCAGGTGGCTCATGCATAGTGATAAGTCAGGGGATTCCACTGATGTCTCTTGTAGGCAACCTGCTGTCCTCTTGCACCAATGATCTGCACCGCACCCGCTGTACCTACACTTCAGTGTGCTCATCGCACGGGGGAAAGACGAGGCATTGGGAAGTTGAGACAGCACATTGCAGGGATGGGGTAAGAAGGGGGCTGAGAGACACCGCACTATGGGGAGAAGGGTGAGGAAAGATGGAGAACCTTGTGAATGCAACATTGACAACCTCATCCCTGAAACCAGTGTCACAGTGATGCTTTGTTTCAGTAAGGGGCAGAGGCTGAGGAAGTGACTGCAGCCTCTCCTTGTGCTCAATGACATTCTGTTTGAGTATCCCAGAATGCACTGTGGCAGCCACACAATACGTCATGAGACAGAAATAGAAGAAAAAATCACAGTAGCTGCTAGATCGTGTATGGAGGAAACAGTGGGGAATGTTTAAAGCAAGTATATTACAAAATAGCTTAGGTTATAGTAATAATTTAGATCAGAAGTTTGGGAAAAATTGTTGAATCGGACTAACCATTAAGCAAAATTGTGAGTGTGCCTAGTCCATTGATATAACGACCTCAGATTATGAATGGTCTCAGGATGCTTTACTGTTCTCACAAACAGGACTCATGGGGGCACTCACCTTTTAGTACCAAAAAAACATTGTTCTAGATGCCCAAGCAGTCTAAAGGGGACTTTTCTGGAGAGAAGTAACTTCTTTACTGCCCTTATTGACACCAGGCCAGCCACGAAAAATCATTCCTTTCACTGTGTGTGTAGATCTGTGCTGATGTTGATCTGATAGACCAGTGTTTCTCAACTTCAGTCCTCAGATCCCACTAACAGTGCTAGTTTTCAGGATTTTCTTGGTATTGGAAGGTGATAATTACCTGGACTGGTGATTCCAATCCCTGTGTGATGCTAAGGAAATCCTGGAGACCTGTACTGTTGCAGGGTCCTGAGGACTGAAGTTGAGAATGAGAACACTGCTCAGACCCTGGCATTGCTGGACTTTTTTGAGTATCCTGAAACTTTCACCACAGTTGGACCTTTCTCTGTGAAGTACTTGGTGATCCAATAAATTGTTAACTTAGGTTCAATCTTACAAGCAGCAATGTCCTTGTCTGTAAAGCATTTTTATTCAAAGCAATGATGACTGCATGTATTTTCTTGGAATTACCAATTGTTAACAGAAAAAGACAATCATTTTAAGTACCGATCCCTTTTTGAAGCACCCAGTCTGCTCTTATAATTCAATCAGCCTTGTCCTCGATAACTTTCTCATGGGTTAATAAAAGATCACTTAAAGGGACTCTGTCAGGTCATATTTCAGTATGATACTAATATTACCCTTGAATAGTGCATGGACAGACCTTTTAAAACATGTAAAATCATTATTGTACCCTTTACAGTTTCCTTGCTAAAAGCATTTACACACCCTGTAGGCAGCTGGCGCCTGCCTAGCTCCATTACTTTCACAGCCGATTAGTCCAGCTGTGAAATGTTATTTAAATATCCATGTCTATCCAGGCTGGTGTTCTGTCCCTCCCCTCTGTGCTCTGTGCACAGTCACTGAAAATCCTGTGCAATCTGCTGGGGAGGGGGGAAGTGTTTTGTCCTGCACAGTGTGGTGTCTGCAAGAGATTTTTATTATAAGAACTTTGCTTTTCCTGCAGACACCTAATGTGTGTATCTGCTGAGCAAATGATCAAATGTTTTTATAATCGCATAGAAATATATTTAAGACTGCACACACTACACACATTCCTCAGATGCACACAATGACATGAAGAGGTCAGAGCTGCAGCTAAGAGAACACACCTCCTCCCCCTCCTCTCTCCTCTAACTACAATGAGTCACACAGCATATAGACCAGAGAAGGGCAGGGAAGTGTAGTGATACATGAATATTCATTCTTCGGGGAGTGGCCAGCAGTGAAATCACTGTGATTGACAGATGGAATGAATTTTTTATATTGAAGTTAACACATAATTGGAGGGAAGAATAAATAATAGAAATGCATGAATAGAGAGAGGTTAGAGAGAGGAGAATTAGAAAAAGATATGAGTTACATATGGATTTTCAGTGGAAATTAGGGTCTTGTTTTCTGATTAAGATAATTTTGTGGCAAGGAATGACTTTCAACTTTTTG
Source organism: Allobates femoralis (assembly GCA_033576535.1). NCBI lineage: Eukaryota > Metazoa > Chordata > Amphibia > Anura > Aromobatidae > Allobates > Allobates femoralis. Next base: position 700,361,148 of record JARQOC010000002.1, on the reverse strand, counting down.
CAATTCATCTGATTTCTTCAACTGCATAACAATCTGGAGTTAATGCAAATTCCCACTATAAAAACTGAAATAGCAAACTGTGTGAAATGTAAAATTTGTGCGTTTTGGCTAATAATTCTCAAATCTATAAAGTAAAAAAAGTATAATGAGTTGTACAGTGTTTTATTAACATTGCTTTTCTCAAGTTTGTTACATGGCGAGAAGAATCCCAGATTTGCTTGTATTGCTCCTCGCGGCACTCTTGATGGCTCGCTATGTGATATACTGCAGATCATTACCGGATCACAGCACTGGAAGAAATATTCTTTTTGGGAATTTAGCCTGAGATGGAAGAACCACACAATTTAGAAAACAATCCCAAGCAGAGGTTGATGTCAAACTGCCAGACTATTTCTGTCATGTACATTAGCTAGTTTGGCAGCGAGTGCGTGGACAGATGTATTGGCGGGATCACAGCTGTCCTGCACGCTGTCATGTGAAATAGCCTGTGGCTCTCTTTTATGATTTAATCTGAACCGCTTCACCAACATATTCGCTAATTGCACTTTTTTTGATTTATATCTCATAAACAATTTAATACCTGGAATGATACCTCCTGGAAGCGCAGCAAGTAAACACACTGAATGTGATAAATAGCGGCCAAGCGGTGAGTGGAGAATAGGCCAATTAATTGCCGCCTGTACCTTTGCCGTTAGTAACACTGATGTCTGCTACATTTTTTTCATTAGTAATTTGTGCCTGGTCACTATGTTCCTCCAAAATAATTAGAGTATTAAGTGAAGAAATTAAAATATGGAGCAGTTACGTACATATTTATTGATGATGATTGCCGGCTACAGGGAACAGGGAGGAGGGCGACTTGACGGAGGATGCCTGGGAGTATGGATTGCAGTAGGGGTGAAGGTATAATTGCAGGGTTGGGTTATAGAAAAGGTTTTGTACAGGATTAGGCTGAGTTCACACATTCGATAATCATCCGCTAGAATGTATCTGGATTCCGTTGTGCAAACTCAACTTTTGTTTTTTTAACATGAGAAACGGATCCATTACCTGATTGTTATTTTATCATCCATTTTTATTTTATTTCTAACAGATCCAATTTTTGCCTACAAGATCAGTTTGCAATAAATAGCAATCAGTTAACAAATCCGTGCCACCACCTGGAAATCCCAAGTGGCGTCACAAACTGATTGTTTATCTTTTGTTTATTTTTCTGCATTTTTATTCTCCCTGTACCAATGTGAGCCAGGACTACAGCACTGGGTGCAGCCACCGTGATCCTGACCACTGGTTCAGCTAGTGGGTACCGCAGCCCTTTGTGCTCCACAAAATATATCTTTGTACTGTGTTAGCCAGTAGATAGAAAAAAAATGTTTTTTTTTTTAAATGATAGTTTCTATTTGAGCTTGCTACTTATTACCATTATTTCGGTTAGCCATTAAGACACAGTATAACCCAGACTGCAGAATGAGCTAACCGTGAACATGTCAGTGAGCTTGTTCTGAGGAAGGGTCTGTAATCTTCATGATTCTTCTTCTAAACAATTTTCTAAACTCATTGGCCAAACAAAATAAACCTTGATTTGATCGAAACTCAACTTTGAAGGGATTTTTGAAGAAGATAAAATAGGATGACTGACCCTGGTATGTTCTGTGAAACAAGAATTCTGTTGAAGCCAAACATACCAACATTTGTAGCAAAACCCTGATCCAAAACTGCTCTCAAGTTGAACTCACATGCACTTATAGAGATTGTCCAGTAAAAGTCATTAATGAGATAATTTGGAATGGAATACATTATATAATGTATCCGGTAATAACACAGAGTTATCTAACAGACCAAATCAATAAAAATAATTGGTGGCTGCACAATGAAAAAATTTAATCAAACATCTTCCATGTGTAGGTAATTCACATTGAATGTAAATCGGGGAAAGGTTATAAAAATACAAAGATTCAAAATATCATGTAATGAATTTTTATATTAATGGCCTTCAGCTGGATCTTGAGCCATACAGACTTGATGGATAAACGCTCCGTGGGAAGGTCGATCTTGTGCAGCCGATAGGTCCACCAAGGTCTTCTCCTCCTAGATATGTCCACCATGGTCACCTCTACCCAGATAAGTCCAATAGAGTCTTCTCCACCTAGATAGGTTTACAAGGGTCTTCTCCACCTAGATAGAAGGGTCTTTTCCGCCTATATAGGTCAACCAGGGTTTTCTCCGCCATTATTTGGATAGTATCAGGTCTTCCTCTTTGGCTTGTTCCTTCCATTCTTCCGACCATGATGTCCTTCTCTAGTAATTGCTCTCTTTGTATGATGTGTCCAAAGTAGGCAAGTCGTAGCTCGAATGATGTAATGTATTATTAGTCATGGAATTTCCTAGGAGGTGGGACTTTGTGCCATTGTTTGGGAATTTAATAAGCTTATCTTTCTGTACTGTCCTGGAGGGCTGATTTATACATGGTGCCAAAGCTCAAGCTCTCTCTGTATGGTAGTCTTGCTTTTATACAGATTTTGTGATAGTGCAGATCAACTGTTAAGTCTTATTCCAGACTATGTTTTATTTTTTTTTATTTCACTATCCATTAGCTATCAGTATGCAGGGCACTGCGGCTGGTGCCTACTGCTGCCCCCTGACTGCTGAGCCCTCTCTGCTCCAACGCCCGTCCATCGCTCCTCCCTGCCGGGTGATGGGCACGGATCCCTCCTCCTCACTCCTCAGGCCCTCCCCTGGGCCTTATAAGCTGGTCCCCTGGCCCGTCTTCTTCCTCTCTACCATCCTGCTCATAGGGTGATATGTTCAGTGCATGTAATAAAATACTGACTGGTCCACCATCTTCTGCCATTTCCAGCACTGCTTCGGCCTCTGCAGCGATACCCGGCTGCCTCAAACCTCCAACTCTTAGGTCTTCTTTCAATGTTTGGCTAGGAAAGCCTTTTTCTGAGTCTCATAGTCTTAAATTGACAAACATTACTTCTACACACAAAACCGTATAGTCAGTATAATTATCACAACGGTGTAACTGGATGGAGAACCGCACGTGTCGTTGTGGACGTCCATGTTCCCAAACCCCGTCACATTGGTCTCTGTGTGTGTACACATATACTGGATGGAATTGCTGTCACTCTCAGGCTACATTTCACCACATCTTAGGACGAGTTCATCTTTCAGAAGTATAAGCCAGATATTGTTAACAAAATAATCTAGATTGTTTACTATTTGTTGAAATTATATACAGGTAGTAGGTTAAGTATGCCATAGGCACAAATGTCTTGGTTACAGTCGCAGGCACATTGTCCACATCTTATGTAGAATGTTGCCCTGGTATAATAGGATAGGCTGAGGACCTCCTTACTCCTGGTACTCGGTCACATGGGTCAATGTGTTACGCTGTGACCACTATACCCAAACATCCAGTTGTTATCTAATAAGGGCGGCCATTCAGCTCCTAATCCTTACTGATATGCCCTTTATCAGGATGATCCCATCTCCCTTTATTGAGACCCCGAGAGTGGCAAACACTAGACCCACACTTCTAAGTCTCTTCCTAGCAGGTACCACAACTTGCCTGTTCTGTAGAGATCAGTCACCATTGTTTCTGGACAAAGGTGAAGCTTACTACATTCTGCAGGTCTGCCTTCACTGCACACACCCAATATGGCTGCACTGCTGCTGAGAGTCCTATCTCTAAAAAACCCTCAGCAACTGCCTACAAACAGGAACTGGTGTCCTCAACACGCCCAGTGACTCCTCCCTCTCTGTGGATGGCTAGATGTTAACCCTGTCATCGCTGAAGAAACATACTGGTAGACTGTGAGCCCTCGTGGGCAGGGTCCTCTCTCCTCACCTACTGTATCCTCACCCATCCCTTGTAGACTGTGAGCCCTCGCGGACATGGTCATCTCTCCTCACCTACTGTATCCTCACCCATCCCTTGTAGACTGAGACCTCAAGGGCAGGGCCCTTTCTCCTCACCTACTGTATCCTCACCCATCCCTTGTAGACTGTGAGCCCTTGTGGGCAGGGTCCTCTCTCCTCACCTACTGTATCCTCACCCATCCCTTGTAGACTGTGAGCCCCCGCGGTCAGGGCCCTCTCTCCTCACCTACTCTATCCTCACCCATCCCTTGTAGACTGTAAGCCCTCACGGGCAGGGTCCTCTCTCCTCACCTACTGTATCCTCACCCATTCCTTGTAGACTGTGAGCTCTCGCAGGCAGGGTCCTCTCTCCCAGTGGCGTAACTTCAGGCCTCGGGCCCCGATGCGAAAGCTCCAACAGGGCCCCCAATTATTGCAAATCTTTAGTAGTATTTAGTAGTCTTTTTCTATGGGCCAAAGGGATGTTTGGGGCCCCCCTAGGCTACAGGGCCCAGGTGCGATCGCAACCCCTGCACCTATTGTAGTTACGCCCCTGCTCTCTCCTCACCTACTGTATCCTCATCCATCCCTTGTAGACTGTGAGCCCCCTGAGCAGTGTCCTCTCTCCTCACCTACTGTATACTCACCCATCCCTTGTAGACTGTGGGCCCTCATGGGCAGGGTCTTCTCCCTCACCTATTGTATCCTCACACATACCTTGTAGACTGTGAGTCCTCGTGGGCATGATCCTCTACCCTCTCCTACTGTATCCTCACCCATCCCTTGTAGACTGTGAGCCCTTGTGGGCAGGGACCTCTCTCCTCACCTACTGTATCCTCACCCATCCCTTGTAGACTGTGAGCCCTCGCGGTCAGGGCCCTCTCTCCTCACCTACTCTATCCTCACCCATCCCTTGTAGACTGTAAGCCCTCACGGGCAGGGTCCTCTCTCCTCACCTACTGTATCCTCACCCATTCCTTGTAGACTGTGAGCTCTCGCAGGCAGGGTCCTCTCTCCCAGTGGCGTAACTTCAGGCCTCGGGCCCCGATGCGAAAGCTCCAACAGGGCCCCCAATTATTGCAAATCTTTAGTAGTATTTAGTAGTCTTTTTCTATGGGCCAAAGGGATGTTTGGGGCCCCCTTAGGCTACAGGGCCCAGGTGCGATCGCAACCCCTGCACCTATTGTAGTTACGCCCCTGCTCTCTCCTCACCTACTGTATCCTCATCCATCCCTTGTAGACTGTGAGCCCCCCTGAGCAGTGTCCTCTCTCCTCACCTACTGTATACTCACCCATCCCTTGTAGACTGTGGGCCCTCATGGGCAGGGTCTTCTCCCTCACCTATTGTATCCTCACACATACCTTGTAGACTGTGAGTCCTCGTGGGCATGATCCTCTACCCTGTCCTACTGTATCCTCACCCATCCCTTGTAGACTGTGGGCCCTCATGGGCAGGGTCCTCTCTCCTCACCTACAGTATCCTCACCTATCCCTTGTAGACTGTGAGCACTCGCGGGCAGGGTCTTATCTCCTCACCTACTTTATCATCAACCACCCCGTGTAGACTGTGAGACCTCGCAGGCAGAGTCCTCTCTCCTCACCTAATGTATCCTCACCAATCATTTGTAAACTGTGAGCCTTCGTGGGCAGGATCCTCTCTCCTCATCTACTGTATCCTCACCCATCCCTTGTAGACTGTGAGCACTCGTGAGTAGGGACTTCTCTTCTCCTGTACCTCGGTGTACCTTGTATTGCTTATGATTATTGTACTTGCCTATGTATGCCCTTTTCACATGTAAAGCACCATGGAATAAATGGTCCTATAATATTAAATAATAATATTAAACACAGGCAGCATAATAGATACTGTACATAACATCACATGAACTACAGTCCGCAGAGAGGGCGCCCAACATCTTCTCCACCTGATAGACATTGTAATGAATGCATTTTGCGCACATTACTGATATCTGACAGGGAGAAATAAAATAAAATATCCTGAAATTCTTCTTAAATCCTATTGTGTTCTTTTTTTATAGCACAAAGCACTGTTCCTATGCTCCAACATACACCGCCTATTGCACCTATAGGTCCTGTATTCATTATTACAATTGTGGCATCAAATTGTGTAAAATATTTAGTGATTTTTGGTCTTTTTACTCCGGTCCCTGACAGCTCTTATAACTCTTTGAAAAATGAGTGAAGCTTAGCAAGTAGAGAACGTGGCCAAGCATGGTTGTTATATTAATCATAATTTGTGCCACAGAAGTGTTGTCAATTACAATACAAATGTACTGCAGACTTTGGTAGTACTTTAAAACTGTGCTAAATTCATTAAAGGGAATCTGTCAGCAGGTTTTTGCTATGTAATCTTAATTCAGAGATTTATAGAAATGTACATACAGAGCCTGGTGTGGGCGGGGGCAAATCTCTCACAGCTCTGGTGCATGGCTAAAATCTTTGATTATATCAGAACGACTGCACCTAGGAATCTAAGTGATACATTGTTGGATTCAGGGCCTCTTTGCCTACATCGTGCTGCTCTGAGATGGGGTAGCAAAAACTTGCTGATAGTTTCCCTTTAGGAAATGTACACCTCTCAATGAATTTGGTGCATTTTACTCCAGTGCACTCATCATCAAGACTGGCGCTCGGTGCCTTAAAGGGGTTTTCCGTTATTTGGACAAACTAGTCCAGTGCCACCCCTCGTTCATCCTATTAGTTCAATAGGTGATTGACAGATCTTGCTATAGGAGAGCTCTGACAGTCACCTCTAGCAGCAATGAGGTGCAACATCGGTCTATTCCCATCTCCGCTTTGTAAAGTTTCAGATAGCGTTTCATTGACAAATATACCTGCATGAAACCATGCTCTGATGTATGCTGCCCATAGTTTGGGTTGTATTTATCCAGTATAAATATATATTCTTTTCCTTTTTTCCTTTACTTCGTAGATGATTCATCATTTACATATATGTAATATGCATGCAATGTATACATTTCCCATCTGTGCTCTGAAACGTTCCATGTCCCGAGGTCGGAGTAACCCACTGTTGCCTCCTGCTCTCGGAGAGTTCACCAGATGTTCTATGGTTATGCCGTTCCACATGATTTACAATGTGCCCAAAGATATCGCAAAATGAAGCCAAAAGCAGAACATTTCTTTATTTTTCTAAAGCCTTTATGGCTAGGGATGCTATCACTGACTTTCTCCTGTTTTTAGGGAGTCTCCTATCACTCGCCATCGGTGACAGACCCCACGCTCACCGCCGAGGCTCTTGACCAGACTATCGCTATGTTTGACACTGTTGAAGAGGTACTTAAACACTTCAATCCTGACACATGGCAAGAGGACTTGGAAAACATATACAAGGACATCTCTCAATTTCGTGGAAGAACATTTCAAGAAAGAAAATCTAAAGGTAAACGACAATTGATAAACATGATTCAATAGATAGACGAGAATGAGAATCCTGGAGGACACTTAGGAGGGGTTTTGACCAGATTATCTTCAATATACTGTATAGCTCTTGGCTTTATGCAGACTGCATTGTCATTTAATGCACTGCTGTATTGGAAATATTCTCTCAGTTCAATGTCTTCTCGAAGAGCTTATGAGGGGCTTCTGCTTTCACCCGGCAGCCAGTCTGAAGAGGCAGATCTGCAGGATGTAAGGGTGAGCAGCAACCTGAACCATTGGGGAGACGGGGGTGAGATTCAGACCACATCATACTCCTAAATACATACAAAAAAACTGAGCCAAAGCAGACATTAGTGAACATGCCAATACAAGCATGTTCACACAGACCACCAGACATACTAAACCAAGGAAAAACTATATACAAACGTGCAAAAATACCCTGCCATAAATAAATAGGAAGAAGCAGATGCTATTGATAAAACAGGGTATTTAGCTTATGTTGTGGCAAAAAGGTATAAAGCCGTCCCACCACGTCAAGGTATACCCACTTCGAAGCGATACCTAACTAATTCATTTAAAACCTGTTCATTGTGTTGAATGACCTCAATGAAAGCAGGATGATGAGCGACCTGTGTCCCAAAAGGGAGGCGATATACATGCTCAGCTCAGTAAAAGGAGGGGTGGGGCACTGTCTTGTACTAAAACAAGGGGTTAAACTAAATACATAACAAATCTGACCCTCACACTCCTGTAGGTACTCTAGCTAAGGGATGTTCTGGGCACACAGATTAAAGCATCTGAAAATAAGAAACATTCTAATTTACAGCTGTCAACTGTCGTGATGTGACCTCCAGAGCCTTACTGTCTGCTACAGTCTGATCAGAGTAGATAGTAGAGAGATTTGCCATCCATGCTTTGAAGGTTCAGTCAGCAGCTCTACATTAAAGGGCACTTCCGGGGAGAGAAAACTTTTTAGTTCAGTTCCTGCCCTCCTACATGATGAAGCAGAGCCGTACACTGCAGTTCTAGGATCTATAGATCTCTTATAAATCAATAAAATCATACCTGCTCGTCAGCTCTGACCCTTTCCCTCGTGGGACAGAGAATTTTCGGCCTGACAGTTTCATGTAGGAGCAGAGAACAGGAAGTGTGTCGAGGGTGTGGACTTTGAGAGCTGCAGGATCATCCTACATTCAGCCCCCTCACACTTCTGTGTTAGGGGGCGTGGTAGGGGTGGTGTGGCTGCTGGGCCCATGCTCACACTACAATCCAGTCCTGATATATCATCCTATGTGACAGGGGGATGCAGGCTTGAAATAGCAATCATATCACCAAGCAGATACAAATACACACTGTGATCCTCTGCTATATGATGATGCATAATATGTACTGGTAATGTGAGGATACAAGGGTCTCCTCTTAGCCATTGGAACATGGTAGATTCCTGTACCTGCAACTTTCAATGGATCATCATCATCACTCCTTACTGGAATGTAGGATGATCCTTCAGCCCCCAGCATCCACACCCCTGACACACCTCCTGCTCTCTGCTCCTGCGTGAAGCTCTCAGGCAGAAATGTTATGGGAGATCAAAGGAGTAGATATGATTTTATTGATTTATAAGCGATCTATAGATCCTAGACTTGCAGTGTACAGCTTTGCTTCATCATGTAACAGGGCAGGAACTGTGCTAAAAGGATTTATCTCCCAGGAGTTCCCCTTTAAGTTCTGAATGGTGCTGCCATCGATGAGTGGCCTGTTAGCCTCAGAAAACTTACAGTCACTGGGGATGTGCACGTGGAAGGATGGAGAGCACATGCAGGTGCATCTAAATGAATTAGAATATCATCAAATAGTTAATTCCTCCTGGGAAAGTCCTGTCTTCAACTTGGTGTTCCCAGGTTTTTATTCCGGTTCCTGCACCCACTTTGTCAGTGCTATGCTACGCTCCACCCTCACTACTCTTAAAGGGAACCTGTCACCCCAAATAAGTTTTCTAAACTGTTAATACCTGCCCCTGCATTTTTTTCAGTAATTCAATACATAAAGTGAAACGCATACATTATATAAAGTCATTACAAACAGAGTGATCTATTTCAAGTGTTTGTTTCTGTTAATGTTGATGATTATGGCTTACAGCCAATGAAAACCCAAAGGTTATATCAGAGCATTAAAGTAGGGAGGATGAAGGGATAAAAATGCGCTGCCGTATTCCACAAGACATCAAAAGGTGAATATGATATTGATTTATTAGTCAACGTGTTTCAGGGCTCCCAGAAGCACAATCAAACTTGGCAATATGATATTGATTTGTCCTGAAGAATGAGCCATATGATATTAATTTGTCCTGAGGAAGGGGCCAGGGAGCCCTGAAACACCTGGACTAGTAAATTAATATTATAATCGATGAAAGAAGGAGCGGCACTCACCAAAGCTTAAATACAGTGCTGGAAATTTATACCGGTAAAAGCGGGGTTACATCTGTGCAGGGAAGGGAGTGAGGCAGGGTTGGACGATGGTCACACCGTTTCGCAGAATTAGTGCTTCCACAAGTCCTGTGCAACTGTTTCTTTGAGCTGAGCAACACCATTTATGTCCACTGCTGACAGCTGCAGATACTTTGATAGAAGCCCTGAGCATTGTGGCTAGTGCCCGATCTTCTTCTGTTTACATTGTAAATTAATATTATATTCACCCTTTGATGTCTGGTGGAATACAGCAGCGTGGTGTACAACCTTCACTTTCCCTACTCCATATGCACCATGCTAGGGACTGCAGCAGCCGTGATCTGCTTTTATAGTGGTTGTGACTCTCACAACCACACAAGGTGAAGCCTCTGATACCTATTTAGGTCATATTTTATCTCTCAGATCCTTCATCCTCCCTACTTTAATTTTCTGAGATAATGACATCTGGGTCTTCATTGACTGTAAGCCATAATCATCAACATTAACAGAAATAAACACTTGAAATAGATCCCTCTGTGTGTAATGACTCTATATAATATATGTGTTTCACTTTATGTATTGAAGTACTAAAATAAAACAATATTAGAATCTGAGAGTCCTCAATGGTTGATACATTTTAATGTCTAACTGAAAAGATGGTAAGTACAAGCAAAGCAAGCTTTCGAGACACTATGGCCTCTTCATCAGGCTTAAGGATATGACTTCTGGAGAAACATATACACGAATGCAGGGTGGGATAATGCAATACATAACACAGGTGATGTGAAGCATATAGTGATCAGTTGGAAGGGGGGAAGGAGCAGCTGGGGCAGTAAATTCAAAGTTCTGAGATAAGAGGCATAGGCGGTTTTATAGTCCTTTGATTAGTGGTTGGTCCAAGAACAGGAATGAGACGGAGTGAAGTGGTTGTGATAACAGTTCACATAAGAAGTGTTAAAGTTTCATTGTCCTCTAACAGGGGTCTGTTCAAAGATATGATGCCCCCAAAGGCCCTTTCAATTAATTTAAAAAGACATGAATCCATGTGAAACATTCATTCATGTTTTGAATGTGTCAAATGTCGTTATCAATTTGTATTCCCAAATTATTCTGTCTCTCTGGGATTTGAAGTTACTTTTTAAAATGAGCATATTGATATTTGTTATACTATCGTCAGAGCTACAAAAATGCTTGGGCTACAGATAGAGCTGATGCGCCCCAAGGCTATGGGGTACTCGGGAACTGTCTCTCTGGGGTATCACAGTAGTCGTGACCCAGCCCCGTGGCCTGGGATTAGTCCAAAAAGGGGTTATATACAACAGATTATGTTGTGACGCCACCCGGGGTAAGTGGTTAGTAGAACCACCGCTGCTGTATTCCTGCTGGGGACAGTGACTTGGGGCAGTGTGGATGGTAAACCCTCCTTGGGTAGGGCAGAGGGTCCCCAAGGCTGGTGTAATGGTAATGGTTGGGACTGGTGAGGGATTGTGTTCGGTTCAGTTAACTTACTTCAAGCTGCAGCTCTCCATGGTGTTGGTTGTCCTGGTATGCAACACTAGAAAGGAACAGTCTTAGTCAGGGATGAGCTTACTGGGTACTTTACTTGGTCTTTCAACAGCAGTTTACACAGTTTACAGTTCTTTAGTCACTTCAACACTTTTGCACTGCCCTGCGTTACTCAGACTGTGCAGCTCAGGTGGCTCCTCCGCGTTGCTCCCTCTAAGTCCGTTTCAGGCCCTGTTAGTCTCTCCTTTAGTACCTCACCCACAGGTTCAGTCTGGTCATCGTGGGCTTTTGGGTGAATATTTCCCTCTCAGTCAGGGTCACCAGTCCTAATATAATGACTGTGTTCTTAGACCGTGGTGGAAAGTTAGGCTGCAGGTCATAAAGCACCTGCCCCACGCCAGTGTGTCCTTTGATTAGGGTCCTAAAGTGCCTCCTGTCACTTCTACAGAGCCAGCTCTCTGGCTGTAGCAGCCTAGCTTCCAGTGTCCTAAGTATGACAGTGGGATCACCAGGCTCCCTCGTCCTCACTGTCTCTCAGCTTTAGGGTTCCTCCGGTCAACTAAGGTGTGTGCGGCTTCCGGGCCCTTGTCCTCCCACCCCTCTTCAGCTTTTGGGTGTCTCTGCTTGCGGCTGTAGTCTCCCTCGCCTCTGGCTGTGGAGCGAGCTTTTTCTCCTAGGGTCTGTGCCAATCAGGATTCTGCATCCTCCAGGGAACCACTTCTCCTGGGAAAGTCCTGTCTTCAACTTGGTGTTCCCGAGTTTTTATTCCGGTTCCTCCACCCACTTTGTCAGTGCTACTCTACGCTCCACTCTCACTACTCTTAACACCTGCCACCCTTGCCCAATCTAGAGTCCTAGGCGTAGGGTCGGTGTGTGCATCAGTGTGGGTCTTTTGTCAACCGTCTTGCCTTGCCTGGCTGCACTTCCCTTTGTGGCCACTTGGTTGCAGGGGCGCCACAGATCCATACGTCTTTTAAAATAAAATATCTTTTTGATGGTAGTTTAATTTATTGAGATGCACCTGTATATGCAGTCTCAAAAGTAGTAATTTTATCAACTAGTCTTTTGAGTCTGAGGGAATGGTGCTGAATGCTGAGCCATTTTCCAACACAGCCATACTAGGTTCACCTTACTGTGAGCAATCTGTGTGGCCTAAGTGTTCTACCGAGGCTTCAGCGTCTCCAAACCTGATGCTCATCAAGCACCTCTGCAATGTTATTGGCCTGCGAATACAAAGGGAGCTGCCAGCAGCAGAACTTAATCATTTGCCCAAGAACATTAAAGGGGTTTCCTAGGAGTGGACAACGCCTTCTGAATCGTTTGTGTGGCGCCCTGCATCCACTGGTACCCACAGGCCTTCCTAGAACACAGATGAAAATCCACAGCAGGTACACCAGTACAACCAACACCTTCCACCCCAGCACAGTAGGGGGAGATCAACTTGCTGCCCTTAAGCAAGATCCCTATAAATACTGATGCTGGGGAGGAGTTAGTCAGAGTGTGCAGACGCTAGGGAGAGCTGCGAATACATCCTGGTGATCAGTGCCATGTTAGGCCTGAACCGGTGATCCTGAACAGCCTCTGAGGAGTCCTGCCACGCCTAAGAGTGGGGTTGGAAGGCAAGGAGAGGAAAGAGGAGGAGAAGTGGGAACCGAGGACCCAGAATAGGTTCACCCAAACAACACACCAGATACCGGGGTCCGCGTCTGCAGGAGAGCTACACGCCCAGCAGAGAACCCGGCAAACTGTGGAGACTCCAGTCACCCGGTCACCTGCTAATCACTATTCAGGGAGCCAGACACTGTGGAGAGAGAAATGGCCGTAGTCATCAGAGGGTTCCCGTTGACAGCGCAGGTGGAGAGAGAGAGAGTAGTGGAGGCCAGCCAAGTTCTACACAGGGAAGGGGCTTCAACACAGGGAAGAGAAGACACAGAGGCCTTACACCCACTTGCTCTGGAGATTCAACTGTGTTTCCTGGTCACCTGACAGTGTTCCGGACTTTTACCTGATATACCACCAGTAAAAGGTAAAGAGACATTCAACAGCGTCACTTGTGTGTGCGTTCATCACCCCCTGTTCCCGTTACCGCAGAGACTATCCCGTAAATCCACAACCTGGCCAAACCCCTGCTCCATTCCTCACAATCATCACTGCCCCAGGGCTTTAGCTCTACCTGTAGGGAGCTGCTCCAACCTAGCCGCAATACCACCACCTTCCGGAGGACTGTGGCGGCGCTGGTGTCTAGTCAGCAGGTACTATAGGTGGCGTCACGAGACAAAGACTCAAATCCCTTTGTAAACACTAAAAAAAAACCTTTCTTTTGGGTCTGTCCCCCGGGGCCACAGATCTGGGCAGGCCACCCATGACATCCCCCACCGAAGCAGAGGGCCCAGACATCCAAGTTCCCATACCCTGGGGCGTTACATTTGCCCCCTTTAAACAAAACCCTGTACTCAACTCCCGTTCTGCTGCCATTCCAGCACTGTCAGTAATCACGGTTCGGGGCTCATGTGACATGACATTATGTGAACCCGCGTCCACTCACTACCAATTTGGACCGCTGCAGCCTCACCTTTTGTACATAGATCTTTTTGTCTGAAGGCAGAAAGAAGGAAACCGGTGGTGATTGGACATGGGGCTCATGTGACGTCACAATGTCACGTGACCACAACTACCGACAGCGCTGGACCTGCTAATGCTATTGAGCAGTTACTGTGTATTTTTCCTCAATTTTTACATTCAGTTAGGCAATGCTCTGGTGTATTTTTGAGCAAATTTGTTGTGGCATGAATAATCATCATTAGCGAAACTAATATGTGTGGACAAAAAAAATAGGGGGAAAGGGGGGTAATTACAGTGTCTTGTGAAAATATTCGGCCCCCTATGTATATACAGCGCCTTGTGAAAGTATTTGGCCCCCTTGAACTTTTCAACCTTTTGCCACATTTCAGGCTTCAAACATAAAGATATAAATTCTAATTTTTTTGTGAAGAATCAACAACAAGTGGGACACAATTGTGAAGTGGAACGAAATTTATTGGGTATTTTAAACTTTTTTAACAAATAATAAACTGAAAAGTGTGGCATGCAATATTATTCAGCCCCCTTGAGTTAACACTTTGTAGCGCCACCTTTTGCTGCGATTACAGCTGCAGTCTCTTGGGGAATGTCTCCATCAGTTTTGCACATCGAGATACTGAAATTCTTGCCCATTCTTCCTTGCAGAACAGCTGGAGCTCAGTGAGGTTGGATGGAGAGCGTTTGTGAACAGCAGTTTTCAGCTTTTTCCACAGATTCTCCATTGGATTCAGGTCTGGATGTGACTTGGCCATTCTAACACCTGGATACATTTATTTTTGAACCATTCCATTGTAGATTTTGCTTTATGTTTGGGATCATTGTCTTGTTGGAAGATAAATCTCCATCCCAGTCTCAGGTCTTTTGCAGACTCCAACAGGTATTCCTCCAGAATGGTCCTGTATTTGGCTCCGTCCATCTTCCCATCAATTTTAACCATCTTCCCTGTCCCTGCTGAAAAGCAGGCTCAAACCATGATGCTGCCACCACCATGTTTGACAGTGGGGATGGTGTTTTGAAGGTGATGAGCTGTGTTGCTTTTATGCCAAACATATCATTTTGCATTTGTGCCCAAAATGTTTGATTTTGTTTCATCTGAGCAGAGCCCCTTATTCCACATGTTTGGTGTCTCCCAGGTGGCTTGTGGCAATCTTCAAACAAGACTTTTTATGGATATCTTTGAGAAATGACTTTCTTCTTGCCACTCTTCCATAAAGGCCAGATTTGTGCAGTGTACGACTGATTGTTATCCTATGGATAGACTCTCCCATCTCAGCTGTAGATCTCTGCAGTTCATCCAGAGGGATCATGGGCCTTTTGGCTGCATCTCTGATCAGTCTTCTCCTTGTTCGAGATGAAAGTTTAGAGGGACAGCGGGTCTTGGTAGATTTGCAGTGGTCTGATACTCCTTCCATTTCAATATGATCACTTGCACAGGGCTCCTTGAGATGTTTAAAACTTGGGAAATCTTTTTGTATCCAAATTCAGCTTTAAACTTCGCCACAACAGTATCTCGGACCTGCCTGGTGTGTTCCTTGGTCTTCATGATGCTCTCTGCACTTGACACAGAACCCTGAGACTATCACAGAGCAGGTGCATTTATACGGAGACTTGATTACACACAGGTGGATTCTGTTTATCATTACCAGTCATTTAGGACAACATTGGATCATTCAGAGATCCTCACTGAACTTCTGGAGTGAGTTTGCTGCACTGAAAGTAAAGGGGCCGAATAATATTGCACGCCCCACTTTTCAGTTTTTTATTTGTTAAAAAAGTTTCAAATATGCAATACATTTTGTTCCACTTCACGATTGTGTCCCACTTGTTGTTGATTCTTCACAAAAAAAATTAGAATTTATATCTTTGTTTGAAGCCTGAAATGTGGCAAAAGCTTGAAATGTTCAAGGGGGCCAAATACTTTCACAAGGCACTATATACAATAAAGGTCACGGTTAAAGGGAGCCTGTCACCTAATCTAGCCCTCCTACCTTATGAATACCTGTCCCTGCAGCCTAAAATTACTAAAATACCCATCCCTGTCTGACATTTTAGTGATGTGTACAAGTTGAATAAATCATTTTGTACACTTACATTTTCCTTGTCAGCTGGGCGTTCCCCTGGGGGTCTTTGTCGGGTAGGCAGAGTCTCCTGGGCCACGCTGCCCCTGCCTCGGTGCTAAAATGATGCCATCACTGAAGGCGGCCTGTGCGCTGAGTGCACCCAGCCCTACGTCACCGGAAGTGGCACGTGCCATCATCACATGATCTGGGTCACAGTGATGCGGCAGGAGGTGGGGAAATTGAAACATGCCTGCGCTCTGGCACCAGCATTATGCCCATCAGGGCGTCATTTTAGCACCGAGGCGGGGGCAGCGCGGCCCAGGAGACCCTGCCTACCTGACAAAGACCCCCAGGGAACGCCCAGCTGACAAGGAAAATGTAAGTGTACAAAATGATCTATTCAACTTGTACACATCACTAAAATGTCTGACAGGGATGGGTATTATAGTAATTTTAGGCTGCAGGGACAGGTATGCATAGATTAGGAGGGCTAGATTAGGTGACAGGTTCCCTTTAAGTGCGTTCTAGGAGTTAGATAAATGCTATACATTTAGATAGTTTTTATTAGTTAGTTGTTAGTATCTATTATAAAGTTTGTGCACATGGTTAGATCAGATAGTCGGCCGTACTTATAAACAGATTGGTTATTTGTCTGGTTTCTTTAAAGCACCTGATATTTAAGGAAAAATCGATTAATAGACTTCATTATAGGAGGTGATCAATGACGCTCTTGATAAGACTTGCAGGTAATAAGTCACAGTATTGGCAAACTAAGCCTAGGTGCACATCGTAGTAGACAAAGATTGGGTTGATTAAACTCCAGCTTGTGTTGCAAAGAAGAAATTGGATGCTTCCTAGTTAGTCAGAAAATTATTATAGCTTGGAATAGCACACCAATAAGAGACTCACAAAAGGGGATAATTTTATGAATGCCTTTTATTTTTCTACCCCTAAATCCAAAGAAATGATAACATCTCAGAATGAAATATAGCAACATTTCTGGTATTGTACCCTTCAACAGGCTGGGAATAGGATAAGTGTGAAATATCTGTCACAAGGTAGTAAGGGATGTCAGGGGGACAGGGTCACCTAGACTGACCCTCAGGTTAAGAAGCCCCTAGCTGTCCTTTATCCCAGAGATACCTCTGATGGTGAGCATGTCAGGTCCACCACCCCTGCCCTGCTCCTGGCCAGACCTAGTCCAATATGAAGAAGGCTTCACCCAGTGCACCAACAGCACTTCAGAAGTTCACCAAAAACTGGAAAGCCACAGCAACTGAATTGGTAATGTACAAACTATAGTCAGCATGAGAGAACAGATTCCACCATCTTAAAAAGACAGGGAGCAACTGTGATAGGTCTCCCAGACCATGTGATCCAAGAGATAATCAGGAGTAATACAGAGAAACTCCTGCTAGCCCGATATTAATGAGAACACAGCCAGTTGATGCTAAAGCCTGCCAGTGGAACCCAGAAGCTTCAGAGAAACCTCAATGAGGAGTGTCATAGTCTGTAGTGTGAACAGCGCCAGATGCCGCCATGACACTCTGCGAGGTTTGCGCAAAACGCCGTTTTGACGATATTTTTCTAAGATGAAAATAAAAAAAATCCACTTGTACAAGTATATGGAGGGACGGCATCACTGGGCAATCTAGGGATCACTATTGTCCATTGTCCATAGAAAAGGAACCCAGACCTACAACATGCAGTGGATCTATAAGAATGCAGCATATCCTCTATATCCACTGCATGTTGTGCCACTGGGTTCCTTTTCTATGGACAATAGTGATCCCTAGACTACCCAGTGATGCCGTCCCTCCATATACTGGTACAAGTGGATTTCTTTCATCTACAAAACCTAGTCCACACATGCCCTACTCTGCCTTTCGAAGGGTATAACACCTGAAACGTTGCTATATTTCATTCTGTGGTGTAATATTTTTTTAAGACATGAAGGTAGAAAAAAAAAAAGCATTCATAAAAATATCCCCTTTTTTGTGCCTATTATTTTTATATATAATATGTATATAATAATTAGGTGTACATTGTGTGTGTTCACCTGTCCTACAGTACAGTACCCATTGGGAGTGTCTGCATACCGTTGGTTTTACTTTATAGAGAAGTTCAATAAACTATACAAAAATACATACTATGTAGTACCGTATATGAGTCACTATGGTGGACAGATTATTATCATTATTATCATTTATTTATAGAGCATCATTGATTCCATGGTGCTGTACATGAGAAAGGGTTACATACAAACAAGTTATAAATACAACGAGCAAACTAACAGTGACAGACCGATACAGAGGGGAGAGAGGACTCTGCCTTTGCGGGCTTACATTCTACAGGGCAATGGGGAGAGAGTTACAGTAGGTTGGGTCTGCTCTGGTGGTGGTGGATCACCAGGTCCAGTGGTGGTGTGTCACCGGATCCAGTGGTGGTGAAGCGCCAGGTCCGATGGTGGTGGAGCACCGGGTCCAGTGGTGGTGTAGCACCGGATCCAGTGGTGGTGTAGCACCGGATCCAGTGGTGGTGTAGCACCGGATCCAGTGGTGGTGTAGCACCGGATCCAGTGGTGGAGCACTGTGGTCATTGCAGGTTTTAGGCTGTTCTGAAGAGATATGTTTTCAGATTCCGCTTGATAGTTCCAAGTGTAGGGGACAGTCGGATGTGTTGGTGTTTAGAAAGCCAGAGGATGGGGGATGCTCGGGCGAAGTCTTACAGGCGGTTAGATGAGGAATGTACAAGAGTGGAGGAAAGAAGGAGGTCTTGGGAAGATCAAATGCCTTGGCATCCATCCTGCCTGTGGCCATTGTTGAGCACATGCTCCTGACAGTGGGCACACGGGCAGTTTGTACCTAGACTGATTCATACATCTAATTTCAAGACAATTTTTTGCATTAAAAAGCTTGAGGAAAGATGAATGTATTTTTCGTCAGGATTTGCGGGTGGAAAATCCAGAGAAGAATCCATTTGTAACAAAGAGATGAGATTTTAACAAACCTCCTCCACACACCTCGGAAAATATCCAAGGATTAAAGTGAAGTGACGCCATACACGGTTTAAATCTGCAGAATGTCAATACTTATTATTGATTTTTACAACAATGTTGGTAATGAATAGGGTTTATTTTGGGAACAATTTGCTATCAACTTTTAATCTTAAAGGTGCCATTTTTTATGTTGCGTTTTCACCTTGGAATTTGTGCCAAAATCCACAATACTCAAATCCGATCACTCCACACAGCGGCTGTATCCTCTCTGGGTTCCTTTATTGGTCACATCTTGCGGAACAGAACCCCTAACCCTAAACTTTTGGCACAGGATAGGCGATAACGTCATGATATATGGGAGTCTCACCAATCAACAGAAGGGGACGCGTTTATCCCAGTTCTAATTGAGCAGCAGTGCACATGTGTAACCATTGCTCCATCCATTACTTATGGGTTTGCTGAGCACTGAACTTGGCTTTATCCATTAGCCCCATAGTTGTGCATTAAACCTGTCATCCAATAGGATTGCAGTGAGGAAAGAAAGTTCCCGTCTGGGATGAAAATTGCCTGTTCTTCTGATTGGGGCAGATCCCAGCAGCAGAACCCCCATGGATTGCTACATTCAATAGTTGGCACTAGAGTTCAAGTCCTCTTCCTCTCTGAAGAGATAATTAGCATTTTCCCCAGAGGAGCATTGCGGCTATAAGTCTCCTCATACTGGCATGCCAGATTGGTGTATCAGTCACCACCAGGAGAAAAGCTTACCCCTTATACCCAACTTAGACTCTCATACAGCCAGATCAGATCTCATACTTTGCACTGATGAGGAACAATACCCTGAAATACCCTGTCTGCAAATTGAGGTTCTGATTTGGTATTAATCCTAAATCATTTGACAAGGCTCTTTAAAGAGTCGTTTTTGACATTTAGGACTGCTAACTTCCAATAGGTGGTGCTAGAGTTCAAGTCTACTTCCTCTCTGAAGAGACATTTTACATACCTATCCTCTGGAAACATGTTTACAATGGACAATCCATTTAATTCTGCACTGAGCACTGAGGGATAAATATCCCCATTAGGTAAATGACGCTATACGAACACAAAACATGACTAAAATCCATATTAGCCTCAAACACGGCCAATCGCATCAGTAAGTGTTAGCACGTCTCTGGCACCGGTAGAGATTTTCCATTACTAATAAAACATGACACAGTGACTGTTACTGGAAACCGATGCCAAGTGGCATGGTGCCCGCCTCCTCCACTGCTAAGGCAAAATACAGAAATATAGTGTCTTCAGCATCCGAGAGCCATTTTATGGTAATTTACTGTATGAGATTTATGTAGTTTGTTTATTAAAAATTATGAAAATATTTAATTTCATTATGTATTTTTCCAGTGAATCTGGACAAGCTAAACGATGACGTCAAGAGATACAGCTGCACCCCGAGGAACTACACAGTGAATCTCCGGGAGGAGCTGAAGATCACTAATGCCGTGTTTTTTCCACGGTGCCTCCTTGTTAAGCGATGTGGAGGATGCTGCGGCTGTGGGAGTCCGTATTCCAAAACTTGTACATGTACGTCTGGGAAACGGTGAAAAAGTATCACGAGGTAATCCTAGCCATCAGGTCAATATATAGAAGCTTTAAAGGGACTCTGTCAGGTCATTTTTCAGCATTACACTAATAGTACCCTTGAATAGTGATCAGGCAGGCCTTTCAGAATATGTAAAAATCATTAATGTACCATCTGTAGTTATCTTGCTATAAGCATCTTCACACCCAGCAAGGCAGCTATAAAAGTAATTGTCACTACTCCTGATAAGTCTGAGAGTCACAGCATGTATATGTTACATAAATATCGACCGCTATCCAAGCTGGTATTCTGTCCCTCCCCTCTGTGCTAAAATTACTCTGAATCTCAGCCTTCTGTATTGCGTTAACAACTCTTGTAGTAAGATCACTAGCTTGTGCTGCCTGTGAGAGATTTCTTTTATATGAACATTGGTTTTCCTGCATTCATGTAATGTGTGTGTCTGCTGAGAAATGATCAGATGTTCAATAAACGCAAAGAAATATCTCAGAGCAAACACTACACCCATGCCTCAGATACACACAGTGAAGATCTCAGAGCTGCATCTGCTAAGAGACCAACACCTCCTCCCCCTTCATTTCTCCTCTGTCTGCAATGAGACACACAGCATAACAGATCAGAGAAAGGGAGAACAGTGTAATGATGCATAAATATTCATTCCTTGGGGAGTGGGCAGCACAGAAATCACTGTGATTGACAGATGGCATTAATCTTTTATTTTGAAGTATACACAGGATAGGAGGGAAGTATAAATAATAGAAATACTTGAATAGAGAGAGCTTATAGAGAGGCATTAGAAAATTATATCAGTTACATATGGATTTTTGACCTGACAGATTCCCTTTCCACTGCAGTAATGTCTGTATACTCTTTCCTGTGCTGTAATGTCTGTATACTCTTTCCCATGCTGTAATGTCTGTATACTCTTTCTCATGCAGTAATGCCTGTATACTCTTTTTCATCCTCCCCAGCCCAGGAGATGTGATATGATCAGATCATGTCCCTGTATGGTCAGACACATCCATTACACAGTACATAGCAAGGAGACATATATAAGATTATCTCAGCACAGGAAATGTGGTATGATCAGACCATGTCCCTGTACGGTCAGACACATCCATTACACAGTACATAGCAGGGACACATATATAAGATTATCTCAGCACAGGAGATGTGGTATGATCCGACCATGTCCTTGTACGGTCAGACACATCCATTACACAGTACATAGCAAGGACACATATATAAACTTATCTTAGCACAGGAGATGTGGTGTGATCAGACCATGTCCCTATACGGTCAGACACATCCATTACACAGTATATAACAGAGGCACATATATAAGATTATCTCAGCACAGGAGATGTGGTATGATCAGACCATGCCCCTGTACGGTCAGACACATCCATTACACAGTACATAGCAGGGACACATATATAAGATTATCTCAGCACAGGAGATGTGGTAGTGATCAGACTACATGCCCACCGTAATACGGGTGTCAGCACGATCATCCCATTATCACAACAGTACATAACAGGAACACATATATAAGATTATCTCAGCACAGGAACTTTTATTCAGTTCTCCAGCAAGGTTTGACCCTCTTTACCAAAGCCTACAGCCACTTCCCATCTTCCCATATGTAGTTTATTCTCATGACACTTTAATTAAATTCTGCACCTCACATTGTATACCAGTCCCATCATCCGTACACTTGGACCGTTGGGTGGAGGATTTATAAATAACTGCATCTATGCAGAATTCATGTCTTATATCTAATAGGCCGGGAATGTGCATACGTAGGTAAAAACCTCATCTGCTTTTTCATTTCGCTCTTGCTACAGAATACAATTTATGTTGCATATAATTCCCTGCACCTAAACCTAAAACCATTATATGGAGCATAAAATCTGTGAATATCTGAGCTGTGATCAGCCAGTCAAGCTGTCCAATTTCCACCTTGTTCAAACACTCCTCGGCTGTCTTGTCTGGGAGAAAGTGTTTGCCAATTCATTTTTCCTCCTCTTATCAGCGCAGCCCATATACCGTGCTCATGTTTTTTAATATAAAACACAGGGAAAATCCCACAGCTGTCAGAGGGCTTGTTAACTTAAACGCTGTCCAAATCTCCTCTCATCCCAGACAGGCTCTTCCCTTTCCTAGAAGAAATAGATTTTTTTTCTACCCAAAGAGCCCACTAGTGTCAGTCACTTCATTTTACCCTAGATTTACTAAAATATAAATAAAAATTGTTGTGTTCTTAGATAGATAGATAGATAGATAGATAGATAGATAGATAGCTAGATAGATACAGTGGCGTAACTAGAGTCTGATGCTAAATCAGACTTGTCCTTCCTGCAGGTTGGTCAGATGTATGGACTCTTGCAGTGTTCTAAATCCTATAAAGATATATGTGCTGCAACCACTGCCCCCCACTGTCATTATGTAGTAATATATATATATATATATATATGTCTCCCATCCTGGGCGCCTTCCAAGTATATACAGGTATGTCCCTCATCCTGGTATATACACTGTGTGCAGAATTATTAGGCAAATGAGTATTTTGATCACATGATACTTTTTATACATGTTGTCCTACTCCAAGCTGTATAGGCTTGAGAGCCAACTACCAATTAAGTAAATCAGGTGATGTGCATCTCTGTAATGAGGAGGGGGTGTGGTGTAATGACATCAACACTCTATATAAGGTGTGCTCAATTATTAGGCAAATGCCTTTCCTTTGGAAAAATGGGTCAGAAGAGAGATTTGACGAGCTCTGAAAAGTCCAAAATTGTGAGATGTCTTGCAGAGGGATGCAGCAGTCTTGAAATTGCCAAACTTCTGAAGCGTGATCACCGAACAATCAAGCGTTTCATGGCAAATAGTCAACAAGGTCGCAAGAAGCGTTTTGGGGAAAAAAGGCGCAAAATAACTGCCCATGAATTGAGGAAAATCAAGCGTGAAGCTGCCAAGATGCCATTTGCCACCAGTTTTGCCATATTTCAGAGCTGCAACGTTACAGGAGTATCAAAAAGCACAAGGTGTGCTATACTCAGGGACATGGCCAAGGTAAGGAAGCCTGAAAAACGACCACCTCTGAACAAGAAACATAAGATAAAACATCAAGACTGGGCCAAGAAATATCTTATGACTGATTTTTTTAAAGGTTTTATGGACTGATGAAATGAGAGTGACCCTTGATGGGCCAGATGGATGGGCCAGAGGCTGGATCAGTAAAGGGCAGAGAGCTCCACTCCGACTGCAAGGTGGAGGTGGGGTACGGGTGTAGGCTGGTATCATCAAAGATGAACTTGTGTGACCTTTTCGGGTTGATAGAGTGAAGCTCAACTCCCAGACCTACTGCCAGTTTCTGGAAGACAAATTCAAGCAGTGGTACAGGAAGAAGTCGGTATCGTTAAAAAAAACCATGATTTTCATGCAGGACAATGCTCCACCACATGCATCCAACTACTCCACAGCGTGGCTGGCCAGTAAAGGTCTAAAAGAAGAAAAAACAATGACATGGCCCCATTGTTCACCTGATCTTAACTCCATAGAGAACCTGGGGTCCCTCCTAAAATGTGAGATCGACAGGGAGGGAAAACAGTACACCTCTGGGAACAGTGTCTGGGAGGCTGTGGTGGCTGCTGCACGCAATGTTGATCGTAAGCAGATCAAGCAACTGACAGAATCTATGGATGGAGGCTGCTGAGTGTCGTCATAAACAAAGGTGGCTAGATTGGTCACTTCTTTTTGCATGTCAGAAATGTTTATTTCTAAATTTTGTGCAGTTATTGGTTTACCTGGTGAAAATAAACAAGTGAGATGGGAATATATTTGGTTTTTATTAAGTTGCCTAATAATTCTGCACAGTAATAGTTACCTGCACAAACAGATATCCTCCTAAGATAGCCAAATCTAAAAAAAAACACTCCAACTTTCAAAAATATTAAGCTTTGATATTTATGAGTCTTTTAGGCTGATTGAGAACATAGCTGTTGATTAATAATAAAAATAATCCTCTACAATACAACTTGCCTAATAATTCTGCACACAGTGTATGTCTTCCATCTTGAGCCCCTTCCAAGTATATACAGGTATGTCCCTCATCCTGGTATATATGTCCCCCATCCTGGGCTGCTTCCAAGTATATACAGGTACAGTGCCTACAAGTAGTATTCAACCCCCTGCAGATTTAGGTGGTTTGATAAGATGCCAATAAGTTAGAGCCTTCAAACTGCAAACGAGAGTAGGATTTATTAACAGAAGCATAAATCTTACAAACCAAAAAGTTATGTTGCTCAGTTGAATTTTAATAAATTTTAAACATAAAAGTGTGGGTCATTTATTATTCAACCCCTAGGTTTAATATTTTGTGGAATAATGCTTGTTTGCAATTACAGCTAATAATCGTCTTTTATAAGACCTGATCAGGCCGGCACAGGTCTCTGGAGTTATCTTGGCCCACTCCTCCATGCAGATCTTCTCCAAGTTATCTAGGTTCTTTGGGTGTTTCATGTGGACTTTAATCTTGAGCTCCTTCCACAAGTTTTCAATTGGGTTAAGGTCAGGAGACTGACTAGGCCACTCCATCACCTTGATTTTTTCCCTCTTGAACCAGGCCTTGGTTTTCTTGGCTGTGTGCTTTGGGTCGTTGTCTTGTTGGAAGATGAAATTACGACCCATCTTAAGATCCTTGATGGAGGAGCGGAGGTTCTTGGCCAAAATCTCCAGGTAGGCCGTGCTGTCCATCTTCCCATGGATGCGGACCAGATGGCCAGGACCCTTGCCTGAGAAACAGCCCCACAGCATGATGCTGCCACCACCATGCTTGACTGTAGGGATGGTATTCTTGGGGTCGTATGCAGTGCCATCCAGTCTCCAAACGTCACGTGTGTGGTTGG
The DNA here is from genome assembly GCA_033576535.1 of Allobates femoralis. Taxonomy (NCBI): domain Eukaryota; kingdom Metazoa; phylum Chordata; class Amphibia; order Anura; family Aromobatidae; genus Allobates; species Allobates femoralis. The sequence goes on along the minus strand of JARQOC010000002.1, from coordinate 700,335,769 downwards.
CACAAAAGATCTCGATCTTGGTCTCATCAGACCATAGAACCTTGAACCAGTCTGTCTCAGAGTCCTCCAAGTGATCATGAGCAAACTTTAGATGAGCCTTGACATGACGCTTTGAAAGTAAAGGTACCTTACGGGCTCGTCTGGAACGGAGACCATTGCGGTGGAGTACGTTACTTATGGTATTGACTGAAACCAATGTCCCCACTGCCATGAGATCTTAACGGAGCTCCTTCCTTGTTGTCCTTGGGTTACCCTTGACTCTTCGGACAAGCCTGGCCTCGGCATGGGAGGAAACTTTCAAAGGCTGTCCAGGCCGTGGAAGGCTAACAGTAGTTCCATAAGCCTGCCACTTCCGGATGATGCTCCTAACAGTGGAGACAGGTAGACCCAACTCCTTGGAAAGGGTTTTGTACCCCTTGCCAGCCTTGTGACCCTCCACGATCTTGTCTCTGATGGCCTTTGAATGCTCCTTTGTCTTTCCCATGTTGACCATGTATGAGTGCTGTTCACAAGTTTGGGGAGGGTCTTAAATAGTCAGAAAAGGCTGGCAAAAGAGATAATTAATCCACACATGTGAAGCTCATTGTTCTTTGTGCCTGAACTACTTCTTAATACTTTAGGGGGACCAAACAGAATGCTGGTGGTTTGAGGGGTTGAATAATAAATGACCCTCTGAATTAAGTTTTAACGCTCTAAAAAAAAAAAAAAAAATTAAAAAATCTTTTTGGCTGCAGTGCATTTCCCACTTCCAGGCTGATCTACAGTCCAAATGTCACAATGCCAAGTTAATTCCGCATGTGTCAACCACCTAAATCTGCAGGGGGTTGAATACTACTTGTAGGCACTGTATGTCCCTCATCCTGGTATATATGTCTCCCATCCTGGGCCCCTTTCAAATATATACAGGTATATCCCTCATCGTAGTATATATGTCCCCCATCCTGGGCTCCTTCCAGGTATATACAGGTATGTCCCTCATCCATGTATATATGCACCAATCCTGGGCTCCTTCCAGGTATATACAGGTATGTCCATCATCCATGTATATATGCACCCATCCTGGGCTCCTTCCAGGTATATATGTCCACAATCTTGGGCCCCTTCTTGCTATATGTGTCTCCCATCTTGTGCTCCTTCCAGGTCTAAGTGTCCACCATCCAGGTATATACAGGTATGTCCCTTATCCTGGTATAGATGTTCCCATCCTGGACTACCTCTGAATATATATATATATATATATATATATATATATATATATACGGTATATATATAAATCCCCATCCTGTGCCCCTTCCAGGTTTATGTAATCCCCCATCCTGGGCTCCATCCAGGTATACATGCCCCCCCATCCTGGAATTCTTTCTAGTATATAAATCCCCATCCTGTGCCCCTTCCAGGTTTCTGTCGCCCATCCCGACCCTCTTCATGGTTTACTTGCCACCCCCCTTCTGCTTCTGCGTTAAAAAAAAAGCCCTTTGCACTGTAGAAGCACAGGAAAGTGAGAAGTGTATTATTCTGTCGCCTGCTAGGCCGTCAGCTATCGTCAGCATTCCTATAAATCTGAAAATTATGATGTGCATTTGTATTCAGCCCCCTGGAGTCTGATACCCCTACATAAAATCCTGAGTGACCAAATTCCCTCTAGAAGTCTCCTAATTAGTAAATTGAGTCCACCTGTGTGTCATTTATTCTCAGTATAATTATTGCTGTAATGTGAAGGCCTCAATAGTTTGTGTGAGTACATCAAATATCACACAACATCATGAAAACCAAAGAACACACCAGACAGGTCAGGGATAAAGTAAGGCTGGTTTCACACTGCGGTTTTTCACTGATCAGGTTCGATCAGGTTTGTGTGCCAAAACCAGGAGAGGAACTTGCAGAGCAAAACTACTATGAAAGACTGACACCTGTTCTAGGTTTTGGAGACACTCCTGGTTTTGAAACACAAAACCTGATCTTACCTGATCTGACCGCAGTGTGAAACCAGCCTAAGAAAAATATAGCAAGTATTTAGCAGCGATATCTAAAGAAAGGATCATTTTTTAGTATTTTTACTTTTTTTTCTAACTTCATTTTAAACAAACATATTCTAATTAAGAGCGTCATTTAATTGACTGCACGTGCAACAAAACTGCGTCAAAACAGTTCGTCTCAAATTAAAAAGAAAATAATTAGATGATTCTACTCATTATATGCCTAATAAGACAGATGATTTATACTCTGTAATTACATTGAATTTAGTCATTTAATTTATTATTACTATTATTATTATTATTATTATGTAATTCTGCATAGAAATTGCCATCTTTGATACAATGTGAACAGCAGTATTATAATTAGTCTAAAAGGATTTAATTGCGGAGATATTTCCCAGACAATTCTTACATTAAAAGACATGCGAAATACCTTATTCCTATTATTATACAGTTAAATTAATATCTTTCGAGTTAACATCAAATCGACCATGGCCTCATTTGTTTAAAAGATTAATCCCTTAATCTTCTTAAATTTAAAGCCAGGAATTTTGATTAAACAGATATTGTGCTTTTGAATGGATATCCCTTCACTACGGGGTCATTTATCATAATCTAATATATAAAGCTGACTGTACTGTATGTGTATCCACTAAGAGAATCCACACAGTCGTATTTATAATCACAAACCTTTGCACACACCTCATTTGACTCAGGGAACGTCATAGACAATGTTTTGAGGGGAAATTTAACACAACACTTTACAGTCAGTCACCATATAAAAGCCTTATTTACTATTTATATGTGTGAGATAACAGATACTGCATTGGCTGTTTTGACAGTTGGCCTAGATATTTTTCAGGTGGCCTATAGCAAACAATTACCGCTCAGCTTCTGATTGGTTGCTATAGGCAACAAAGGACATTCATAGCTTATGCATGCCTGTGAAATATTCAGGGAAGCTTGTCAAAGGCAAGAACGTCTGGAAAATGGGGCACACTGGGACAAGACTGCCAATGAAGCCACACAAACGCCAAATCAACTAAGACACCTATTTGCTATTCTTCTAACAACCTCCCACACACAGCCCCCAGTATACAGCAGGAGGCCACACAAAGCCATCAGTATACAAAAGGAGCCCACATACAAACCCAGTACATAGTGGGAGGCCACACACAGACCCCATTATACAGCAGGAGGCCTCACACAACCCCCAGTATACAGCAGGAGGCCTCACACAGCCCCCAGTATACAGCAAGAGGCCGTACAAAGTCATCAGTATACAAAAGGAGCCCACATACAAACCCAGTATATAGTGGGAGGCCACACACAGACCCCTTTATACAGCAGGAGGCCTCACACAACCCCCAGTATACAGCAGGAGGCCTCACACAGCCCCCAGTATACAGCAGGAGGCCACACATAGCCCCCAGTATACAGCAGCAAGACACACACAGCCCCCAGAATACAGCTGGATGCTGCACACAGCCTCCAGTATACAGCAGAAGGCTGCACAAAGCCCTCAGTATACAAAAGGAGCTCACACATAACCCAAAGTATACAGCAGGAGGCCATACACAGCCCCAGTATACAGCAGGAGTCTGCACTCAACCTCCAGTATACAGCAGGAGACTGCACACAGTATTCAGTATACAGCAGGAGGCTGCACACAGCCTGCAGTATGCAGCAGGAGCCCACACACAGCCCCCAGTGTAGCACAGAAGACCGGAAACAGCCCTAAGTATACAGCAGGAGGCCACACCCAGCTCTCATTATACAGCAGAATACTCAGGCTTTACATCATGCTGCTGTCAGATGGGTTAGCAAAATTCCTGGTGATGGGTTCCCTTTACCCCCTTTATCTTGGATTTTAACATCACCATTTTCATTATGGACAAACAATATCAAAGTGCAGAGGATTTAAATGCCAGGTATACTCCGCTCCTGGGAGTAGAGGGTCCACCCACCATTCCGCTTTGAAAATGTCTTTATTTGAACTCAGAACAAATGATCTGAGGAAGACTAAAAGTCGGTCAAAACGTGTTGTTTGATCGTTGTTCTGAGTTCAAATTAAGAAATTTTCAAAGCTGAATCCTCTACTCCAGGGAGCACAGTATACATGGCATTTAAATCCTCTATAGTGTCTATAGCAGCATGTCCCAGTGCCTTATGGTTCATGGACAGTGTCTTTATATGCAAAATCTCCAAGACCTCTACGAGTTGAGTGGTTTTAACCATTGTTACTGATCATTAATATACTACAATTAGAGCCTGCAGTTCCCCTGTCTCTCCCTGCAAATTCCCTTTTCTGTTGTAAATATCAAAGTGCAATAGTTATATAATAATGCCATGACATGTTTATTTTGTAGGTGCTGAAGGTCATGCCGGAGGTCTCATACAGTAAGAAAAAGACTAAACCAAGACTATGTCTATAGTAGACATCCAGCTGGACCACCACGACAAATGTGAATGCAGCTGCAGCTCTCGACCACCTCGATAAGAACAAAGGAGGCAAAGGAGAAATCATTTTCATTGACTTTTGTTGAATTTTCATTAATTTCCTTTTTGGCACCAGGATTTGAATAATCTAAATATGCGTTGTGCTTGAGATGCAGTGTTGCTTATGGAAATTATTAATTTTCAGAACCTTCTAAAACCAGTATTGGGTTCTTGGTCAATATAAAAAGATCATGAAACGCTGTTATTGCAAAAAAAGTTTAGTGTTAGACTGGAGTTTTCTTGGGTTCACCAGAACAGATGATGCTGAGGGTCCTTTGTGACTTCCAATTTTATTCCCATTGTAATCATTGTTGTTATCACTGTACTCACAGGATATACATGTATGGATAATATCTAGTTGGGTATTTGTGAGTCATCCTATAAGACATGGACATTGGTGAGAAGTGATTGGCTTCATCATAAGGAAATGAGGTTGTCTTGAGCTCGAGTTTGGGTTTGTTTCTGGGGTCCTTTATTTTGTCAAAGCCTTTGTCTACTGAAGGATCGTCTTGTACTCAAGTGGTCTATCCCAATAATATATGTGTTCAAAGTAGTAAGGGTCTATGATCACATGACAGTATTTTTGTTAAAAATGTTCTTTGAGAAGTAGCCCACATTGACGTCATAGCCTAAATATGTGACTTTCAAACTAAGCTGTTTCACACCCATTTGTCATTGCCAACCTTTAGTCAGTTGTGTATAGAACATGCAAGCAGTCATTGAGGACAACTGATTTAAAATAAGGTAAAATATTGCCCTTTGGGGAACCTAAAAGATTTTTGTTCCAGACCTGGACTTCAAAAAGTTCCCAGGATTAAAAAAAAAAATAATATTGCTAAATATTTTTTAAACAGTAACCCAACTGCTCAACAAAATGTAGAAATTATTGTGGTGGGAATGGGAAGGGATGGGCGAACTGTTTGTGTTTGTGCCCGGGGTTGCAGCTGTAGAGTAATGCAATAGTTAATCCTCTTAATATACTTACCAGGTCCCCGTTATCACTTCCTGGTGTGACGTGTCGCTACATCACTTCCGGGCCGCCCCTTATCATCTTGACGTATGTGATTGGCTATTGGGGCCAGTCACATGACGATGCATCCTGGAAGCCCAGAAGTGACACAGTGCCGCGGCACAGCTGAACGGGATAACGTGGACCCGGTAAGTATAATTAGGCAGATTAGTAACCATGTACATGCTTGCACATAACAACCAAGGGCACAAACCCGGGGAAGAAGCACAAGTTGGCCCATCCCTAGTGATGAGTGAATTGTAAGATATTCAGGTTCAAATTAGTTGCACCGAATATTTTGAACTGTTTCAGTGTTTGTGATGTAAAACGAACCTAATGCAAATCAATGGGGAACGCAAATACTTTTTAGGGAAATCTAGAAAAATTATTGAGTTTGCAATTGACTTGCACTAGCTTCGTTGTTCGTGACGAATATTGAAACAGTTCAAACAGTTGTGTTTAGTAAGGATTAATTTTTCAGCTCACCATTTATCCTGAATTTCTTTAATGGAAGGAGCTCTGGTGATGGTGCAAGGAAGAGAGGTTTAGCAATCCAGGTCCATAATAATTATTAAAGGTGTTTTCCAGCAAATCACGTCCTCCAGAGAAATGTGAAACTCCAAAACGTTAATGATGAATCCTTAAATTCACATAGGGTATTAAAAACAAGGATATCACATAAGGTAATGGGAGAAACAGTTAAGCAGTTCGATCAGGAATCTTAATCATACTGCAGTATGATCTAAAGGCGTAAGTGTTTCTCCCGATACCTTATGTGATATCCTTGTTTTTAACACCCTGTGTGAATTTAAGGATTCATCATTAAAGGTTGGGACTTTTAAATTTCTCTGGAGGACGTGATTTCCTGGAAACTGCCTTTGATAATTTTATTGAACAGTTTAAAGTATTCGGTACAAATAGTCCGAACCCGAATATCTTACTGTTTGCTCACCACTGATTATTACTCTTAAGGCCCCGTTACACAGTACGATGTCCCAGCGATCTGACCAATGATCCGACGTGGCCAGGATCGCTGGGATATCATTATCTGATCACTGGTGAGCTGTCAAACACGCAGACTCACCAGCGATCAGGACCAGCGAGAATGCTGGTAACCAGGGTAAACATCGGGTAACTAAGCATAGCGCTGCACTTAGTTACCCGATATTTACCCTGGTTGCCATCTCCCAGTGTATGCTGTGCGGCGCTGGGAGGTCGTTCATCGTTGTTCTCCCGCTGTCACACGCGCCGATGCTGGCCGCCCAGCGGGAGACCAATGATAAATTTATGGTCGTACTTATCATTGGTCGTTGATACGTGTCACACACGTGCATCGCTGCAACGTCACCAAACCGTTAACGATATCATAGTGTGTAACGGGGCCTTTAGTTTCGAAAGTAGTCCAATCTTTATTTAAGGAGCAATGTAAAACTATACAGTATAAAAAGGTACTAAAGCAGGTCTGGAAAATTAAAGCCGGCTGTAGCAAAGCCAATGAATAGCAAAAATGATCAGTACAAATCTATTATTCCACAGTTTATACCCAAAAAGAAATACATGCATATTCTACTGATAATTTTCTATGAAAAAGAGCAGGTTCATAAAACTATTCAACCAAAGTACTTGACAACACAAGTAATGATGAGCATAGACAGAAGAGCTAACACTCCAAAAAGAGCAAGAAATATGCAGAGCACAGGTTCACAATCCAGTATTTTTGAAAAACAAAACTATGAAAGTATTTCTCTAGGGTGAGATTTTTCCGTTAGGTCATGAAGATATGTTGAAGATAACCAAGGTACAACGTCGGGTCCAGGAACTCCAGCCAGGGTGCAGAACAAAAAGGAGGTTCAGAACAAGGATGGACAGTACCATTATAATTTTGCTTCCTTTTGTATTCCCTTAAAGGGAACCTGTCACCCGATTTTAAGCTCCTACACTATCTCTAGCTGTCCCTACACCTTCCTAGCAGCTCCCTATCTCTCCCTTTCTTATCTAAAGTCTCCCTATGAAAGAAGTGTAAAATAAGATTAAACTTACTGCAGTCCCCGTAGTTAGGGGACTGGGTAGGCGTGGCCTCTGTTCCTTCCTCACTCCTCCGTGTGGTAATGCACGCCCCGCTGGGCGGCATTATTGTGGGTCCACTCAGCCCCATTAATAGTAATCCTCCGCCCTCTACACCTCTTTGCACCGGCCGGGCGTCACATCCGGCGGTGCATTATGGGCCGTCACGTGATCTGCCCTAGTGCATTCTGGGTCCGATCACGTGATCGGCCCCAGTGCATTATGGGCTTGATCACGTGATCGGCCCCGGCTCCGCGCATGCGCAATGCGCTTATTGAAGCCGGGGCCGATCACGTGATCAAGCCCATAATGCACTGGGGCCGATCACGTGATCGGCCCCAGAATGCACTAGGGCAGATCACGTGACGGCCCATAATGCACCGCGTCGGATGTGACGCCCGGCCGGTGCAAAAAGGTGTAGAGGGCGGAGGATTACTATTAATGGGGCTGAGTGGACCCACAATAATGCCGCCCAGCGGGGCGTGCATTACCACATGGAGGAGTGAGGAAGGAACAGAGGCCACGCCTACCCAGTCCCCTAACTACGGGGACTGCAGTAAGTTTAATCTTATTTTACACTTCTTTCATAGGGAGACTTTAGATAAGAAAGGGAGAGATAGGGAGCTGCTAGGAAGGTGTAGGGACAGCTAGAGATAGTGTAGGAGTTAAAATCGGGTGACAGGTTCCCTTTAAGAGTAAAATTTGATATGCAAATGGTGTGTCTGAAATGGGTAATGCACCATTACGATTTAAACATTTATAGTCCTTACTTTATAAACTTCAGTCTTAAAAAAAACATTTTATTGTCCTGATTAGACATGAGCATTAGACATTTGGGGTAGGAGTTCGGGTGCTTTACGTATTCAAAGCTCTCCTGCGAGCATTCCTGTGCTCAGGTACACTTGGTGCTTGGCCCAGTGTGAGCCGTTTGCAGCATTTGATCGGCTCACACTGAGGGTGAAAGCTGAGTTTCCAGCTGTAGTTTGTAAAATTAAAGAAAAGAGAAATCCCCCTCCCTCCCACCCTCAGAGGAGCTTTTCTTAGGGCTGGCTGTATGAGGGTGGAGGAATGAACTGCCCAATCAGTGTCTTCAAATGAAGTTCGGATCAAATTTTGGTCCCGAAAAGACCTTTAAAAAAAAGTCCGTCTCCACCACCAAAACCCAAACTTCCACGGGTCCGCTCATATCTAGTCCTGGATAGTGAATGTTTTGCTCCCTTTGTAACTTGCAGCAATCAGTGACAATAATGTCTGTTCTCAAATGATTACATTTTAGCTATACCATATCAGTCTTTGACTAAGGGTAGATCAGGGTTGATATTCGCTTTACCAAAGCTACATTTACCAATTGATTTGATCTATGTAGTGGATGTGAGTTAACAGATACTTTGCTGTAAAACCAATTACACAGTTGCTCTCATTTAAGGTGGACTAGATAACCAAATGGCGGATCAGTTTCCATCTGTTCCTTATAAGTTTAACTACTGCTCTCATGTATTACATTGTTCAAGAGTTGTGTCATTGGGAAAGAAGCTTTCTTAAGGTGACTATACATATTAAAAAAATGCAGACTGAGCTCCATGATTGTGGAAGGAGTGGTGGACCATATAGGGGAGTTGCCGATTTCCTCCAACTCCAGCATGGAAAAGAAAGATCCTCATGGTTTTTAGATTGCGACCAGCACCACATCCACGGTGCAATACCTTAGTAGGGAGGTACCTGTCAGCTGCCGATCAGCTTCGTGGTGCCCCAGGACCTTCCTCTAGCATTCCGCACTCAGAACGCCCGGTTTACCTGGTGCACACTTCCTTTGGTAACAGCGATACGTCACTTCCGTTTGCGGCTTAAGAACAGAGCTGCACACAGTATTCAGTGGGACGTCTTCTTTATTAGTGCATTCAATTACGACAGCCGTTTCATGAATTGTGTACCCATGGAAGCGCCACTCACGGCGTGAAACGGCCATCCTCACACCTGCAACCCTCACCATGTAAAGCCCCTATGCACTAATAAAGAAGACGTCCCGCTGAATACTGTGAGCAGCTCCGTTCTTAAGCTGAAACTGAAAAGAAAGATCCGACATATTGGATTTCCCCATGTCTGAACGTTTTATTCGTAGGTAAAATTAACTTATCTTCCATCTATTAAGAACATGTTTAATCAATTGCTTTTATGGCAACTATTAGGAAGAAGCCACCATGACGATCAACTGAAGAACAAGTTTCTCTAATCATAATTCATCCATTATCATTGAGTCTTTCACCGAATCTTTGTTCTTACTCTTGACCTTCTGTCTCTAGCACCTATCAAAACAAAGGGCAATAAATCTTTTGAGTGACTGGTTAAGACTCAAGGTAGAACCCCTTAGTAATAAGCGACAGTTTAGAAAATCACGTCCTAGAATTCAAGTGATGGACAGTCGATTGATATGTCTATATGACCTCTTAGTAAGAGTTTGAGTTGATTTCCCATTGTGTTCTTTGGCTCAACTTTGTCTATTTATCCAATGCCTTACTTCTTATCTTGGTTTTAGGGATCCTACAATAAGTAATTGTCAAAATGACTAGTTAATTCGGATAACAAGTTATGGAAACATTTTGTTGCCTTGAGTTTTGATCATGGATTTTGAATTTGCACTGTCGGAGCCTATAAACACAAAACCTTTGAGGCCTTATCGATTCTATACACTAGAAAAATCATCTGTAAATATCATGACTAATGTAGACAATGGAAATCAGATTATGCCTAATGTTCAGAACATCAACACTCAACTTTCACGAGATTAGGATTGGATCTGCTGTGTAACGAGAGATACAAGTGGTAGGAGATGTCATAGAATATCCGCTAACCTAACACATATTCTGTATTCTCCAGGTTATTTCAACCTGGTTGGCATTTCCTAATTGGTGTTAGCATATACAGTATATTTATTATTAATAATTATCACTAATTCCATAGTTCAGATTAGTACAAGCGTAAAATGCGATATGAGTTGTTGTGGAATTTTTTTATTTAACTTTTTGTTATTTTAATTTTTACATTCAACACTTTGTAATGTTATTCAGCATAACTGGTTATTTATGAAAAGCAAAATATGTTTAGGTGCTCAAAAAACTCATCCAAATGTTCAGCCTTTTCTGCAATGCAACGTGGATAGGGGAGTAAGATCAGAGGCCTCCATTATCGGGTTGCTTTACAACAGGGTTTGTTTCACGGAAAACTGAATTAGTTATTCCGTGTACTCCTGAATTCAGACCTCTGGGTTTACAATTGGTACCACCAGGCGTATAATGACCTAGATCCACTATATTTGAACTACTGGCTAATGATAAATTAATGTCTATGGATGATCTTGACCAAATGAGTATATAGAAAATAAAGCCAGCTCATCAGTCAGTGGATCATCTGTTACCAGTGTACAGTCTTCACAAGAGCTTTGCATGGAAGAGGAGTAGGAGCAAGTCCCGGTAGGATGGAGGAAAAAAGTGGGGGATAATCCAGCAATTTAAATAGAAGAGCGGAATCCTTTAAAAACTAACTTTTATTCAAGGGAAGTAACATATTAGACATCCAGATGATTCCAAACAGATTATTGTGACAGGTACTCCACGGTCAGACTACACGTTTCGGTGCACGTGCCTTCTTCAAGATTCAAAGTTTTGAACCTTGAAGAAGGCGCATGCGGTGAAACGCGCAGTCCCATTGTGGAGTATCGGTCACAGTAGTCTGCTTAGATTCATCTGGATGTCTAATATATTACTTCCCTGGAATAAAAATTCATTTTTAAAGGATTCGGATTTACCATTTGAATGACTAGATTACGCCCCATGTATTCCATTATTCTACGTATATATAATATAGATAGATGATTGACTCTCCTACCTGCGCTGAGCCGCCACATGCAGTCCTGGGAGCCGGGGCGGAAGATGAGAGGAGGGGCGGGAAGCAGGAAGCTTCCCTCAGTTACCCTCCTCTCCTCTGACATCGGGTTAGGGAGTCGTCTGGGGGCCCCCCTGCAGGCTTGAGCGGTCCCCTAGCCGGTTGGGGCCCTGGTGCAGCTGAACCAGCTGCACCACGGTAGGTCCGCCCCTGCTCAGTAGATTCTCTGGGGCGTGTATTTAAGTTGCTATTCATTATTCTGCTTTGAGCAACACCCCCACTCGGTACAGACCAAAAATTATCACTTTTCATAGAGGTCCATGTCCTCCTTCAGCACCCCCTCTGAGCTCTCATGTGAGGCATGCTCCAGTTGGACGTTAAGAAGAGCCTTATGATTGGTTGCAGCAGTCCGTTGATTAGAAGGTTTTTACAAACCTGATAATGTTTTAACGCAGAATCTTCCTGACCATAAACTGATCACTTTTGTTGTGTAGGCACATAGCCTCATTGAATGTAGGCAAAAAAAAAAGCAATAAATGGTGTGCTGCATATTTTGTAGTTCATAATCAACCTTGAAGAGCGTATTTTCATTAAAAACCGTAGCAATTTAGATGTAGCAAATAACTTAGTATCGGCAAACAAATTGATGTCTCGCTGTTTTTGTTTTGACTGTTTTTTTTATATATAATTCTACATCTCAATTTAAAAGAAAAAATAACCTAACAAGCAATGTTTTATAGTAATTACAGCAGTTTTCTATTTACAGTATGTTTACCTACATGCCTAAATGTGTATAAATTAAAGTAATCTGCTTTAAGTTAATTAGTGCTGTACACTGCTTCGTAGGATGCGCTTTATTTATATTGGAAAACTATCCTGAAAATGAAATATTTTTTTAAAGTAAAACAGAAATTGTAAAATCGCAGGTGGAAGTCCGAAAACTAATGGACCTGCTAAAGTAGAATTTGTTCCCCGACTCCCAAAGTGGATAAAAACATAAATTCAGCTTGTATTAAAGTGGGTTATAATTTTGCTTTAGTTCTTCCTTCAATCATAACGTATTTACGCAATTACATTACATTCCGTTTTCTTTTTCTGTATTTGTTTTGATGTATTTCCTAAAATTAAACTAGAAAAAAAACGACAAAATGTGTAATTTTTGTATTTTTTTTTTTACTACTTATGTATCTAAATTCTTATATTCCACATAAAATCTGGTTTTGCAATGTGCTTTATCTCTTGTTCCTCCTCCATATCTGGAACTGAATTGACAACGGAGTGTTACCATTCCCATTGTCAAAGGGGTGTGCCCCTAGACACTGTTGGCAATGATTTTACGAGGCCATGACGCAAAGTTATGGACATTATTGCAAAGGAAAACGGTAACTCTTAACTGTTCATTTATTTAGATAAGCTAACAGGAGTAGTATGACTTAAAGTTCTAAGAAAATAATGTTAGGATGAAGGAAATGATATAACAAATTGATAAAATTTATAATGAAGTTCCAACTCAAAAGAAGCAGGTCTGTCATTAGATTTCACAATTCGAACTGTACCCATAGATCTGCTCAAACCTCATCTAAGTGTCTCATATAAGTGTACTGCAATGAATTAGACCAGAATTGAACTAGAATTGAACTGACGGTAATTGGATACATTGTAAGTGTAAACAATGTTTTTGTTTTTTTTCCACTTTCACCCCCATAATACTTACACCCCCCTAAACCTTAATCCCTACAATTTGTAATGAACTGGTCACCTCTCCCTCCATTCTCCCCCTCCATCCCACCCCCTTCAGATCTGTTCCTCAACATAAAATCTATTGTCTGCAGACACACAGTCACCACATGCTCTCTTCTGCTCCCAACTACTAACACTGTCCCTGATTCTCATCATTGTTGGTGAATGGTGATATCTTTCCAAATCCTGGCCCTCCTCACCAAATCCCCACAGTCATTTCTACCTTCCATCCATGATCTACTACTATGTGGCGCCCCTGCATCCAGGAGGCCACAAAGGGAACTGCAGCCAGGCAGGTAGGACAATGTTAAACACTAACACCCTCACAGCCCACATAACCCACGTGTCAGAGAGGTTACATCCAGCCCTGAGATTAGAGACTATATGAGATCGGAGGGGTGGTGGATTTAGAGGAGTGGGTTGGGCACACCAGAGGTCAGGTGACTGACAGTATATAGTGAGGGGGAGGAGTGAAGGAAGTTAGTAGGCCACAGTGAGCTGAACAGCAAAGACCAAGAGCAGCAGAGAAGCTGAGGAGCAGGCCAGAGAACAGCAGCAGGTTGAACTGAAGCTGAGCAGGAGAGAGCCACACTGCCTGGAAGAGTGAAGACACACGGAGCGCAGAATCTGTACTGAGCCAGTGCGAGCCAGAGGAGAGAGAAAGCCCATCCAGAGTCAGATTCCCAGGAGTGTGAGAGAGCCGAGAGGGACGGTGTAACCCGGGGCCTTAGACACACAGCTAAAGCAACTGACTGCAGGCGGAGTAGCCCTCCTATATACAGAAAGGAACAGAGAGAAGGAGCCTGGTAGAGCCTCGTGCTGAGGACTATTGGAGGCTGGGCTAAAGTAGAGTGTCGGCTCTAAAGGGGACCGTAGTTCACCCGGCATCCCCAGATAATACGACGGGGGGTCTGAGTTCCAGATTGAGATCCCTAACCCAAAGGACAGGCAGCTCAGTGACACACTAGGACTCACAGAAGCCCGAGTCACCGCCATACTGTCCAGTGTCGCACAACACAGAGAAAGAGAATGCAATAGCCCGGAAAGGGACACTACAGACTGTGTGAGGGGACACAGAGGGAGAGGCCTGGCTGCAGAAGTAGAAAGCACCCGTGTGTTGAGAACTGTAACTGTGCTGTAAGAACTGCAAATAACTTGTAACCTGCTTGGAGAGAACAACGAGTAAAGCTTTGGAAAACCCTGAATTGCCTCTCTTGTCTGCCTCTATCTGCACACCATTCTCCCTCATACGGATCCAGCCTGTCAGCACCAGCCAGGAGGAGAGATCCCTGCAGTGCCTGCAAGTAAGTGTGCTACAACTACACACAATAGACTTTAACCCTTAGAGTACCTTTACACACGGCTACATTTGTAGCTTGTCACCAGGTAACTTACTGGTTGCAGTGAAATCATGGATACATGGTTCTATCTTGTTGCTGTGTACAAATGGAATCATGTATCCATGATTTCACTGCAACCAGTAAGTTACCTGGTGACAAGCTACAAATGTAGCCGTGTGTAAAGGTACCCTTACTGCCCCGGGGGATACAGTTCTTCCCACTGGAACTACACCATCTTCGCTGCCACTCCATCACCCCCGGAGGTTCTGCAGCAGCGGCGGCCCCATCACTGGCCGCACCAAGTGGGTGGCGTCACCCGTGACAAATCCCCTTGTAAATATTCCCCTTCATTGCCGAGCCAGGGACACGGTCCGGACCAAGCCACCTGTGACATCCCCACCATCGTCCGGTCCGGTACCGAGTACCCCAGTTTCGTGGGGCCCGACAACCACTTTCCACAACCTTTCTAAACTTATAGCCATTCACCCAGCCCCTTCTCCCGTTCTCTATGGAACATATGCTCTTTCTGCAACAAACTTTCATACATCCATGACCTTTCTATCACTAACAAACTTTCCTACCTCAGTGTCACGAACTAGTCAGGAACGTGCAGCTCTCTGGTGTCACTTTTCCTACTGGCCAATCTGGGTATTGACAGAGGGTAAGAAAATGAATACAGTTGCTCTGATTTATGCCATATATTGCGACATTTAATGTGACAGAATGTATAGATACCATCGGTTCCAGCTAGTAATAAATATATATGTATATATATATATATATATATATATATATATATATATATACGTTAGTCCGGTCACCATCAAATCCACAATTTACCATAAATATAAAAATTATGCTGCTACTACCAATCATTTATAGGTGGATCAGACACCTGTTTGGTAATGTGAAGTGTGCACGGGGGTGTGGTATTTCGTTCATAGAGCAAGAAGATCAAAGCTATTAAATTTTATTTAAAGAGGACCTGTCACCAAACCAGGCATGGTGATCTAATTACAACACTGAATGCAGCATGTCTGCTGCATCCAGGCAAGGGGTCCCCAATCCTTGAGCAGCCCTGTACCCCGAGATAATACACTTAGAAAACTTACATCCTGCAGCCAGAAAGGAGGTGGCTAGAGGCTGGAGCCGAAGGGCAGATTCACACCACCTGCATGTTTAATCTGCCCACCGCTGCCTCCCTGATGCCAATCATTGTCTCCCTCGTCTGCAGCATAACACAGAGCTTATCTTAGTAATGGCTGCTTAGCCCCGCCCCCTGCAGTGACATCACCGCTTATACCCGCCCTGCTCTATGGTTAACATAGAGCAGGGCGGGGAAAGGTGGTGATGTCAGAGCAGGAGGCCGGCCGCCCCGCCTCCTGCAGTGACATCACCGCAGCGGTGGGCAGATTAAACATGTGGTTGTTTAATGGGGGTGTGAATCTGCCCTTTGGCACGTAATCTTCGATCCACCCAAGACCTCCTCCTCTCCTCCACACTTATCTGTTCCTCACACAAACGCCTCCAAGATTTCCCAAATATCCCCCATCCTCTGGAACTCAGATCCTTCAGCCGGAAACTGAAAAAACCCATCTCTTCAGGAAAGTTTACAACCTGCAATGACCGAGCCGCCGCTCCACCGCCACCGAAGCTGCTGCCCCACCGCCACCGGAGCTACACCTCTCCACCACCAGATCTGCCGCACCCCTGACCCTCTCTCTTCTCCCTAGTATCCTTTACAATGTAAGCCCGTAAGGGCAGGTTCCTGTCCCCTCTGTACCAGTCTGTCATTGTTAATTTCTTTACTGTAAACTATATCTATAATTTTGTTTGGAACCTCTTCCCATGTACAGCACCATGGAATTAATGGTGCTATATACATAAATAAATAATAATAAATAATAATAGCTAAAGCTCCCAAATCAGTCACCCCCTCACGGATATGTGGCGCCCTGCCAGTACAGATAGCCACAGGACCACCTAAAACATGGATGGACAGTGGGTATCCCATACACATACAACACCTTCTACCCCAGACTTGTAGGGGGCGCCCCACTTGCTGCCTTTAAGCAAGATCCCCTATGAATACCGGTGCTGGGGGCAGAGTTAGTCAAAGTGTGCAGTTGCTAGGAGAACTGTGAAGACGTCCTGGTGTGTCGGAGCGGCGCTAGGACCAAGCCAGTTGACCACCGAGCAGTTATCAGCCTAGCCACTGCAGGGGCCTAAAAGTGAGGTCGAAGGCAAGACGTGAAGTAACGGAGAAACAGGTGACTGGGGGCGGAGGAGCCATACCGGATCACCCCAGAAAGCCACGTGACACCGGAGTCCGAGTCTGCAGGAGAGCATTTAGCCCACAGAAATACCGGTTCACTGAGGAGACTCCAGTCTCCCCGGGCATCTGTGTAGCAACCAAGAAGGGAGCCAGGCACCGCAGGAGAGGATATAGTGGTAGTCCACAGAAGGTTTCCCACTACAACACACAGGTGACCGAAGAGCAGAGGAGGACAGGCCAAGTTACGCACAGGTGAGGGGCTTCACAAAAGGAAAGAGACCAGAAGGCCTTATACTCACTCACTATGGAGATCCAGAAGTGTTTCCCGACCACCGGAAAGTACCCTGGACATTACCTGCAATTCCACCAATAAAGGTATAGAAACAACTTACGGTGTGTGTGTCGATTCCTCAGTCCCTGACCCTGTCCACTACAGAGGCTGCCACAGCTGCCCGGCAGCATAGCCAACTCATTGCATCCATCCCTGTCACCTCTCCACAGCCTCGGGGCCCCTGGGGAGCTTTATCACCCAGCTGCACATCTATCATCCCTGGAGGCCCAACAGCAGCGCTGGTGCATTCATCAGAAATCACAGGTGGTGTCACGAGACTTTATTTATTCCTTTTTTACCAATTTTCAGTTGACCACCAGGGCTACGGGTCCAGGCGGGCCACCAGTGAGATCCCTTCAACTCCACTCCCAGGTTCCAAGTTCCCATAGATCCCTGGGTAAATCATATACCAAAACGTGCACAATCAACAGGCAACCCTGGCAAACCAGCCTGACTAAAGAACTGAGGCGGGCTTTAAGAGTTGCTGAGATAGAATAGATGCAATTCCACCGAGCACTTCATAATATACAAACAGTCCCTCACAAATTTCAAATCTACATTCACTGCTGCTAAACTAATCTACTCTTCATCTCTCATATCCTCCCTGTCTCATGACTTCAAATAGCTATTCAACACTTTCAATTCTCTCCCTCATTCCCCAGCACCACCTCTCTCTCCTCTAAATTTTAGCTTAAGACTTTGCCTTATTGTTCAAGCAGATGATTGTTAAGTTCAGAGAAAGCTTTGGCCCACAGTTCCCACAGCTCCTCCTCATAACTACTCAGCATTCTAACTCCAAAACAGCTCCTCTCCTATTACAGAAGATAAACTTTCCTCTCTACTTTCCAGATCACATCTCACAATCTTTGCACTTGACTCATTCCCATGCCACTTCATCAACAACCTCACTGCAGTCTTCATCCCAACCCTACATATTTTCAACCTATCACTAACAACTGATGTCTTCCTCTCATGCTCATGCCTCCTTACACATTTACTCAAAAAGCACTCCCTTGACTCATCTTCTGTGTCTAGCTATTGCCACATATCACTTCTCCCTTATACCTCAAAACTTCTGAAAAACAACATAAACCACCACCTCACTCTCCCTAGTCTGCCAAGCTTGGGGTAACCCTTAACTCTGCTCTCTCCTTTAAAGCACATATCCAAGTCGTTTCCATCTTCCTGCTTACTGCAACTCAAAAATATTTCCCTTATGTGTACATTACTTACCAAGAATCTGCAAAAATACTAGAGTATGTCCTCATCATCTCTCGCCTCAACTACTGCAACCTTCTGCTCTGTGGCCCGCTTCTAACATTGTAACACCCCTACTATCTGTCTTAAACTCTGCTGGCCAACTAATCCACCTATCTCTCCACTATTTCCCTGCAAATCCACTCTGCCAATCCGTTCACTGTCTGCCCATTTCCAAAAGACTTAAGTTCAAAATCCTAAACAACAACATACAAAGCCACTGCAACTTGTCTCCTTTTGTACATCTGTGAATTAGTCTCCTGGGAATTAACCTACACACAACTTCCGATACTCACAAGATCTCCTTCTCTCCTCCATTCTTATCTCTTCGTCCCACAATCGCATGCAAGATTTCTCTCGTGCATTCCCCATATTCTGGAATTCACTATGCCAACACATCAGACTCTCGCCTACTGTGGAAACCTTCAAAATGAACCTGAAGACTCACCCCTTCCAACAAGCCTACAACCTGCAGTAACCGTTAATCCACTATACCGCCGAACAACTAGTTCTACCCTCTCCTACTGTATGCTCACCCAACCTTGTAGACTGTGAGACCTGGCGGCAGGATCCCTTCTCCTTCTGTACCAGTTTATGATTATTGTACCTGTTATTATATATACCTCTTTTCACATGTAAAGAGTCATGGAAAAAAGCGTATAATAATAATCTATATATATAAAGCTGAGTGTATGTGTGTATGTTCCGCCCCCAGACATGCCCCATTCATGAGACACACACCTTATTCACCACACCCTCTTCATAGTGCCACTCCATATAGCCTACCCACTCCACATAGTCATGCCCATTCCACATAACCATGCCCATGTCCCTTCATTAGCTACACCCCCCTCATACTGTCACATCCATATAGCCATGCCCACTCCACATAGCCCCAGTCCCTGGGACTTTGGGGGCAGGGCTATATGTGGGGGCTAGTGCTATGAAAGGGTTGGGGCTACCAGGAGGGTGGGGCTATATGTAGGGGTGGTGCTATTAAGGGGTGTGGCTACTGAGCCTATTGATACATACACACATACATTACCATATATGGATGATATTACCATATGTGAGCATTACAACCAAATATGGGCATTATGCCCTGACAACGTCAAACTCTACAGCTAGTAAGTAATAATAATTGACCAGATGAAGATAATGTATGTACTTTGAAAAACCAAGGTCATAATGGCTGTATTACTCTAATTCTGACAGCTGCAGTATGTACTGAACAGTGTGAGATCTCAGCGGGAGGAGGGACACTGAGGAACTGTCATTCAGGCTAATCTTGCCAGGTTGCTGAAGATTCAGATGCAGCAGGGAGAAGAGCAAGCTGGTTGGTTGGAGATTAAGTTTAAACTTTTAAGATGGGTTATACAGCCATCCTGACATACATTTTACACCTGCTTTATCCATGAGTTGCACCAAAGAGTTAAATAGATACCGTGCATTGTAAGCCTCATTTCCACATGTCCGATTTCCTCTGATTTTTCAGCGCTTTCACAATCGTTCGGCACAACAGTTGTTGTCAGATCAGATAACGCTACGTTATTGTCTTTTTTGATCCGATTAATCAGTTTTGTACCAGAAACTCGTGAAAAGGTTTGATGACAACTGACGCCACTTTGACATCAGTTGTTACAAGTTGAGATACCAAAAAAATGATCCATAGTTATATGGAAACCAGTCTACAATGAATTGGAGGGTTACATTGAATGCCGTTCATTTCCTAGATGTAGGTCTTTCCCTACAATGTCTTCAGACTTGTTTACCTGTAGACTGTGTCCTTCAGAAGCGAAACACTAAGTAATACGCCTATCAATAATCTACATTTATTTAGCCATATTTACTATAGCAGATGTCAATATTTTCCTGGCAGTTAAAGTATATGAGTCGAATTATGAGCCTGTTTGCACAGAGAACACATTTGTTGGTTTGGGATTTTATACCTTTGTTTACTTAAAAAAAGAAAAGTCAATCTAGTACTTCGTTTATTCATATGCAATCCAATATATTCATAATTTATACTCTTCCAATAAAGAAGTTAAGACGTGTTCCTTAAAGGCGTCTTCCCACAAAGTCAGCTCGGCAAAAAGTAGATTGATGTGGATGTGGCATTTCTAAACCAAAGGCCAAAGGCGTTGGACACTTGACCAGGATTGATGGGGGTCTCCATGCTGAGCTATATATGAGTATCCTACAATACGAGTTACGAGTACTGTGGATATGAAAAGGAGGACACAGTGTTCCCAGAAGGACAATGACCTGAAGCATACGTTGAGATTGTGAAGATATTGCTCAATGACATGAAGTAGAGGTGCGGGATTGGCCCCACAGTCCCGACCTCAACCCAATCCAATACCTGTGGGTACAATTGAAGAAAAAGCTGTATACATCCCAAGTGAGGCGACCAACATTGGGACCTTATAGAAGAGACCTGGGATCAGATTTTGGTTGAGACATGCTTGAATCTGATCAAGAGCGGCCCAGACAGATTCAGGCAGTGCTGAAACCAAAAGGAGATTTAAAGAAATACTTAAATAATAAAAAATTAACTTAGATTTTTAGGACAAACAGTAACATGCAGTGACATAAAAAAACCTCTACATAACTAATCATAATAAACTAGCTGGGTCCGATGCACATGCATCGGTTCTAGCAGTGCGAGTCTTGACTTGCAATGGCCGCTTCGCGGCCAATGCTTCGCGCTGCTAGGCGACTCGCCATGCCGCTGCGGCATAGCGAGTCGCCTTAGAATGCTCGCAATGGCCGCTGCGCGGCCAATCTTCGGCGTATCCACATGACCACGCTGACTCGCAGCGTGAGCGGACTCAAAAGGGCAAAAAACCATTCGTGATTATATAATAGATAGCTGCAAGTCACATTTATGTATGAGATAGCCAAGAGGATTGTCTATAAAATGAAGGTAGTCTCACACTCAAAGCTGTAGTGGATGGTGAGATATAGAGCCTGAAAGTCAAAAGGTGAAAACATTGTTACCCTTTTGCTCATCAGTGTATACTGTTATTGTCCAGGGGCCTCTACTATCTGTATCCGCAGTGGTCCAATATTCTTTCTAAAATGTGAGCCACACTGGATCCCATACTCTAGATGTGGCCTTACAAGTGATTAATTGAGGGGCAATAATACATTTAAATGCAGGAAATGGGGATGGGAACCAGCTCACCGGTAAGCATTGCACCTGCTTCATTAGAGAAAAGTCTTCATGGAGTACAGTCCTGTCCCGGGCTGGATGATTCAACAGAAAAATAGGAAAACTCCAGCGATTAAATGTGTTTGGTTAAAACCAATTCTTTTTTGCGGCTTTATAAGCCTCATATCCAAGCATACAGTGCAACAAACCAACGCGTTTTGGCACTAAGTCAAAAGTGGGGTTATGTATGTTATCTCTTTTTTTAATACATCCCAAAATCTTCATCACTTTGGCAGCTTTGATCTCTTGTTGATACCGATTTAGAAAACATACTTAGCCGAGTCTAGTGAGCATGTGTGTGTGTGTGGGGGGGGGGGGGAGGGGTAAAGCAAGATACAAGGCCCCCATTGAGTTTTTCCCATAAGGGCTATTTCAGACATCTGAGCAACATGGACAATGCACAGACCAGAATACACTGACTGGCTGAGGCCCTCCTGACCAGCCTCATAGAAGAATATGAAGCTGTCACACTCTGGTCGGGAGAGCCGCTGCCAGTCCCTGCATTCTTGTTGGTGCACAGAATGGCCACGAGTCTCTTGTGCTGAGTCTTACATCCTTGTAGAATAATATGAAGCTGTCACGCTCTGGTTGGGAGAGCCGCTGCCAGTCCCTGCATTCTTGTTGGTGCACAGACTGGCCATGGGTCTCTTGCCCTGAGTGTAACATCCTTGTAGAAATATATTAAACTGTCACACTCTGGTCAGGAGAGCCGCTTCCAGTCCCTGCATTCTTGTCGGTGCACAGACTGGCCACAGGTCTCTTGTGCCGAGTGTTACACCCTTGTAGAATTATATGAAGCTCTTATGCTCTGGTCGGGAGAGCCACTGCCAGTCCTTGTGTGGCGCCCCACTATGTAGGTGCCACAGAGAGGTACTGCACCCATAAAAGAGGTGTAGTCACCCCAGCTGCAAGTGGATTTCAGGATGGTAGGCGGAACCCTAAACCCACACCCACACTAGATCATGCAGTGGGAGGGAACCCAGGAGGGTATTTAGTCACCCCCAGGGGGAACTAGAGAGATCTTTGAGCAGAATGGCAAACTAGGAGCAAGATTAGTCTCCCTCTTTTTGGGCGAGAGGGGGAGAGGGTCTGGAACAGTCGGAGAAGGAGGAAGAAGAAGGGCTCAAGGAGAGCAAGGAGTTCTTTGACCGTAGGTCGTCACCTCCAGGGTTGGAGAGCTAGTGAAGTTCCAGGCAGGGAGCCTAGGGATAGAAGGAGGGACTCCTCGGCTGAGGGACCCAGGGACAGCCAGAAAAGATCCCAGACACAGAGAACGAGTGGGGATAGAAGAACCGGAGAGTTTGCCCCAGGAGAGAAACCGGCTACCGGAGCCCGCACCTGTAGGAACCTTTAAGGCCTGCAGAAAATCCGAAGCACGGGGGTATATCTATATACAGCCCTGATTCTCAAGCTACCAATAGAGGGGACCAGACACAGCCAGACAGAGCCGCAGTGTTTAACAGTAGGTTACCCGACGGGAGCATGAGAAGGAGAGAGAAAGTCAGCAGGAGGTCAGATCTACTACATGAGATCAGATTTCACACAAGCTACTGGGAAGCAGGGAAGAATTGGAACAAGAAAGGCACACGCTGGGGGTTCCGTCCACCTACCAGAGATCTGCTGGCAGCCACCCGTAGCCACTTGTCATTTAACATCTAACTGCATTGAGGACTCTAATAACTCTGCTAAAGTTCCAGTAAAGTACCCAGGTGAAGTGACTTTGATTCCGCTGCTCCTTCTTTTCCTGAACTCCTTCCTTCTACAGGAATCGCTGCCCTGGAGGTCCCAGTCCTGCCTGCGGAGGACTATACCATCTCAGCCGCAATACCACCAACGTCCGGAGGACTGGAGCAGCGCTGGTGACATCTCACTAGGTACTGCAGGTGGTGTCACGATAAACTACAAACTTGTACATACTCCCCTGTATATAAATCCCCCCTTTTCAGGCGCAGCCGCCATTCCCCGTGACACAGTTAACCCCTTTTGCCGCCTGATACCCGATTACCCCACACCCTGGGGTGCTACACACCTGAATTCTTGTCGATACACAGATTGGCCACGGGTCTCTAGTGCCGAGTGTTGCATCCATTTAGAATTATATGAAGCTGTCATGCTCTGGTTGGGAGAGCCACTGCCATTCCCTGCATTCTTGTTGGTGCACAGCCTGACCACAGATCTCTTGCCCTGAGTGTAACATCCTTGTAGAAATATATTAAGCTGTCACACTCTGATTAGGAGAGCCGCTTCCAGTCCCTGCATTCTTGTCGGTGCACAGACTGGCCACAGGTCTCTTGTGCCGAGTGTTACACCCTTGTGAAATTATATGAAGCTCTTACGCTCTGGTCGGGAGAGCCACTGCCAGTCCCTGTATTCTTGTCAGTGCACAGACTGGCCACGGGTCTCTTGCCCTGAGTGTAACATCCTTGTAGAAATATATTAAGCTGTCACACTCTAGTCAGGAGAGCCGCCTCCAGTCCCTGCATTCTTGTTGGTGCACAGACTGGCCACAGGTCTCTTGTGCCGAGTGTGATGGAGCCGATATCGTGTGCGCGTTGTACGGTTTGAGCGTACAACGCGATGCTGGAACGATGCCAAAACGATATCGGAGTTGAATAGCAGAGCTATTCAACTCCCCGATATCGCATGGCCGTTGTAGCAGCATCGCAGCGTGTGACAGCCCAACTCCGATGTGTACTCGGAACACACCCATTAACTCCCATGTTAAATGGTCGTTACTGGGTTGGTGGGCGTACACATCGGAGGGACGTTGTTTCCCGATATCGCAGCGTGTAAACCGCCGATGCGATATCGGGAAAAGGGCTGAAAGAATGCGCGCTCCAGCGCGTTGACTCCGATATCGCGGCGATATCGGGACGTGTACCCCACCATTACACCCTTGTAGAATTATATGAAGCTGGTCGGGAGAGCCACTGCCAGTCCCTGCATTCTTGTCGGTGCACAGATTGGCCACGGGTCTCTAGTGCACTATAATATACTTGTAGAAATATATGGAAGCTGTTACGCTCTGGTTGGGACATCTAAGAGAGAGCCCTAACAGAGAATAAGGCAATAAGAATGGACTCATGATTAACAATGACTAATCAAAGATGCTTTCAACGTCCAAGTGTCCAACTCATTTTTCTTTATTTCTACATCACTATGGTGCTTCGACATGTTCGATAACGAATGTACGACGTAGTTTTCTAATAATAATCTCCCAGTCACATTACATGAGTGTTTTATACTTAGAAAGATAATGTTTTTCACATATGCAAAGTAAGTGTTGTGACGGAAGTGAGAATCCCTGAAGCTTTGCTGGCTGCATATTGCACAGCATGGCGGGGGAATTGGAGGGTTGGGTAGCGATCGCTGAAGTCGACTGCCAGCAGAAGGGTCACAGCTGCTGCCTGTTTTTAAACATAAAATCTCCTCCTCAGTCTTTCAAAAATCTTCAGATGTCACCACAAGGATATGTTTAGAATGTGACTCGATTCCCGGGGCGACCACAAGCGGTTACATAAAGATTCAGGCTTTCTGCTACATATGTCGAGAGCGGGGTCTGTGACTCTTTTCTTAGACTCTGCTATTCTTAAGTAATTAATATCAGTTCAGTTTTCGGCCTCACAGAAGTTATAAATCTCAATCCACAAAGGTTTCTGCTACTTAAAATGTCAGCTCACCTTTGTTGAACCTATTGAAATATATTAGGAGATTTTTGCAGTTGGAGTGATCCAATCGCACCAGAAACAAGTCTGGAAGAAATGTGGAATTAGCCATATATTGAAGAGTAAAACTAACGCTGTGCATGTATTCATATATGTGTGTGGGTTGTATCTTTATCTGAACTGCCACCTATTGGAAGTAGGAATCCTAAAAGTCAATATTGACCCTTTACCGAATCTTGCCATATGACTTAAGGTACCGTTACACGCTTCAATGTCGTTAAGATATAACCAACGATCTCAACATCGGTAATTGATCGTTGGTGAGATGTCACACGTATGGACATCGTTAACGACGCACCAACGATGTAGTGAGCACTTATCATTCACACAACCCAGCGAACGATACTTGTTCACTGTTGTGAATAGGGGAAGTCATTAACGACATCGTTATCACAGTGTCACACACAACGATGCAGCGTGGTGAATGACCGACGAATGACAGATTTATGAACATGTTCTCAAATCTGCGATCAGCGATCCAACGATTTATCGTACTCACATCTCGGTGTCACACGCAGCGACGTACTAACGATGTCGTTTGGACGACTCCAAAACCGTGATGTTTGAGCGATATCGTTCACGATCTCGTACCGTGTAACGGGGCCTTAAGGATAATAACCAAACCAGAACATCAATTTGCAGACACAGTGTTTCAGGGGTGTTGCCACTTGTCAGTACAAAGTATGAGATCTTTTTTGGCTGGTGAGAGACTAAGACTGGGATCTAATGGGG
The DNA here is from genome assembly GCA_033576535.1 of Allobates femoralis. NCBI lineage: Eukaryota > Metazoa > Chordata > Amphibia > Anura > Aromobatidae > Allobates > Allobates femoralis. The sequence continues at coordinate 700,309,728 of JARQOC010000002.1, read as the reverse complement.
ATGTCACAGGCATCAATATCGAGTGCAATATCGCTGCTGCACGTGACGTTGCAGAGATATTGACGTGTGTGACATGGCGCATCAATCAGTAATAAATCGCTGGTTGATGGTCGCCAGGTTTTAGAACCTGCTCTAAAACCTGACGATGGGTCGCCCAGTGGACATGGTGCATCGCTGCGTGTGACACCGGGAGACGCGCCAGAAGCAAGTCCCACAGAGAATGAATGGGGGCTTGTCGCAAGTCGTCTGTTGCGCGACAGATGCGGTAAATCTGCCGGATCGGCCGCGAATCAGCAAAAGCGCTGATGGGATTATATGTCAGTTATTAAAAGACAATGAAGAGTTGATATACATGTGGTGTATAGGTGTCACACTGAGCTCATTTGACAGATGACACCTAATGGTGGGTTTACACGTCCCGATATCGGGCCGATATCGGGACCAACGACGCGGGAGCGCGCTTTTTGAACGCGCTTTTCCCGCTATCGCATCGCCGGTTTAGACAGCCCGATATCGGGATACAACGTCCTGACGATGTGTACGCCCCCCAACCCAGGAACGACCAGTTAACATGGGAGTGAATGGGTGATGTGGGCATACACATCGTAGTTGGGCTGTCACACGGGACGATGCGGCTACAACGGCCATCCGATATCGGGCGGTTGAATAGCACGCTCATTCGACCCCCGATATCGTTTTGGCATCGTTCCAGCATCGCATTGTACGTTCAAACCGTACAACGCGCGAACGATATCGGGTCCAACTCCCGAACCACGTGACTTTTGGTCGGAGTTGGGTCGGAGTTGGACGCCGATATCGCCACGTGTAAACCCACCATAAGAGAGAAACAAAATAAGCAAATTCCCTTCAGTAAGTAGTAATAATGCATATAAATTACAGAGGGCACTTAGTACAACTGGTTTAGATCAAAGAAACATAGAAGCCATTTCACTGTGACAAGGAGCACCCCAATCTGGACGGACCTGTACTCTAGTTTTAAAAACTCAAGTGTCTATCCATCTACAGGAGCATCTCAATGTATTAGAATATCATTGAAAAGTTCATTTATTTTAGTAATTCAATACACAAAGTGAAACCCATATACTATATGGAGTCATTACACACAGAGGGATCTATTTCATGTGTTTATTTCTGTTAATGTTGATGATTATGGCTTACAGCCCATGAAAACCCATAGGTCATTATCTCTGAAAATTAAAGTAGGGAGGATGAAGGGTCTGAGAGATAAAATATGACCTAAATAGGTATCAGAGGCTTCACCTTGTGTGGTTGTGAGAGCCACAACCACTATAAAAGCAGATCACGGCTGCACCAGGCCCCAGCGTGACGCGTTGGATGGATCCAAATAAATGTATAAAGTGAACTTTTGTTTCGAGTTATTTGTGGCAGTGCGGACCGACGACACATTGCCCCTGGAAAAATCTGGAATTCGACCACATAGCACGTGGAGGTGTGGGTCCAGCAGCAGCCGCCATTACATGCTTTTCAAACTGGTTGTGTGTCACACAACTAGACCAGGTGAGCAGTTATCATTACGGCTCTTAAGCCGCTGATTGTTAAAAAGATAAGACCCTATCTGCGCTTGCTTCCTTCTTTTTAGTTTATTAGTTACAGACAGTAGTCAGTCAGACGGTGACAGAAAACGAGCACAGATGGACGCAGGGGACCTTGCGGTCGTGACAGGAGGGCATCTCTAAGGAAAGAGGTGACCCAGACAATGAAAGGGGACACTCCAGGACTGGTTGGAGCTGGCTGGAGAGTCCAGGTCAACTACGATAAACTGGAACCGAGGCGGTTAGTTAATGGTACACCCTAAACTGCAGACCGGCAGACTGTGGGCCTAAAGTAGGAGCCACAGCACCACAAGACTAAATCCCACCTCTGTCCCATAGTGGGTCCAAGACACTAACAAGGGATAGGACTAAATACCGGTGACAGGAGGGATAGTTTTCTCACCACTCCTGTCCGTACCGGAAAGGAGTCAGAAGTACCTTTTAGTAAGAGACCTGGGGACCAGCGATCAGGGTATTTATGGCCCCTTTACATGCAGCTACAGGTGACAGGTTTTCCACAGGTAACTTACTGGCTGCAGTGAAATCATGGAGACAAGGTTCTATCTTGTTGCTGTGTACAAATGGAATAATCTCTCCATGATTTCACTGCAACCAGTAAGTTACCTGTGGAAAACCTGTCACCTGTAGCTGCGTGTAAAGGGGCCATTAGTGTGGTGGTTGAGGCGGTCGACAGGATAGGGGGTACTCGGGCACTGGGGCTGATGGCGATTTGGATGGGGGATCAAGGCTGGTCAGTCCCCGGCCCCGTGACCTGGACCCTCAATGGCGGGGATGGTGGGGGATGATGGTGGTGAAGGGGAATAGTTATGTGACGCCACCTGTGGTACCCGGTAACGAGTATACCTGCGCTGTGGCTGGCCGCTGAAGTGATGGAGGTGCAGCTCAGTATAGTACAGCTCCCCACAGGTGGAGCTTTAATTCAGGGCAGCGAGGATGGATGAGTGGAGTCGTAGTAGCATCTCTGCGGTTAACACTATGGATGGCGGCTGTTAAAAAGGCACATGCACACACAGTAGCCTTTGTTTCAATACCTTTTACTGATGACGGGTAACAGGTACAGTTCAGAGATGTAACCAGGTCCCCGGTGCAATTTGGGACTTTCAGTTTGGAGAGTTGTGAGGCCTCCTCTGTCTCTGTGTAAGGTGGTTTGGGGTAAGTCCTGCCTGTAACTGAACTCACCGCTCCTTCTCCCTTTCAAGGCTTTGCTCTGTCACTGACATTGAGGTCCTTCTGCGGGGTCCCTATTCCTCCTTTGGCCCCTGGTCCTGTGTTGGGTCAGTTTTGAATGTCTCTTTCTATTTACCTCAGGGGAAATGCGGTCCTCTTGGTCCTTCCGGGCTTTTACTGCTGCACTGGATGCTTCGCAGTGACGGACTCCGGTGTCCGGAGGAGCTACAGGGAAACCAGATTTGTTCCCTCCGTTAATTCTCCTATTTCCTCCACTGGCCTCCGACCCTCTCCCAAGGGTGCAGCACAGCTGGGCCAGTGTTTCCTGGTCCTGGGCCTGGATCGTTCCCAGCGACCAGCTCCTCACTCCTGCTCTCTCCTCTCTCTGGAACTAACTGGACTAATCCATCGCCCAGGAGGCTCCTGCAGCACCACAAAGCCAAGGACTATGATTCCTCTCATCCACCCCGTTGCTCTGAGATAAATGATCCGCCTGTGGGGAGCTGTACTATCAAAGCTGCATCACCATCACCTCAGCAGCCGGCTGCAGCGCTGGTAACCACAATACCAGGTACCACAGGTGGCATCACATTTCCGTATCCCTAAGTTCCCCCTCATAGACATCAGCCAATTGAGTGCCCAGAGCACTGAATTGGGACCCGACCAGCCGTGATTCCTTCCCCGCCATCTTGGTTTCGAGTAACCCCTTCCCTGACAGCCCGACTTGTGCTGTTAGGACATAGTGCAGTGTGTGCTGATGCCTTCCTGCTGATCCTGCCTGGAGGTTACCTTACTTAGGGAAGTTGATGTTTCCCAGTCTGTGGATGGAGGTAGGGGCTTTTAGCCTAGGGTTTATCAGAAGCATAGGGTAAGGATAGCGCCTGAGACCTCCTCACCTTCTGAGGTACCTCTGGGAGCAGGATGAGCTAGGGACCCAGTCTAAAGGTCAGACTAGCCTCCCTGAATGCCTTTAGTCTATCATACCATCCTGCTACCTGATTCTCTTACCGCTGTGCCACCCCATGACAGGGTCCCAGCAGTGCAATACCCACTTGTCAGTTGTAAGTTAGTTCTCACTGGACTACGCCTTTAACTCCTCATCTGATGAAGCATTACCATGACTCAGTGGAAAAACTGAATGAGATTCTGGAAAATCATAAAGTAATTAAAACACAGACAATGTTGACACTGAACATATATTCATATGGCTGGAAACACCCAAATCTCACAGGTCATCATCTCCTCTGACTGCATTGTGCTTTGACAATAAAAATCAACGGCATATAGAAACTCATAGTGCAAAATAACAATGTAAAATAATAGGAATGTGTAACATAACATACATTGTATAGAAGGAGGAGGTAAGCTGTGACATCACTTATTGTGACTGGTGGATCATGTGTTATCTATTGTATATAGAGGTGTTATCAGTCATTGTACAGGAAGAGGTGAGCTGTGATATCACCTATTGTGGATGGTGGATCCTGTGTTATCTACTGTATATAGAGGTGTTATCAGTCATTGTACAGGAGGAGGTAAGCTGTGACATCACTTAATGGTGAATCGTGGATCCTGTGTTATCTACTGTATATAGAGGTGTTATCAGTCATTGTACAGGAGGAGGGGGTGAGCTGTGCCATAACCTATTCTGAATGGTGGATCCTGTGTTATCTACTGTATATAGAGGTGTTATCAGTCATTGTACAGGAGGAGGAGGTGAACTGTGATATCACCTATTGTGAATGGTGGATCCTGTGTTATCTACTGTATATAGAGTTGTTATCAGTCATTGTACAGGAGGAGGAGGTGAGCTGTGACATCACTTATTGTGACTGGTGGATCATGTGTTATCTACTGTATATAGAGGTGTTATCAGTCATTGTACAGGAGGAGGTGAGCTGTGATATCACCTATTGTGAATGGTGGATCCTGTGTTATCTACTGTATATAGAGGTGGTATCAGTCATTGTACAGGAGGAGGGGAGCTGTGATATCACTTATTGTGAATGGTGAATCCTGTGTTATCTACTGTATATAGAGGTGTTATCAGTCATTGTACAAGATGAGGTGAGCTGTGATATAATCTATTGTGAATGGTGGATCCTGTGTTATCTACTGTATATAGTGGTGTTATCAGTCATTGTACAGGAGGAGGTGGTGAGCTGTGATATCATCTATTGTGAATGGTGGATCCTGTGTTATCTACTGTATATAGAGGTGTTAGCAGTCATTGTACAGGAGGAGGTGAGCTGTGATATCACCTATTGTGAATGGTGGATCCTGTGTTATCTACTGTATATAGAGGTGTTATCAGTAATTGTACAGGAGGAGGTGAGCTGTGACATCACCTATTGTGAATGGTGGATCCTGTGTTATCTACTGTATATAGAGGTGTTATCAGTCATTGTACAGGAGGAGGAGGTGAGCTGTGACATCTCCTATTGTGAATGGTGGATCCTGTGTTATCTACTGTATATAGAGGTGTTATCAGTCATTGTACAGGAGGAGGAGGTGAGCTGTGATATCATCTATTGTGAATGGTGGATCCTGTGTTATCTACTGTATATAGAGGTGTTATCAGTCATTGTACAGGAGGAGGAGGTGAGCTGTGATATCATCTATTGTGAATGGTGGATCCTGTGTTATCTACTGTATATAGAGGTGTTGTCAGTCATTGTACAGGAGGAGGAGGTTAAACTGTGTCATCACCTATTGTGAATGGTGGATCCTATGTTATCTACTGTATATAGAGGTGTTATCAGTCATTGTACAGGATGAGGTGAGCTGTTGTTGAGCCCCAGATGCTAGGGTACTCGGGTATCAGGCTCGGAGGGGTTCGCGGGGATGTCACGGGTGGTGGTGCCTGAGCCCGTGGCCTAGGTGACACTTCAATAGAGGGGTTATGTACAAGGAAAAGAGTTATTGTTACATGACGCCACCTGTAGTACCTGGTGATGGGTCACCAGCGCCGCTACAGTCCTCCGGAGGGCGATGGTATTGCGGCAGGAATGCAAAGCAGCCTACAGGTGGAGCTGGACCTCTGGGGCAGCGTAGAAAAAAGGGGCAGCTTGGAGTGGGACTTGAGGACAGGGTAAGAAGCAGTAAGCCAGTCTATAGGGAGGCTGTGGGCGGAGAGGAATAATGCACACACTCTGAAGAAAGTCTCTTTTACCTTTTACTGATGGTATTCACAGGTAAAGATGTCCAGAGTATTGTCGGGTGATCAGGTGCACAGTGAGTCTCCACAGCAAGTGGGTATAAGGCCTCCTCAGGTTCCCTGCTGTCGCTGAAGCCCTGTCTGTATGCAACACAACTGGCCTCCTCATTATCTCTGGTCCTCTTGTGGCGCCCCTGCGACCAAGGTGGCCACAGGTAGGAACTGCAGCCAGGAGGTAGAGACAGTTCTTTAGGAACACCTTCATATATACACCCACCGACACAAGACCCAACCTGGAGCCCTGAAATCTAGGGGGCAAGGGGTGGTAGGGCCAGTCACAAGTGGGTGGGACGTAGTCAAGGTAAAGGACTGGGTACATAATTGGAACACCAGGAAGTAGAAGGCAGTAGGCCAGAGGGTGCCGAGCAGTAAAGACTGAGTAGGCCAAAGTGAGCTGAACAGTAAAGACCAAGAGTAGGACAGAGAGTTACTCCCTGAAGGTTTCGGGCTCCCTGGAGGCGCAGAATCCTGTGAGGCATGGTCCCCTGGAGGGAAAGCCCGCTCCACAGCCTGTAACCCAAGGGAAGGGGAAAGACTGGACCAGTGCAGCTGGGTCCGAGGAAAACGACAGCGGTGCCAGAGGATGACAGGAGGGAAAGGATCCCCTATGTACACTATAGTTACACGGGTAGGAAAGAGCCCGGTAGCCCCCTGCAACATAGGGACACCTAAGCCTAGGCTGGGACAAGAGAGTTGGCTGTGAGCTGACCGTAGCTACTTGCTGGATCACAGACACACCGACGGGGAGTTCAGATTCCAAATCTGTTCTCCTAACATTTGTGCAGGAGGTACAGCAACACATAGGACTCAGGCTTGCTACCCACACCCATGGGGAAGCCAAAACAAGGGACCGAGTTGCCACCATACAGCACACTGGGAAGAGAAGTATATTGAGAAAGCCTGAAAGGTTGAGAGAAAGAGAAGGATCTGAAGCAGAAAAACCTGGCTGCAGAAGGGTTAACAGAAAGCACAGACTTACCTTGGTGAATGAAATGTACTTGTGAACTGTACTGTGGAATAACTACAAGTAAAACCCAATAAACCCTGCTAAAGTGTCCCGTGTGTGATTCCTTGCATGTTGAACTGTTATACTACTTTTCACCCTGTCAGGAGCAGCCCGACCCACAGCGGGCTCATCCATCCAGCTGCAGCACCATCCATCCTCCTGGCAGAAGTAAGCAACAGCGGTGGTCCCCTCACTGACCACAAACCGTGGGTGGCGTCACGACAATCATTGTAAATAACCCCTTTTACTTGTGAGCTTGGGACACGGTCTGGACCAAGACCGCCGTGATAACCCCCGTGATACGGTATTCAGTACCCCGTCCCAGTGGGCTCCACACTCTCTCTTTCTCTCTCTCCTCCTGCGCGGTCCACGGGTTACCCTCTCTGATCACTGTTGTGTGACTCCATACTACGGTGTCTGGCTCCCTCTTGCTGGGTACGCAGGGGGACTGAAGTCTCCACGGTGTGCCGGGGTTTTCTGCAGTCCTATAGTGTTCCTGCAGGTGCGGATCCCCGAAGTACGGTACGTCTTGGGTAAACTTCCACTAGTTCCTCTACTCCCTTGGCTAAGCTCCGTGCCTTCTGTTCCCACTCCTAAGCTTCAAAGTAAAAAAATAGGGGGGGGAGCAAGAGGCGCAATAGTGCCCTATCACTAGTGACACTAATGTATGCGGTGGGTATGAATTCACTCACCTAGCACAGTTGTGAGACCTGAGGAAGACACTAGGACAGTGTTGAAACGCGTAGGAAAGGAATAAATGGATGATTGATGCAACCTACATATGGTTTCCGGATCGTTTTCTTGGGATTTCAGCAGCGCGGACACTGATACACCATTTCCCCTGAGGTAACACTCCTAAGCTTGGCTTTACGGCAGAAGGGCCACTCCGGGTCACTGGTTCGGACCTAACCGCGGCACCAATCAACAGGACGTCTTCGCAGCTCTCCTAGCGTCTGCACATTCTGACTAACTCCTCCCCCAGCAGCAGTATTTATAGGAGATCTCACCTAAAGTCAGTGAGTCTAGCTCCCCCTACTGTGGCGGGGTGGAAGGTGTTGCATGTACTAGGTACCTGCTGTGGAAACCCAGCTGTGCTTGAAGGAAACCTGTGGCTACCTGCGTGAGCAAGGCACCACACTGTGATATCACTTATTGTGAATGGTGGATCCTGTGTTATCTACTGTATATAGAGGTGTTATCAGTCATTGTACAGGGGGAGGAGGTGAACTGTGACATCACCTATTGTGAATGGTGGATCATGTGTTATCTACTGTATATAGAGGTGTTATCAGTCATTGCACAGGAGGAGGAGGTGAGCTGTGATATCACCTATTGTGAATGGTGGATCCGGTGTTATCTACTGTATATAGAGGTGTTATCAGTCATTGTACAGGGGGAGGAGGTGAACTGTGACATCACCTATTGTGAATGGTGGATCATGTGTTATCTACTGTATATAGAGGTGTTATCAGTCATTGCACAGGAGGAGGAGGTGAGCTGTGATATCACCTATTGTGATTGGTGGATCCGGTGTTATCTATTGTATATAGAGGTGTTATCAGTCATTGTACAGGAGGAGGTGAGCTGTGACATCACCAATTGTGAATGGTGGATCCTGTGTTATCTACTGTATATAGAGGTGTTATCAATCATTGTACAGGAGGAGGAGGTGAGCTGTGACATCACCTATTGTGAATGGTGTATCCTGTTTTATCTACTGTATATAGAGGTGTTATCAATAATTGTAGAGGAGGAGGAGGTGAGCTGTGATATCACCTATTGTGAATGGTGGATCCTGTGTTATCTGCTGTATATAGAGGTGTTATCAGTCATTGTACAGGAGGAGATCTGTGACATCGCCTATTGTGAATGGTGGATCCTGTGTTATCTACTGTATATAACTATGGTTGTCACGCTCCCGGGGAAAGGTGCCCAAGAGTGGATCCACTGGGCCGTGGTATCGAACTCCCTGTGTGAGCTAGTCCTAGTTTAACCAACCTCTATACAGGGATTGTCAGGGGCAAGCCCAGGGGGTCTAACTACCACAGCTGCTAGTACCAGGGGGGCGGCTCGTAGGGTTAGATTATACTATGGTATAGCTAAGGAGGATTCGAGGGATCAGAGCCCAATTCTAGGAGAGTAGGACTAGGTCTACCGGAGGAGAGCACAAGGAGGGCCTGATTAACAGCCACAGAAGCAGAAGCTTACTAACTCAGTAATCAGGCACCTCCCATCAGTGGAGGTGGCCTGATATACCGGAGGACGGACAGCTAATGGTCTAGGGGAATGTCAGGCTGAGCCGTGCCGGCCCTACATTCACTGGGGAAAAAGCGCGACCGCGCCTAGTGCACCGCTAATTAGGTTCATGACTCCGACCATTGCAGTGTGCTGACACGCGAGCCCGGCGGTCAGCAGACAGGAAGGAGATCATCACCAAGGTGACGGAAGAGGTGGAGATACAGATCGGGCCTTGACTTCGTGAAAGATGTCCTGCCCGGTCTCTCCCATGCAATGCTCCTCGGGCTTCCCTTGCTCCGGACTTATGAACCTGCCCTGGACTGGTGCTCTGGGGTCGTGCTGCAGTGGGGTCCTCTCTGCCAAGAGAGATGCCTGCAGTCCATTCTGTCACCTTGTTTTCCGCAACCGGCTTCTGTTCTTCCTGGTTTACCGGCTGCCTATTGGCAGTACGTGGACGTCTTAAACAAGACAGAAGCAGAAGTCCTCCCGCCTCATCAGCCATATGATTGCCCTATAGACCTGATTCCCGGTGCTACGCCCCACAGGGGACGAATCTACCTGTTGTCCCCAGCCGAGTGGCAAGCCATGTCTGAGTATATCACGGACAATTTGGCTAGGGGCTTCATTCGAAAGTCCATGTCTCCAGCTGGCGCAAGGTTTTTCTTTGTGAAGAAGAAGGAGAGCACTCTTCGACCCTGTATAGATTACAGGGGCTTGAATGTGATCACCGTCAAGAATAAATACCCACTGCTGCTGATTCCGGAGCTCTTCGACAGGCTCAAAGGGGCTCGCATCTTCAGAAAATTAAACCTCCAAGGAGCCTACAACCTGGTTTGCATAAGTGCCGGGGACGAATGGAAAACAGCTTTCAAGACCAGTGACGGCCATTATGAGTATTTGGTCATGCCATATGGGTTGTTGTAACGCCCCCGCGGTGTTCCCAGAGTTCGTCAATGACATCTTTTGTGATCTGTTGTACATGTGTGTAGTGCTGTATTTGGATTACATCCTCATCTTCTCCCCGGATTTATCCTCTCATAGATGGCACGTACGGCAAGTCCTCCTGTGACTGAGAAGGAATCAGTTGTACACCAAGATGAAGAAATGCGTCTTTGAGCAGACATTGTACAGAAGGAGGTGGTGAGCTATGATATCACCTATTGTGAATGGTGGATCCTGTGTCATCTACTGCATATAGAGGTGTTATCAGTCATTGTACAGGAGGAGGAGGTGAGCTGTGACATCATCTATTGTGAATGGTGGATCTGTGTTATCTACTGTATATAGAGGTGTTATCAGTCATTGTACAGGAGGAGATGAGCTGTGATATCACCTATTGTGAATGGTGGACCTTGTGGTATCTGCTATACAGAGGTGTTATCACACATTGTATAGGAGGAGGAAGTGAGCTGTGATATGACCTATTGTGAATGGTGGATCCTGTGATATCTACTGTATATAGAGGTGTTATCAGTCATTGTACAGGAGGAGGAGGTGAGCTGTGATATCACCTATTGTGAATGGTGGACCCCGTGTTATCTACTGTATATAGAGGTGTTATCAGTCATTGTACAGGAGGAGGAGGTGAGCTGTGATATCACCTATTGTGAATGATGGATCCTGTGTTATCTACTGTATATAGTGGTGTTATCGTTCATTGTACAGGAGGAGGTGAGCTGTGATATCACCTATTATGAATGGTGGATCCTATGTTATCTACTGTATATATAGGTATTATCAGTCATTTTACAGGAGGAGGTGAGCTGTAACATCACCTATTGTGAATGGTAGATCCTGTGTTATCTAATGTATATAAAGGTGTTATCAGTAATTGTACAGGAGGAGATGAGCTGTGATATCACCTATTGTGAATGGTGGACCTTGTGGTATCAACTATATAGAGGTGTTATCAGACATTGTACTGGAGGAGGAGGTGAGCTGTGACATCACCTATTGTGAAAAGTGGATCCAGTGTTATCTACTGTATATAGAGGTGTTATCAATCATTGTACAGGAGGAGGAGGTGAGCTGTGATATCACCTATTGTGAATGGTGAACCAGTGTTATCCACTGTATATAGAGGTGTTATCAGTCATTGTACAGGAGGAGGAGGTGAGCTGTGATATCACCTATTGTGAATTGTGGATCCTGTGTCATCAACAGTATATAGAGGTGTTATCAGTCATTGTACAGGGGGAGAAGGTGAGCTGTGATATCATCTTTTGTGAATTGTGAATCCTGTGTTATCTACTGAAAATAGAGGTGTTATCAGACATTGTACAGAAGGAGGAGGGGGTGAGCTGTCACATCACCTATTGTGTATGGTGGATCCTGTGTTATCTACTTTATAGATAGGGGTTTATCACTCATTGTACAGGAGGATGTGAGCTGTGATATCACCTATTGTGAATGGCAGATCCCGTGTTATCTACTGTAAATAGAGGTGTTATCAGTCATTGTATAGGAGGAGGAGGTGAGCTGTGATATCACCTATTGTGAATGGTGGATCCTGTGTTATCTACTGTATATAGAGGTGTTATCAGTCATTGTACAGGAGGAGATGAGCTGTGATATCACCTATTGTGAATGGTGGACCTTGTGGTATCTGCTATACAGAGGTGTTATCACACATTGTACAGGAGGAGGAAGTGAGCTGTGATATCACCTATTGTGAATGGTGGATCCTGTGATATCTACTATATATAGAGGTGTTATCAGTCATTGTACAGGAGGAGGTGAGCTGTGATATCACCTATTCTGAATGGTAGATCCTGTGGTATCTATTGTACATGGAGGTGTTATCAGTCATTGTACAGGAGGAAGGGTGAACTGTGATATCACGTATTGTGAATGGTGAACCAGTGTTATCTACTGTATATAGAGGTGTTATCAGTTATTGTACAGGAGGAGGAGGTGAGCTGTGATATCACCTATTGTGAATGATGGATCCAGTGTTATCTACTGTATATAGTGGTGTTATCGCTCATTTTACAGGAGGAGGTGAGCTGTGATATCACCTATTATGAATGGTGGATCCTATGTTATCTACTGTATATATAGGTATTATCAGTCATTTTACAGGAGGAGGTGAGCTGTGATATCACCTATTGTGAATGGTGGACCTTGTGGTATCAACTATATAGAGGTGTTATCAGACATTGTACTGGAGGAGGAGGTGAGCTGTGACATCACCTATTGTGAAAAGTGGATCCAGTGTTATCTACTGTATATAGAGGTGTTATCAATTATTGTACAGGAGGAGGTGAGCTGTGACATCACTTATTGTGAATGGTGGATACTGTGTTATCTACTGTATATAGAGGTGTTATCAGTCATTGTACAGAATGAGGAGGGGGTGAGCTGTCATATCACCTATTGTGAATGGCAGAATCCTGTGTTACCTACTGTATATAGAGGCATTATCAGTCATTGTACAGGAGGAGGTGAGCTGTGATATCACCTATTGTGAATGGTGGATCCTGGGTTATCTACTGTATATAGAGGTGTTATCAGTCATTGTATAGGAGAAGGAGGTGAGCTGTGATATGACCTATTGTGAATGGTGAATCCTGTGTTATCTATTGTATATAGAGGTGTTATCAGTTATTGTACAGGAGGAGGAGGTGAGCTGTGATATCACCTATTGTGGATGGTGGATCCTATGTTATCTACTGTATATAGAGGTGTTATCAGTCATTGTACAGGAGAAGGTGAGCTGTGATATCACCTATTGTGAATGATGGCTCCTGTGTTATCTACTGTATATAGAGGTGTTATCAGTCATTGTACAGGAGGAGGAGGTGAGCTGTGACATCACTTATTGTGAATGGTGGATACTGTGTTATCTATTGTATATAGAGGTGTTATCAGTCATTGTACAGAATGAGGAGGGGGTAAGCTGTCATATCACCTATTGTGAATGGCAGAATCCTGTGTTACCTACTGTATATAGAGGTGTTATCAGTCATTGTACAGGAGTTGGTGAGCTGTGATATCAGCTATTGTGAATGGTGGATCCTGTGTTATCTACTGTATATAGAGGTGTTATCAGTCATTGTACAGGAGGAGGAGGTGAGCTGTGACATCACCTATTGTGAATGGTGGATCCTGTGTTATCTACTGTATACAGAGGTGGTATCAGTCATTGTACATGAGGAGGAGGTAAGCTGTGATATCACCTATTGTGAATGGCGGATCCTGGGTTATCTACTGTATATAGAGGTGTTATCAGTCATTGTACAGGAGGAGGAGGTGAGCTGTGATATCACCTATTGTGAATGATGGATCCTGTGTTATCTACTGTATACAGAGGTGGTATCAGTCATTGTACAGGAGGAGGAGGTAAGCTGTGATATCACCTATTGTGAATGATGGATCCTGTGTTATCTACTGTATACAGAGGTGTTATCAGTCATTGTACAGGAGGAGGAGGTGAGCTGTGATATCACCTATTGTGAATGGTGGATCCTGTGTCATCTACTGTATATAAAGGTGTTATCAGTCATTGTACAGGAGGAGGAGGTGAGCTGTGATATTACCTATTGTGAATGGCAGATCCTGTGTTACCTACGTGTAGGTTGTATCTTTCATTGTAACGCTTCCTGAAAATAAATGACTGAAGAGAAGTTATCTCTACAGAACAGCAAATTCTTAAAAAAAATGGTAACATTAAAATTTGATTTAAAGTAAAGGTCATTTTTTTTATGACATGTTCCCTTAAAATAGAATTGATCCATCGTCAAAACCTTTACAGACCCAGACATTTCAATCTACTAAAACCGTAAAGATTTATCCTCACTGCTAGGGACCGAGTATCCCCATGTATGTCGCCTTCACATCTAATTCTATTCTGCACCGAGCTCCGACTCCTGATTTATACCATGGGTTCATTGTGCATAATAATATTATTCACAACCACCTTTTAGCTCGGGGCGATAAATCAAGCTTCTTGTTACATTGTTTATTGTAAATATTACAAGTGCAGATTTAATAATTAATGTAACAGCGGCGTTTGCAGCATATGGTAATATTTCATGTAAACAAGAAGTGTTACATTCCACTTTAGCATTGTTACATTCCAGGGGAAAACCTTAAGAAAACGACCGTTCTTAATAATCCCTGGTATGCATGACTGCAGACGATGTCAAATGTGGAGGATTATTCTCTATAAAGTCGGTTCCAGCATTTTCCACTTTAATAAGGTAGAGAAGATTCTCATCCCGTGACTTGAGTGCATCATGGCTTTACCTGCCAACTTTCCAATGGCTTGTATTAATTATAGATAAACCACATTCCCAAGTTAGGAAAGTCCTATTGTCCTTGAAACAAACTGTGTGATTTAATTCTCTGCTCTGAAGTCACATAACACAAAAAGAATGTAATGGCCGGGGGTAGACGGATCATCCGATCACTGGGAACTGCCCAAAGGTCTATGTATGAGGCAACCCGAACTTCTCCCTTAAAGGTCACTGTCACTTGATACATGGTACCCAAACCACAGACTGCAAGTGTGGCACTCCAGAGTCCGGTTGCCACAATGACATTGTCAGCCTCGGGAGGGTGATGCTGTGCTTGGAAGCAAGGAGAGGTATCCACACCAGGTAAGCCACCACACGCAACCACCTTTCCTGACTGCAGACCAGAAGGGGGAGCTCTAACCCAGGTTCAGGGAGCTCCCCTATAAATTCTGGCCTAGGGCGGGGTTAGGCAGTTCAGTTCCTAGGAGGATTGTGAAGATTTCCCATGGACTGGAGCAATGTAAGGCTCGTCCAGGGACAGAGATTAGCCAGCATGGGGGACCCGTCGTAGAGGGTCTGAGGAGGGAGAGGAGTAGGCCTGGGGAGTGGAGCCAGTTACCGGGCTCACCCCAGTGCAGAGCGCCAGAAGCGGACACCGGAGTCCGAGGTTGTGAGGGATTCCAGGCCCAGCAGCCAAAATTGGAGGGCGGGAGATTCCAAGTCTCCCATCCACACCAACAGCCAGGAGACACAGCAGCACCAGAGAGCTCAGGGACAGTGGCCAGAGCAGTGATACCCAGGAAGGGCTCGAGCTGCCTGCCATACGAGTGAAAGACTTTATGCAGGAGGAAATGGCTCGCAGCTTAGCTACAGGCAGCTAGGACCTGCCAAGAGTAGCGCAACAGGGAGGCCTCAGAACTCCGGTTGAGGGCATCCCCAACTTGCTTCCAGGCCACCTGGATTCCCAACATCTCTTGTGGACGGTACCCTGAATTAAACCTGCTGCTACTACCAGTAAAGGTAATGGAGACTTCAATCTGTGTGTCTGTTGGTTATTCCGCGCCCTCAGTCCTGCACCCCCAACGGCCTTCCACCATCATGGACTTTCATTGTTGCCCTGGGGATCCGTTCCACCTGTGGAGAGTGAAACCACCACCGCTGCACCCCCATCACACCCAGAGGTCCTGCACTGCAGCAACGGCAACTAATAGCCGAATACCACGGTTGATGTCACCACAACCATCCCTAATTCACTACCCCCAGCACTTTTAACTCGACACCTGGGGCAACGGAGTCGGGCTTTCAACCCCTGTGACTCCCCCGGAAGCATCAAATGTCCGTTTCTGAGGACTCCATGGCCCTGGGGAGTGCCACAAGAGTTGGAGCCTGGCTGCACAATTGTAAGCAGGTATATTTTCCTGTGAAATGCGCTGAAATTTCAGAAAAAATAGAGTCATGGGTGATAATAGACAAAAGGATTAGGTAGCAGGAGGGCAGTGACAGGCAAAAGACAATCAGGAAAACTAGTCTGATCCTTAGACTGGAGGTCCCTAGCTGACCCTGTTCCCAGAAGTCATTATAAAGGTGAGGATGTCTAGGCTGCAACGTTGCCCTGCTACTCACCAGCCCTAGACTTTAACCCCCTCATCTCCACCCAGGGACCGGGTTAATCACTGCAACTCCAGACAGATGGCAATCTCGACAAAGCTACAAACTAAAGGCTTCAGCAGAACAGCACATGGCATCTACACAGCACACTGTCTTTGCAGAGAATGAGCTCTTTCAATGACACCAGTTGATGGGTAATGGGATTATTTAAATCCTGGGGGAGTGGACAATAGCATCAACTGACACACACAGCAGCAGCTCACCTGGAGAGCCACAGAAGTTCATAGACTAAAGGAAATGAACTCCATTTAACTACTACAAAGTAAGTCTACAGACAGACAGTCTACACATGACATAAACTACTGCAGAGCAATTCACAGAGACTGCAGAGGAGTCTACACGCGACACAGCCAGCGTGCTTGTTATGGTTTCATATAATCATAGAGTGGAAGAGTTGGAAGGGACCTCAAAGGCCATCGGGGTCCAACTTTCTGTGAGTGCAGGTTTTCCTAAATCATCCCAGCTATGTTTATCCAGCCTCTGTTTGATGGCTTCCATTGAAGGAGAGCTCACAACATCTCGTGGCACCAATGATATTTACATCATGCACTGTCTATCAGTAACCTGGTTTTTAAAAAAATCCATGTAATTTCAGGGGTGCTTCACCTACAAACGCTTTAAAGACTGTGCTCCCCGTGTGTGTGCTAGGTTATTTATATTAGAAAAGCACTTTAAATGCTTAGGTTTTTGTATTAAGTACTTACATTCAGTCATCAGGATGGTGCTTCAGCTGGCATCAATAAAGTCAATCCAGTTCAATCATGAAGTCATTAAAATGCTTCTTCCCCCCCACACACACACACATTGCCGTGACTGTGTTGACATCACGGCAATCTCTCCTGTAATTCCGCGCTTGCACAGTTACTAGCCATGGCTCGGGCATGTGCACCGCATCTGGGTGTACAGTGGAGAAAATAAGTATTTGATCCTTTGTTGATTTTGTAAGTTTTCCCACTGACAAAGACATGAACAGCCTATAATTTTAAGGGTAGGTTAATTTTAACAGTGAGAGAATAACAAAAATAAAATTCAGAAAATCAAATTGTCTTAGTTATGTAAATGTATTTGCATTTTGCAGAAAGAAATAAGTATTTGATCCCTCTGGCAAACATGTCTTAATACTTGGTTGCAAATCCCTTGTTGGCAGCACAGCAGTCAGACGTTTCTTATAGTTGATGATGAGTTTTGCACACACGTCAGGAGGAATTTTGTTCCACTCCTCTTTGCAGATCATCTCTAAATCATTAAAGGTACCTTTACACGCCGCGACGGCAGGCTGGATACATCCCGCTACTTCACGTGCACGAGCACGCTCAAACGGTTACAAACGGTCAACGCACCCTCTTTACACGCCGCCACAAGGTGCGCTACGCTACGCTACATCTATAGCTAGCTACATCGCCGGGTGTCTCAAGTAGCCAGCTGTAGCTCATTTACACACCGCTATAACCAGCTACTATGGGCGTACCTGGTGCAGCAGGGCCAGCACATAGGCGTGCCACAATTGTGGATTACGAGCCGTCCGTACGCTGATAGGACGAAGCAATAACATCCTGATTGGGCAGGCAACGCAGGAGGCTGAGTAATACAGCACGCTCGAGCGATTGTGTAGTGTGACTCGTCAGCTCCTTAAATATGCCTCCCTATGCAGCGACTACCAATCGCAACGCAGGAGCTTCCTCCAATGATCGCTGAAGGGGGCGCGGTAACACGGAGCCAGGGTCACGCCTTAGCTACATTGCAGGCTGTCCCGAGTTCCCTTCCGTTGCTTCTTTACACGCCGATACAGCTCGCTACCATCGGCGTTGTAGCCATCAGTTTTCGAGCAGAGCTAGGAAACAGATGTATCCGTTGCCGGCTGTATCGTCACGTCTTCAGACGCCGCTACGACGGGCTACATTGGCGCTACAAGCTACATTTGTAGCCTGTAGCGGGATGTATCCAGCCTGCCGTCGCGGCGTGTAAAGGTACCTTTAGAGTTTGAGGCTGTTGCTTGGCAACTCGGAGCTTCATCTCCCTCCATATGGAGGGAGATTGGCTAGAGGGAGTTTTCTATGGGATTAAGGTCTGGAGATTGGCTAGGCTACTGCATGACCTTAATGTGCTTCTTTTTGAGCCACTCCTTTGTTGCCTTGGCTGTATGTTTTGGGTCATTGTTGTGGTGGACAAACCAGCCACAACCTATTTTTAATGTCCTGGTGGAGGGAAGGAGGTTGTCACTCAGGATTTTATAATACATGGCTCTATCCATTGTCCCATTGATGTGGTGAAGTAGTCCTATGCCCTTAGCAGAGAAACACCCTCAAAACATAATGTTTCCCCCACCAAGCTAAAATTTGAGGATGGTGTTCTTTGGGTCATAGGCAGCATTTCTCTTCCTCCAAACACGACAAGTTGTGTTAATGTCAAAGAGCTTAATTTTTGTCTCATCTGACCACAGCACCTTCTCCCAATCACTCTCATAATCACCAAGGTGTTCATTGGCAAACATCAGACGGGCTCACATGTGCCTTCTTGAGCAGTGGGACTTTAGGCCCCGTTACACGGTACGATATCGTGAATGATATCGCTGAAACATCACAGGTTTGGAGTTGTTCAAACGACATCGTTAGTACGTCGTTGCGTGTGACACCGAGATACAACTACGATAAATCGTTGGATCGTTGATCGCAGATTTGAGAACATGTTCTCAAATCAGACGATCCTCGATCAGCCAATCTGCTGCATCGTTCTGTGTGACACTGCGATAACGATGTCTTTGACGACTTCCCCTATTCACAACAGTGAACATGTATCGCTGGGTTGTGCGAACGACAGCTGCTCGCTACATCATTGGTGCATCGTGCATGATATCTATACGTGTGACATCTCACCAACTATGTCAAAAAGGTGTCCTAACAACCACCTGCCCATGAGATTGTTGGTGATATCGTTTCAACATTGAAGCGTGTAACGGTACCTTTTGCGGTACTGCAGGATTTTAATCCATTATGGCCTAATATGTTACCAATGGTTTTCTTGGTGATAGTGGTCCCAGCTGCCTTGGGATCATTAACAAGTTCCCCCATGTAGTGTTAGGCTGATCTCTCACCTTCCTCATGATCCTGGATACCGCACGAGGTGAGATTTTGCATGGAGCCCCAGATCAATGTGGATTGACCTCATTTAGTATTTCTTCCATTTTCTTACTATTGCACCAACAGTTGTCTCCGTCTCACCCAGCATCTTACTTATGGCTTTTAACCCATTCCAGTCTAGTGCAGGTCTAGGATCTTTTCCCTGACATCCTTAGAAAGCTCTTTGGTCTTGCCCATGTTGTAGAGGTTAGAGGTGACTGATTGAGTGTGTGGACAGGAGTCTTTTATACAGGTGACAATATAAGACAGCTGTGTGTAATGCAGGTAATGAGATGTGTGGCACCCCATGGGTTAATGTGCCACAATAACATCACATGGGTTCTCTCCCCACTACAAACTGACAAACACTAGCACCTCTGGGCCAAGAGGGGGAGCACAACCTGCTTCCTTATATACTCTTGCCCATGAGGAAGGAGCTCAGTTCAGCTCGGAGCAGGGCTGTGAAGAGGACAGAGAGCAGAGTTAGCTCAGTGCAGACCTAGCAAGGGTCAGAGGAACAGGAGAACTACAGACTGAGGAACACATCTGGGAGCTGGAGTGATACCTTCACCTGCCCCAGAAGAACGCACAGAACGGACACCGGATCCGGTACTGTGTCTGGCACCCACAGCACAGTGAATCCAGGAACAGTGGGATCTCTAGATGCCCCTAGTACCAGAGCAAAGCAACACGGAGGGGTCAGCACAGCAGAGAGTGGTACCAGCAGAATACAGAGAGAGAGACGTGAGGAATCCCAGCAGCTCAGCTAATAGCAGCAGCCAGGACACACACACAGTGCAGCATAAGGACGCTGACGACCCCGGACAGGGTGGGAAGAGAGCTCAGCCCCATTACAGACTCCGTGGACTATAACCTGCAGTAACATCAGTAGTAAAGCCTTGGAAAACAGCAAAACTGTGAGTCTGTGTATTGATTGCGACCTTTGCTCCAGATTCAGCACAGAGAGCTTCCCCTGCTACAAGCCTGTCAGCTCTGCAGCCTCAGAAGAGAAGGAGAAGTGCACCAGTGTCTACCAAACGTGAGTGTGTGTCCTTTAACCCCGTCTCCACCATCTATAACCCCAATAGACCTTAACCCTTACTGCACCGGGGGATACAGTTCTTCCCACTGGAACTACACCATCTCCGCTGCCATCACATCACCCCCGGAGGTTCTGCGGCAGCGGCGGCCCCCATCACTGGCCGCAACAAGTGGGTGGCGTCACCCGTGACAAATCCCCTTGTAAATATTCCCCATCTTATTGTGCGGGCCCAGGGACACGGTCCGGACCAAGCCACCCGTGACTTCCCCGGCACCGACCGGTCCGGTACCGAATACCCCCGTCCCGTGGGGGCTCCACAGATGATTAGGAGCATCTAACTGGTCTGCAGGAATATTAACAAAAATGACTGGCACACCTGTAAGTGAAGGTGCTAGCAAGAAAAAAACATTGTATACGAGTATTCCGCTGCACACTACACATTATAAGGTATAAGTATACAAGGTATAGAATAATGGCTAAAAGTGAATAAAGCTAGTGCAAATTTGGATAAGGAGAATGCAGGAACGGCTAAGGATATACACTGGAAAAAATGAGAATTTTAGTCAATGTAATGGTACCTTTACACGCCACTACCGAAAGTTAGAAACCACAGGGTATCGCACACGCGCATTTCAACGGTTCCTAACGGTACCTGATACCGCAATTACACGCCGCTACAAGGTGCTCCACCTATTTTCGATCCCTGGAAGTACCGACGGGTGCCGCAGGTTACCTTCTGTGGAGCACCTTCCCTGATTTACACGCCGCTACCACAAGGGAATCTGGGCGTACATATTGTGCGCCGTAACTACATAGGCGTGACAGAGTTGTGTATTACGCGACGCTCGTACGGTGATTGGACAATGCAATAACATCATGATTGGCCAGCCAGCGCAGGAAGGCTGCCTAATACATGACGCTATAGCAAATGTGTAGTGACTGGTCAGATCGTTAAATAAGCCGCCCTGTACAGGGACAGCCAATGGGTACACAGTAGCCCCCACCAATGATATCTGATGGGGCGTGGTATGCATGACGCTGTAGCATGCCCCAGGTAACTCAAATACTGTGCCTGTGCCCCGATTACACGCCGCTACCATAGGGGTTATACCTGCTTGTTTTTGAGCAAGGCTGAAAGACAGGTGTCCAAAGAGACACGAAGGTGCTACCTGAATTACATGCCACAACCTCGCTGTGTTTTTAAGGTAAAAGGTAGAATTGTCTCCGACACCCGGTGGTTTCTAACTTTCGGTAGCGGCGTGTAAAGGTACCATAATACATTACAAGTGAGCCCGATAACCAGCGTTATAGCCATTATGCTATACCTTGCATACTTATCTACTATATAATCTCCTAATCGTGTCTGTCTGATGCCGAAATCATGCGCCAGCGCTCATTGGCTGCCACGGCAACCAATGAGCGCCGCATATGCAAAAAGCCGCGCGCATTCAAAATGAGAAGATTATATAGTAGCTGTAACCTGTCGACAGCGACGCATAGCATCGCTGTCGCCAGGCTACATGTACGGCCGCGCGCGACCCCTGGCACCGGCTACGGTACCCGCCAACTTCAGTACCCGCCACCTCCCTCCTCGCCTCCCTCCAAGCCTCCCTCCTCGCCTCCCCCCTCGCCTCCAGTGTTCTCACCCATTTTACAGTGGTCATGTGACAGGGCGGACTGATGTGACGTCACACAGCCCGCCCTGTCACATGTCCGCTGTACACACACAGTGTGATGCTGCGGGTGAGAACAGAGGGGGGCGAGGGGGATCCTGACCCCCCCCTGCATCCATCCTTCCCCCACCTGGCTCCATCCTGCCCTCCCCCGCTTCCATCCTGCCACCCCCCACCTGGCTCCATCCTGTTTCCCCCCCCCCCGGCTCCATCCTGCCCCGGTTGCTCCGTCCTGCCCCGGTTCCTCCGTCCGGCCCCGCTCGCTCCGTCCTTGCCCTCTCGCTCCATCCTGGCTCTCTCACTCAATCCTGCCCCACTCGCTCCATCCTGCCCCACCGCATCTATCCTGCCCCCCTGAATCTTTCCTGCCCCCCGCATCCATCCTGCCTCCCCGCATCCATCCTGCCCACCCCGCATCAATCCTGCCCCCCCCGTATCCATCCTGCCCTGCCGCATCCATCCTGCTCCCCCCATCCTGCCCCCCGCCACCATCCTGCCCCCCGCCACCATCCTGCCCCGCCGGCTCCTTCCGGCCCCCTGGCTCCATCCTGCTCCCCCGGCTCCATTCTGCTTCCCCGGCTCCATCATGCCCCCCCCCCCGCATCCATCCTGCCCCCCTGCTTCCATACTGCCCCCCCGCCTCCATCCTGCCCCCCCTGCTTCCATACTGCTCCCCCGCCTCCATCCTGCCCCCTCGGCTCCATCCTGCACCCTTGGCTCAATCCTGCCCCGCTCGTTCCATCCTGCCCTTCCCCCCTTCACCATCCTGCCCCTCTGCTCCATCCTGCCTCCTCGGCAGTTAGAGGTCATGTGACCGATTAGCTGATCGGTTTCCCAGGCAACGACAGGTCCTAAAGGCCTGTAGTAGCTAGAAGACGGAGGTTTAGCGAGCCGGCGTACTGAGGATTTTTTTATTTTTACTTTTACTGTGAAGGAACGGGGGCGGAGTATCACCATATACTATAGTGCTGCTATACATGTGGTGTAATGTACGGCCATATACTATAGTGCTGCTATACATGTGCTGTAATGTACCACCATATACCATAGCGCTGCTTCACATGTACTGTAATGTACCACCATGTACTATAGTGCTGCTATACATGTGGTGTAATGTACTGCCATATACCATAGCGCTGCTATACATGTACTGTATTGTACGGCCATATACTATAATGCTGCTATACATGTGCTGTCATGTACCGCCATATACCATAGCGCTGCTATACATGTACTATAAAGTACCGCCATATACTATAGAGCTGCTATACATGCACTGTAATGTACCGCCATTTACTATAGCGTTACTATACATGTACTGTAATGTACCGCCATATACCATAGTGCTGCTATACATGTAAAGTAATGTACCGCCATATACTATAGTGCTGCTATACATGTACTGTAATGTACCGCCATATACCATAGTGCTGCTATACATGTAATGTAATATACCGCCATATACCATTGCGCTGCTATACATGTACTGTAATGTACCGCCATATACCATAGCGCTGCTATACATGTGCTGTAATGTACCGCCATATACTATAGTGCTGATATACATGCTCTGTAATGTACCGCCATATACTATAGTGCTGCTATACATGTACTGTAATGTACCGCCATATACCATAGCGCTGCTATACATGTGCTGTAATGTACCGCCATATACTATAGTGCTGCTATACATGTGCTATAATGTAACGCCATATACTATAGCGCTGCTATACATGTACTGTAATGTACCACCATATACTATAGTGCTGCTATACATGTACTGTAATGTACCGCCATATCCATAGCACTGCTATACATGTGCTGTAATGTACTGCCATATACTATAGTGCTGCTATACATGTGCTGTAATGTACCGCCATATACCATAGCATGTCAACTACATACATATTCTAGAACACCCGATGCGTTAGAATCGGGCCACCATCTATAGTATCTTATACCTGGCCTGTAGGAGCCAGAACTCCTAATGGTTGGTAGGGGATCAAATACTTATTTCTCTCTGCAAAATGCAAATACATTTATATAATTTAGACAATACGATTTTCAGAATTTTTATTTTTGATATAAAAATAATCTACCCTTAAAATTATAGACTGTTCATGTCTTTGTCAATGGGCAAACTTACAAAATCATCAAGGGATCAAATACTTACCGTATATACTCGCGTATAAGCCGAGTTTTTCAGCCCAAAAATTGGGCTGAAAAGTACCCTCCTCGGCTTATACGCGAGTCAGTGCGGGGGCTGCTGTATACAGCGGTATAAGGCAGCCCCCGCATCCCCAGTAATGCAGGGCTCCCCCCCTCATGCTCCGGTCACCTGTAAAGCAAATTATACTTATCATTGTCCCGCTGTCCGCGCCCGCCGCTGCCGACATCGCGATCCTCCATCTTCATGCGTCTTCTTCCTGTTTCTGTGCGCGTCGCAGGCAATGACGTCATTACCGCCGACGAGCACAGGAAACAGGAAGAAGACGCATGAAGATGGAGGATCGGGATGTCGGCAGATGCGGGCGCGGACGGCAGCGAGACAATGATAAGTATAATTTGCTTTACAGGTGACCGGAGCATGAGGGGGGGGCCCTGCATTACTGGGGCTGCCTGTATACTACCACTGGGGCTGCTGTATATAGGGGCTGCTGTATGGGGCTGCTGTATATAGGGGCTGCAACACCACTGGGGCTGCAATACCACTGGGGCTGCTGTATATAGGGGCTGCTGTATACACCACTGGGGCTGCAATACCACTGGGGCTGCTGTATATAGGGGCTGCAATACCACTGGGGCTGCAATACCACTGGGGCTGCTGTATATAGGGGCTGTAATACCACTGGGGCTGCAATACCACTGGGGCTGCTGTATATAGGGGCTGCTGTATACACCACTGGGGCTGCAATACCACTGGGGCTGCTGTATATAGGGGCTGCAACACCACTGGGGCTGCAATACCACTGGGGCTGCTGTATATAGGGGCTGCTGTATACACCACTGGGGCTGCATTACCACTGGGGCTGCTGTATATAGGGGCTGCAATACCACTGGGGCCTGCTGTATATCATAATGCTGGGGCCTGTATACCACTGCTGGGGGCTGTATACCTGTGCTGGGGTCCACCCTCGGTTTATACGCGAATCAATAGATTTTCCCAGGTTTTGGGGGCAAAAGTAGGGGGGTCGGCTTATACACGGGTCGGCTTATACACGAGTATATACGGTATTTCCCCCACTGTATATCTCCAAATTAATTTGCGATGTGCACATCTACGGACCTTCTGATGTCACGTAGAGTACGTCCCTGTTACTGCTGTCAATGTCCTCCTGTGGCTCCGTGCGCTCCTTTCCCGGAGTATGTGCACACATTGCAAGTGAACCTAGAGACATACACCGAGATTCAGTGAACGTGTCCGGGCCACGGCTAGTAACGGCACAGCACGGGATTACAGGGGAGATTGCTGTTATGTCAATGCAGGGGGCATGACTGCAATTAAAAACTGCATGATTGAAGTGGATTGATGTGACTGTAGCTGAAGCACCACCATGATGACTGAACGTGCAGGTACCTAATGCAAACCCATAAGCACTTCAAGTGTTTTTTATGATAAATACATGAATTTCTGTTTTGTAAACCAGATTACTGATCCACAATGTATAATGTAACATGACAGGTTTCCTTTAAGTCTCCTCACAGCCTTCTCTTTTGCAAACTAAACTAAATTACATTAAACTAAACAGCATGAATCAAGTGACAGATTCCATTTCATTCAATTTATTAACCAACATAAAAAAATCAAATCTCTATGTGTGGACAAAGGGCAATTCATCTTTAAAGCAAACCAGTTGTATAGAGCTGGAGGAGCTGAGCAGATGGACATATAGATTTGTAAAATACATATATAATGTGATTTAGTACTTATTCAATTATATTGATGCTCATTTACAGTTTAGGAGTCCAGTGGGCAGGTACTATTACTAAGACCGCCTACCAGACTCATACAACAGAGTAAACAGGAATTTTATTTAATAACTCAGCTGATCATTATCAAGGATGCCTGTGTTCACTCATCATGGATAAACCTGCCATGTAGTTGTATTGAACATAACTTGTGTGAATCCACCATTAATGAGAAGCTTTGTCTCTTTCTTTGGATTTCAAGTGCCCGGGCTGGAGCAGTTACACGGCCTGCCTGTGAGATGGGAGCTGTCAGTACTGAGATGGAAACTGTAAATGTGTTCGTGGGTAGTGATGAGTGGACCAGTGGATCCCATCTATTTTTTATAACCAGCTAAGGTAAAGCAGACAGCTGAGGGTTGCAACCCATAGCTATCTGATTTACCTGTGCTGATTATCAAAAATAGGGAGGAGCCCATGCTGGGTTTTTTTAAAGGGACACTATCAGGTCATTTTTCAGTGTGATACTAATATTACCCTTGAATAGGGCCTGGGCAGACCTTTTAAAAACGTAAAATCATTATTCTACCCTTTGTAGTTTCCATGTTATAAGCATTTTCACACTCTACATGGAGCTCCTGCATTAGTCGTCTCCATTATATTGACAGCCGAATAGTCCAGCTGCTGTATAATTGTTATTTAAATATCCACACCCACCAAGCTGGTGTTCTGTCCCTCCTCTGTGCTCTGTGCTGGGGAAGTGTAGTGTGCTGCACTGTGTGTTATCTGTAAGATTTCTATTATGTTAAGGTTGGTTTTCCTGCAGACATGTAATGTGTGTATCTGAGGAGCAAATGATCAAATGTTCTTATAATCACATAGAAATATCTCAGACTGCACACACTACACGCATTCCTCAGATTCAGACAATGATGATCTCTAAAGGTACCGTCACACAGGGAGATATCGCCGGCGATATTGCCGGGGATCGCGGGAGCGCGCATCCCTGACAACATCGCCGGTGAGATGTCACACTGAGCAACTTACCGGCGATGTCGCCGGCTAGTTGCCGCGGCTATCGCTCGCTGGGTTGCCCAGCAACCCAGCAAGCGATCACTCGCAATGTTAGATATAGGCGGAATCGCCCGTAACATTGCAGGTTGCCGCGTTACGCAGGGCGATCAGGCAGGATCGCCTGAACAACATCGCCAGGTTTCCCAACATTGTTGGGAAACCTGGCGATGTGACTCAGGCGATTCATCACCTGATTATCGCCCTGTCACACGCGGCAATTCGCCGGCGATGTCGCCGCAACCTGGCCACGCCCCTCGGTTGCCGGCAACATCGCCGGCGATATCTCCCCGTGTGACGGTACCTTAAGAGCACACACCTTCTCCCCCCCTTCTTTATGCTCTGCAATGAGACACCCAGCATAACAGTTCTCAGAAAGGCAGGACTGCGTAGTGATGCATGAATATTCATTCCTTGGGGAGTGGGCAGCAGAGAGCTCACTGTGATTGACAGATGGAATGAATCTTTTATTCTAAAATTTACAGAGGATAGGAGGGAAGCATAAATAATAGAAATACATGAATAGATAGAGCTTACGGAAAGGAGTTAAAAAATGATAGCAGTTACATGTGGATTTTTGACCTGACAGATTCCCTTTAAATCTTTATTAGTCACAGTAGCATACAACATGCATCTTTTGCATGCAGTAAAGGTTGCTGTTTGGCTGTGTTGCAGCTGTGGAGGAATACACTGTGGGGCATTATACAGTGTTTTTACTTTTGTTGGCATTATACTTTATGGTGTAATAAAAGGGGAATCTATGGGATTCAATAGGAGAATTACTTTGTAAGGGCTGTAAAGTTGTGAAATATGTTCTTAAGTGACCCAGGTGAAAATTAATGAATGGGGGTGCCATTACAACTTCTGCTAAGGGGCCCTATGATTTCTTAGTACACTCCTTATGCTTGGATATAACTTGCTTGCACCACGTTCATCTTCACTGCTCTTAAAATCAAGTCAGGAATGAGTACATACTGTATAGTAGCACTCAGTATTTAGTTATACCTGGCTATATGATAAGCCCAGATGTGTGTATCCATAGTATGGAGATGTGTAAGAAATATCCATTAAGACCCATAATAAGACGTAGTAAGTGGCAGATTTGTGCGATTCAACACTAGGCATCATAATGACCAGGGCGGGACAGTCTGAGCCCTATCATTCAGGCGGCAAGAGGCAGGGGGAGCGGCTGTGCAGAAGGGGGCGGCTCCTTATGCACACAGCGTCCCCCTGTCATGGCGCCGGCGGCTCAGGGCAGGTAAGAGCCACCGAGCGTCGACCCGCCGGAGCCCAGCTGAAGGGGCGGCAGTGCTGGGCTCTGTCAGCACCCCCCCCCCCCCGGTCATCAGCCTGCGGCTCAGGCGGCAGTGGGGCTTGGTGCACCCATGATAATGACCTATATATATAAGGTCCATGCAGGCCTTCCCGTCACATCTGAGGAATCCTACAGACCTTCACGTAATGTAGACCTTGAATGGGTATTGAAACTTCAGACATTTATGATGTATCCACCTCTGGAATATCATTATAAAAGTGACACCATATGTGACAACACAATGTTTGCTCAGACACCATTCATCAAAGCAAACACAGTGATCAGCATTACATAGTATGAGACTAATTGGAATGTTTATCCTAAAGATGAGACCAACAGATCAGACAATTATCGAATGCTGTGAATGCAAACAGTGTCAACAGTCCTTAACCCCTTCACCACCAGGCGATTTTTAGTTTTTCATTTTCGTTGTTTGCTCCCTGCTTCCAAGAGCCATAACTTTTATTTTCCCATCAATATAGACATATGAGGGCTTGTTTTTTGTGGGACGAGTTGTACTTTCAGATGCAATCATTTATTTCACCATACAGTGTACAGGTAGATGGGAAAAATCCAAATGTGGTGAAATTGCAAAAAAAAGTGCAATTACATGTTTGTTTTTTGGGTTTTGTATTCGCCACGATCACTATATGGTAAAACTGACATGTTAGTATGATGCCTCGGGTCATTACAAGTTCGTAGATACCAAACATGTATACTTTACTGTTATCTAGGTGGTGAAAAAAAAATCTGAAGTTTGAAAAAAAAGAATAGCGCTTTTTGCGCCATGTTCCATGACCTGTAGAGTTCTCATTTTTCAGGATCTGGGGCTGGGTGATGGCTTGTTTTTTGCGTCTTGACCTGACGTTTCTAATGATACCATTTTTGGGTGGATGCGCTGTTTTTATCTCCCGTTTTTGCATTTTATAGCAATGTTGTGGCAGCCAAAAAAAGTAATTTTTGGAGTTTGGACCTTTTTTCCATTACGCCGTTTACGGCTCTCATTAATTGATTTTATATCTTGATAGATCAGGCATTTCTGAACACGGCGATACCAAACGTGTATTTTTTAAAATTTTTTTAATACTTTTATTTTGAATGGTTGAACTTTTATGTTTTTTTCATGTTTGTGAAAACTTTATCTATTCATTCATCATTTTACATAGCCTCATAGGCCGCCACAGTGCTTCACCATCCAATGGCTTGTGATAGGTCCCGATGAGCTGCAGCACATCAGGACCTGTCACAAATACGCACTGTGAGTGGTTGGCAGCACTTGCCAACCACTCACAGGAAGCGACCCCTGATGGCTTCCGGGGTCTCGACAGGGTCCCGGGCTGTCACGTGAGTGCCGGAGATCTTGCAATATTATCACAGGAAATCCGGTGCAGGCGGGGAATGGCGCGTTCCCCTTTTCAGCGGTTTTGGATCCTGCTGTCAGTGAATGACAGCGGGATCCATGGGGTTAACAGCACCGATCAGATCCCGGATCCGATCGGTGCTGGAAGCCCGCAATCTCAACTGATGAGATCAGCTGGGATGTAGGGTGTTTGATGTGAGCACCGCACCGGAGCTCACATCAAACACCGGGACCTGACCCTTGATGTTGTATTACATCAAGGGTTGGGAAGGGGTCAAAGAAAACCCAACACCAGTTTTTTCACATGTAAGGTGTGGCCGCAGACCAGTACGGCCTTATATGCAATGTTCTAGAATACTGTATATAAGTCCCCATGTAAATCTAATTAATGTAAAAAAAAATGGAGCTTTTATTATACTCACCTACTGGGTGGTCTGGTTCTATGGGTGTTGCCGGTCTCAGTCCGGTGCCACCTCTCTTCTTGTGATTGTCGTCCTCCTCCTCTCCTTCGTTCAGGTGACGGATCATCTACACAGTGTCCTCAATTACGCAACTATGCATGCACACTTATCTCTGCCCTACTAGGGGAGGAGCAAAGTACTGTGCGGCGAAAAGTCAAAGAACACCCAAGTAGTGCGCATGCGTGAGCAATCTTTGACATTTTCCTGTAGAAATGGAGTACACTGTGTAGATAATTTAGGATGTGTCGCCACTAGAAGCAGAGAAGAGGACGAACATTCACAGGAAGAAAGGAGGCAGCAGACCGAGACCAATGACACCCAACAGACTGGGCTGCCCTCAGCTGAGCATAATAAAAGCTCCTTTTATCTTATACAGATCGGCTTGGGGACTTATATATACTTATATATAGTATTTTAGTATGCTGTATATAAGGGCTTACTGGTTGTGGACGCAGTTTATAAGAAAAAAACTAGTGTTGGTTTCACTTTAAAGATATTTAGCATGATGAACTGACAGTACACTGTGTGTCCTCAGATATCCTTTTAGTTTGTCAGTTTGCAGAATTCTGATTTCAGCTCTAGATGTATTCACAATATTATGTGTCGAGCAATTTGCAAAGTTACTGAAACTTTTTGTATATGGAGATGCAGGGCCCCTAAGGGTCTGGGATACTGAGATCTCAGGCGTTTGGGTACAGTGGGTGTCACGGGTAGTCGGTGCCCGAGCCTGTGCCCTTGGGGTGACAACAAAAAGGGATATTTACATGGCGTAAAAGTTTATAGATAAATGTCATAATGCCACCTGTAGATCCAGTGATGGCACTGGCCCTGCTGCAGACCTCCGGGGGGATAGATGGCAGCAAGATGTTGCAGCTCCCTACAGGTAGAGCAGGGTCCCCCGAGGAAGTGTAGTGTGATGATAGGAATTGGGCAGCGCCGTCTCTGCTGTGAGACTAGAATGTCACAGTTTACCAGGAAGGAAACACAGACACTTGCTTGCTCTGCACGGGTCTTTACTCCACTAATCTGCAGTTTACAGGGTATGTGGTTTTTACAGCCAGGGTAGTGGACTGGGTGGTCCTGGCAGTAGGCAATGTCTGTCCGAAGCTCCAGCTATGTTCCTTCCTTTCTCTTTCTCTGTCCTACCTCTGTGTACTCCTTCTTCCGCACTCCTTCTTCCTCGCGCTGCCCAGCACAAAACCTGCTTACTACCAGGCCTGTTGGGTGATATGGGACACCCTTCTTCTCTCTAAGGAGCCCAACCCAGTTTGGTGCCTCTGGTGGGGACCGTGCGTAGGTCGGGCTGGATCGTGCTCCTAAGAAGCATCGACAACGCCGTTATTTGCAGCTCAGGGATCTCTCTGCATCGCTTCAGAGCCGGTACCCAGCTTTGGACTGGGCGAGGATATTCCGTTACCCTCTATCCGCCCCTCTCTGTCTGGGCCAACAAGTTGAGGTGCCCTCCCCATTACTTCTTCTTGTCCTCTCTCACTCTCCAGTTCTTGTGTGTTTCCTGCTCTGTTCCCACTCATTATATACCCTAGCTCACCTCCCACTGGGACCAGTTACCCTGGTAATGGGCTGTCCAATTGGCCCCCTGTCTCTAGGTGTATGTGTGTGGTGGGGAGCTTCAGAATTCCATTACCCCCTACCAGGACAAGAACACTGCACTTCTGTTCGGGATGCAGTACCCTTTTATAGCGCGCTGACCAGAGAGGCGCTACACATTCCATATAGTCCAAAAGTGGAATTATAATTTGGAGGGAATTAATGACGTATCCGCAGGGTGCGAATATTGGACGTACCAAATCCCTTCTTGTGTTACATAACCTGCAAAAAATACAACTTGTAAAATAAATGCACAACATCCGCCCCACTTATTCCAACTCAAACATGAAGGCAAATTAAGGACTTGAAAATCACCGTCACCATCTTCTCTATGTCAGGAAATAAGGTAACTCTACAATCTTGAGTGTGTGCCACTTCTTTTGGATTTATGGGAAGTCCATATATATATATTGCCAGTATGATTAGTAATAGCTGCAGCAACAAATCTGGAAAGGAAACCAAATTAATTATTTTAAGGTGATCAATAATTTCTCACTTCATCACTCGTCATATTTTATATATTACGGCAAAGCCAATAAAGCAAGGAGAATAGGCCAAGTTTTATGAAGCTCTTATTCTTATTAATATTGTGATCTGAATAAGACTATAGTTGTGGCTAATTGGGCATTAGTGACTATTAACTGTGCAAGACATGACTGTGGGCCCCAGAGACTCACATTAAAGCATACTTATTTAAAAATTGAAAAAAACCTTTTGACTTGTTGTAATGATGTATTAAAAGTTTTCATTGTTGGGGGATCGGGTGTTGGATCAATTAGCTCCTTGAAGAGTAAAATACAGATTCATGGGGACCAGAATGACCATAAATCCTCTACCTTAATGGGGAGACAATATCGGTATTTACATCAGAAGGGTTCCCCAGAGGAGTAAGCTGTTGGCGACTGCAGGGCATCTTCTTTGAAGTATACCCACATGTTCCTTTTCTTACAGTCCATCATTCCTGCAGACATTCGGCTTGGCTGGCATTGTTGGAGTTGGTCTACCTCCTCATTGTAGGACTGCATTATCAGTGCAGTTTCCAATGTTAAAAGTGCAGTGCTGCAACAGGACCTTTGGTCATGTGACTATCATGGAACCAAAGGTCCTGCACTCTGCGGATATCTAGAAGAACTGGTGGAATAAAATACATTATTCTCAGCAGCATATTGCTTGGTGTAAAAAGGAGATGTGCTACTGATAACATAATATTGTAGGGGAAAAGAATTATCTATTGGCCATCATCCTGTTCTCACCATTTTTCCCTCAGTGCGTAATGAAGTTAATAAATAAACGCTGACAACTTCAATGTAGTTGATGGCACTTATTTAATGGCCACTTTACACGTCCCAACATCGTTTCGATATTGGATACAACTGCGCGGGAGCGCACACTTTTTTTGCGGAAATCCAAGTTCGCATAGGAGCTGTCACACAGGGAGATATCAGCAGGCAAAACAACTGCGATGTATACGCCCC
Source organism: Allobates femoralis (assembly GCA_033576535.1). Classification (NCBI taxonomy): domain Eukaryota; kingdom Metazoa; phylum Chordata; class Amphibia; order Anura; family Aromobatidae; genus Allobates; species Allobates femoralis. The sequence continues at coordinate 700,276,573 of JARQOC010000002.1, read as the reverse complement.
CTTGTACGCGCGAACCAGAAACGACCATTAACATGGGAGGGAATAGGGGAAGTTACACTCCAAGTTGGCGTTGGGCTGTCACACAGCACGATCCTGCCAGATCGTCCATCCAATATCGGGCAGTTGGAGAGTCTGCTCATTTCTCCCCGATATCGGTTTGGCATCGTTCTTGAGTCGCATTGTACATTCACACCACCCAACGCACGAACGATATCGGGGCCAACGCACGAACCACGTGACTTTTTATCGAAGTTGGACAATGATATCGGGACGTGTAAAGTGGCCATAAAAGTCTTAAATCCGCTCATATAAATGCAACCTAAGTGTTTGTGTGTGATGGGGCAGTATGATAGCAGTGGAGGCCTGTAGAATCTGCTTTGTTTTAGGGTAAGTGCACACTTACCCGGCGGTTTGGTCGGCGGCAGCTGGCGGAACCCGCCAGGAAGCTCCGGCGCCGTCCACCGGCTTCCTGGCGGGTATGTGCGGCGGGAGCCAGGCGGGTGACGGGCGGGAGCCGGCGGATGCACAGCGTGTTCTCGGCGGCGAATCTGCAGCGGCTGGAAGCAGCACATGATTCTGCTTGCAGCCGCTGCAGAACCGCCGTTTTTTTAGAACATGATCATTCTTTGCTAACCCGCTGGGAAACCTGCGGGTTAGCAACGGATGACGCTGTGTAACCGCCGGTGTGTGCACTGCCTTGGGCGGTTTACATTAGTTTTAATGTTAATCCAAACGCCGGTTTGGATTAACATAAATTTAAATAAAACTAATGTAAACAAAACGGCGGTTTACACAGGTAAACCGCCGAAAACCCGGCCAGTGCGCACATAGCCTTAAGGTGCCAGTTAACAATAATTAAGAACTACTGGATCTTTGGAAAGGAGATTTATTACAAATAGGGTATTTACAATGACATACATAAGAGAAACCTAACTAAAGGGACATTGATACAATGAAAGAGAAAGGTACTAGGAGAAGGTGGTGGTGGTGGGAGATGGGAAGCGAGAAGATTGATTAACTAGTCTGGCGTGCTACCTTTATATCAGTCACTCATTCAAACATGGCCCATACAATCCCAACCCTGTAACAACTCCACATAATGGTACCCTCCAAACAGGTCACAGTCTTTTGAGTCATCCAGGAACATGCACATGGCTGCTGATGTTGACGATCTGCTGAAGGTGGCTGTCTCTTAGGTCCAAAGGGACAAAGGTCTTTGTGAACGTAGTTGCATTGGTCTTCACCTTTCCTGCAGATGGCATCCTTGTACTTGGGAAGAAAGTCCTTGTTTAGAACAGGTTGACTCCATTTGGGCTGGCCCAGAGATGTACATCCAAAGAACATTGGTTTATATCCAAATACCACAAGTATTGCGTATCAATATACATTTCCATAGGCCAGAGACAGGATGTCTATATCCCCAGTCACACATAACAATATCGTTAGTGAGATCGCTGTAACTGCGACGTTACAACGACCTCTCCAGCGATGTCGTTATGTGTGACATCTAGCAGCGATCAGGCCTCTGCTGTGAGTTTGCTGATCGCTGCAAAGTGCTCTGGGTCATTTTTTTATCGTTGGTATCCCGCTGGTCAGCACGCATCGCTGCGTGTGACAGCGAGAAACCAGTGATCAGTGACCTAACAGGTTGGTAACCATGGTAAACACCGGGTATCCAAGCAGTGTGCACTGCCTGGATACCCAGTGTTTATCATAGTTACTAGCGTCCTCCCTGCTTACAGGCAGCGCTAAGAAGGAAGGACGCTGGTAACATCGCCTTCAGCAAAGTGGGAGGTGGCTCCCAGGTCCCTGATCGCTGGGGATATCTGCCTGTTTGACAGCTCCCCAGCGATCAGGTAACGACGCTCCAGTGATCCCGGCAGGTCGTTATCGCTGTCGGGATCGCTGGAGCATCGTTGTGTGTGACAGGGCCTTAACTCAGGAGCAGTGGTTTATAAACCAAACCCACAGGGGCTGTGTACATATGTAGATTACATGAGGCCACAGGCAAGATATCCATCTGTAGTTGTAGGTACACTCTTTACTCTATAACAGAACAAAGCATCACACCCCAGAGGACATCCATAACTGCCTCCTTCCTGCCTCAGATACACAACCCCCTTCACAACTCTTGATCTGTCTTTGATGTAAGCCTTTGGTGAGCTTTGGTTTTATCCAGTTAGTTCAGTGATTCATATTGGCTCCATGGTGGCTCCAATGGGGCCCTTAAGTTTTTCCCAGGACCCCACTTGTGTAACACCAACCCTGACTGCAGGAATGGGCAGATGTATTTACATGTCTGGTTAGGGATTTGTATTTTGGGGGTAGTCTAATCTAGGGTCTAAAATTTGGTGATAGTCTTTTCACTGGTCTTTATTTTCAAGATATTCTTCTCTGGCGTTTCTTTATGGAGATAGTGTCATTCATGAATCTGTATGTTCTGAATATGTTTATTTGCCAACCACATTATCACAATGGACTCAAAATGCACATTATAATGATGGGTTCTGTATTTAGTTTTTTTCTGAGATGTGTGATTAGAGAGATCTTTCTGGGTAGAGATGAATAAGGTTGGGGTCACAATTGGAACTGAAATTGCGGTGACCGCATCCAGATTTTTGTTACAAAATGTGTTCTGCAAATCGCAATGCGGTAACCGGATTGCTCAGGACGTGTAATCCGGAGCAATCCGGTTATCACCTGCTTCGTTCATCCGCTTCAATGGTCGAACGATCCGCTCAACGATCTGACTTGACCTATATCGCTTGATAATCACTAGTGAAATGTCACACGTATAGATCTTGTTAACAACGCAGCAACGATCCCGCGACAAGCAAACGATACTTGTGGTCATTAGCTCGCCTACGTCTTTTAGTTCTCAATAGGCGAAGTTGTTAACGACATCGTTATCGAGGTGTCACACCCCCCCATGCTGCAGGTTGAACGAATGGTCATCATTTGGTTTAAGGTCCAGTTCACCAACCTCCCATCAATGATCTGCCCGATAGCGTTTGTACATGTCACACTGAACAACGTTGTTACGACGTCGTTAGAACGACTGAAAATCCGTGTCGTACTAATGATATCGTTAACGATGTCGTAGTGTGAGAACGGGTCTTAAGACTTAATGGAAATTTGAAGAAAATCGTGAGTAACAAGGATATTAAAGAGGACCTGCCACCACCCCCCCGAGATTAGAGGATTTCAGAATGGCACAAGTGGAGGCAGCGAGGACATGGGTGGTACAGAGGCCCAGGGGGCGTGGAATGCCCCCGTGGATGAGCTGCCTCAAGGACAAGGGCCCGCCTCCATGGAAAATTATTCTAAGTTTTTATAAGCCTATATATCGGGGTAGCTGTCCCCACAGAGTCATGGGGGACCCCTTGCCTGAATGCAGCAGACATGCTGCATTCAGTGCTGGGCTTAGATTCACATCCATGGGTGGGGGGGGGTGACAGGTCCTCTTTAATAGACTGATCTAGAGAAGAGACAGCATTTTGAAATTTATACCCACAGATATATGTTAGGCTACATTCAGACACAATGTTTTTGATGCGTTTTGTAAGGATCCATTTATTAAGCCCATAGACACTGGTTTCAATGGAAAAAAGCGGATCAGAAAAACACCACACAAATTGAATGCTCCTTCTTATGAGGATCAGTTTTTGAGCCAAAAAACATATCACTGAAAAAAGTGGTGTCTGAATGACAAATCTTGAAAACTCATTGACTTTGCTGGGAATCTCTGAAACTGATCCATTTAACTGCACTGACACTGCAAAAACGGATCCTCAAAAAACACATAAAAAATGCATCAAAAATGTTGTGTCTGAATATAGCCTAAAACTCTTGAGGACTCTAAGGGTACCTTTACACACGGCTACATTTGTAGCTTGTCACCAGGCAACTTACAGGTTGCAGTGAAATCATGGATACATGGTTCTATCTTGTTGCTGTGTACAAATGGAATCATGTATCCATGATTTCACTGCAACCAGTAAGTTACCTGGTGACAAGCTACAAATGTAGCCGTGTGTAAAGGTACCCTAAGGGTACCTTTACACGCGGCTACATTTCTAGGGTGGCTACAGGTAACTTACTGGTTGCAGTGAAATCATGGAGACAAGGTTCTATCTTGTTGCTGTGTACAAATGGAATAATCTCTCCATGATTTCACTGCAACCTGTAAGTTACCTGTAGCCACCCAAGAAATGTAGCCGCGTGTAAAGGGGCCCTTTATGGTACCTTCACACGCCGCAATCTCGCCTGGCAATCCTAAAGGCGATATGTCACCCCGGCGCAATCGCTGTGAAATAGCCTCACAGTTGCAGAGTGTGATTGGGAAATGTAGCCGCGTGTAAAGGGGCCCTTAGGGACTTATCCACCCCGTTTCATGCTCTTGAACCCAAACAACCTTAAAAATGTCAAAATGTTCTTAACATATATTGCTATAGTTAAATGGAAGGTTGCATTTCTTTACTGCTATGATGTCGCAGGCAATCTGTGCAGTTTAATCAGTAATTTATGGTCTTTTCCACCTACCTCTATGGTAAAGCATTAATTTTGAAGTCCTCTCACCAGGGGGCATAACTAGAACTAGTGGAGGGGTTGCAATCACACCTGGGCTTTGGAGCCTAGGGGGCCCCAAAAGTCCCTTTGGCCTATAGAAAAAACTAATGCTTTTACCAATTTGCAATAATTGGGGGCCCCGTTGGAGCTTTCACATTAGGGTCTATGAGCTTCAAGTTACGACACTGCCTCTCACAATACACATGCACCAGAAAATGACTGCTGCATTCCCTGCCTCGCCTTTTATACAGGCTATCAGAGTCCCTCCTCACTGAATGGGCTATACCATGTATTGTGAACCATTAGGGTACCTTTACATGCCGCAACTACAGTGTAACAACTGAGAGGCAATCCGGAGTTCCGTCACCGTTGCCCTGAAATTGCTACGAAATTGCGGCGTGTAATTGGGGAACGCGATGGTGATTTGTAAAGTTGCTCCCGGTTGCGGTTTCAGAGCACTGTTCAAAAACTAGAGGCAACTCTGAAGGTGAATTGCTTTGGTTTTGTCGTGTGAATGAGCGATAGGGACGAAATCTGCGTCACCTAGTGATTTCCAAGAGGCGTGCCACAGCGTGCTGGATACGGCTTCCCCCCTAGCGATGATTGGTGGTGGCTACTGTGTTTCCATTGGCTGTCCCTCAACAGGGCGACATATTTGAATAGCTGTCCATTCACACTACACACTTGCAATGGCGTCATGTATTAGCCAGCCTTGCTGTGCAGGCTGGCCAATCATGACGCTAATGCGTTGTCTAATCAGCATGTTTGGGTCACGGAATACACAAGTCTGTCACGCCTATGTTCTTGCAGCGCTGAACATGTACGCCCACATTCCTTTGGGGATTGCGGCATGTGAAGCGGCGTCAGGAGTCACCCGGATGTTTCCCAATGTTGGTGTGGGAACTTCCGGAACGACACATCACCTTAGGTTGAGGGCGCAATTGCGGCGTGTACATGCGGCATCGGCGATCAGAGGCAACCATCAAAAACGTGCACGCGCACGTTCGGTTGCCTCCGATGGCAGGTAATAGCTGCGGCGTGTAGAGGTACCCTTACAGAGATGTCTGGCCAACCATGCCGGAAGTCACGTGAGCCATTACCTGATGTGTAAAATGTTGGAAGTCATTTTTGGTGATTTGCAGCAAAGTGTTTGAATTTACCGGGTTCATAAAATTAGTAAAATATCAACACAAAATCAATTTATATCAAATCGATTCACTTATCTCTACCGATATACATAGAGCCAAACTAACATTGGAGGGAATAAGCCAGTACTTACTTTTCTGCTCTTCCTGTGGAATGAATTTTCATTCCCTTCCCGTGGACTTTCATTGAAGAATCTTACACTGAATTTTGCGAATGTTTACTGATAGGAGAGTAACCTCCGGGTGACATTGTTGACCAAACTGCTATACAAAGTCTACTCCAGGCAGGCAATTTTCTCTGATTTTGAAATGGTGCATAACATTAATCAAAGGGGAGCAAATTACTAAATTAATATGGAACACTCTGAGAACGGAAACTGAAGCTGAGAGTCTCATTTGATGCTATTTCCTCCGTGACCTTCTGAAGGGCGACGCATTTATCAATCACGGAGCATCTTGTTGAGGTCGGAGATTTCTTTCCTTGCTTGACAGGCTGCACCCGGACACAGCTGGGATTTCACAGGATTCTAATGTAATACATTCCAAACTGTATTTTAATAATTTAAACGAACCGTAGAAATTCATCTTTAAGTATGAATACTTATTATAAGTTATTGGTTAGGAGGTTTTAAATTGAAATGATGTGTGGGTAAAAATACAGGATACAATCAATCAGAGGCAAAATGAGATTGGTCCGGGTCCCGGGGCAATAAGGGTCACCCAGGGCAATGATGCAACTTATGGATTTACAGATGTGTCCTCCCATACTTTCCTGAAAATGTAGTTAAAGGGAACGTGTCATCAGGCATTTACCTCTGAATTTGAAAGCAGAATAAGTAAGTGGCACATCTCTGGAATCAGGGTCTCTGTCTCTACATCTGCTGCTCTATGATGAGTCATTTAAAGGGCTCAATTAGAGATAAATAACAAAACTGGGAATGTATAGAAAGCCAAACGTAGAGGGGTAAATAGAGACAAAAGGTGCCCTACCCTAAGGGTGAATATAGTATTGATTTATTAGTCAATGTGTTGTACTCAGGACAAATCAAAGTCTTATCGCCATGTTTCACGTTGTCTAATAAATCAATATTATATTCACCCATTGATGTTTTGTGGAATATGGCAGCGTGGTGTTTAACCCTTCCTCCTCCCTACTCTATATTCTCCACGCTGGGGACTGCAGCAGCCATGATCTGCTCTTATAGAGGTTGTGACTCTCACAACCACACAAGGAGCCTCTGATACCTATTTAGGTCATATTTTATCTCTCAGACCCTTCATCCTCCCTACTTTAATTTTCTGAGATAACAACCTTTGGGTTTTCATTGGCTATAAGCCATAATCATCAACATTAACATAAAGAAACACATGGAATAGATCACTCTGTGTGTAATGATTCTATATAATATATACCGTACATCTCAGTTGATGTATTGAATTACTGAAAAAAATATCTTTTTGATGATATTCTAATACATTGAGATGCTCCTGTATATTGATTAACAAAATGTAGCATATTGGGAATGTTTAAAAGATTTCTATATAGGAATAAGAGAATTTTTCTTACATAAGTAAATTCTCTCTGACCATCATTTGATGTCTAGTAATACATGTCCCATGTCTACTAGGCATCAACACCACTGCAATAACCTGAAAAATGTATTGTGCGAAATGCTAACAGTAAAACAAAGTAGTAATGGCAAAAATTATTTATTATTATATATATAAAATAACATTTTTCCTCCTTGACAGTCATCATATAATCACATCGCTGGAGAATAAAAAGCTGAAATGCAAATGTAAGAATGAAAATAAAAATAAAAAACTGTGTTGACCTTAAAGAAGATTTTGTCATTTGCTCGAAAAGAATGAGTTAAATATCTTTTAAAAATCACTGAGCACCCCTGATTCTGCTGTTCTTTTCCATTTTCTGCTGTGTCGCAGAGATATTCACATTTGCTTTATCTGGAGCACAGTATGTGAAATCTCTGCTTGTAGTGCAACTGGGCGTTTCTTCAGTCTTCTCTAGGGGGTGTGAACTTTCACTCCACCTCTGCAGTTTATCTCTTAAGGTACCTTTACACGCCACGACGGCAGGCTGGATACATCCCGCTACTTCACGTGCACGAGCACGCTCAAACGGTTACAAACGGTCAACGCACCCTCTTTACACGCCGCCACAAGGTGCCCTACGCTACACTACATCTATAGCTAGCTACATCGCCGGGTGTCTCAAGTAGCCAGCTGTAGCTCATTTACACACCGCTATAACCAGCTACTATGGGCGTACCTGGTGCAGCAGGGCCAGCACATAGGCGTGCCACAATTGTGGATTACGAGCCGTCCGTACGCTGATAGGACGAAGCAATAACATTCTGATTGGGCAGGCAACGCAGGAGGCTGAGTAATACAGCACGCTCGAGCGATTGTGTAGTGTGACCCGTCAGCTCCTTAAATATGCCACCCTATGCAGCGACTACCAATCATCATGCAGCAGCTTCCACCAATGATCGCACATGGGGCGCGGTAACACGGAGCCAGGGTCACGCCTTAGCTACATTGCAGGCTGTCCCGAGTTCCCTTCCGTTGCTTCTTTACACGCCGATACAGCTCGCTACCATCGGCGTTGTAGCCATCAGTTTTCGAGCAGAGCTGTTGCCGGCTGTATCGTCACGTCTTCAGACGCCGCTACGACGGGCTACATTGGCGCTACAAGCTACATTTGTAGCCTGTAGCGGGATGTATCCAGCCTGCCGTCGCGGCGTGTAAAGGTACCTTAAGTCTCACGGTCTGAGAAGTTGTGATTAGTAGTGTCTGGGAAACAGGAGTGAAAGTGTTCGCTCCAAAAGAAGACTCTAGAGTTAGACTAGTTAGACAAGTTAGACTGCAAGCAGACATTTCAGTGTCCATGTGAATATTTCTGCAATGGAGAGATGTAGTGCAAAGTGTAAAAGAGTGGAAAACTAGTGGAGCTCAGAAATTTTTATGAGATATTTAACTAAGTTTTTTGACCAAGTGACATGTCCTCTTTAGGCTGGCTTCACACCACGGCAAGGTCCGGTCCGGGCAGGCAGGCATGAACCTGACAGCCCCGGACCGGATCAGCACACAGAACCGGAGGGCCAAATGTGCCCTCCGGTCCTGTGTGCAGCCAGATGCTTCTAATTGCAGCCGCAGCTGCTGATTTTTCAAGATCACGGCTAGCATGGAGCTAGCCGCAGTCCTGAAACAACAGCGACGTGCAGCCGCCGGTGTCCGGTTCCCTGTTTTGCCCAGACCGGGGCAATCCGGCCCCATAGGCTCCCATGTTAGAGAGAACTGGATTGCCCCGAATCCGGGACAATCTGGGCAAATCCAGGATCCGGCTTTTTGGAGTGATTTTTCTCCCCGGACACAAAAACGTTGCAAGCAACATTTTTGTGTCCGGTGAGAATAATCCGAATTCTCCCGGATTCCACCACAGAGATGGAAACCGGATGGAGGAGAGCTGCCATCGGGCTCCATCCGGCCCCATAGGCTGCCGCCAGGATAAGCAAAGTGTTCTCAATGTTTTAAAACGTGTAATTTTATTAATAATTGTGTCTATACTGTCTCTAAGGGGTGCCCAGCCCCCTAGAGACCTACCACCCACTCAGGTGGGCATATAATGATGTTATATCTTATGTACAGTAGCCGGCTTCTGGCGGCCGTTGTACTTTTTTATGAATGAAGCCGCCAGCTCCTCTGAGAGCAGCGCTCATACTATACCTATTGTAGGTACAGTATATGCGCTGTCCGAGGTCCTGAAGGCTTATACAGTAAGATCTATGGGCAGCGCTGCCCCCTAGCGACAGTGTAGACACATTTATTAATAAAATGACACGTTTTAAAACATTGAGAACAGTTTGCTCATCCCTGCGGCAGCAGGGATGAGCAAACTATACGGGAACCGGATTGCTCCGGATTACACATCCAGAGCACTCCGGTTACCGGATTGCGACTTCACCAATCCGGTTAATGGATTGCAGCTTGTCTGAAGCCAATTGCTTTCACCGCATTCGGATCTGGATGCGGTGAACACAATTCCTGTAATAAATGTGACCCTAGCCTAACTGTTCTTAGTTATAAGCTGAGTGTATGCGTGTGTGCATGTTTGTCCACTATACATATCTTTCTTTTCTTTTCTTTCTTTCAATTGTCTTTTTATTGAAAATGAGATAAACATACAATCCAAAACATTTTTATAACATTAAATCAAATCTGAATCAATCAATAAATAAATCACTATACATATCAAACCTGCCCCCCACACCTCCACCAACCCAAACTGCCCACCCACCTGCCCCCAAAACCTACCCCTCATACCGCTGCTCCCACCTCAAAACTTTCCCTCACCCCAAACCGACCCCCACACCCTCCCCAAATCAGCACCCCCCAAAAAATGCCCCCCAAATCCACACTTCCCTGCCTTCAAAACTGAACCCCTCATCACTGGCCCTCAAACCCCCACCCCCTAAACCCGCGTGCCTGCCCCCAAAAAAAGCCCGCTATAAAACCCGCAACCCCACCCAAACCTGCAGCATCAAAACTTACCCCCACCCTCCCAAACCTGCCCCCAAATCTGCAACCCCCCCACAAACTTGCACCTTTGTCCCCCAAAAAAATGCCCAACCCACACCCCCATCCCTTCCCCAAAAATGTCCCCCAACCAGCAGATCTGGGGCTGTGTGCCACCTCCTGTGGTATATTGGTATTTCCTGCTTGGGGCACTATTCCGACTATAACCATGAGGGACACATCCTATCACCATATATGGAGATTATATATATGGGTGATTTACCATATATGGGTGATATTCATATATGGGCATTACCATTTATGGGTGTAGAGTGCACATGCATACATAACATCTCATACACACACATCACATACATCATCATACACACACATACATACACACATACATACACTCATACACACACATACATACACACATACACACACACACACTCATACACACATACAAACACACACATACATACACTCATACACACAGATACATGCACATATACATACACTCATACACACACACATACATACACTCACACATCATACACACACAACATACACACATCATACATACACTCATACACACAGATACATCACAATACATACAACTCATACACACACACTACATACACTCATACACACACATACATACACTCATACACACACATACATACACTCATACACATACATATACACCTCATCACACACATACATACACTCATACACACACATACATAGACTCATACACACATACATACCAACATACATACACACATACACACACATACATACACACATACATAACACATAACATATACACATACACACACATACACACACACACATACATACACTCATACACTCAGCTTTATAGATTAGATTTACATAAAATACATTTAAGGTTTATGGGAGTAACATGAATAAAATTTTAAAAAATTCTGAGTATAAATATGTTTTTAAGGTCCTGTAAATATATAATTATTGTGTGATGCAGTTCTCTAATGTAAAGTTTGCTGTGAACTGTGCAAGTAAGTTGGAACGAGTGGTGATGAATTACATATTAAGACAAAGCCATTCACCCTTTGCAGCGAGCACATGTCCTTATCATACCTTTTTCACACCATAAGTCACTTGCCTATTGCAGGCCAATATTACTGTTGTATATTGTTCTCCACATATGGCTTGCAGCAATCATGATCAATTTTCAGACAGACATGGACTTAAAAAAAGCAATTGTGTTATCACCGAGAAGAAGATAGATACGCGCAGGGCTCTGCCGGAGAGAATCATGGTTTAGATTAATCTGGATTGTGATATAGCGAGCACCATGGTTCCTTCGGATAAGCTCAGCATGTCCAATACCAGCACATCTGACGGCTGCCTCATGCAATCACGTTGACTGTTATGTAAGTGCAGTATGACATTTCAATACTAATTGGACATGAGATGTAGGAGAGATCACGGGAGAAGAAAGGATGAGGCTGTGGCTTCAGAAACCTGAGCACACTACAAATACATACATTTTATATAGGAAATCCATACTGTATAATGTATAGATTGTGGTGTCTACTACTTTTATCTATTTAAGGTAACCTGTTCCGTTATTTTCTGATATTAAACCGCCCAAATGTGTTTTAAATTATGCAATGTGCATCACCAACATGGTTATCTAAAAATAAATCCACATATTTATCTAAGGCCCCCTTCACACCACGGCTGGATCAGGTAAACCGGACAGCCCCAGACCCGATTTTCAAACAGAACCGGAGGGCAAATATGCCCTCCGGTCCGTTTGCAGCCGGATGCAGCGATAGCAGCTGCAGCTGCTGAAATTTCAAGATCTCGTCTAGCAGGGAGCTTAGCCGCGGTCCTGAAATCTCTGGAGGGGACTGCTCATGGTGCTGAAGTTTAGCAGCGCTCGCTGCCAAACTTCAGCACCCGGCGTCCGCCTCCGATTTTTAGTCGGATCCGGCACAATCTGGCATTCCCTAACATGGGAGTCTATGGCACTGGGAGGATCCGGGAGCATCCGATTTTGAGCGGTTTTGGCCCCGGACACAAAAAATGCTGCTTGTTCCGATTTTGTGTCCAGGGCCAAAAAACGAAAGCTGCGGATGCTCCCGGACAGCACAAAATCAAAGCAAAGCACTGCCATCTGGTGCAATCCGGCCCCATAGGAATACTATGGGGCCGAAACCGGATCCAGGACTGTCCAATTTACACCTGACAGTCCCGGATCCTGAAAATCGTGCTGTGAAGGGGGCCTAAAAGAAAGACTTTTATACTTAGGTGAATGCATTACATGCCTGGCTTCAGTCATAGGGGCGGTGCTTTATCTAGTTCAGTCACTGTCACTTAAGTTCAGTCCCAGTCTTTTTTAACTTAAGGCCCAGCATTCTAATTGATTGCCATCACCACAGATCCTGCACCAATTCACTCACACTGAGCTCTGTCTATTGCGGTTACATGCTCGAGACATCAGTATAATAGAACTCCGGACACCACTACCTAGTTGTGCACATGTGTTCAGCAATACTTGTTGCTCCAACACCATGGGTAAGGATAAGGCTCAGCTGGTGCTCAATCTTTAAAGTTGAGACAAAATATAATCGGCAGGAGTAGCAGAACCAAGATGGCGCTCACCGTGAAAGCCTTTTATTTTACGTTATTTCATCCAGGTGAAGACCAGCAGGGGAAGGAGGAGGAAGCCGGAATATGAGGATGACAGCGGCTGTTTTGTGCCCAACTGCTGCTTCCACAGGTCCTGCAACATTATAAGTAAGACCCGATTCAGGGTTGAAACGCGTAAATGACATCCTTACCGTATTTGTCTGGGAGTTGCTACCCCATGTTTTAACCCTTCCTGTGATGATTTTATGAGGACTGACTTTTAGTGAAGACGTTGGGGTGGACATCTTGGATTCCTGAACGCATGCTGGCTTGAGAATCAGCTTAGAAAATACCAAGGGTGAGCTGGAACTACTTATCTATTTTTTCGCAAGACACTGCATTTAAGTTTCATTAATCTATTGTAAAAAATAAAAACTGCTTACCTACCTTTCTCCAATTGCTTGTGGTTGTGTGGGGTATTGCAACAAAATGGCTTCGAACGCTCTAAAAAGCTTGTAAGAGAGGACATTTGTTGTGTGGTAACCCTCCTTTAGGATAAAGCAGTGTAATGATTTGTGCAGACCCAGCGTCACTTCAAGCAAGCAAGACTGGCATTGTCACTGAGGGTGGTTACTATATTAATCAGGGTGTTCCTTCATGTACTAGATACCAAATACTGTCCTACATACCAATAGACACCAAAGTCCAAATCCAAGCACAGACGTGGTCCCACCTACAGAAAACATGACTACTGCGCCCACACTGGTGACCATTGACTCATTCATTAACCCTGGCCACCACCTGATGTTTGTGACAGCCATAACAGCATGCATGAATATCACTAAAAAAATTCAACGTGTAGAATCATCATTATAATGGACATGCATAGGTATGATATCATATATTTGGCATATCTTGGCAGCACAAAATGGTGCAATATAACAAAACATGGAAAAGGCCATAAGTTGCTTCACCAGTGGACACAGTGGAAGGATTGGGGCTGGTTCAATGCACAGGCAGTTTGGGTTGGGCTATCACCTTACAATCCGATCGGTGGGACTGTCAACAATTGGACCATTCTTAAAGTATAACACAGGAAAAGGGTACTAGTTGCATTGCCCAACTGATATAGAGCTCCAACATATATAGTATAACTCTTATTGGTCAACGTGTTTCGAAGCCCTTTGCTTCTTCCTCAAGACATGTCCTGAGTAAGAAGCAAGGTGCTTCGAAACGCGTTGAGCAATAAAAGTTATAATATGCATGGTGAACCTCTGTATCAACCCTGTAAGACCCTATTTCTAGTTTCTACTTTAAGAATCTCCAATACTGTAGGTCTGCGGCAGCCATTTGACAAACGTCTCAAGGTGGTTGTGCCTAACACAACCATGCAAGATGAGCAATTTAATTTTACTAATATTTATGGATCACCATTGGGTAAGACCCTACCCATGCACCTTTTTTCTCCTCCAGCTTCAGCGGATCCTCGGATCATTGGTATTCTTTCTAACAATTGGACCATAACACATCCAATAAGGATAGACATGGTTTTCGGCAACTTGTAGACCTCAATCCATACAGCACACGGAGTACCAAGCTTTCCTAATAATGGCTGAAAAACAAATTCTCTAGCTAATAAAATGCCGTTATCCTTAAGTGATTCCTTACTGCCCTGGATATGGCACAAATCCTGTATACTGTTGTAACGCAGGTATTAAACCAGAGTTCCAACAAAAATGAAAAGACATGAAAGAAAATATGTGTCCGTCATATAATCCTATTTATACAGCACGTCTCACATGTAATGTAAATCAGTAATAGTCAAGTCAGAAGGCGCACACTATGGGGACTGACACTACTACATGCACCCAATTAAACTAATGAGCTGCAGTGTAGCAGGATGGCGGCTTGAACATACCAGGACGACCTCATCAACGCCATACGTCCTGATGAACCGCACACATCACATAGATTCCTCTGCTATAAAAAGCAGCATATCATAAGTGGGATCACATGAAACTGGGTAAAAGGAGGCAGAGAAATTGAAGGTGTCACTGCAATATCCATGGAGCTGTCATGTACATCCAATGGTAACAATTTTTCACCCAAGTAATTCATTACCTCCACAATTAATGCAAACCTGCCAGCTGGTTTTTGCTACCTCATCTGAGAGCAGCATAATGTAGGCAAAGAGAGCCTGAATCCAACGATGTATCACTTAGATCACTGGGTGCAGCGCATCTGAAACAATCAGAGGTGTTAGATTTTGCCATGCAGCAGAGTTGAGAAAGCTGTCTCTGATTACACCAAGCTCTGTATGTACAATGTCTATAGACAGTGAGCTGCTAATCACAGAAGGAGGCGTGCCAGACTTGGGCTCACATGTTGCTGAGTCCTAGCAATGATGAGCTACTGGTGCTAAAACAAATACAGCAGGTAAAAAAACAACACACTTTGTGATAAGGAATGCGTCACTGAAATCTCTGTGTTAACCCCTACAGAATGTTGTCTTCAGGTTACATAGCAAAAATATGTTGATAGGTTTCCTTTAAAAGAAATTATCTATATTAGATGCTATAAAATCAAGACTTTTGGAAAGTGTGGTATTGTAGAATTGTTTTACCATGTTCTTACCCTGGCTCTGTTTTTGATAACTTCTTCATTTGACCCCCTAAATGGCGTTTAGGAATGTGCATATAGTAGATTCAGACTGAAAGCAGCATGGTGGCTCAGTGGTTAGCAATGGAACCTTGCAGTAATTGTATCTGTGGTTCAAATCCAACCAAGGAACACATGTGAAAAGAGTTTGTATGGTCTCTTGATGTTTGTGTTGGTTTCCTCCACAAAATCATACTGAAAGAGAATTTAGATTGTGAGTCCCAATGGGGACAGTGATGATAATATATGTAAAGTGCTGTAGAAATACTACAGTTTACATACCCGGCAGATATTTTGCTTTCTTGACCTTTTCTCAGAGAATATGAATGATAACACAACATTTTTTTTCCACTCATGGTTAGTGGTTGGGTGAAGCCATTTATTGTCAAACTACTGGGTTTTCTTTTTTTAAATAATAATGACAACCAAAAACATCCAAATGACCCTGATCAAAAGTTCACATACCCTGGTGATTTTGGCCTGATAAAATGCACAAAAGGTGACACAAATGGGTTTAAATGGCTAAAAAAGGTAACATCCTCACCTATGACCTGTTTGCTTGTAAGCAGTGTGTGTGTCTGTGCAGAAAAGCTGAGTGAGTTTCCGAGATCCAGACAGACTCTTGCATCTTTCATCCAGCCACTGACATTTCTGGATTGTGAATCATGGAGAAAGCAAAAGAATTGTCAATGGATCTACGGGCAAAGATAGTTGAACTGTATAAAACAGGAAAGGGATACAAAAAGATATCCAAGGAATTGATAATGCAATGTTCAAACTGTGATTAACAAATGGAACATCGGGGGCTCTGTAGAAATCAAACCATGATCAGGTAGATCAAAAACATTTCGGACAAAACTGCCAGGAAAATTGTTTGGGATGCAAATAAAAACCCACAAATAACATCAGCTGAAATATAGGACTTGCTGAGTTTCTGGATTGAGCACTTGTTGGCTGATTTTCCACCACCCCATGGTCCAACTTATACCAAACCATCTCATTTAGCTTGAGGTTGTATGATTGTGGAGGCCATGTCATCTATAATATTGCGTACATTTTTGGCTATAATAAAGATTTTTCTTGTTCATCTTGCTTATACATGATTTCATGTGCGGTTTGTTCAAAATGGTTCCGTGATGGATAAAAATAGAAGTGTGTTTTGGAATCAAGGAATAAAAAAGTAGGGATCAGTCACTGGGTTTGAAAAAAATGTAATAAATATACATATTGCATACCTGTGTAATTGTCCCACTATGGGGTTCTCATTAATTTCATGGTCACTAATTAGTTTAAATAGGCGCCATAAAACACTAATTTTATTCCTTAAAGGTTGCAGTAGAAAATAAAAAAAAATGTACTCACCTGAAACTTCAGGATGTTTTTCACTTGGACTTATGGCTTTCAAGATAAGATAAGATAAGATAAGATAAGATAAACTTTATTGGTCCCGGAGGAAATTACAGTATTACAGCAGCAGAACAAAGATCAAGAACATTTCACACTTTACAAAATAAGTCTATATGGACAGCAGATGTGGGTAGACTGGTACATGTACCTCACCTATTCCCCCCATACACATAGAACTTCACATAGTCTTGGGACGCTTTACACTTATACATTTGTTAAACATCCCCACAGCTGTCGGAACAAACGATTTTCTGTATCTTTCCTTTTTACACATTAGTTGGATTAGACGCTTGCTGAATGTGCTCTTCTGCTTCGCAAACAGTTCAGAGAGCGGGTGTGTATTGTTGCTCATTATAGCCTTGCATTTCTTATTAATTCTATCCTCTAATACCTCCTCGAAAGTCCTAAGTTGTAGACCCACCGCCGCACTAGCCTTCTTGATAAGTTTATTCAGCTTATTAGCGTCAGCTGTGCGCACACTACTACCCCAGCATATTATTGCAGCAAAGATTGCACTCGCCACAATAGCTTGGTAGAACATTTCAAGCATTTTGCTACACACATTAAACGACCTTAATTTCCTTAGGAAGTAAAGTCTACTCATCCCTTTCTTGCAAACCTTTTCCATATGGCACCTCCAATCAAGCTTGTTGTCCAGGTGAACCCCCAAATATTTGAAATTCTCCACCATCTCCACATCCTGACCATCAATAGTGATAGGTAAGCAATCCTTCATGCACCTTCCATAACTCAACACCAACTCCCTGGTTTTCTTTACGTTGAGCTTTAAATGGTTAGCCTGGCACCAGTCAACAAAGTCCGAGACCACCCTTCTGTATTCCTCCTCCCCCCGGCCTCTCTCAATACCTCCGACTATCACTGAGTCATCAGAGTACTTCTGAAGGTGACAAAGGTCTGATTTATACTGAAAATTAGCTGTATATAACGTAAAAAGGAATGGCGACAGCACCGTTCCCTGAGGGTCTCCAACACTGCTCCGAACACTATCCGATACGGCCGCCCCCAACCTTACGAACTGTGGCCTGTACGACAGGTAATCAATGATCCAATTCACTAATCCCTCATCAACCGCCATTTCAACCAGCTTTTTACGTAATAATAGTGGCTGTAAGGTGTTGAATGCACTGGAGAAATCGAAGAACATGGTACGTACAGTGGTTCCATCATTGTCCAAAAAGGAATGTACTGTTTGTAGCAGATACGCTACAGTATCGTCCACCCCAGACTCTGCCGATACGCAAACTGAAGGGGGTCCGTAAAAGCAGACACCCTCGGACACAAGTAGGCAAGTACAATTCTCTCCAAGGACTTCATCGCATGTGATGTTAAGGCCACCGGTCTATAGTCGTTATGGGAGCTCGGGAAGGTAGTCTTGGGAACCGGCACCAGGCAAGAAGTCTTCCATAGAACTGGTACTCTCTGTGATTGTAAGCTCCAGTTAAACAGGAGCTGGAAGACAGTGCACAACTGATTTGCACACACTCTGAGGACACGTGGACAGATACCATCAGGCCCTGCTGCTTTACCAATGACCAGCTTACTAAACTGTTCCCTCACATCATTTTCTGAGATCAAGAAAGTCTCCAACTTCCTCCTCCCAGTTGATATTGCTTGTTGCTCCCCGGCCTTCTCCCCTGTTGACATTGCACATTTATCATTGAATCTGTTGAAAAACTCATTCATCTCATTAGCCATGATCAGCCCCCCAGCCCCCTGATCTGACCTTGCCTTAAACCCAGTCAATAGCTTCATTCCAGCCCACACTTCTCTGGAGTTGTTGTGTGACAATTTATTTTCCAATTTAATTCTGAATGCTTCACGGGCAATCTTAATTTTCCCCTTTAAGTCTCTCTGTACAATTTTCATCTCCTCCTTGTCTTTCCGTTTAAAAGCTTTTTTTTTCCTGTTTAGTAGATATTTCAATTCTTTTGTAATCCAAGGCTTGTTGTTTGCATAACACCGAATCTCATGAATAGGTACAATATTGTCAGTACAAAAGTTGATGTAATCAGTAACTCTCCCGGTAACCTCATTAACATCATCATTATGTTCCCTGGCACATAACACCTCCCAGTCTGTGCAATCAAAGCAGTCTTGTAACCTCTTCTCTGCTGCCGGAGACCACTTCCTTATCTGTTTAATTGTCACTGGTTGTTTGCAGACAACTGGTTCAGAATGGCCTCACCTCTTTATGGTCTTGTTATCTCTATCTTTACAAGGGAAAAAATCACCTTCATTTGGACACTGGTCATAGTTTCTTTAGTAAAGGTGCTCAGGTGATTCCTCTCAGGCTGTGAAATAAGTGAAATAAAGGTCACTTGACACACATCAACTTATCTGTCCAACTTCTGAACAGATCTCTGGTTGCAGTGCAATCATGGACACATTGCTCCGTTTTGTGGCTGTGCACAAATGGAACAATGTGTCCATGATTTCACTGCAACCAGTAAGTTGTTCAGAAGTTGGACAGATAAGTTGGTGTGTGTAAAGTGGCCATAAGACTGCCATTTTCCAATCATGCTGCTTTTCTAGAATGCTGGTCAAAAAGATTGCTGTACATTAAAACCCATATAAAATCTGCTTCCTATGCCAGTGATACATATTTTCCAACACAATTTTTTTAAATAAACTTTAAAGTATTGCTTTCTTTGAATGAGTTTTAAAGGGAATCTGCAGGTCTATGTGATACACAGATACACACTTTACATGTCTGCAGGAAAACCAACCTTCATATTATAGAACTCTTACAGATAGCACACACTGCAGGACAAAACACCGCCCCTTCCCCAGCACAGAGGGGAGGGACAGAACACCAGCTTGGGTGGGTGTGTATATTTAAATAACACTTATACAGCATCTGGACTATTCAGCTGTGAATACAATGAACCAGCTCCCTGCAGTGTTTGAAAATGCTTATAGCATGGAAACTACAAATGGTACAATAATTACTTTACATGTTTTTAAAAGATCTGCCCAGGCCCTATTCAAGGGTGATATAAGTATCATACTCAAAAATGACCTGACAGAGTCTCTTTCTTTACCCCCTGCCACTCCAGTGCTGCCTCTATTCTGCATGTTGATGCCAAAAAAAGCACCACAAGATCGCTGAGCCCAGTGATTGGCTGCAGTGGTCACATACGATAGTCATCATGACATCATCGCTGCTTCCATATCATCAAAGGGGTAAAAATGAGTATACAGGCTGGAAAGACAATAAGAGCAAATAGGGTATTACCCACCATACAAAATGGTCAGATTGATTCTGGGAAAGGCTCGCCTTTGAAGGTTGAGAAAGTCACAACCACTATGAAGATGTCAGACGGCTGCAGCAAACCCATGTGGAATCAGCATGTACGTAGACAGAAGAAAAGGGACCTAAATCCACGCTGCCGTGAAAAAATGAGATTATCCAGACGATATAGGAAATTACTTATTTGTCAACGCGCTTAAAGCCACCATGGGCTAATTCTTCAAGACAAATCCTAATCTATGTGAGCTGCAGCCCCCAGCCATGTGCGTTATGCTGGCTGGGTATCTAAATATGGGGGACCATATGTGAGTTTTTTTTTATAATTATTTAAATAATTTGTAATAAAAAAAAAACAGCATTGGGTCCCCTCCAATTTTGATACTCAGTCAAGATAAAGCAAAAGTGGGGGTTGGTATTCTCACCCTTGGTATTCTCACCCTCATTAGATGTGCCAAATCTAGCGCTTATCCGACTCTTCCCAATTGCTCAGGTGTGGTGGCAATTGGGGTAATATAAGGGACATAGACATAGAGAAAAATCCTTTATTTGAAATAAAAAACACAGATACCCTCTTTTACCCATTTATTAACTCCAAATATACCCTTACAGCTCTGTCAGTAATCTACAACCGAGGTCCCTTAATGTTCTCCAGCTCTGCTACATTACGACATTGCGCTGAGCAGTGACATTGAAGTGACCACTCAGGACTAGCTGCGGCACACAAAGAAAGCTCTGAAAGCCGCAGTGTGGGAGCGGTGAGGTCACCTGAATTCATAGGTATCCCAGCTTTGACCTTACTCCTAAATTCCCTTTTTGAGATTTGCCCTAGTTCAGAGAGCTTCTACCATTTACGAGCCATTTTGACCACAACTGACAGAGCTAAATATACAACTTGTCACTAAAATGTTCATAGTAGCATGCTCTTCATCTCCTCTGGTCCAATATCATATAAGAACAAAGGTTGAGTGTTCATCTCTTCCCATAAGTCAAATGGAAAAACTTGTTCTGGTGTAGTATGTTCCTTAGTCCATAGGATGCTGTGGATTAGGAGAGTATAAAACAGAATAGAAACTGGTGTCATTAATGGGGTGGAATGGACACTCTATACCAGGAGTCTCCAACTCCAGGCCTCAAGGGCCTCCAACAGTGCAGGTTTTCAGGATTTTCTTAGTATTGCTAAGGGGTTGGAATCATCACCTGTGCAGATGATCACATTAGCACCTGTGCAATACTAAGGAAATCCTGAAAATCTGCACTGTTGGCGACCCTTGAGGCCTGGAGTTGGGGACCTCTGCTCTATACAGTATAAAGTGCTATGGCGGTGGAGGAGGTGGACTGAGCAGATAACTTATGCCCTTCACTTTCACCCTACTAATACGCTTGACGAGGTAAAGGACGCTGAGTGTGACCTGCATTTGGTAAGACTTCTGCCAAGATGGTTGCTAAGGTAAAAAATGTTTGTGCCATGTTAACCAGTAGATAGAAAAATATATTAGAACTTAGAATCCTCAGTGGTTGATACCTTTTAATGGCTAACTGAAAAGATGATAAACATAGCAAGCTTTCAAGACAGTTCAGGTCTCTTCTTCAAGCTTAATAATGATACATTCCTATGGCCCACGTCACACACACAGATATCTGTGCAGATATTGTTCGCAGATCTCTGGTTGCAGTGAAATCATGGACACATTGCTCCATTTTGTGGCTGTATATAAATGGATTAATGTGTCCATGATTTCACTGCAACCAGAGATCTGTGAACTATATCTGCACAAATATCTGTGTGTGTGACGTGGGCCTAACACACACATATATACATATACAAGGTTCAATAAACAGGGCATAGTGGTCTGTCTTGGGAGGGGGAAGAGAAAGAGCATTTGGGTAGTAAACACAGTTTAGAGATAACACATGCGATAGCTTATTGGCCTTTCATTAGTGATCCAAGATTTGAAGTTTCCACAATTGAAGTGAAAAGCCACGAATCCATGCGACACCTTCATTCCTGTTCTGAATATGTCAAAGGTCAACATAAGTTTATATTCCGAGACTTTTCTGATTCTTTGAGATTTGAAGTTACCTTTCAAGTCTACTATTTTCATATCCAATATTGTGTGATCAGGGCTACAGAAATGTCTAGGCACAGGTAAATCTGTCCTTCTTTCCTTTATTGTGTGGCGATGAGAGTTCATCCTAGTTCTGAGTTGTTGTCCCTTCTCCCCAACATACAGGTTTCCACTCGCACATCAAGATGGTTGCTGACAACAGTTCTGAAGGTTTTGCTACTGCTAGCAGCTCCTACATTTCTTTTTCCGTGATTTTTTTTTTTTCTATCACACTACATTATCTGTTGCACATGCCATATTTTGGTTTAACATACATTTTTAACACAAGTATCAACCAGAAAAACAAGGTCCTGGCAGAGATCAGGTGACAGGCAATAGGCTAATTCAACAACAGCCTGCCTGTAGTCTTGACGTGGCATGTATGGTATGTGGCTCTAAACTGACAACTGAAACAGTCATAGCAAAACAGTGTGCACTCCACACTCCCTCCCCTCACCATGCCATGCCATGCCTGTAACCCTGCTGGATCAATAAACTGAAGACAGTTATAGCAGTGAGTGCCGCTTATTTTTTCTTCAAACGGAATACATAAAAAACTCTATTGTGTACAGACAGGCCATAAGATACAACCAGATAAATTCCAACCCTACAGACAGAGACAATCACCTTGAGGACCTCAAAAAGACCTTTTTGAACCAGGGCTACCATCCAAGAGCAATCGAGAACCAGATTACAAGAGCCACCAGAATATCAAGGAATCATCTCCTACATTACAAAACTAGAGGAGAAAACAACAGAGTTCCTCTTGTAGTCACCTACAATCCAAGTCTGGAGGTGGTAAGAGGAGCCGCACGAAAACTGCAACCACTACTGCAAAAAGATGCCCGACTAAAATCAATATTTCCGGATCCCCCACTGTTCTGTTTTAGACAACCTCCGAATCTAAAAACCATCATTGTCAGAAGCGCCTTGTCCTCTCCAGAAGCTACAGGAACCTTTCCCTGCAACCAGAACAGGTGCAAAACCTCCATCTATAATGACAACTGACAAGATAAGGATTCCTGGGACAGATCAGGACTACAAGATCCCAGGTAACTTCAGCTGCACCACAAGCAATGTGGTGTATTTAATTATATGTACCAAATGTCCAACAGGTGGAATGTATATAGGGGAGACCGGATTACAATTCAGAACAAGAATGAATTCTCATCGCCACTCAATAAAAGAAAAGCGTATGGACCTACCTGTAGCGAAGCATTTTTGCAGCTCTGAGCACAACACTGAATCCGATATGAGGCTGCTCATTTTAAAAAGTAACTTCAAATCTCAGAGAGAGAAGAATTTGGGAATACAGATTAATAACGACCTTTGACACATTCAAAACAGGATTAAATATTTCACATGGATTCATGGGATTTTATGTAAAATGAACAGACAGTTAGGGATAGCAGATTAATGCATTTTTATATAAAATGAAAGTGCATTTGGAGACATCTTGCAACACACTCAAATTATAGGACTATGAACTTTTGACACTTGTGAACGGTCTCACTTAGAACTCTGCTCTCCACAACTTAACTAAGTATTTTCAGGTCTCCATGGGTTGCTAACCATTTACCTAACACAATTTGTTCCGCTTATCTTAGAAATCTGGTTTCTCTGTCCCTGCTCCTCCACCCCTCCCTAACCATACTCTGCTTTACGTCACCTGTCATATTCACAACAGTGTATAACACTGTTTTGCTTTTTTTTTTTGCTTATGTATATAAGTATGTGTCTTCAGAATTTGTATCATAATCTGCCTGATGAAGGGACCACAGTGTCCCGAAAGCTTGCTGTGCTTACAATCCTTTCTGTTAGCCATTTAAAGGTATCAACCTCTGAGGAATCTCAGATTGCAATATATTTTTCTATCAACTGGCTGACACGGTATAAATATTCTTTACCTTATCAAAGTAGGTATATACACACAAAGTAATGTCATCAACAGCCAGCAGTATTGTTGTGATATCTACGATTGTTAAATGCAACCAGAAGAACTGTAATTTTATTGGTATTTTTTATTTTCAATTTTTTTAACCTCCATTCCCTTTACCATAAATGCAACTCAAGTTACGTAAACTTAACTGCTACATCGCAAAGTACCTAAATGTAGGTTCATGACCAGAAATGACAGCAGCACGCAATATGGTCATGGGTGTACATTGGATGGTTGATTGGTTGGGCAATTAATCCAAAACTAAATTGTGAATTTTCTGTAAAGGAAGTAAAAAAAAGACCACTTACCATTACAAAATAGGACAGGACAGTAAATGTTAGTTGGATTCACGTCCCAAAAGCAAGTATCTTCAACTGGTATTCAGGTAGTGAGGGTCTAATATTGGACTAGTACTACAACAACAAACTGTGCAAAAATGTTTTATTTCTTTTTAACAAAGCGCATGCTTTGTGTGGTAGACAGTTATGTTCACATCTTTGGATTATAGACATTTTTCTTTAGGACGTTAACATTTTTTTTTATCAAGGTTCTACTACAGCAGTAAATCTCAGATCAAACAATTCACTGTCATTCTGAGTGACTATGCAGGTCCAGCACCTCTCTATATATCAATTGAATCTATGAATTATTATTCATAGACTTACACTACCACTCTCATTTTCAATCTACTTGAGACCTTCCTGCAGTTAGATGGCAATCAGACAAGTCTTTTTCCTATCCCTAGGTGGAAAGAGCATGATTTCTGACCTCCTCATCTTTACACTTTGCAAGAGTAAAGGGGAGCTCCTTGGCTGACCCACATCTTTTATACAGCTGGTGATGGCTTCCCTGACTGGCTACAACAGACAAGGTAATGTGATAGCTGCAAGGTATTATGGGAAAGCCCACTGTCATGCACTTAGATGGCGCTGACATTGCTGGATGCTGCTGTGTATGTTTGTCTTTAAGAGCTGCATAGTTGATAGTTGTGAAGGTGCTGGCCTCCCTTGTTGTGCTCCAGAACTGCATTCACTATTAGGTTCAACTGCTGGTTGAGGGGTTAATGTGTGACTCATCTGAACTCCCCTCCTTCTAGCCTTTAAGTAGCTTCTCCTTCCTCCAGGTGGTGCTGCTGATAGAGTTTCACTCTATGCCTCGAAGCCATGCTGTGCTGACCTGTGTGTTTGTGTGGCTGACATCCTTTCTTTTGGAGTTGCTGTATCCCAGTTCTGTGGAGGGAGGTGAGGGGGGAATAGCGCAGGGCTGGTGGAGGAGTTTTAGGGAGAGGCTGGAGGCCCGCACCTTCTCAGCTTCAGAGATACCTTCAGGATCAGGGCTATTCAGGGTTTCTAGACTAGGGTCAGACTAGTCTTTCCTGGTCACCCTGCCTGTAACTGCAATTCCCTCATCAGCATTCTAACTACACCGTGACACCCACCTCGCTACACATGATACCACCTCCAGAAGGTGGGTCTAGTGCAGGTGCTCGCTTTCGCTGTGTATTGCACTTTGGGAAATGTTCTTCTAGTGTTGCTGGGAGGCAGGATGCTGTCGCTCCCAGCAATTTTGATGTTCAGGGGCCCCGGGACACCAAGCCCCTAGTGTCAGCTGTTTCCAGTGAATGCAGGATGCTGGGTCCGCTGGATAAGCCAGATAGTGGGAGGTTTCTTCAAGTCCACCTGACTCGCCCCCTCCTTTGCCTCTCTGGGCTGAGGGTTGCCTCAGAGATGTCAAGTAATCTCTGAGAGTCAGATATAAACATGCCATATCCTATGTGTTGTGCTGAATATTCCATTTTGCTTGGGTAGTATTAAGGTTAGTAGTTTGGTGTGCAAATCATGGTGTGCCCTTTCCCTCTGACTGTTCGGTCGGGACTTTATCCCTAGCTTTTCTATCTTGGTTTTGTACTGCATCACTTACTTTGTTCGTCTGGTGAGTTTGATCCGGCTATGACCTGTTTGCCCGGTCACCAGCCACCACGCTATTTGACACCTGGGAAGGACTCTGCCAAAGTCCTCCCTTCCAGGACATAAAGGAAGGTGAAAAGTACCCCAGTGCTTAAGGGTGCGTGGTAGCTTAGTGTGACTGACATACTCCTCTTGCTGGCCTGCAGTTTGGTAATTCCACCATTACCTTGGCATTACACCTACGCAGAGATGTGTGGAGGGAATAATCGTTCTGTACATTGCTTGGATTGAACAAGTAATGGTATATGGCGCACATCGCTCTACAGACCACCATTGCAGTCATGTCATCTTTTTTTTCTTATAAGAGTTTGCTTTTTACAAACCGTATACTGTATATATCCGTGTATAAGCCGACCCGTGTATAAGCCGACCCCCCTACTTTTGCCCCCAAAATCTGGGAAAACCTATTGACTCGTGTATAAGCCTAGGGTGGACCCCAGCACAGGTATACAGCCCCCAGCAGTGTGGTATACAGCAGCCTCCCCAGTGGTATATACAGGCCCCAGCAGTGTTACAGCAGCCTCCCCAGTGGTATATACAGCAGCAGCCCCAGTGGTAGTATACAGCAGCCACAGAGGTATATACGGCAGCCCCAGTGGTAGTATACAGCAGCCCCAGAGGTATATACAGCAGCCCCAGTGGTAGTACACAGCAGCCCCAGAGGTATATACAGCAGCCCCAGTGGTAGTATACAGCAGCTCCAGAGGTATATACAGCAGCCCCAGTGGTAGTATACAGCAGCCCCAGAGGTAGTATACAGCATCCCCAGAGGTATATACAGCAGCAGCCCCAGTGGTAGTATACAGCAGCCCCAGAGGTATATATAGCAGCAGCCCCAGAGGTATATATAGCAGCAGCCCCAGAGGTATATACAGCAGCAGCCCCAGAGGTATACAGGCGCCCCCCCATCAGTATCCAGGGCCCCCACCATGCTCCGCAAACCTGTAAAGTAAGATCATTATACTTATCACTGTCCTGTCGCCGCCGTCCCCGCCACTGCCATCGCGCTCCTCCGTCTTCATCCAGCGTCTTCCGGCTTCATCTGGTCGGCGCAGAAAATGACGTCATTGCCTGCGCCGACCAGAGGAAGCCAGAAGAAGACGGATGAAGCCGGAGGAGCGCGATGGCGGCGGTGGCAGGACAGTGATAAGTATAATGATCTTACTTTACAGGTTTGCGGAGCATGGGGGGGGGGGCCTGTATACTGATGGGGGGGTGCGCCCGTGTGTAATGACTCGCGTATAAGCCGAGGGGGAAACTTTTCAGCCCAATTTTTGGGCTGAAAAACTCGGCTTATACGCGAGTATGTACGGTAAGTGTTATGTCAAATTACTTTCAGATAACGGCCATTTTTAGGAGTTGCGCAGCGATAGTGGTGTTTATATTGCACTGTTGACAATCATTTAGATAATGCGATATAATTGAAAGATTCAATCAACGCGTTTCAAATCAACTGACTTCTTCCTCAAGATCTCAGACACAGAGCCCTGTAATTACTACTCAGTAAACTGATATCATGCTTTACAGCGTGTGTGACAGGCGCACTCACTGTGTAGGTAACCATGGTTGAAACCACTCCCTGCACCGCCCTGATGACTGGAAGGAAGCAGCTGCAGGGAGAATAAGACATCATTTTCTCCATGTAGCTGCTACACATATTTTAAACACTATTTACCTACAGATTGCCCTATGGCCACAGGTTAATAGCATTTCTAGAAGAGACAGGTTCCCTTTAAAATTGCAAGCTACAGTATCTGCAATGTGCCAGACATATTTATGAAATTGAAAAGCGTCCAGTTAATCCATTTATATTTTTAGCTTTTTTTCTCTCACTGTTAATATATCAATGTCACACTCTCTTCACTTGATCTTTAATAAGTCACAGCTTGTTCTTTTTCCTAAAATATGGTCTGATGAAACCAGGCATATGCCTTAAATCATGAGAGTAAGGGGACTTGTTTTCATATTTAACATTTTCCAGTCTTAATCAAACCAAAGTAGAGTTCCTGAGGTCAAAATGTGCAAAAAATATTGAGTGGGTCTGTTCTACCATGACATGATGATTACATGTTTGCCAACAATTGTTTTGAGAAAAATTAATGTTTAAAGGGTTATTTTACAAATTTTCAAGTTATTCCCCATTTGTAGGATTGGTTCTAACATGCTGATTGCTGGGGCTTTGACTGCTAGGACCGTCAATGGGATCGGGGCTCTGCATCCCCAATACTGGGACTTTCAGCACCATTTTGAATAAAGCGGAGGTGCGCATTCACGGCCTTCGTTCCATTTATTGTCAATGGGACTGCTGGAAACACAAAGTACATCAGTCCTGCAAACACTGATTGGAGCAGAAGTTGAGGAAGCACACCTTTGCTCCATTTGAGAAATTACAGTTTTTGGAGTTTCGGAGACCTTGGATACAACCCATATGACTGTCATGATAACCAATAAAGCCATGTAAATGTGGTGGATATCTGAGATACGTATGAGTGGTCAATACCAGTAAAATGATGTCAAGTAGTGTTCTGTATATAAGAAAGATGCAATGCACATGTAACGATAATAAGTAATGCAGTATCCATAGAATATATGAAGGGTAATAAGTAGTGATGGGTGAACCCGCGGATGTTCGGGTTCAGCGGACCCGACTAGACTTTTTTACAGTTCACGTTCGGGCAGAACGTGACACGAACTTGAGTCCGGACCCTAAACTCAGACTCTAAGTTTATGAGATGAGGACTGGGGAGCTGTAAAATGAAAGAACGTAGTGATTAAACATAAGTGTTATACTTACCGGCATCTTGCCACTTGTACTACTGGGGCCGCTCATTAACTTCCTGGGTTTTTACTGCTGAGGGCGGAACAGCCAGTCACAGATGATTGGTTGTCTGTGGTTGGCTGTGTGAGTAACCTGGAAAAAGCCCATACATTACAGCATGGTAGATGGTAGAATATATGAGCTGTTTTCTGGTTACTCCAATAGCCAATCACAGACGCCCATTCTCTGTGACAGTATGTGTGATTGGCTAAGAAACTGACTTCGGTAGTGATCACAAATAATGCCAGAGTCAGGTGTCACGGGTGTGTCAGGAAGCCTGGATGAGACTGTAGAGGTCACTCGCAGAAGGTCCCAGTGTTTGGCCAAACAGTACACATCCTAAAGAATAAATGTCTCTGTCGCTTTAAGAGGCATTTCCCTTTTAGTGAAAGCTGGAGGTCACTAGGACCCAGCTGATCCCTTGAGCTTTGTATATATTCCTTTGACTCCCAGAATGCACTGCTGGTGATAGCTGTTCAGGAGATCCTGATTGCATCAGAGCTCTAAACAGTGTTTCCTGGAGCCAGTTGGTTCGCGGTTTGGATCTGCTCAAGCTAAGTATATCTTTTCCCTCTTTGTTGTTCCCTGGTGTGTTCCTTTAGTTGCTAGCCAGGCAGACTAGTCATCTCCCGTTCTGAGCCCTGTATAGTGGTGTAGTTCAGGGACAGTCAGGGAACTGTATAGGGACGTTAGGGGAGCCAGGTGTCAGCGCTAGTTGTTCTAGGGGTCACCATCCCCCCTTTTTGCCCTTAACATCAGAGACTCCTTCCCTTCCCCTCCTTCGTAGTCCAGCGCTGGGTGTCTCCCTACACCCAGCGTGACATTAGGTTCATCCAAGTTCACAGCTGACGCAGCTCTGTTGTGAACTGTAATGAACTTTCTCATGGCACACCGATCACACCCGGGTGTCAGCGTGAGCCTGCTACTCACTGTGAACAGTCGTATGTCTGCTCACCGCAATGTAGCAGAGCTGAGCATGTTCGGCGAGGAACAGAATTGTGGATTATCGTTGGAGAGTTTGTTTTTTGGCTTAGAAAGATGGCAACCAGGGATGTTTTTGTAATTTATTCCAATTAAAAGTTTTTTTCTCCGTGTTGTGTTTTTTTTTAATGTTTACTAGAAATTCATAATGGTCGGGTCTAACATTGGCCTGCCATTATGAATTTCGGGCTTGGTGCCACCTGGAATTAAACAGCTGGCATCAACCCTATTATTACCCAGTGTGCCAACGCCACCAGGGCCACTTGGCGAGCGAGGTAAAGTGCCTGAAAAAGATGCCACCAAAAAATGTGCCACATTCAGGGGTGACTGGACTGCAATTTTCAGCATTGGGGGACCAGAATGCTTGGGCCTTACCACGCTCAGAATATCAACCCAAAGCTGCCTGGGTTTTACCTTGGCTGGCAATGAAAAATAGGGCGCAGGCCATGCATTTTTTTTATATTTCCAGCCAAGGTAAACCCAGGCAGCTGGGGGTGGCAGCCCATAGCTGTCACTTTATCTATGCCGACAATCAAAAATACTGCAAAGTACTATGTCATTTTTTTTAAATTATTTATTTATTTGTACAGAACCATGTCAATCAGTGGGTGAGGGTCCTACAGCCAATCACAGATGCTGTCACAGAGAATGGGCGTCAGTGATTGGCTGTTGGAGTAACCTGAAAACAGCACAGAATAGAAAGAGGAAAAAGGAGAGGAGAACTGTCTGAGGACTTGAGAGTCAAAATTGTTGAAAAATATCAACAATCAAAAGGTTACAAGTCCATCTCCAGAGATCTTGATATACCTTTGTTCATGGTGCACAACATAATCAAGAAGTTTACAACCCATGGCACTGTAGCTAATCTCCCTAGATATGGACGTCAGAAAAATATGATGAAAGGTTGCAATGCAGGATAGTCCAAATGGTGAATTAGCAATGCCAATCAAGTTCCAAAGAAAATTCAAGCTGTCCTGCAGGTTCAGGGTGCATCAGTGTCAGAGTGAACTATCTGTCCACATTTGAGTAAAATTAAACACTATGGAGGAGAGACACAGAGAAAATGGTAGACTGTGGTTTGCCAAAAATGTACATGAGTAACCAAAATCCTTCTGGGAAAGCATCATGTGGACAGATTAGTCCAAGATAGAGCTTTACAGTAAAACACATCACTCTACTGTTTACCAAAAACAGAATAAGCGCCTACAAAGAAAAGAGCACAGGACCTACAGTTACATATGGTGGAGATCAGAGATGTTTTGGGTTTGTTTTGCTACCTCTGTCACTGGGGCCTTCATTGTGTATAAGGAAGTTTATCAAAGGGTTGGGTCACAATGTAGTGCTTGGTGTCAGAAAGTTGGGGGAGTACTAGGTCATGGGTCTTCTAGCAGCACAATGACCCCACACATCAAGAATCCTCAGAAATGGAGGACACAAAGCGCTGTAGAGATCTGAAGTGGGAGCAATGAGTCTGGATCTAAATCCCATTGATCATCTGTGGAGAGATCTGAAAATTACTGTTGGAAGAAGACGCCTCAAATATGATAGACCGGGAGCAGATTATAAAGAAGAGGCCAAAATTCACGGTGAGAAGAATCTTGTGGAGGTTATAGGGAGCAACTGATTGTAGGTATTTACTCCAAACGGTGCAACCAAATATTAAGTTAAGGCCAACAATTGTGTTTGGTCCATTTTGGGGGTTTTGTGTGAAATTAGGTCCAATTTGCTTTTTTTCTATTTTTTTGTGTTGTACCAATACACAAACAAAACGTGTAATTGCAATCATTTTCTGGGAGAAATACTTCATTTTCTGGAACAATTTGAAGAGTGACAACACTTTTAGCCTCTATCCCAGAATATGGGCCATCCTGGTATACTTATCTCCTGTTCTGCATTTAACACATAAATTCCTCGCCAAGAAAACATTCTTTCCACCTTCCCCCACACCACGTTGTGCAGCGTCCTCCTCTGTATCCAGCGCAGCGATCATCAGCTGACATCAATTGCCTGCCATGGCGATGCATGATGTCACTACCATGCAACACCTCTGTGTGTATTGCAATGGAGAGACCCAATGAGTCTCTGTGCCGGAATGACTTTCAGTTGGATGTGTGTTTGAGCTGAAGTAGGCACTGGGGTCGGCGGCCCAACGGGCCCACTCCAATCCCGGGGCCGGTCGCAACCTTTGCGATCTCAATTGTTACACTCCTGATGATGGTTGCTATGAAAGCTGATGGTCTGTTGAAGACCTCCGTGGATGTCATTACAGAGTTTCCTTGAGATCTAGCCTGTGGCCGCCATATACAGCAGTACTGTAATAATGCTAAATGTAGTACCATCGATCAGATGAACCTACGTCCCCTATAGAGACTAATAAATAGTGGACAGTAAAAATTAAAAAAAAATATATATGACAGTTCAAATTACCCCCCTTTAACCCGTTAAGTCACTCACTACCTTTAATGTATATGTAGATGTCATTAACCTATTGCTTATACTATACACAACAATTCCACAGCATTATTGTGTACACTAAAAATAATTGCCTCTTATGAATGCCGGTCATAGGCTGGCATTGATATGAATACTGTGATGACAGGCGCAGGGGTCTCCAGCAGACTCTGGCTATCATGACAATTCATCAATGCCCCCTGATTGTTTCCAGGGGCCAATCAGCGCTTAGAAAAGCATACCCTTGGGCTGCACACTGTAAATGCTAGAGGTTCATAAAGGCAGATGATGGTTGAATAACACAGCCATCACCTGCTGGCAAAAATGCAGGCTAAACTCCTGAGCCAGCATCAAAGCAGGGTACGATGATATACCAGTGCATTATGTTTTGCGAAGGTGTGAAGCTATGTTTCAATTTTAATGATAGATCATTATAAAGAAGTTACTTAAAGAAGACAAAGCCATGTTTATATACTTTATATCGATGATACAGTCAGATATTATTAGTGTTATAATACTGTAATAAAGTTGTCTTGTTTAAGAGACTCAGCCTAAATGTCTATTACATGGTAAATGATTCATATGAGCAGGTGATTAATGAGGGTCTGAGGGTGTCTGGGGCGGCAATCACCGGCAAAGCCCATTTCTTGCTCTCCCCAAAACTCTACAGAGGGGTTGTGTTCCTGGCTGAGTGCTTGAACTTGTGTAGGGCAGGTCATACCTTTTAGCAGGCCGCTCATCGCTGAACCAGGACTAATCCGCAGTGAAGACAGACCCAGAGGCCAACAGTTCTTATTAAACAGTTCTTTACTTAAAATCTTCCACTGTTCTTGCAACACAACCTTCTACATGAGAGAAGGCACATAACTTAAGGACAGTTTCCATAGTAGAAAGCGACATCGCACACATTTCCTTATCCATATCCACAACTGTTACTTCCTCCGATGTTTTCAGTTCTTCTATATCCTCTCATTGCACCATAGTACTGTATGTGAAAGTCATTCTATCTCACCCATGGTTACATGTCTTCCCAGCAAAATGGATTTGCCACACCGGCAAAATGATTCTTTCGGATCTGTCGCCCATGACTCCTTTTCATTTTGTTAGATACCGATTTGATCTTTTCCCACTGATCTTTAAGCTACACAGGCACTTACACTAAGCATTCTCCACCAGAGGTGGTCCCATTCTTGGCCAGAACTAGGTTTAGATGTTTAGCTTCACTCTAGATCTCAACCCCCCTTTGTACGTCCAACCGTTTCCTCAGATCTCACTGTATCACTTCAATCTCAGCTGTTGCAGTCCCTACAAGTACCCACTGAATGCGACCTTGGTGATTTAGCTGACCTGCACGTCCATATTCAACACTTGCCATTCCCGATCTCCCATCTAACCTGAAACCAGTCACTTACCCCAGAGCTAACTCCACCCATTGTTGGCTAGACCCACACTTAACTCTTGCTCGCTCTACAGTCTGAAGCTGTGAACTTCCTATCTTATGTCCTATATAACAGTTCTATGCATCTCACATTGCTACACATTGTTGTATTCAGGGGTAGGAACATGACCACCCAGGGCTACAGGGGTTCCGGGGTTGATATCTGAAAGCAACTTCTTTAAAGGGGATTTTCAGTTTTGGAAAGAGTGTCACCTAGCTGCATTTTGTATAAATAAATATAAAAATATAATTCTTTGCTTTCTTACCCTCCCTGAATCATACGATGAGTTTCCACCCCTACTACCGGTGTCAATTATTGTTTGCAACACTGACGTACTGATTAGGGATGAGCGAGCACTGCAATATACTCGTTATACTCGTTACGAGTAGGTCCCGATACTCAGTACTAGTTGCAAGTATAGCGAGTCCAATGAAAGTGAATGTAGAACCGAGTACTTTCGCAGTGTATCTATATATACACTGCGAATATAGAGTAAAAGTGAATAAAAGTTGTTCAAAATAAAAAAATATCATACTCACCCATCCGACGGCTGCATCGGGGACCAGAAAAGAAGACATTCCATGTACGGCTAGGACTTGTCTGATTGCCAATCAGATGGCTGGTAGTAATCTGGCCAATCAGATGGCCTGACGTCACAAACCACACGATCACTACCAGCCACCTGATTTGCCAGATTGCCAGGTCATTGATGCACGTTCAAGACCTGGCAATCTGGCCAATCAGGTGGCTGGTAGTGATCATGTGGTTTGTGACGTCAGGCCAACTGATTGGCCAGATTACTACCAGCCATCTGATTGGCTATCAGACTGACAGGTCCTAGCTGTACACGGGATGTTTTCTTTTCGGGTCCCCGGTGCAGCCGTCGGATGGGTGAGTATGATATTTTTTTATTATTAACAACTTTTATTCACTTTTATTCCACTTTTGCAGTGTATATATTAGAGTGACCGGATCTCATATGGGGGGAAAACATGTCGGAATCTTGTTAATCTGGACCCCACAAAACTATTCCCCTTTCCAGATATTGAGATAGCCAAAATTTGAGCTCGATCAAGCGACGTTAACCCGTGCCGCTCGTCGCTCAAAGTTTGAAAAAATCCAAATTTTTGGCCAAAAAGCTGACATATGGAGCCACAACTCCAGAACGGTAAATAATAAAAACACGCTTAATATCTCAAAAGAAAGCTAATGTTGTTCTTCAAAATTTATATTTTATACATAATTGTTATTTTAAGTCAAACTGAGTTACAACAGCTTTTAGCCCCAAGAACGTGACCTGGTACCACTAGGAGCATACTTCGTATATTTTATTATTAAGTGATAAAATTTGGGTTTTTTTGGTATATTTTTGAGTTTAAAGTAGAAATATAATAAAAAAACAAGTAATACTGATAAGTCTAATGACATTTTTTATTTTAAAATATAAAAATGAGGTATATAATACATAACTACTTTTAATGTTTTGACAATTTTCAATCCTTCTTGGAAGTCATTATTTTGAGGCCAGGTGTTTGGATTTTGTCTTAGGAAATCTGTTTTTGTATTAAATTGGTCAAAGAATGTAAACGTTTCTTTGGTAAGTAAATTTACTTACCAAAGAAACGTTTACATTCTTTGACAGATTTAACATAAAAACAGAACCTGCCCCCGGCACCCCCGCTTGGCACCCGCACCCCCCGGCCCGGTAATGTGATATTAAATTTTACATTTTTTTTTTTTTTAACATTCTCTTTTTAAGACGCACCCCATTTCCCCCTACAGTTTGGTGGAAACAAAAGTGTGTCTTAAAAAGCGAAAAATACGGTAATAACCGACTTTAACGACCTTCTGACAAAAGATGAAGAACAAAAGCAATATGTCCTGCAAGTTGTAAGCAAATGCCGAGCATTATATTCTGACGTTTCAAAAACTACTTTAACAAAAGCTCTAGAATAGATTAGATAACTATGTAAAATTATCAACTCATGTAGGTACTACGTCTGTATCTTTTCTGTGTCTGTTTTGTATGTATTATATACCTCATTTTTATATTTTAAAATAAAAAATGTCATTAGACTTATCAGTATTACTTGTTTTTTAATTATATTTCTACTTTAAACTCAAAAATATACCAAAAAAGCACACAAATTTTATCACTTAATAACAAAATATACGAAGTATGCTCCTAATGGTACCAGGTCACGTTCTTGGGGCTAAAAGCTGTTGTAACTCAGTTTGACTTAAAATAACAATTATGTATGAAATATAAATTTTGAAGAACAACATTAGCTTTCTTTTGAGATATTAAGCGTGTTTTTATTATTTACTGTTCTGGAGTTTAGGCTCCATATGTCAGCTTTTTGGCCAAAAATTTGGATTTTGTCAAACTTTGAGCGACGAGTGGCACGGGTTAACGTCATTTGATCGAGCTCAAATTTTGGAAAGGGGAATCGTTTTGTGTGGTCCAGACGGACAAAATTCCGACATCGATTTTTTGTGGTCACCCTAGTATATATAGATAAACTGTGAAAGTGAATAGACTACTCGCTACTCCTAACGAGTAATCGCAAGACACTCAGGGAGTAGCGAGTAGCCCGAATATCGTCACTATTCGGCGAGTACCAAATAGCAACGATACTAGCGCATCCTTAATACTGATGGCACGAGTCATTGAAGGTTGCAAAGTTTGTTAAGTGTTACTACATCACATCCTTTTATAATAACTATTTGACTCTATTAGACTTTATTAGTTGTGCATAAGACTGAATTGCGTTTCCTAATGTTCCACTAATTATATTTTAGCTCAAATTAATGCAAGTTGGAGAAGATAATTAATAGACAACAACAATTCAGATGATACACACGATCTCCAGGGGAAAAACGTGCACGTCTAATATGTCAGCAATGGTTCTACATTACCAATGGGAGGTTATGCAAATGTGAACAACATGAAACCATGAGCAAAGACATCAAAAGATTGTATTAAAAATTCCAATGCTGAGCAATAAGTATGCAGCGGTGGCAGCAGTGATAATGAACTTATCCGCTGTCTGGGCAAACAGTAGACTTCAACTCCAAAAGCTAAAACCATGAAGCTTTGGTGACATGTTAATTATGCAACAAGTGTGCTATTTGTATATTACATGCGGGTCAACTTTCATCATTGCACACATTTTGTTAAAGTGAATCTGTCACCATCAAAATACAGGCGCTACATTATGGATCAGGAGGAGCTGAGTGAATGATATATACACTACTCAAAAAAATAAAGGGAACACTAAAATCGCACCATACATCTCAATGAAGGAAATATTCCAACTGCAAATCGTTATTTATTACATAGTGAAATGCATTGGACAATAAAACATAAAAATGATCAATGCAAATTACAATTAATATCCCTTGGACGTCAAAATCAAAGTAGAAAATCAAAACACAGGCTGATCAAACTTCAGTGGAAGTGTCTCAAGGCCAGGAAATAAGGCTCCGTACTGTGTGGCCCCCACATGCTTGTATGACCTCTCTACAGCACATGGGCACGCTGCTAATGAAGCTCAGTAGTGTGTGTGGTCTCCACGTACCTGTATGACCTCCCTACAATGCCTGGGCATGCTCCTGATGAGATGACAGTTGTTTTCCTGAAGGATCTCCGCCCAGATTAAAGCATCAGTCAACTCCTGGACTGCCTGTGGTGCAACGTGGTGTTGGTGGATGGAACGACACATAATGTCCCAGATATGCTCGATTGGATTCAGTTCTGGGAGATGGACAGGCCAGTCCATAGCATCAATGCCTTCATCATGCAGGAACTGCTGACACACTTCAACCACATGAGGCCTAGCATGGTCATGCATCAGAAGGAACTCAGGGCCAGCTGCACCTGCAAATGGTCTCAACATGGGTTTGAGGATCTCATCCTGGTACCTAATGCCAGTCAGGATGTCTCTGGCTAGCACATAGAGGGATGCCTCCCCACACCATTACTGATCCACTGCCAAACCAATCATGCTCGAGGATGCTGCAGACAGCAGAGCATTCCTCATGGCGTCTTCAGACTCTGTCACATGCGCTCAATGTGAACCTGCTCTCATCTGTGAATAGCACATGGCACCAATGTCAAATCAGCCAATCTTGGTGATCTCTGGCAAATGCCAATCAATGTTGAGTTGCTAGCACATCACCCTCTTGTGGACTATCGGGGCCTCATACCACCTTCATGACATCTGTTTCTGACAGTTTGAGCCAACACATAAAGGTTAGTGGCTGATAGAGGTGATTGTGCAGGGTTCTGGCACTGCTCCTCCTGTTCCTCCTTGAACAAAGTAGGAGGTAGTGGTCCTGCTGCTGGGTTGTTTCCCTCCATTTCTCCTGGTGTACTGGCCGGTCTCCTGGTATCTGCTCCATGCTCTGGACACTGTGCTGACAGAAACACCTAATCTACTTGCCACAGCTTGCATTGATATGCCATTACTGATATGAACTATATTGAGCAACTTCTTTGGGTGGTAGACACCACCTCATTGTATCTCTAGGGGTGAGACCAAAGACAATATGCAAAAGTGACCAAAACAACAGCCAAAAAGTATGAGAACAGAAAAATGGTCTGTTGTCACCACCTGCGGAACCGGTCCTTTATATGGAGTGTCTTGCTAATTGTCAATTATTTCTACCATTGTCTGTGCCAGCAGGAGAAATCAGTGTTGCTTCATAACTGGACAGGATGACTTTGAGAATGTGATTGACTTGAAGTTAAGGACCCGTTTCACGCAACGATATCGTGAATGATATCGTTGCAACGTCACTGGTTTGGTGACATTGCAGCGATGTCGAAACGACATTGTTGTGTGTGACACATATCAACGATCAACAATACATCGTTGATCATTGATCGCAGATTTATGGACAGGACCATAAATCTATCATTGGTCTCCCGCTAGGCACCCAGCATCAGCACATGTGACAGTGGGAGACCAACGATGAACGAGCTTCCAGCACTGTACAGCAAGCGCTGGGAGCTGGTAACCATGGTAAACAGCAGGTATCTAGGTAGCGCGCAGTGCCTAGTTACCAGATGTATACCCTGGTTACCAGCCTTCTCCGCTTACAGGCTGGTATCCAAGATACAAAGCGGGTTATTGGGACAGCGCTGTCCCAGAGTATACATTGGGTAACTAGGTGCTGGGTGCTGCCTAGATACCCACTGTTTACCTTGGTTACCAGCCTGCTCCCGCTTACCGCAGCCTAGCAGCAGGAGCTAAACATCATGGAAAGAATATTTTATTCTTTTCCACGATGTCGTTGGTCCACTGGTCGCTGGTGAGTCTGCCTGTGTGACAGCTCACCAGAGATCAGTTCACGATGTGGCAGCAATCCACATCATTGGTCGGATCGCTGCCACATCGCAGCATGTAACAGGCCTTTAACATTGTGTTGATTAACTATTCACTTTATTCTTTTAAGCAGTGTAGTTTTGTCAGGGAATGTTAAAAGGTACCTTTCCCGCCAATATTTAGTTTTTTGCAGTGGCCGGCTCACCAATATGTTGAAAGGATAACCTATCTCCTGGCTGGGCCACAGCTATTTAATAGTGAAGTTTTTGGTATTTGTTATTAATGTCAGCTTAGACTACTAACAACCAATATCCAGTACCTAATTTATACCTTAATGTGGCACCCCAGGGTTAATGTGCCACAGTAACACCACAGAGAGTTCATTCCCCACACAACCCACAACACTACACTAGCGCCTCCAGGCTAGAAGGGGGAGCTAAAGCTGCTTCCCTATATATGCTGGTATGGAGAGGAAGTGGCAGTTAGTTCAGTGTGGAACAGCACTGAGGAAGAAGGATCTGGGTGTAAAAGAGCTGCGTTAGGCTCACCCCCC
Organism: Allobates femoralis; assembly: GCA_033576535.1. Classification (NCBI taxonomy): domain Eukaryota; kingdom Metazoa; phylum Chordata; class Amphibia; order Anura; family Aromobatidae; genus Allobates; species Allobates femoralis. The sequence goes on along the minus strand of JARQOC010000002.1, from coordinate 700,236,782 downwards.
GGTCCACTGTCCAGTTCCAGGCCAGCCAGGGTCTGAGGAAAGGAGCAGAGAGGAACACACCTGGGAGACTGAGTTCCCTGAGACTAACCCCAGAGAAGCACATAGAACTGGATACCGGATCCGATGCTGTGCCTGACACAAACAGCATAGTGAACACCGGATTAGTGAAGGTCCCACATCTTCACTGTACCTCAGCGAAGCAACGCAGCGGGGTCAGGAACACGGAAATAGACTCAAATTGCCTAGCAAGTTGGTACCCATAAGGGGAGACAGGGCCAGCAGCTTAGCTAAAGTGGCAGCAGGGCCACACACACAGCGCAGGAACAAGGAGCCAAAGGACCTGGCCAGGGTGGGAGCAACCCGGCACCTGTACAGACTCCGTGGACAGTACTCAGCTGAATTAACATCTGCTTCAGTAAAGACTTGGAAAACTGCAAAACCGTCAGTCTGTGTAATCCTTGCAAACCCTGTTCTCACTCAAAAACTGCTTCATCACTACTGCCCAAGGGAACAGGCTCTGCCCGTGGAGAGCCGTCACATCACAGGCTGCTATCCATCATCCCCGGATGTTCTGCAGCAGCGGTGGTCACCCTGACCACATACCACAGGTGGCGTCACAACTCTCTCCCCTGTAAATACCTTCCTTTACTTGTGGGCTCAGGACACGGTCCAGACCAAGACCGCCATGATAACCCCCGTAATACCCCAATCCATTACCGAGTACCCGTCCCAGTGGGCGCCACATTAACACTATCTGTTACTAATAAAATTACATTTATTATATACACCCAAGTCTACCGTCTCAATACAAAAACACAGTAATAGCACAATACACCAAATAGCACAAAATAGTAATACACAATCAACCCACAATTTCCTAACAATATATTCCACCCACATTATCTGAACATATACACAAACCCACCTAACTCTATCACTGTTCTTATATAGATGAAGATACAGATTATATGGAGGGTACAGAGATTGGAGGAAAGGCTTGAAGTGAAGATACAAGGGGGCTGATACTTAGCCCAAGCTTCACGCTGGTCCTTCTACAAAAAATATTCATTATAACCTGTGATTTAATCAATTAATCCTCTGTTCTTTCAGGGATTTTAGGTCAAGTGGGCGGTCCTATCAGTGACAAACAGCTGTCTTTGCTTAAGTGTGTATGTGTATACAGAGATAACTGTCAATCACTGATAGCACTGCCCACTGGACCAAAAATCCCTCAAAGAGCAGAGGATTAATTGATTAAATCACAGGTTATACTGAATAGTTTCTCACAAAATCCATATTTTGCGGATTATAAAATGCACCAGATCATAAAACGTACCCCAAATTTGGAGGAGGAAAAGAGAAGAAAAAATGTTTTAATGTTACATGGGTTCTGTCTTATAATGCCAGTGTCCATTTTACAATCTGTATCTAGCTTACTGGGGAGATGTGGCAGCTGTGGAGTGGGGTCACAGTAAGCAAGGTCCCAATTAACAGGGTCGGTAATGCTGAGGGCCTGGGGCTCGGAGGAGGGGGTGTTGCAGTTGCACGACGTGGGCACCATTGATATGTTGGCATTGGATGCAAAGGATTTCAGGAAAATAGCTGTGGAGGTAGAGCTCTCCAATGCCGATACCTCTATCTGGGCATGCTCCTCCTCCAAGCTTCGGTCCCGCAGCAACACCAACCCTGCTGATTGGGACTCAGCCTCCTGTGACCCCAATCCACAGCCGCAACATCTTCCCCCTAGTAAGCTACAGTATAAACGGTCTGTAAAATGGGCGCTACAACTATATAATATCTCAGGCACACAATAAATGAAAAGAGAAAAATATTGCATCAATTCCTGAATTTATTATTTTGTCTGGTCAGTGTAAGGAACGTTTCGGTTTAATTTAAACCTTCTTCAGCCAACTGACACTGTACAACATAAAGATAAGAAATGTATATAAGTACATGATAATGTGACAAAATTCATAACAATCATAGGGGAGAAAGTGGGGGGAGGGGAGGAAAATCAAAATAAAAGACATTTGAAAATAAACATTTGACAATAAACAAGGCAATAAACCCCATTCACGTAGTCGCTCTGAGAAATAACATAGATGCACCCTCAAATAGTGGGTTGTCAGATCCTTTAAGTGGAATCCATGGTAACCAGAGATATGCTGGTGATTTGTCCATATCTGTCAGATAAAGGTGTACACCTGAGGAAGGAGACCCTCAGGAATATAGGGTTTTTACAAAAACGTGGGTTCAGCCTTGTACTGAGAATCGATGGCAGCAGGTCTCTAAGTACCTGTAATCATAAGAAAAGGAGGTACAAGAAAGCGAAGGAGCAATACAAAATTTAAATCAAACTCCTAGTAGACAGAGGTACTGAAACCTCATATATAGGGAGGTATTCAGGCTAGCAATTACCTACTACTCATGAGACATGACCACCGTGCACATATGGTCATTAAAGTGCTCCTTGGTCAATGTGGACCTGTGAAAGGGTCAATTAGTCCTATAAAGATAAAGGGTACATATGTCACTCTATAAGGAGATGTACTAGTATAGATTCCATAAGGTTATAAAACCAGGGAGAAAAATAGTCAAAAAAACATATAACCTCAGTAGGGTCCAAGTACACCCACTATGGTACCGCTGCTCATATTTCAGAAGCAACTAAGGGGAAAACAAAAGACAGAATATAAAAGGGAAGGTAATCCCAATGTGACTATCAATTCACAGCCCCTACGGGACATACTAATGGTGTTTACTAATAGTGGTGATATACCTTTAAGGTGAGGTCAGGCCGGTCTCTGGCAAATAGAGAAAGGAAAGAAAGAGAGTAAGTGATTGGAACAATCTCACCAAAGTCTGTACTGTGCTTCTCAGGTGCAGGTGCCTACCGTCCGGTCAGGGGAGTGTGGGTAGCGGTAATGCCGCTGCCTCGGTGTTTATCTAGGAAAGGGGTGGGTGTAAGCACGGCTTCCTGCTTCCGCCATCTGGAACGCAGGGAGCCGCTCGGAACGCAAGCCGCGCATGCGCGTTAGTGTCGCGGTGTTTCCTATTCATTATCAGCCTGTCAGACCAGTGTAGTGGATCACGCACAGTCACAGACTGTATTAGTAGATCTGCAGAGAAAGGAAACAAAGAAGGAAATAGAAACCAGGCATTAATGGCATAGAAAACAACAGTTACAAGAAAAACTTTGCATTAGTGTGTCAACCAGAAGGGGGATATGGAAAAAGATAACCAGATAATCATTGGACTCAAATAATGATACCCTAATGGGATGTATCCAACTCTCCAATAAGATATGCAAAAACAAACAGCAGTACAAAGAGTCCTATGGAAACATAAAAGTGTAAAACAACATAAAGGATATTAGTTAGACATTCTCTATGTGACACCTTAAATGGTTCTAAGAATAAACATATCAGGTAAGGCAGACCTCACAATATAGTGGAACTTTTGAGTCCGAAATCAACGCTGTTGATTCTCAATATTTAGGGTCATATTCCCTATTTAGACCCAAAGGGGACAATGTTTGTAGGGTATGTATCCAATATAGTTTCTCTCTTTTTGAGTCTGGCTATACGGTCACCCCCCCGGCGGCTGGCAGGAACATGATCTATGACCTGAAATCTTAATTGTGCAATCCCATGATTATGGGTCATAAAATGATGTGGCAGCGGTAGGAGATTCTGACCACATCTAATGGTAGATTTGTGCTTGCTTATTCGGTCTCGGATATGTTGGATAGTTTCTCCAACACATCCGAGACCACAGGGGCACTTAATCAAGTATACCACGTAGCTTGAATTACAGGTAAAAAATTCCTTGATGGAATATCTTTTGCCAGTCCTAGGGTGGGTTAACGTGTCACCTTTGGTCATGTGTGAACATTGAAGACAACCCAAACATGGGAAGTTGCCCCGTTTTGGTGTTGCTAGGAAGGTCTGCCTTGGGAGTAATCTAGAGGAGCCTATGTCGGCCCTGATTAATCTGTTCTTGAGATTGGGAGTCTTTTGTAGCAGAAAAGTGGAGGTCTGCTAAACTCAGGGACGGTGGGATAGGATAGGCCCAACAGTGGCCAATGTTTCTTGACTATACTTTTAAAACATGTTGAGAACGGGTGGTAGGTATTGACACAAGTTACGTAAGGGCCAGTCTGCTTAGTGCGTGGAGTAGAGTCTGTGTGAAATGATGAAATGGATTTGGGATATCCTCTGTCCCTAAATTTCCTTTCCATCTCAGAGTGTCTGATGGCTCGCTTATCTGGATTTGAGACAATTCTCGACACCCTCATATGTTGTGAGTGTGGGAGGGCCTCCTTCAGGGGTCGTGAATGACAACTGTCAAATCTCAGTAGGCTGTTCTTATCAGTGGGCTTGACATAAAAATCTGTTTCGAAGTCGCCCATCATATCAAGACAGACAAGAGTGTCCAAGAAATTAACTTCCCGTGGTCCTACGTGTTTGGTGAAGGTCAATCCAGGGGTTCTAGAATTGATATATTCAAAAAAGGTATCCAATTCAGTTAATGTACCTTTCCAAATCATAAAAACATCATCAATGTACCTTCTCCAGAGTTTCACATGTGTCCTTGTCAAAATATGTGAATAAATATGTCGATGTTCAAAATATGACATAAATATGTTGGCGTAAGGGGGTGCCACATTCGAACCCATGGCAGTCCCCTTTCTTTGCATATAGAACTGATCTTGAAACAGAAAATAATTCTGTCCAAGTATCAGTTCTAAGGACTCCATACAGAATTCTTTGCCTGGAGGTGTCAGGTTACTATACTCTTCAAGGAACCAGCTTACTGCTTCTAAACCCAATGTGTGGTCTATACTGGTATACAGACTGTTAACATCTAGAGTGACTAGCGAACAGTCTGCGGTTAATGTACCGACATTTCTAAGGCAATCAAGGAAATCAGATGTGTCTTTTAGATAAGCTGGGGTTTTCTGTACTAAAGGTGAGAGAATTTTCTCCAAAGTGATTGAGATCGGGGTAAGTAGTGAATCAGTCGAAGCGACTATAGGTCTGCCAGGTGGATTCCTCAGATCTTTGTGAATTTTTGGGAGTGTATAAAAAACTGGAATCATTGGACTGGCAACCCTAGGACTGGCAAAAGATATTCCATCAAGGAATTTTTTACCTGTAATTCAAGCTACGTGGTATACTTGATTAAGTGCCCCTGTGGTCTCGGATGTGTTGGAGAAACTATCCAACATATCCGAGACCGAATAAGCAAGCACAAATCTACCATTAGATGTGGTCAGAATCTCCTACCGCTGCCACATCATTTTATGACCCATAATCATGGGATTGCACAATTAAGATTTCAGGTCATAGATCATGTTCCTGCCAGCCGCCGGGGGGGTGACCGTATAGCCAGACTCAAAGAGAGAGAACTATATTGGATACATACCCTACAAACATTGTCCCCTTTGGGTCTAAATAGGGAATATGACCCTAAATATTGAGAATCAACAGCGTTGATTTCGGACTCAAAAGTTCCACTATATTGTGAGGTCTGCCTTACCTGATATGTTTATTCTTAGAACCATTTAAGGTGTCACATAGAGAATGTCTAACTAATATCCTTTATGTTGTTTTACACTTTTATGTTTCCATAGGACTCTTTGTACTGCTGTTTGTTTTTGCATATCTTATTGGAGAGTTGGATACATCCCATTAGGGTATCATTATTTGAGTCCAATGATTATCTGGTTATCTTTTTCCATATCCCCCTTCTGGTTGACACACTAATGCAAAGTTTTTCTTGTAACTGTTGTTTTCTATGCCATTAATGCCTGGTTTCTATTTCCTTCTTTGTTTCCTTTCTCTGCAGATCTACTAATACAGTCTGTGACTGTGTGTGATCCACTACACTGGTCTGACAGGATGATAATGAATAAGAAACACCGCGACACTAACGCGCATGCGCGGCTTGCGTTCCGAGCGGCTCCCTGCGTTCCAGATGGCGGAAGCAGGAAGCCGTGCTTACACCCACCCCTTTCCTAGATAAACACCGAGGCAGCGGCATTACCGCTACCCACACTCCCTGACCGGACGGTAGGCACCTGCACCTGAGAAGCACAGTACAGACTTTGGTGAGATTGTTCCAATCACTTACTCTCTTTCTTTCCTTTCTCTATTTGCCAGAGACCGGCCTGACCTCACCTTAAAGGTATATCACCACTATTAGTAAACACCATTAGTATGTCCCGTAGGGGCTGTGAATTGATAGTCACATTGGGATTACCTTCCCTTTTATATTCTGTCTTTTGTTTTCCCCTTAGTTGCTTCTGAAATATGAGCAGCGGTACCATAGTGGGTGTACTTGGACCCTACTGAGGTTATATGTTTTTTTGACTATTTTTCTCCCTGGTTTTATAACCTTATGGAATCTATACTAGTACATCTCCTTATAGAGTGACATATGTACCCTTTATCTTTATAGGACTAATTGACCCTTTCACAGGTCCACATTGACCAAGGAGCACTTTAATGACCATATGTGCACGGTGGTCATGTCTCATGAGTAGTAGGTAATTGCTAGCCTGAATACCTCCCTATATATGAGGTTTCAGTACCTCTGTCTACTAGGAGTTTGATTTAAATTTTGTATTGCTCCTTCGCTTTCTTGTACCTCCTTTTCTTATGATTACAGGTACTTAGAGACCTGCTGCCATCGATTCTCAGTACAAGGCTGAACCCACGTTTTTGTAAAAACCCTATATTCCTGAGGGTCTCCTTCCTCAGGTGTACACCTTTATCTGACAGATATGGACAAATCACCAGCATATCTCTGGTTACCATGGATTCCACTTAAAGGATCTGACAACCCACTATTTGAGGGTGCATCTATGTTATTTCTCAGAGCGACTACGTGAATGGGGTTTATTGCCTTGTTTATTGTCAAATGTTTATTTTCAAATGTCTTTTATTTTGATTTTCCTCCCCTCCCCCCACTTTCTCCCCTATGATTGTTATGAATTTTGTCACATTATCATGTACTTATATACATTTCTTATCTTTATGTTGTACAGTGTCAGTTGGCTGAAGAAGGTTTAAATTAAACCGAAACGTTCCTTACACTGACCAGACAAAATAATAAATTCAGGAATTGATGCAATATTTTTCTCTTTTCATTTATTGTGTGCCTGAGATATTATATAGTTGTATCGATTTTTTTCTCAAGAGCACCTTAACAATCCAGTGAGCCAGGTCTACTCTTTGACTTGTAAAATGGGCGCTAGCATTATAAGACAAACCCAGTTTAACATTAAAAAAAAATTCTCTTTTACTCCTCGAAATTTGGGGTGCGTCTTATAATCCGCAAAATATGGATTTTTTTGAGAAAATATTCAGTATAGCCTGTGTTTTAATCATTTAATTCTCGGCTCACTCTGGGAGTTGTGGTTCACTGGGCGGTCCTATCAGTGATTGCCCACTAACTAAGCCTATAGATAGAAAATAAGAAATGCCCAGTTTAATGAAAGTGCAATACCATTTAAAGCACCACTCCAGCATAATTTTCATTGCACCTCTGGAGAGGAGCTTTAAATGTAAGTCCCCTGCCCCCTATCTTATACTTACTTTCCGGCAGCCTCATCTTCTATCTGCTCCAGTAGGTCTCCTGTGATTTGTGACCTGCTGGCAGCTCTAGTGCTTCATGGAGCGCGCCAGGGGTCACAACTCAATACATCTCTATGAGAGCATCATTCTGGTCTTTTAGAGATGTATTGAGAGCTTGTGACGTAACTTTTGACTTCTGGCCATTCAGAAGTTGCGGGCACAAGATGACGTGCGGGACCGGAGCAGTGTCGGTAAGAGATGAAGACACCAGAAGATGATTATATTGTGGCACCCCAGGGGTTAAGTGCCACAGAAACATCAACACGGGTTTACTCCCCACACAACATCTGACACTGCACTAGCACCTCTGGGCCAGAAGGGGGAGCTAAAGCAGCTCCCTTTCTGGGTCAAGAGGAAGTAGTTCAGTTCAGTTCCTGGGAGAACTGAGGAAGAGAGACTGTAGTGTAAAGAGGCTGCCTCTGGCTACTCTACAGTCTGCTCCTCGATTCCAGGCCTAACCAGGGTCTGAAGGAAGGAGCACAAGAAACAGAGGAACAAATCTGGGAGACTGAGTGACTTCACAACTCGCCCTGGAGGAGCGCACAGACTGGATACAGGATCCGAAAACTATGACTGACACACGCAGCACTATAAACACAGGGATAGTGGAGGTTGTGGATCTACACTGTACCTCAGCGAAGGAACTCGACGGGGTCAGAAGCACACGGTTGCCTAGCAAAGGGGGTACCTGTGAGAAGAGACAGTGCCAGCAGCTCAGCTAAAGCAGCATCAGGGCCACACACACAGCGCAGCAGTGGGAAGCTGAGGACCCGGACAGGGTGGGAGCAACCCGGCCCCGGTACAGACTCCATGGACAGTTCTCTGCTAAAGAACATCTGCAGTAAAGACTTGGAAAACTTCAAAACCATGAGTGTGTGTGATCGTTGTACTCGAGCACTAATTTCCCTCACAAGCAGCCACCGTCTCCACTATGATCCCTATACTGCAACATCTATAGCATCCATGATAGACTTTAACTATCACTGCCCCGGGGAACCAGGCTCTACCTGCGGCGAGCTATTACATCTCCAGCTGCCAAACATCCTCCCCGAAGGTTCTGCAGCAGCGGTGGTCACCCTGACCACAACCCGTGGGTGGAGTCACGACAAACTCCCCTATAGATATCCCCCCATTTACTTGCGGAACCCGGGACACGGTCCGGACCAAGACCGCTGTGATATCCCCAGCAGTACCCCGTTCCGGCACCAAGTACCCTGTCCCAGTGGGCTCCACAATATTACTGGGGGTCTAGATTTAAAGCACCAATCCAGGGCTGAAAAGAAACCTGCAGTGATCCTGATATATATATACGTATATATATATATATATACAGTCATGGCCAAAAGTATTGACACCCCTGCAATTCTGTCAGATAATACTCAGTTTCTTCCTGAAAATGATTGCAATCACACATTCTTTGGTATTATTATCTTCATTTAATTTGTCTTCAATGAAAAAAACACAAAAAGATTTGTCCTAAAGCCAAATTGGATCTAATTCCACAGCAAACATAAAAAAGGGGGTGGACAAAAGTATAGCCACCCTTAGAAAAATCATGTGATGCTTCTCTAATTTGTGTAATTAACAGCACCTGTAACTTACCTGTGGCAGCTAACAGGAGTTGGCAATAACTAAATCACACTTGCAGCCAGTTGACATGGATTAAAGTTGACTCAACCTCTGTCCTGTGTCCTTGTCTGTACCACATTGAGCATGGAGAAAAGAAAGAAGACCAAAGAACTGTCTGAGGACTTGAGAAACCAAATTGTGAGGAAGCATGAGAAATCTCAAGGCTACAAGTCCATCTCCAAACACCTGAATGTTCCTGTGTCTACCGTGCGCAGTATCATCAAGAAGTTTAAAGCCCATGGCACTGTGGCTAATCTCCCTAGATGTTGACGGAAAAGAAAAATTGACAAGAGATTTCAACGCAAGATTGTGCGGATGGTGGATAAAGAACCTTGACTAACATCCAAACAAGTTCAAGCTGCCCTGCAGTCCGAGGGTACAACAGTGTCAACCCGTACAATCCGTCAGCGTCTGAATGAAAAGGGACTGTATGGTAGGAGACCCAGGAAGACCCCACTTCTTACCCCGCGACATAAAAAAGCCAGGCTGGAGTTTGCCAAAACTTACCTGAGAAAGCGTAAAATGTTTTGGAAGAATGTTCTCTCTTTTTGGGCAAAGGCATCAACATAGAGTTTACAGGAGAAAAAAAGAGGCATTCAAAGAAAAGAACACGATCCCTACAGTCAAACATGGCGGAGGTTCCCTGATGTTTTGGGGCTGCTTTGCTGCCTCTGGCACTGGACTGCTTGACCGTGTGCATGGCATTATGAAGTCTGAAGACTAACAACAAATTTTGCAGCATAATGTAGGGCCCAGTGTGAGAAAGCTGGGTCTCCCTCAGAGGTCATGGGTCTTCCAGCAGGACAATGACCCAAAATACACTTCAAAAAGCACTAGAAAATGGTTTGAGAGAAAGCACTGAAGACTTCTAAGGTGGCCAGCAATGAGTCCAGACCTGAATCCCATAGAACACCTGTGGAGAGATCTAAAAATGGCAGTTTGGAGAGGGCACCCTTCAAATATCAGGGACCTGGAGCAGTTTGCCAAAGAAGAATGGTCTAAAATTCCAGCAGAGCATTGTAAGAAACTCATTGATGGTTACCGGAAGCGGTTGATCGCAGTTATTTTGCCTAAAGGTTGTGCAACCAAGTATTAGGCTGAGGGTGCCAATACTTTTGTCTGGCCCATTTTTGGAGTTTTGTGTGAAATGATCAATGTTTTGCTTTTTGCTTCATTCTCTTTTGTGTTTTTTCATTGAAGACAAATGAAATGAAGATAATAAGTCCAAAGAATTTGTGATTGCAATCATTTTCAGGAAGAAACTGAGTATTATCTGACAGAATTGCAGGGGTGTCAATACTTTTGGCCAACACTGTGTGTATATATATATATATATATATAAAGATATGGATAGATAGATCGATAGATCGATAGATAGATACATAGATAGATAGATGATATAAAAGCAGACGGTGTAAATCACCAGACTATTGTGATTGATAATAACAATGTTCCGATTCTTACCATGATGTTGAAGTTGCTCTTTATAGGTTATTAGTCCAAATATAAAACATTGTAAATTGACCAAAGTATTTCAATAGAGAAAAACAAAACAATTGTGTCAAAGCTTCTTACTAAGGGGCCTTTTTGCGTTTTTTTCCTGATCTGGAAGATCAGGAAAAAACCCGATTCTAAAGGCCACGTTAGGCTGCCTTCACATTTGCGCATGCGCAATGCGTTCCTATGTTTTTTCGCGGCCGCACCTGCCGCAAGTGCCAAAACTGCACTTGCCGCACCTGCCGTAAGCCCGCCTATACATTGTATGGGGCTTGCCGCAACTGTGCCGCAACCGTGCCGCAAGTGCAGCCGGTATGCGGTAATCGCGGCAGATGCGTTTTTTTCACCGCATCTGCCGCGATTTTAAAAAAACGCTGTTGTGAAAGGGGCCTTAGTGTTTTTCAATTGATAAAAACAAAAATAAACTGATTTTTAAAAATTAGCTTCTTTTTCTTTATTTATAGGAGTAGTGAACAGGTCATGGTGATTTGGCAAATGAGATTCAAGGTGCATGGCTCCAGAAAAGTGGTGCACTATATGGTTACTTCTACTTAATAAGTCTGGTTTCACACTTTTGTTTTTTGGAATCCGGGGAAATGCAGTTAAAACTTACATCCCTCCAGATTTCCCCGGAATTGTAAATCATGATGTAACTGGATCCACCCGCATTGGTATTATCATTGATCCGTTTCACAGATCAGTGATAATACTGGCGCGTGAGCTTCCCATTTCATCCTGTTGATTACATTTTTTCACTGGATCCGGTTGTAAAGGACATGCCCCCTAGTGGGTGTGTCAACAAATGGGTTCTGGCATGCTCAGCTTCAAAAACGTGTATCCGGCATCCAGATCCAGGGGATTCGGATTCCTCCGGATCCAGGTCCTTAGAGCCACATTCTAGTTGAACCTGTAGTGCCCCAGATTTGGGTGATCACAGTTTTGGAAACAAACACCAGAATCGCAACAAAATGCGTTTTTGGTCTCAGTGAAAAAAATGTGGACACCCGGATCAGGGGGAAACGGAAAGAACTGGACGCCACCAAGTACCTGCAGCCTCATTGAAAGTCAATGGGGCAAAAATGGTTGCGGGGACATCAGTTTCAGCTGGAATTACACGGATAATGAAAAGCGGTAGTGTGAAACCAGCCTAAGAAAAGACTGTGCTTGCCAACTCTTTTGTAATGTTTGGGAGGCTCCTAGAATAAGGAGATGTCCTAAACCTCGGGAAAGTAATGTTAAAGCTTTACCTGCTAAAACCTTCCTGGAACCAGTTAGATTTCTTCATTCATGGAGGTAGGAACAAAGCATGGAAATGTGGTTGAACTAGCATGATGGAACATAGTTCTAGGTAAGGGGTATTTCTAGCGCCATGATGGTGAACCTATGATACGCGTGTCAGCACTGACATCGTAGCCATTGTCACTGACACTACGGCACTGCTGCTATACAGAAATATGGAGCCGCATGCCTCGGCTTTTGCATGGCCAGGTGCAGTAGCCAAGGATAAAACATTTGCTGTAGTGTAATGTAGACACTCTGTATGCCAAAACAACAAAACTCCGGCAAGATCGTCTAGTTCTGGCACTTCCGGTTAGGCCGTTAGGGGATTTTTGACTTCACTTCCAGCCGGTGGAGCAGGGAGCAGTGGAATGTGGTGGGGGACGCATCTCTGAAGGACCCTGTGATCGCCATTACCAGCAACCGCATAACCACAGCAACTATCATCCAATCTACTGTTCTGGGATGATTGGATTTCTAATTGACCATCATTACTGAGATAAGTGAGGGGAGGCTGGGAGAGGCGAGGGTCCTGTGTTATGAGTGCCATTTCCCGTTATTAGGAAATAGTAGCAGCCATCTTAATTTACATAAGGAACGCCATCTTGCAGCATAATACAACAAAAAGTCACTGATAGGCAGGTTTAAAGAATTCCCCTTCTTCTCACTTATCTTAGTTCACAGCACCCCACACAAGTTAAATAATATTAAGACCAACAAAAGAAATGACTGATGTATGAACAAATAAGTCACTAAGCAGGTAAGTTAAATAACACTACCGAGTTATGCTCGGTTTTTGGGCGAAGTTTTGACATACCAAGCTCAAAAGATTGCCCATCACTGATATAGGGCTGTGGGGGTTTTAAATGGATACTGCGTCCTATGAAGTGTTTGCCATCAAACGTTGCAAGTTTGGAAAAAACGCACCTGTATCCAGTCTAGACAGGACCTCCTTTCTTCAGATGCCATACCGAGCTATGTTGGCTTCCTATACAATAATGTGGGCCCCTGTGGTCTGGGTTGCCACAGAGGAGTACCCACCCAATCCACGGGTGTGGTATTCCTGTTCTCAGTAAATGGGATGGTAAGTCTAGACGCCCACAAAACACCCAACACACCAGTCCCATGTGACAGCGGGCAGACCTGAGAGAGGGACGGCCCAGGAGTCAGCGGGACGTGGGAGAGATGTGGAGGGTGGGAAGTTAGTTAAAGCAGTCAGGAAGTAAGGAAAAGAGATAGAAAGGGAGGCAACAGGAAGTAGTCAGTCAGGAGAAGGGTCGAGAGGAAACAGTGGATGGAGGGGGATCCGGAGGACTTTAGCAGCGAGGAGCTTGTCCTGGGTCCCGGAACAGCAGACTGCAGAGGGACAGAGGGAGCCCTAGGGGCACGGGCAGTAGCGATTCACCCGTGCGCTCGAATCTGCAGTGAAGTAGAAGGCCAGGTTGAGAACCAGGGGACCGGCCCTGAAGGTGTGAAGGAGACTCTATGCTCCAATCACGGAACGGGGCCACAGGATCTAGAGGAACTGTGGCCAACTCCAACACATCCGCCTGAGAAGGTAGCTGTACTAGGGTCAGGGGACATGCCAGTCGTCCTACAGGACCCGTAGCTGCTGGATTGGGGCACTGTTGTGGAGGGGCGAGCAAGGATGAGATAGATACTCAGCTCAGAGAGAAAGCAAACCAGAAGAAAGGAACATGAAGGGGGTGTCTTGGACAAGCTATGCCAGTTCTGAAGACTATCCGGACCGTGACTGTACACAGAACTGTACCCTGTGGTGCTAGCAGAGTGAGAGCTAAGTAACCAGGTTTAGAACTCAGAACTGTGTGTGAGACTGTTCATTTGCCGCCTGCAGAGGGGTAGACTGATAAAGACGCGCAGGCCACAAGAGTTCTGTCAGAGAATTGCTCCAACTCTCCTACCCCGCCAGTAACAACCCTGCTGGCCCTTCATCACCGAACAACTCACCCGTTGCCTTGGGAAATTGCTCCACCCGTGAGGAGTGAAACCATCACAGCTGCCGTTCCGCACCGCAGCGTCGCCATTAATAGCTGAACACACCACGAAAACCACCCTTAAACCCCTAAACCCCTATTCCATGAACCTCTAACCACCCTAACCACAGCCCTTTAATTGACCGCTCCGGGGCCACGGACAGGGTCACGCCACCGTGACATCTCAGTCCCCGACGACCTCGACAGGTCCGGCTCCGAGTACGCCACGGTCCCCACAGGGTGCGTCAATAAGCATTCTTTTCTATATGGCTTCTCAATAAACCCAGTCTGATATTTCGTTTTCTACTCCAGTATTATTTCTACCTTCCATGTCTAGTTTTAGATATCTTTTATATATAGACTCTTGACCATGTCTTGCTCTTTCTGAAGTCTTTCCAGTCATTGTTCCGTGTATCTCTGCTCTTCTGACCTTTCTAAAAAAGATATATTGTTTAATAAATACCATTCGCAGCGTTTCCTCAGACGAATGTCGAATCTGACGTGCTTAGACCACAAGAAACACGACCAGATATTACTACCAGCGGGAACTCTACTTTGTTATTTGTTTTAATTTCCTTTTAGTTTGTATTTTTTCCCATTTTTCTGCATCTCTGCCCTTTAACAAGACATTCATTCCCGGCAAACCCAACATTTTTTTAATGTACCTTTCACGTGGTTCAGTGTACATTTCAAGTGCACCAATTACTGGGTTTCATGCTGTTTTAAATAAGGGCCTGCATGAAAAAGCAAATGGGGATTCCCGCGGCTGTCCCTGTGCCATTGCTTCTCAAACTACGTTTAGAAATGTTAACCTTCTACATGCGGGGTGGCGTCCTCACGCAGCTCACTCGCCCAGGATTATACCGGCTTCGTTTCTTGGCCTTGAGGACTGTAACTTTGATATGTTCATCTTTTTAAATACGACAGCTTAGGAAGTTCTGACGCTCCCTCACAGCTTGTGTTCTCTGCGCCGGCTAAGAGGAGGCTGGAACTGACTAAAATAGGGCAAACGGAAAGAGAGAGAAGCTACTTCATAGTTAAAGTAGTTATTTATTTATTTTTATTTCTGATGGTTTGAGCTTATTATGACTGCAATAAAATATAGAACTTCTAGATCAGAGACTTCAGGAGAAAGAGAGGATCCAACTGACCATAAGAGCTTACACTCTACAGTAAATAGAGAGAGAGAGGACCCTGCTGTCCTTTAGAGCTTACACTCTACAGAAGAG
This sequence comes from Allobates femoralis, assembly GCA_033576535.1. Lineage (NCBI taxonomy): Eukaryota > Metazoa > Chordata > Amphibia > Anura > Aromobatidae > Allobates > Allobates femoralis. The sequence goes on along the minus strand of JARQOC010000002.1, from coordinate 700,221,515 downwards.
AGAGAGGACCCACTACCATAATAGCTTACACTCTGCAGGAGAGCAAAAGGACCCCTCTGATCATAAGAGCTTACACTTTACAGTACATAGAGAGATGACCATGCTGAACATAAGAGCTATATATACAGGAGAGAGAGGACCCTGCTGATCATAAGAGCTTATACTATACAGGAGAGAGAGGACCCTGCTGATCATAAGCGTTTATACTATAAAGGAGAGAGAGGACCCTGCTGACCATAAGACTTACATTCTACAGGAGAGAGAGGATTCCATTGACCATAGAATGCAGCTTACACTCTACAAGAAGAGAAGAGGAACCACGCTATAGAGCTTACACTCAGAGAGAGGATCCCTGACATAAGGCTTACACCTACAGAAGAGAGAGGATACACCCATAGAGCTTAACTTCAGAGATAAGAGAACCGCTGACATAAACTTACACTTTACAGGAGAGAGAGGGATCCTATACGAGACCATTGAAGAGCTTATACTCGCAGGAAAGAAAGTGACCCTGCTGACCATAAGACTTACACTCTACAGGAGAGAGAGAGGCACTGTACAGGAGAGAATTCCACTGACCATAAGAGCTTACACTCTACAGGAGAGAGAAAGAGAACTCCACTGACCATAAGAACTTACACTCTACAGGGAGAGAGAGAGAGAGAGAGAGAGAGAGAGAGAGAGAGGACCCCACTGACTATTAGAGCTTACACTTTACAGGAGAGAGGGGATTCCACTGACCATAAGGGCTTACACTCTACAGAAGAGAGAGGAATACACTGGCCATAAGAGCTTACACTCTACAGAAGAGATAAAGAGGACACCGCTGACCATAAGAGCTTACACTTTACAGAGAGAGAGGTCCCCGCTGATCATAAGTTCTTATACTGTACAAGAGAGAGGCCCTGCTGACCAAAAGAGCTTATACTCTGCAGGAAAGAGAAGTGACCCTGCTGACCATAAGAGCTTACACTCTACAGGGGAGAGAGAGAGGCACTGTACAGGAGAGAGAATTCCACTGACCATAAAGGCTTACACTCTACAGTAGAGAGAGAGGACCCCCTGACCATAAGAGCTTACACTTTACAGGAAAGAGAGGATCCAACTGACCATAAAAACTTATAAGTTGGTTGACAGGGTAGGGGGTACTCGGATACCGGGACAGGTGGTTACCTCGGTGGGGGGGATTACACTGGTTGGTTTCCGGTCCGTGCCCTGGACCCTCAATGGCGGGGATGGGGGTGATGATGATAGGGAATGGTAACGTGACGCACCTGTGGTACATGGTAATAGGGTTACCAGCGCTGCGGCCAGCCACTGAGGAGACTCTGTGGGTCCTCCATATCCATGGCTGCAGAGGCACTACACCTGCTGTTTGGGGTGCAGTACCTTCCTGTGGCGCCTTGCCATAGGGGCGCCACACTTACACTATACATGGAAGCGAGAAATAGAAAGAGAGAGAGGTCACAAAATGTCAGAGAGGGACCGAAGCAATGCCGGAAACTGCGACTGGTAAGTATATTACTACACACAGGGAACATACATTACTGATAACACTCCGGTGGGGACATAAAAGAAAACCAGAGTGGTACTTTAGGTAAGTGCAAACATTAAATAGGAAATATGAAAAATAATAAGAGATACTATATCCATAATAGGTGAAAAATGTTTTTTCGATTATAAAGACAGTGTGCTTTAAGCAAAATGTCACCAGTAAAAGAATTACAGAGCCATTAAATCTAACAGTAAATGTAACAGATAATAATGTGCAAAGTAAAAGAGTTTCTACTCGAGTCTAGTAGCCGTTATATCAGCGCAGTTTCCAGCATCTCATGTACAGGGTATTACATAATTCTTCCAATATCCTTTATATTGTACAAATCACACAAAGGGAACGCGGTTGTTTTTCATGACCCTTTCTGTATGATGACCCCTGAAGACCCAAACTGACCAGAAGAATAAAGAGGTGATGGAACTCACCGGATCACAATGACTTGTATGGTAATAATAATAATCTTTATTTATATAGCGCCATCATATTCCGCAGCGCTTCATAATTCAGAGGTTCATATTCAAACAATCATAAGTAACAGTTATCAGAAAATACAATAATTAAAGCAAAATAATGACAGCCCTGCTCATAAGAGCTTACAATCTAACAATGAGGTGGGAGTAGCACAAAGTACAGGAGCTTATTTACAATGATGGTATAGTCAACTTGAGGAGATGGGGAACAGATAGGAGCAGTATAAGTGGCCACTAACCATTATTTTGGGATCGACTTGAGACTGCTGAAGCGGCTAGGCTATGTCTAGATGACTTTGACTAGAGTCATGATAGGCCGCCCTAAAAAGATGTGTTTTTAGGGATCACCTGAAATTATGTAAGTTATGGATAGACCTAATTTGTTGGGGTAGAGCATTCCACAGAATTGGTGCAGCTTAGGAGAAGTCTTGGAGCCGGGAGTTGGAGGTTCGGATTAATGCAGAAGTCACTTCCAGAGTGAAAGGGGCGAATTCTGGAGATGTTCTTCAGGTGCAAGTGACACGCTCCCCCAGGGTTGTGGGGTAGTCGGAACGGGACAACAGTTTTGCTGGGGAGTCACGGGGGTCGAGACCCAGTTCCATGACCATGGAAGTGTCAATAAATGTTCGGAGAATAGGAATTTAGGGATAGTTGTCGTGATGCCACCCTTGGTGTTCGGCTACTGATGGCCGATGCTGCAGTGCGGGACCCCTGGGGATGATGGGATGATGTTTGTGGCCAGATGTAGCTACCGCTGCAGTCGGGAGCTCTGGGGATGATGGAGATTGCAGCTGAGTTCTTGCGCCCTCCACGGGTAGGGCTGGCCCCCAGGGCTACCTCGGAATATGTGTAAATGTAATGCAAAATCTCAGTACCTTTGGGCAGTCCTCTTCTGCCGGCTCACGGAATTGGTTTCCACCTCTCAAGCACACAAACAAAGAATCACACAATTCTGAACTTTTACCGGGTTTACTTCACTCGTTAGATGTTACAGCACAGATCAGTACAACAGCGGCTTCGGTGCGGTATCAGCAGCTGGGACGGCTTGTCTGCGACACCCCCTTTCATGTTCCTCTTGGGCCTCTCTCCTCTCTGTTCCACACACTAAATACAGTCCAGCGGTCACGGACTCTCTGTTGGCACCCTTTCGATATTCCTAGCCCAAGTTTGAGGCCTTCCTTTCGCTGTGCCAGAGGTTGGGTCTCGGGACATAAAGACCCTGCATCCTGCCGGGGTTTGTGGTTGGGGCAAACAGCTTCCCTGCCACTTCAGCAGAGTTTGGCACTCTGGTTCCGGCCCGGTCCCTTGGTGTCCCCACTGTCCCGGGTTCACTTTGCACCCCCTCTGTCTTCCCTCGGTTCTCAGCCTGGGACCCGGGCTAGCCATACAGTGGCAAAGGCCACCAAGTCCAGGTTCTTTCCATCTGGTGTATCTGACTGATGGTGTTACTCTTATTCTCTCACTACTTCTCCTTCTCCACTCAACTAGCCTCCAAAGCCCCTGGTTTTGTGTGGCTGTCCTTTTTTTGGTTGTGTTCGGTTACCACCCTTTACTTCCTACTTCTCCTAACGTTCCACCCTCCACCTTTTTCCTCCCACTATCCCATTGCTAGGCATGAAGTAACTTACACTTGGGATCAGGTAATGTGTTGGGTGTGTGTGGGGTGACCGACTTACCAGTCCCAGCTGCTGCGCCATCTTGTGACAACCAGTCCGCAGGGGCGCCACAGTAGCAGGTTCAGACCAAGGCACTGTCCACAGGAGATGTTGGGAATCCGGGTGGCCTGGAAGCTGGGGATCTCCTCACCCGGTAAGTTCTGAGGCCTCCCTGTTTCTCTACTCCTTGCTGGTCCTGGTACCTGTAGCTAAGCTGCAACCCTCTCTTCCTGCATTTAAGTCCCTCACCCGTATGGCAGTCAGCTTGAGCCTTTCCCAGGCACCACTCCTCTGGTTATTGTCCCTGAGCTCTCTGATGCTGCTTTGCCTTCAGGGCTTTGTTGAGGCCGGGAGACTTGGAATCTCCTGCCCTCTGGTTTTGGCTGTGGGGCTTGGAATACCCTCACAACCTTGGACTCCGTGTCTGCTTCTGGCGCTCTGAACTGGGTTGAGTCCAATACCTGGCTCCACTCCCCAGGTCTGCTTCTCTTCTTCCTCAGACCCTCTCCTATGGGTCCCTCACGCTTTCTGTACCTCACTTTCGACTCTACTTGGGACAACTCAGCACCGCTCTAGTCCACAGGTCGTCTTCACAGTCCTCCTAGGAACTAAACTCACTAACCCCGCCCACAGGCCAGAATTTATAGGGGAACTCCCCTTAACTCTGGTTTCAGAGCTCCCCCTTCTGGTCTGGAATCAGGAAAAGTGTTGCATGCTGTGGGCTTACTTGGTGTGGATACCCCTTCTTGCTTCCAAGCATGACATCACTCCCCCGAGGGAGGTAATGCCATTGTGGCAACTGGATTTTGGGGTGCCATTCAAGCAGCAAGGGTGGGCGAGAGATTGTATATGTATATGGGGTGAAGGAAAGATCAGCGTCAAACATAACACCCAGACAGTGAGCCTGCTGCCTAGGCGTTATCATGGTGCCACACACTGAGAGAGAGATGTCAGATTTAGGGATGTTAGTGGAGGACGGGAGCAGAAGAAGTTCAGTTTTGAAAAGTTGAGTTTCAGACAAAGGGCGGACATGATATTGGAAACTGCAGTTTGACAGTCATTGGTGTATTTTATTACAAAGGTCAGGGGAAGAAGTGTATAGTTGTGTGTCATCAGCATAAAAATGGTACTGGAAGCCAAATCTACTGATGGTCTGTCCAACCGGGGCCGTGTAGTGAGAGAAGAGAAGATGTCCAAGGACTGAACCCTGAGGGACCCCAATAGTAAGAGGAAGAGGGGAGGAAGTGGAGCCTGCAAATGATACACTGAAAGAGTGGTCAGAAAGATAAGAAGAGTACCAGGAGAGAGCCGTGTCCTTTATGCCGATGGAGTGTAGCATGGAGAATAGGAGTTGGTGGTCAACAGTGTCAAAGGCTGCAGAGAGATCAAGAAGAATAAGCAAAGAGTTTTCACCATTACATTTTGCTGTCAGAAGGTCATTGATCACTTTGGTGAGGGCAGTTTCTGTAGAGTGAAGGGGCGGAAACCAGACTGTAATGGGTCTAGAAGAGAGTGAGTGGAAAGGTAATGAGTGAGGCGGGAATAGACCAGGCGCTCCAGGAGTTTAGAGATGAAGGGGAGATTGGAAACTGGTCTGTAGTTGTTTGTGCAGGATGGATCGAGGTAAGTTTTCTATAATAATGTAGTAATGATAGAGTGTTTGAAGGAGGAGGGGAAGATGCCAGAAGAGAGGGCGAGATTGAAGATTTTGGTTAGGTGAGTGGTGACCACAAGAGAGAGACTGGTGTAGGTGTGAGGGGATGGAGTCAGCGGTGCATGTGGTGGAATAAGAGGAAGAGAGGAGCCTGGAGACCTCTTCTACTGTGACTGGGTCAAATGTGGTGAGTGAACCGTAGGAAATGTGGGAAGAGATAGGGGTAAAAGCGATTTGAGGTTGGGAGTTGATCCCCTGGCGGATGTTTTCTAATTTCTTAGTGAAGTAGGAAGCCAGGTCATCAGCACAGAGGTCAGTAATAGGGGACTGCACTTTAGGACTGAGGAGAGAGTGAAAGGTGTCAAAGAGTTTCTTTGGGTTGTTGGATAGTGAGGAGATCAGAGTGGTGAAGTAGGTCTGTTTGTCGAGGTGGAGGGCAGAGTTCTCAGCATAAATTTATAGTGAATGAAGTTTTCTGGTCTGCGAGTTTTCCTCCATAGATGTTCAGCACTCCTAGAGCATCGCTGGAGGAATTGCATTAGTGATGTGAGCCAGGGCTGTTTTGTTCTATGTTTGGAGGTTCTGAGGGTGAGGGGTGCTATTTGTTCTAGCACCAGGTCAGACTTCACAGCCACTGGGAGGCAAGGGAAAGAAAGAACAGGAACAGCACACAGTGAGGGATACATCTGCCAACCATAAAATCCACTTTCACCGCCCATAGTATTTGTCAAATAACATCTTACTGCACTGATGGACTGTAATGATTGCAGAAAGTTTTTCAGTAAAGTACCCGGTGAAGTGATTTCTCAACTCTGCTGCATTTTTCCCTGCACAAACTGATTCCTTCCACAGAATCGCTGCCCCAGCGGTCCAGTCCTGCCTGCGGAGGACTACACCATCATTGCCACAATACCAGGGCCGGCCTCAGGCTAAATTGCGCCCTGTGCAAAATTCCCCTTTGGTGCCCCCAGACCATGTCACATGAGACATGCAGCCAATCAGTGGCAGCTTCACTCTTTCCTCACATAAAACTGACATCCCGAGGAAATCAGGGAACAACAGCAGCTCTCATTTATTCTGAAGCCGCCATCGGCGATCTGAGGCGGGCACGAGAAACGTGACCATGCATGTCAGATCGCCACATATCGCCAGGCGAGATTGCGGTGTGTGCCGGTACCATAAGAGATTACGCTTCAAGGAACCACTTAACAATAATGGGTGCATGTGAATATACTACTATGCATGTGTTTATACACACAACACACCTTGCATTAAAATGATGCCCCTCAGCTCCATGAACATAATCATACACCCTTGATGGTAACAATGGCACATAAATGTTTATTAAAAAAAATAAACCTTTAGGACCTGTGCCTCTGAATTTCTAGAAAAAAAATGACATAGAGCTCCGCCATATTTTTGGTCCAGCCAGGTACAACTTGGCAGCTACGGACTGCCACCAGCCCCCAGCTGCCTCGTCATACCTGGCTGGAACCAAAAATACAGCGAAGCCTATTTTTTTTTTTATTTCTAGAATTATTTCTAGAAAAAAAATGACATAGGGCTCCGCCATATTTCTGGTCCAGCCAGGTACAACTTGGCAGCTACGGACTGCCACCCACCCCCAGCTGCCTCGTCATACCTGGCTGGAACCAAAAATACAGCGAAGCCCTTTTTTTTTTTTAATTTCTAGAACTAATTCTAGAAAAAAAATTACGTGGGGCTCCGCCATATTTTTGGTCCAGCCAGGTACAACTAGGCAGCTGGGGGCTGGAATCCTCAGCATAGAGAGGCCCAAGCGTTCTGGGCCCCCCATGCTGCGAATTGCAGCCCGCAGCCGCCCCAGAAAATGGCGCATTCATTGAAGCGCCATTTTCTGGCGCTGTACCCACGCTCTTCCAGTTGCCCTGGTGCCGGTGGCTAACTGGGTAATAAAGGGGTTAATGCCAGCTTTTTATTGGCAGCTGGCACTAAGCCCGAGATTCATAATATAGGGCCAATGTTAGACCCGCCATTAGGAATCTCTAGTACGGTAAATAGTCAATAAATACACACAGAGAAAAATCTTTTTATTTGAAAAAAAAACACAGACACAATTCGGACTCCATCTTTATTATAAAAAGATCCGACGTAGTCCACAACGAAGGTCCCACGACGCTCGATCGCCTCCGACGTAGTCCACAATGAAGATCCCACGACGCTCGATCGCCACTGCTCAATCCAGAGACTGCAGCAAGGGATCAAGTGTCCTCTTCCTACAGCCTCTGGGGTCACCGTTATGGTGCACTGTATGGCAATGATCTGTCATACAATTCACCAAGACTATGATCCCAGAGACCACAACAAGAGGACACTTGATCCCTTATTGTAGTCTCTGGGATCAGCGTCATGGTGCACGGTATGGCAATGGTCTGTCATACCGTGCACAATGACGCTGATCCCAGAGACTACAAGAGAACACTTGATCCCTTGTTGTAGTCTCTGGGATCAGCGTTATGGTGCACGGTATGGCAATGATCTGTTATAACCATGCACCCGACGCTGATCCCAGAGACTACAACAAGGGATCAAGTGTCCTCGTGTTGTAGTCTCTGGGATCAGCGTCATGGTGCACGGTATGGCAATGATCTGTCATACAATTCACCAAGACTATGATCCCAGAGACCACAAGAGGACACTTGATCCCTTGTTGTAGTCTCTGGGATCAGCGTCATGGTGCATGGTATGGCAATGATCTGTCATACCGTGCACAATGACGCTGATCCCAGAGACTACAAGAGGACATTTGATCCCTTGTTGTAGTCTCTGGGATCAGCATCCGGTGCACGGTATCACAGATCATTGCCATACCATGCACCATGACGCTGATCCCAGAGACTACAACAAGAGGACACTTGATCCCTTGTTGTAGTCTCTGGAGATCGTTTCCATGACGATTGGATACTCTAAGTGCTGTGATCCCTGAGATCACAGCACTTAGAGGGTTAACACAGCCAGGGCACAGCAATCACACAGATGCTGTGCCCTGGCTGTGACACCGCTCCTCTGCACACTCATCTCTATGCTGGGAGATGACTGTGCAGAGGAGCCGACAGAAGAAGGAGGACGCCGCAGGAAGAGGACAGCGCAGAGAAGACCCGGAGCAGACCGGAGGACAGAGGCAGGAGAAGACCGAAGGAAAGAGGGAGAACAGAGGAGAAGAAAGAAGACAGGTGAGGAAGAAGAGGGAGCGGGAAGAGGAGAACGGGCGGAGGTGATCACCGCAGGCAGCGGCGATCACAGGAGGCATGGGGAGGGATCGCAGGGCAGGGGAGACCACAGGGGGGAGATCACCCACAGGGGGGAGATCGGAGGGCAGGGGGCACATCGGCGGCCCGGGGCAGAGCGGAGGCCCAGGGAACGACGGCGCCCCCTTTGAAGCATGGCAGGCGGCGCCCTGTGCGACCGCACAACTCGCACAGCGGTAGGGCCGGCCCTGCGCAATACCATCGACCACCCGAGGACTGTAGCAGCGCTGGTGAGGGCCACAGTCTCAGGCAGCCACCCATGACATCCCAGACCGAGCCTGAGATCTGAGTACCCTGCCCTGGGTGCATCACTAATGAACTGCCATACAAAGTAAAAAGGTAAAGAACAAAGACTGTCTCCTTGCATCCTTCCTGCGTCTACTCTACACCTCTGCTCACTACAACCTTTATTATCTGCTTCTACACCATCATATACTAGAACCCCCAGGGACCTGGTCCTGCTGAGGGGAGAAATCCACATTGCTGCACTAACATCAACCCCCTGGGAGTTCACTACATACGAGCTGGTCACTCCTGACCAGATACCTCAGCTGGAATCACAAATTATAAACTCAAACTACAAACAATCTATAAACTCTTATCTCCTGTAAATAATCCCCCTTTCCAGCTAGCAACCACCACCGTAATACAGACTGACTGCCTGCCTGGCTACCGAGTATCCCAGCCCTTCCAACTGCGACATATAAGTGTGGCGGTTCCCGGTACTGCAGCTCAGACTCACTCTACAGGACCGAGCTCCAGTACTGGGCACAGCCGAACTACTAATGTACAGGTGCATCTCAATGAAGTAGAAAATGATCAAAATGTTAATTTATTCCAGTAATTCAATACATAAAGTGAAAGCCATATATTATATAGAGTCATTACACACAAAGTGATCTATTTCATGTGTTTATTTGTGTTAAATGTTGATGATTATGGCTTACACCCAATGAAAACTCAAAGGTCATTATCTCAAAAAAACTAAAGTAGGGAGGATTAAGGGTTAAAAACTGCATTGCCGTATTCCATGAGACATCAAAGGGTGAATATAATGTTGATTTATAAGTCAACACGTTTCAGGGCTCCTTGAAATGACCTGAAACATGGCAATAGGATATTGAATACTACTGAAGAAGGGGCCGCATTGACTAATAAAATAAATCAATATTATATTTACCCTTTGATGTCTCATGGAAAAAAGCAATGCAGTTTTTAACCCTTAATCCTCCCTACTTGATATGCTCCATGCTGGGGACTGCAGCAGCCGTGATCTGCTTTTATAGTAGTTGTGACTCTCACAACCACACAAGGTGAAGCCTCTGATAACTATTTAGGTCATATTTTACATATTTTATCTCTCAGACCCTTCATCCTCCCTACTTTAATTTTCTGAGATAATGACCTTTGGGTTTTCATTGGCTGTAAGCCATAATCATCAACATTTACAGAAATAACACATGAAAATAGATCACTCTGTGTGTAATGACGCTATATAATATATGTGCCCAGGGGCTGGCTGGCAAGTTTTACGCTTGGGGGCAGTTGGGGGTGCTGTCACTGCCAAGTGAGGAGCGGGGGGGGGGGGGGTTGCTGACGCTACATGATGCACCTGCATAACAGTGCTCCTGCTTTCACTCCCTCCAGTCCGAGTCTCTGTCAGCTGCTCCGCTGATGCCCTCGGCCCTCCTGCTGCGTCCCAGGTCCCGCTGTCAATCAGGTGAGTGCAGCGGCTCCCGCCGCATCGTGCCGACACGCGGCCACTCTCACTGTCAGGATGGCCCTGAACTATCATTAAACCACTGGCCTGGGGGGCAAATGCCGCCCTGTCACCTGGGCCAGTCCGCCCCTGTATGTGCTTCACTTTATGTATTGAATCACTGAAAAAACTTTTTGATGATATTCTCATCATTGAGCTGCTCCTGTATATAGTGACTATACCATGTAGTAGGGTTCCCAGGGGTGTAATACATCATACATAGATGGTCTATTCTAAGTTAATTATTAAAGAAATCATGCGGCACAACCAACCAGTAATAAGTTTAAAATCCAGTTATTTATTGACGTGTGATTAAAATAGTCATAAACTCAAACAAAAAAGCAATGAAACCTTATGCGTTTCTGGCCCTTCTTGTGCCCTTAATCATAGAATCAAACTAAGGACGCAAGACACACCAGGAACGTATAAGTTTTTCATTGCTTTCTTGATTGAGTTTATGACTATTTTAATCACGTGTCAATAAATAACTGGATTTTAAACTTATTACCGGTTAGTTGTGCCGCATGAATCCCACGTTTTCTACTGTCTTCAGCCGCATTGCACCCGCTGGCCCCTTCAGAGTGTTTCTATGGCAAAGGATTATCCTGCACCATCGTGTTGATCTCCTTCTTCTTTGACTATGTGTAAGGTCGATCTTATCTCAAAAAAGTGATTCCTGACAGCCGTGTTGGCATGCGTACCTACGTGATGTGTGGTTTACATGTGCCGGCCAGGCACCAAAACCCATTGCCACATCCAATTCCAGACGTGCTTCATGCTGGCTGAGCTTCCCGTGTCATCAGATATTGTATGTCCAGCACTATAATTATATCCTGGATTGTTAATCATTCCCAGCTCCTGATGAAGCCATGTTATTAGCGAAACGCTTGTCGAGGCTCAGACTGGGGTTTTGTGGATTATATTGACATTATGTCATCAGGTGAAATTATTTATGATTAAAGTATTTTTTTCCTGATGTTTCTTATCATCTTTTGATGTAGATTTCTGGTTAGACAAACATGTATCCATCTATTACTATTTGATTATTTGATTACTATGATTATTTATTCTTCTGCATCATTAGTGTTATTCTATTTTCTACCTTATATCTTACTTTTCTACACATCTTTATATATTTATATTTTGTAATTAAGGTTATATTTTTTAAATATCTTATAATATTTAGTTTGGGCTTTTTGTCTCTATTTTTGTTATGTATATAGTGCTGCGTCTGAATATATAATGGATTTGGGTTCTCAGGGGCTGAAGCAATCCTACATGGGTGGTCTATTTTAAGTCATTAATTAAAAAAAATCATTTAAAGAGTTTGTCTGGTATAAACTGATGATTCTGCAGCCTCTCGATGTGACTGCCCACATATCAGTCCTCCCAGTGAGGATCCACAGTTTCTAAACCATGAAAGGACCGCAGTTACGGGATATGCATGTTCCCGGCCAGAGTCCCTGACTAGTGGGAGCAGTGTCGCTCAAAACAAATGTATGGAGCATGGCCATGCTCTCTAGATGGCCACTCCCATTAGTCAGACACACCCACTCCATATGCTTGTATTGAGCAAGGCCGCGCCCACTTGTCAGACACACCCGCTCTCGACACTTGTATTGAGCAAGGCTGCGCCCATTAGTCAAAAACGCCCCGTCAAACATTTGTATTGTGCGAGGCCACACCCACTAGTCAGAAACGCCCACTTCATACACTTGTATTGAGCAAGGATGTGCCCACTAGTCATACACGCCTATTCCATGCCTATTCTAATGCACTTGTATTGAGCAAAGCCATGCCCACTAGTCAGAAATGCCCCTCCATTCACTTGTATTGAGCAAGGCCATGCCCACTAGTCAGACACACCCACTCCATACACTTGTATTGAGCAAAGACGTGCCCACTAATCAGAAACGTCCGCTTCATACACTTGTATTGAGCAAATACGTGCCCACTAGTCAAAAACGCCAGCTTTATACACTTGTATTGAGCAAAAACATACCCACTAGTTAGAAACACTCGCTTCATACATTTGTATTGAGTGAGGCCGTGTCCACTAGTCAGAAACGCCAGCTTCATACACTTGTATTGAGCAATGACATGCCCACTAGTCAGACATGCCTGCTTCATACACTTTTTTTGAGTGAGGCCACGCCCACTAGTTTTGATGTTGACGGGAACATGTATACCGCATAATTAAGGACCATTCCTGGCTTAAAAATCAGCAGATCCTCGGACTGAAACGTCTGTGGTCACATAGAGTAACTGCAGAATTATGAATCTAGACTGGACAACCTCTTTAAGAATATCACGAGAAGCCTCATTTTTAAAGCCTCCCCTCCTGGATTATTGGATTTGCATTCACCAGCCATGATACCTTAATTTGCAGTGGGATTATTTTATTTGTCAGGGTGATTTTATCTCAATAAACGTGGATTAAAAACAACATTGTATAGATGGCAATATACACGGTAATACTAAACGGACTATACAGTAAAATAATAATAACAATAATAATTATATAAAACAATTTATATTTAAAAAAAAAAATTGGGATACCATTTACTCTGTGATTCACCACCCAAATAGATTGCACTGCAGAAGTCGTGGAAGGAGAACACCATCACTGAATGTACAGAATACCCCTTGTTCAGAATTATTAGGCAAATGAGTATTTTGATCACATGATACTTTTTATACATGTTGTCCTGCTCCAAGCTGTATAGGCTTGAGAGCCAACTACCAATTAGGTAAATCAGAAGATGTGCATCTCTGTAATGAGGAGGGAGGGGTATGGTGTAATTACATCAACACCATATATAAGATGTGCTTAAAGGGATCCAACCACCTAAAAATCCCTATCTAACCTATAAATATCTGTCCCTGGAGCCTAAAATGACTATTCTAACCATCCCTGACTGACTAAATCTACCTAACTACATGCACAATAAATCACTTTTTATACTTACCAAATTCTTGACTAATGGGCGTTCCTCCAGGGTCTTTGTCAGATAGGCGGGTCTCCTTGCCGCGCTCGCTGCTGTCCATCTTCTTCTAGGATTCAAATTACCCGCCCATCGCGTCCTCACAATGAGCGGGTCACGTGCTGCAGGCCCCGCGACACTTCCGCCCGCCGAGTCGCTGGTCTATGACGCGCCCAGGCCGGCTTCAGCATGCCATCTGCGCATGCTCTGAAGCCGGCCTGGGTGTACCAGTGGGTGTAACCAATGGTTAGAATAGTCATTTTAGGCTCCAGGGGCAGATATTTATAGGTTAGATAGGGATTTTTAGGTGGTTGGTTCCCTATAATTATTAGGCAAATGCCTTTCCTTTGGCAAAATGGGTCAGTAAAGGTCTAAAAGAAGAAAAAATAATGACATGGCCCCCTTGTTCACCTGATCTGAACCCCATAGAGAACCTGTGGTCCCTCCTAAAATGTGAGATCTACAGGGAGGGAAAACAGTACACCTCTGGGAACAGTGTCTGGGAGGCTGTGGTGGCTGCTGCACGCAATGTTGATCGTAAACAGATCAAGCAACTGACAGAATCTATGGATGGAGGCTGCTGAGTGTCATCATACAGAAACGTGGCCTATATTGGTCACTAATATTTTTGGGGTTTTGTTTTTGCATGTCAGAAATGTTAATTTCTAATTTTTGTGCAGTTATATTGGTTTACCTGGTGAAAATAAACAAGTGAGATGGAAATATATTTGGACTTCATTAAGTTGCCTAATAATTCTGTACAGTAATAGTTACCTGCACAAACAGATATCCTCCTAAGAGCCAAATCTAAAAAAAACACTCCAACCTCCAAAAATATTAAGCTTTATATTTGAGTCTTTTGGGTTGATTGAGAACATAGCTGTTGATCAATAATAAAAATAATCCTCTACAATACAACTTGCCTAATAATTCTGCACACAGTGTAATTCCATAAGACACATGTGGATTTCTCATTTACTAATGAGTTTTTCATTAATCTTGATGTCATTTTCTCTGATACAGAACTGAATAGAGAACTCTTCAGATTAGAGTCAGGTTTATCATTAACCAATAGTTATTTAATTAAAAAAAAATAATATAATGACAGAGAAGCTTTAGTAACCTAGACATACATTAAGGTACATTAAGGCTTTATGTATTTCTGACTTTGCTAACATATAATATTATCAGAAAATTCCATATTAGCTAAATCAGATATCAGATATTAATTACGAAATATGCTTTTTATGCACCATATATATTTTTGATGGTAGTTTAATTTATTTTGTACATGGAGCACATGTTGGAGCTTACTTTAAAGTGTAAATGTCATTTTATTGAAAAAAAAAAACAATACTACACTAGCTGTTAATGATGGGTCACATAGCAGCTAAGATAATGCTATATGACTTATTTTTTCACATTTTTCTGTGCTCTTTTAAAAACTGCACTTTATGACTGTGTGAGCATGGTCATCAGCTGATAGGGGGCAGTGCAATGTGACAGCAGAGAAGGGGTTAATAAAGATTGTAACTGAGCAGTCTAGAGCCAGATGACAGATCAGAAGCATGTGCCATGGAAAGAGGAGTTTGCAATGATTCTGACATTGCTCAGCACTGTGCTGTAGACTGAGATAATCCGATACATTGTTTCCTCGTCAGCTGTAGTCAGGAGCTCACACACTGTGTAGGCCACGCCCCCTTTACCTTATATGGTTACATGCCTGTATTCAGTGTGAAGACAGATCTGACTGATAATGAACATATGTATGCTTCACACACAGTCTATTGGGGACACCTTGTGAAAGGTTTATGAATGGTTTTCAACCCGAATTTTCTAATGAAGTATATTTGAAAGTTTATTATAATCCTTTCCTCTACATTATTATTGAATAAAAATTTAAATGACGATTACACTTTAAGGTTTTTAACATGTTTTATCGAAATTACCATGCACAAAACTGGTTAAAAGAAAACAGTATAGATATGTCATAAGAGTATTTAAAATTACCATCTTCTAATATGTAACCCAGAGAAGTAAATCTCATTGCTACAATACTTTTTTATTTTGATTACTACAGTAATAAATACATAAATAAATGTGGTCAATTTTGGAATGGATATGATTAGAGATGAGCAGACCCGTGGATATTTGGGTTCTCCAGGTTCTGCCAGACTTTAAAGTAAGTTTGGTTTGTGACCAAAATTTACTTGAACTTGACCTCGGGACTCCAAATTCCATAAAAGTCAATGGGGACCCAAACTTCTGTGCTGTACAATGACTATAAAAGGGTCTAGTAAGAGCTAAAGGGCTACTAATGGAAGCAAAATAGGGGTAAGAGCAAACCAATTACACATACAGTAGTTTCCTGAAGATACCGTAATATCATAGTCAGACGTCTTTGCTGGCCAGCTAATTAAAGAAAAAGGAATATTCACTGCTTTCCCCACCCACCCTCTGTGCCAGCATCTGTGGTTTTAAAAAAATATCATGGACTCCCATCTATTTTGGATAACCAGCCAAGGTAAAGCAGACAGCCGTGTCTGATATTATCAGGCTGGGAAGGCCTTTTCTTCAGTGGCTACAGGATGGTATTTTTATCATGGGAAGAGCCAAATAACAATGGGCCTTCCCAGCCTGATAATACCAGCCCCCAGCTGTCTGCTTTACTTTGGCTGGTTATCAAAACAAAAGTGGAAGCCCGCACTATTTTTTAAAAACTATTTATTTAATTTAAAAAAATGGCATGGGATCCACTGTATTTTTTAAAACCATGCCAAGGTAAAGCAGAAAGCTGAGAATTGCAGCCCATAACTGTCTGCTTTACCTGCCCTTATTATCAAAAATAGTCGGGAGCCCACATAATTTTTTTTATAGATTATTTATTTATTTTTTCAAGTGGTGCACCAGCCAGTCAAAGCCTGCCGATGCAAGACATGGCTGTTATGGGGATAGAAGTGCCCACACTAGAAAAGCTTGTTAATTGGGTGTGCTGCAGCCTTTCAACAAGCTTTATTTGTATGCAAACCGGTCAGGAACACAGACATATACACAGACGTTCATGTTCGGGGTTCAGGACCAGACACTAGTTGTCCAGTACGAATCCCCAATTTTACAGTTCAGGTTCACTTATCCCTAGATATGATGATACACAGATATCCTCAAACAGAAACTTGCTTTGTAGGGTAGAATGACTATATACTATACAAACACCATTCCATGGCATCAATACTTGTTATGGCTCTGTAGAACAGAACTACAGAGACTACTTATACTACTGTACAAGCTTAATGCTGGGAATCTCAGCACTAAGTAATCTCTGTGGGCCCCTTTACACGCGGCTACATTTCTAGGGTGGCTACAGGTAACTTATTGGTTGCAGTGAAATCATGGAGAGATTATTCCATTTGTACACAGCAACAAGATAGAACCTTGTCTCCATGATTTCACTGCAACCAGTAAGTTACCTGTAGCCACCCAAGAAATGTAGCCGTGTGTAAAGGGGCCCTGTGAGTTCACAGGTTGACACTGCTGTCTTGCAGGACTGCGGTGCTGGACTCATATAGACCAAAGTGTAATATCAACATAGAGGTTGTGTATGTGCCTGTGCTTGCATGATGATCCTCTGGGGTTCTCCAAATTCCATCCATAGTCCATAGTGATGGGCGAACCATTCATTTTTAGCAGGGTTCGTGACCACCGTTGTTCTGTTAAAGCATGCCAACAGTTAATACACCTAATATACTTACCAAGAAAGATGATGGGAGTGATGGTGTGTCACGGTCCGCGCTGCTTCTGGATAAAAAACTCACCAAAGAGCCCAGCAAACTTTCATCCTCTTTATTCCTTATTCCAACGCGTTTCAACGCCACAACCCGGCGTCTTCCTCAGGGAAATATCCCTGAGGAAGACGCCGGGTTGTGGCGTTGAAACGCGTTGGAATAAGGAATAAAGAGGATGAAAGTTTGCTGGGCTCTTTGGTGAGTTTTTTATCCAGAAGCAGCGCGGACCGTGACACACCATCACTCCCATCATCTTTCTTGGAACATACCACGATCCAGTGGTAGGTGGAGGTCCTGCAGCAGCTTGGAACATTGATTCCTAAACGCAGTCAAACCAGTTGTGGGGACCACAACTGGACCAGGTGAGCGGCCACACAGCACCACCATCTACATACTAGTGTCACTAGTGATAGGGCACTATTGCGCCTCTTGTCCCCTCCCTTTATATTTTGCAGTAATATACTTACCAGGAAGGCGTTCTCCCTTTCTGCTGTGCTGCGGCGATGCATCACTTCCGGGTCGCCCCTTTTCTTTTGAGTGTACGTGATTGGCTGTGGGAGTCAGTCACGTGAATAATAGTAGAACTTAATGAGAGGCACGGAAGTGACACAGAGCTGCGGCACAGCTGGAACGAATAATGTGGACCCGGTAAGTACGGTATAATGATTAGGTTTATTAACTGTTGGCATGCTTTAACAGAGCAACCGTGGTCACGAACCCTGCCAAAAACTAATGGTTCGCCCATCACTATCCAAAAACACTGATTCGTTAATGTGAATTTGTATTACATTATCCATATTGTGTTTCTGCCATAGGAAAAATTAAATTGTGAGCCACATTGGGGACAGAAAGTGACACATATGATGAGAATCTCTGGATTCTAATCTACATTCAGAACTACGCTTCATATTATTCATTCACGTTCTTACAACCAAAGGACTTTATGAGGCTGGAAACAAAGTGGAGTAATAAAGAGGTGGAGGAACATCTTAGAGGAGGATGTGTGTAGAATCAGCCTTTGTTCTTTATCTTGACATATGTGAGTTTACCTCTCATCTTCAGTGACTTATCCACTGGGGATAAACCAGTTTATCGGAATGGATCACAGCTAATCACTGGGATGTGAGGATAAAAAGTTAGAAAATGTGAAATGTAAATCAGAGTCAGAGTGAAAAAATACAATTTAAGAAACCCTCTGCACCTGCATAAAACCACCGGACTATTCACAGAAGAGTGGTCTAAAACTCCTGAAAATATTTGTCGAAATAAGATGTACAAATAGTCCTAAGAGGGGCTGTTACTTTTTATGTGCAATTGCAAAATTTGTGTTGGAGGATAACTTTTTTGATTTTATTAAAGGTTGTGACCCTCTTCCCAATTGTATCTTGGTTGTGTAGGGCCCAGACTACCTCTGTAAGGGTGGAAACATACTATCCTACTTACATGCGAGTTTCTTGGACGAGACTTGGATGAGTGACCCTGAGCGGCCTCTCCCTCTCTGGACGGGAGTGTGGAACTGTTTAGAAACAGAAACAGCTGACGCTCCCGTCCAGATAGGGGGATAGCCATTCCATGTTACTCATCCATGACACGTCCGACACAGTCATATATCACATGGACAATGTGATTGCACCCTAAGGGTAGGGACACACTGACTTGATTAAAATCGGTCCATCTCTCATCTAGGAGAGTCGGACGAGTGACATCCGTTTTTGCTCCATTTTGCATGCAACTGCTATGCGAGTGTGCATTATTTTCTTAGATAACATCTGAGTGGTGTCCGTGTCACATCCGTGTGCTGTCTGTGTGCAATTTTTTTCTCAGCAGTTATTACTGTATAATAATTTACAGGAACATTTTAAGCTACCGTCACATGTGGCAATATTGCTAGGCAATTTCACTAGCAATTTGCTGCTGGTTGCAGTGAAATCATGGACACATTGTTCTACTTTGTTGCCGTGTACAAATGGAACAATGTGTCCATGTTTTCACTGCAACCAGCAAATTGCCAGTGAAATTGCCAAGCAATATTGCCGCGTGTGGCGGTACCTTTACAGTTTTCTGAGCTACAGAATGATGATGTATCAGTTAAAAAATGGATGCTACTAGGATCCGTGATTTTGTTGGACCCATTGGCGAGTCTTGCTCATGACTCGCATTCTGTTGCAGCATGTTGCTAATTTGTTCTCAGCCAGAATGTGGATGAGAAAAAAGTGTCTGAAACACAGTAATCTGTTTTGATTCATTCACTAACATTGGTCCAACAGCAATGCAATATTTTGTCGCATTACTGTCATCCGAGTTTCACGCCAGTGTGGCCTTGCTGATAGATAGATAGATATGTAACAAAAAATCACTGCTGCACTCAGTCTAACCAATAAGTGTGTGCTGACAAGCAATAATGGTTTGAGAAAAAAATTAAAAAACATCCGTTTTTTCTAAAAAACTCAGTACTCACTTTTTTTATTAAAAGCCAGGGCTCTTGGTACACTCATTGGCCAATGTATGCCTGCCCTCCGGCCACTTCTCGGAGGGCAGGCATACATTGGCCAATGAGTGTACCAAGAGCCCTGGCTTTTAATAAAAAAAGTGAGTACTGAGTTTTTTAGAAAAAACGGATGTTTTTTAATTTTTTTCTCAAACCATTATTGCTTGTCAGCACACACTTATTGGTTAGATTGAGTGCAGCAGTGATTTTTTGTTACATATTAATACCAGCAACACAGCTTTGCACCTTTCGCACAGTGTAACGAGTGCTTTGCAGTTTTTTTGTTTGATATAGATAGATAGATAGATAGATAGATAGATAGATAGATAGATAGATAGATAGATGCTAGAATATTTGTCGCAGTCGATGAGCAAGCAGACCTTGGCCAATGTTTGTACTAAGAACTTCAGAATTAAAAGATAAGATTTTGAGTTTTTTCAGAAAAACGTAAGTTTTTAAACTTTTTTCTCAATCACATGGCTTATAGCATTATACAACATTGGGAGTAGCTGTGTGCTGCAAGGAATTTTTTCTGCTTTATAAGTCTCTGTGTCTCTGCTTGCACCAGTTCACACTGGACTGTGAGTGCAGTGCAGCTTTTTTCATTATAGATGCTAGAATAGCTAGATCGGGCTCACCTGTCTCCCGCTGCTACTTCAAGGGCTGCCTATTAAGCTAATTGCATATTCACAGCACTGTCAGACAAACAGGCAATCAGAGAAGCTCACACTGTTTGACAGCTTCTGTGATTGGCTGTTGTAGTCAGACTGGATTCCCTCAATGTGGACAGTGATTCTGCTTGGTTGCCATGCACATTAGTGCATGGCAACCAACCTGGCATGAGAGGGTGTTAAATAAATAAATATTTTTAAAAAATGTGTGGGGTTTCACAGCATTTTAAGTCCAGCCCGATGAAAACAGACAGCTGTCAGCTGCCACCCTGAGCTGCCTATGTTTCCCTTGGCTGTCAAAAAAAAAATGCGTGGGCTTTGTCCTATTTTTCATTGCCAGCCAAGGTAAGACTAGTCAGCTGAGGGCTGATATTCTAAAGCCCCAGTCACACATAACGATATCGTTAGAGAGATCGTTGTAACTGTGACGTTACAACGATCTCTCCAGCGATGTCGTTCTGTGTGACACTTTGCAGCGATCAGGCCCCTGCTGTGAGGTCGCTGATCGTTGCAAAGTGCTGTGGGTCATTTTTAGATCGTTGGTTTCCCGCTGGTCAGCACGCATCGCTGCGTGTGACTGCAAGAAACCAGCGATCTGTGACCTCACAGGGCTGGTTACTATGGTAAACACCGGGTATCCAGGCAGCGCGCGCTGCCTAGATACCCGCCATTTACCATGGTTACCAGCGTCCTCCCTGCTTAGCACTGCCTGTAAGCATGGAGAACGCTGGTAACTATGATAAACAGCGGGTATCCAGGCAGCGCGCACTGCCTGGATACGCGCTGTTTATCATAGTTACCTGCGTTCTCCTTGCTTAGCGCTGCCTATAAGGCAGGGCTAAGCAGGGAGCGATATGGGAGGTGGCTCCCTTGGCCTGATCGCTGGGGAGATCTGCCTGTTTGACAGCTCCCCAGCGATCAGGTAACGACGCTCCAGCGATCCCGGCAGGTCGTTATCGCTGTCGGGATCATTGGAGCGATCATTATGTGTGACTCAGGCCTTAGTGGGGTGAGGGCCCATTGTTATAGGGGCCCCTTACACTAAAGACTAGCAGCCCAGAGCCGCCCCTGAATATGGCGCATTAATAATAAGCGCCATTTCCAGGCACTTTAATCAGGCTCTTCTAGTGGCCTTGGTGGTGGGTGGCACGCTGGGTAATAAAGGGGTTAATACCAGCTTTGTTTTAGCAGCTGGTATTAAGCCTGAGATTCTAAATGTCAGGTCAAGTTAAGGTACCGTTACATGCTTCAATGTCGTAATGATCTCAACAACAATTTCACAGGAGCGCGGTCTTGGGACATTTTCTTGAGATTGTTGGTGTGATGTCACACGTATAGATATTGTGAACAACGCAACAACGATGTGGCGAGCAGCTATCATTTGCACAACGCAGCAAACGATACTTGTTCACTGTTGTGAAAAGTCATTAACGACATCGTTATCACGGTGTCACACACAACGATGCAGCAGGTTGGCTGAACGACGCTCGTCTGATTTCACAACATGTTCTCAAATCTGTGATCAGTGATCCAATGATTTATCGTAGTCGTATCTCAGTGTCACACGCAATGACGTACTAACCATGTCATTTGAAGGACTCCAAACCCATGACGTTTGAGCGTTAATGTTCACGATATTGTACCGTGTAATGACACCTTTAGACTCAGCCATTAAGAATCTCCAATAAAGGGTTAAAAAAGACACCACACAGAGTAAAAATTATTTATTAGAAATATAGGCACAGACATGCTTAGGGATTCCATCTGTATTACCCCCACGCAGCCCTCCAACGATCCTGGTCTTCTGTCTTCTCTCTTCTGTTTTGTTCTTCAAATGATTCAGCTCTGCAACATCACGCAGCAGGGAGCGGAAGAACGCTTCCACCCCTACTTTGTTATGACTGAATGAGCATAGGCAGCGGCTGGTAAGCGGTGATGTCATCACTGACCGTTGCCATAGTAACCAAATAAGCGGTTTCTATAGCAACGATGACCACGGCGAGATCACAGCGGCTTCTGCATGAGCCAACTCATACAGGAGCGGCAGGAGTTAAGACCCTGCTTACCAGCTCTTCTTATCCAATAACAATGCAGATGAGAAAGGCGCCTTAGAAAAGTGTATCCTGAGCCAATAATACTTCACATTGAAAATGAAAACTCCAAAACTCCATCTTATGAGCAGTAAAGTAGTGAACCTACATGTTTCAGCCTATAGCTATATGTCTCATATAGCACGCACTGTCATACACACTTCCAGTGGACTTTCCACTTTGCTGGCTACAGCCTGAAAAACCCTCCACAAAGCTCCATTAATGGAAAAATAACATTGGCATGGGTTTCAGAAAATGGCGACACAAAGCAATACATTTCTTTTTACAAAGTTCTTACTACATCCAATACTTGTATCCATCATTTCTCAGTACAGCACCAAATCTTCTAGGCTTTGAATGAACAGGTTGGTGACATAGTGCAACATCTATCTTTATGTATTTTTCAATAAAGACCTCTTGCAGAGCTTGAATGGAGAGCGATAACTTGTCTCTTCATACACTAGGTCAGTGATGGCGAACCTTTCAGAGGCCGAGTGCCCAAACTGCAACCCAAAACAAAATTATTTATGGCGAAGTGCCAACACTGTAATTTAACCTAAATTACAGCAGTGGTTATCTATCACAAGCGCTGCACAGGGGGGAGAGCCAGCAGATGCTAACTCTCTTCACTGTACAGGGCATGTAGTCCTGAAACATTGATGATCAATTCAATTATTGTAACAATTAATTGATTTTAAACTTACCTTTGCAGTCTTCTCTTCTCTTCGGCAGTGGTCAGACAGCTCATGTGTACTGGACATTGAAGCTGAACCGCTGCCATTGCCCTTTCTAGAAACAGCAGGTGGATTGATCTGTATGGAAAAGCGCAGAATATTAGACAGAGCAAGCAAATTTCATACTGAAATCCTGGTCCCTATTTTGTAGTAGTATCTGCATCCTGACCCTCTCCTTGTAGCTATGTGCTCCATCCTGACCCTCTCCTTGTAGCTATGTGCTCCATCCTGACCCTCTCCTTGCAGCTATGTGCTCCATACTGACCCTCTCCTTGTAGCTATGTGCTCCATCCTGACCCTCTCCTTGTAGTAATGTGCTCCATCCTGACCCTATCCTTGTAGCTATGAGCTCCATCCTGACCCTCTCCTTGTAGTAATGTGCTCCATCCTGACCCTCTCCTTGTAGTAATGTGCTCCATCCTGACCCTCTCCTTGTAGTAATGTGCTCCATCCTGACCCTCTCCTTGTAGTAATGTGCTCAATCCTAACCCTCTCCTTGAAGTAATGTGCTCCATCCCGACCTTCTCCTTGAAGTAATGTGCTCCATCTTGACCTTCTCCTTGAAGTAATGTGCTCCATCCTGACCTTCTCCTTATAGTTATGGGCTCCATCCTGACCTTCTCCTTGTTGTAGTGTGCTCCATCCTGACCTTCTCCTTGAAGTAATGTGCTCCATCCTGACCTTCTCCTTATAGTTATGGGCTCCATCCTGACCTTCTCCTTGTTGTAGTGTGCTCCATCCTGACCTTCTCCTTGAAGTAATGTGCTCCATCCTGACATTCTACTTGTAGTAATGCGCTCCATCCTGACCCTTTCCTTGTAGTTATGTGCTCCATCCCGACCCTCTCCTTGTAGTTATTTGCTCCATCCTGACCTCTCCTGCAGTAATGTCCCTATCCTAACTCCCTTCTTGTAGTAATGTCTCCAGCCTTATTCCCTTGTAGTATGGTCGATCCCTGTCCCCTTGTGGTAATGTCCCCATCCTGCAGTAATACGCCCCCTCCTTGTAATAAAGCCAACATCATCCCCCTTCTTGTAATAATGTAACCATCATGCCCCCTTCTATATGCCTCATGTCCATCATGCCTCCTCCTAATGTTCACCCTCTTATTGTCACCCATCCTGCCTCTTGTCACCATCCTGCCCCTCTTGTCACCATCATGCCCCTCTTGTCACCCTCATGCCCTCTTGTCACCCTCATGCCCTCTTGTCAACCCTCCATCGCCCCTTGTCACCCTCATGCCCCTCTTGTCTCCATCCTGCCCCTTGTCACCTCATGTCCCCTCTTGTCACCTCATGCCCCTCTTGTCACCTCATGCCTCCTCTTGCCCCTCTTGTCACCTCATGCCCCTCTGTCTCCATCCTGCCCCTTGTCAGCCTCATGTCTGTGTCCATCCTGCCCCTTGTCAGCCCATCATGTCCCTCTGTGCCACGTCCATGCCCCTTGTCAGCCTCATGTCTGTGT
Organism: Allobates femoralis; assembly: GCA_033576535.1. NCBI lineage: Eukaryota > Metazoa > Chordata > Amphibia > Anura > Aromobatidae > Allobates > Allobates femoralis. The sequence goes on along the minus strand of JARQOC010000002.1, from coordinate 700,196,922 downwards.
CCATCCTGCCCTTGTCAGCCTCATGTCTCTTGTCCATCCTGCCCTTGTCAGCCTCATGCTCTGTGTCCATCCTGCCCTTGTCAGCATCATGTCTGTGTCCATCCTGCCCCTTGTCAGCCTCATGTCTCTGTGTCCATCCTGCCCCTTGTCAGCCTCATGTCTGTGTCCATCCTGCCCCTTGTCAGCCTCATGTCTCTGTGTCCATCCTGCCCCTTGTCAGCCTCATGTCTCTGTGTCCATCCTGCCCCTTGTCAGCCCATTGTCTGTGTCCATCCTGCCCTTGTCAGCCTCATGTCTGTGTCCATCCTGCCCCTTGTCAGCCTCATGTCTCTGTGTCCATCCTGCCCCTTGTCAGCCTCATGTCTGTGTCCATCCTGCCTTGTCAGCCTCATGTCTGTGTCCATCCTGCCCCTTGTCAGCCTCATGTCTGTGTCCATCCTGCCCTTGTCAGCCTCATGTCTGTGTCCATCCTGCCCCCTGTCAGCCTCATGTCTGTGTCCATAATGCCCCTTGTCAGCCTCATGTCTCTGTGTCCATCCTGCCCCTTGTCAGCCTCATGTCTGTGTCCATCCTGCCCCTTGTCAGCCTCATGTCTGTGTCCATCCTGCCCCTCTGTCAGCCTTCATGTCTGTGTCCATCCTGCCCCTCATTTATACCGTGGCTTGAAATAAAAAAAAAAAAATCATACTCACCTAGTACTCCCGCCTTCACCGCTCCTCTTCTCCTCGCGTCTTCCGTCCCAGCGTCACATGACCGCGGTCATGTGACGCCGCGCGGTCATGTGACGCTGGTGGGGCGGAGCTTGGAAAGTGTCGGAGATGCGGAGGAAGGAGAATCCTCCGATCCGACACGGCTTTGAACTGCCGCGCCATCATGCCGGGAGTTCAAAGCTGCAGTGACAGGCGACGCCGCGTGCCAGGGAAAACGGCTCTGCGTGCCATAGGTTCGCTATCACTGCACTAGGTGATCAATTGGGCTCAGATTAGAAGACACTTGGCCTCTGAACCCTTTCACCATATTTTTCTTCAGAAATGCAAAAGATGTGAGTTTTGGATCATTATCATGTTGGATAAGTGCTCGTCTACCAAGGGCCCGGAGTGATGGGAGCATCTTTTATTTCAATATAGAGCAGTAAATATATGAACTCATAATACAATCAATGAAATGTAGCCTCTCACACAAGCAGCTCTCATGCAGCCCCACATAAGGACACTGTCATCACCATGTTTCACTGAAAGCCCCATGCATTTAGAAAAATGATCCTGCACTCCAGTCTGCTCTGCCTGCTCAGTGGAACACTGCATGGCTGAGCTGTGTTTGATAACTGTTACTGACAGATCAGTGATGCAAAACTGTTAATAATCCCCTGCCATATGCATAAACAGAGTGGTATTGTCACAGGGTGGTATAACAGTCAAGGGGGTAAGGAAGCAGGATGGTAATGATTGGCAAAAGGTGATCATGGGAACTAGTCTGACCCTTAGACTGGGGGACCCAGTTTCATGCTGTTCCCAGAATTACCTTTGAAAGTGAGGATGTCTGGGCCACCATCCTTGTTCATGATCCTGATCAGCTTTGGCTAAAAACCCCTCACCTTTACCCATGGACTGGGAAGCACAGCAACTCCCACAATGTAAGGAAAACTCCAGACCAGCAGAACAGCAGGAAGGTTTCAGCACAAACTGCAATAACGTCCTCACAGCTTACGGTCTTTGCAGAGACTAAAACTCTATCAGTGATATCTGCTGGTGGAAGAGAGAAGTATTTAAAGGCCAGGGGTGTGGATAACTGCATAACCAGACACACCCCCTGACCTGAAGAGCCACAAAGGCCATAGACCACAGCATCTTTTCATATTACCTCCAAAGTTACCTAAAGGTAGGCCCTGACCCTCTCCTGTGTCTTCACTTGTATGGCAGGTGGTGAGAGCCCTTCTGCAGGCGCCGCTAGATCCACTGCGGTCCCTGGCTCTGCTTGGTGCTGTGCCTCAAGTGCTGCGCCAGGAGACTTGAAGTCTCCCTGGCCTCTGGTCTATACTGCTGGGCTGACTGGACCCATGCAGTCTCGGACTCCGGTGTCTGGGCTGTTGACGTAGCTCTTCTGGGGTGAACCGGCATGGCTCCGCTCCCCCTTGCTAACTCGCCTTGCCTCCGACCCTCAATCTTGGGTCCCTCACACTGGCTAGGCTTCCCCTCTGGCACGGCCTAGCACGGCACTGTTCACCAGGTGTCTTCCTCAGTAATGCTCCATACTGAACTGCCTAACTACGCTCCCGGGCCTGAATTTATAGGGGACCTTGCCTGAAGTCGGCATGTAGAGCTCTCCCTTCAGGTCTGGGGTGGAAGGTGTTGTGTGCAGGCTTACCTGATGTGAAAATCGTTCCCTGCTCCAGGTGTTCCTGCAGCAAACAAACCGTGGGGTGCCACATTCCCTCCTAGTTAAATTCAGTACTCTTGGACTGAGAAACAAAATTTACAAACATTAATAATATTGAAATTGTACAAAGTCTCAAAAGTCAAAACTGTACAAAAACCAATAAAACAGGAAAAACAGGAAAAATGCAGTCCATATATGGCGCTAGTCCATTCGCCGCAGGCTGTTAAGAAGTTTTTGCCACAACCAGTCACGTGGCTAATGGTCCATTTTTAAGAAAGCTCAAAAGTTCAAAAGAGGTGCCAAAGTGCATGCAATAAGTCCTGCAGGCACAATACACTTAACGGTTACAGGTTCCTTAGTTGCAAGTAATTTACACAAAAACACATTTACATTTTATCTATGGGCGTCTCAGCTTAGGAGTCCTGGGTTCACCCTCCCACCCCCAGGAACTTACCTTCCTAATTTAATGTTCATGGGGATGAGTCCAGTTCCTCCATCCTTCTGTACACTAGTCTTTACTGTCTATTTACACACTTTCTTTAGTACACTCTATTCTCTATACCACAGTGGTGGGTGACCAAAGTTACTACGGGTTGATCTGTGTAGCACTGGTGTCTCAACTGGTTGTGTACTAGTGTCTACTGCTGGTGTCTCACTAGTGTCTGCACCACGAGTATGCTGTAATGGGACAAAATGCCGGATTGGCCGCGCTGCCACCAAGAATCACCAGGAAACAAAGAGTTAACTGGGCAGAAAAAAAAAATCTGCCCAGTTAACTCTTTGTTTCCTGGTGATTCTTGGTGGCAGCCGCTATAACCCTTTGTAAAAAGGATAAGACCCTATGCGCATTTATCTCACGTTTACAGGTTGACTGCACCACGAGTAGGCCTATGTTTCACTGGTAGGCTTGCCAGTTGTCTGCGAGTTCTTAGTCTTACTATAGGACTTGCAGGTTTACCGATTGCAGGATCCTCTTGTTCTGTTACAACAAGTGGTCCTTCTGAAACTTGAGCAGGTTCTTCTGGTCTACTTGGGACTTCTACTGGTTGCGGGATTGTGATCAATGGTACTATTATGGCTCCATTGTACTGAGGCCAACTTTCAGGAAGGTCTCCAAGTACTGTATGTATCACCTTCTCCTTCTTTTCTTCTGTTGGTTGAGGTGTACAGGGGCTGACATCTTTCTGCTTCAACTGTTCTGGACATTTCTTAAGATGATCTGTAGAAACTGATGTTGATGTTTCTCCTCTGTCTTTGCTGATCAAACAGACTTTCTTGTTATTAAATTAGAGTGCAATACTGTATAAGGTTTTGCTTTCCACTGGTCATCAAGTTTATTTGTTCATCTTTTTCTCTTTAGAACCATATCTCCCGGTATTAAGGGAACAGCTGGTGCATTCTTGTGTTCTCTCTAATCTGATTTAGACTCTCTACGTGCTCTTTAACTTCTTGTACTGTTCTTGGCTTTCAGTATTCCAATCAGGATTAGGTGAGCTGGTTTCAGGAATGACAATTCCCATCTCAAGATCAATTGGTAGCCTTCCAGGTCTTGCTCTCAACAAGTTCACTGCCGAGCAATTGGTGGAACTTACAGGTATGTTGTTGTACATGTCCACTAAATCAGGTATTTTCTCCAACCACATGTTTCTCTCTTCCAAGGGCAAGATTTTTAACAGGTCTATGACCACCTGGTTCATTTTCTCACACATGCCATTGGTCTGTGGATTGTACGGTGTGGTACGGTTTTTCTTGCACCCATACAAATTGCAGAACTCCTGGAACACTTCAGCTTCAAATGCAGGGCCTTGGTCTGTCAACACCTGTTCTGGATACCTTTATGGTCTACAGAAGTAGGCTTTAAAGGTTCTCGCTGTAGTTCTTGCTGTTAAGTCTTTGACAGGTACTACCACTAGGTACCTGGAATAATGGTCCACCATTGTGAGGGCATACGTATAACCTGATCTGCTGGGTGCCAGCTTCACATGATCCACGGCTACAATTTCCAGTGGCTGTTTGGTGACGATTGGCTGTAGTGGAGCTCTTTGACTGTCACGATCCTTTCTTTTTAAGTTGCATGGGCCACAGTTTCTGCACCAATTCTCAATGGCTGTTCTCATGCCAACCAAATAGAATCTCTCGAGCAACAGTACCACAAGCTTGTTCCATCCAAAGTGGTCTGCTCCATTATGGTGCACTTCTAGCACCATCTGGACATCTTTCTTCAGTACCACTATCTGCCACACCATCTTGTGGGTTCTTGGGTTGATGAAACGTCTGCACAGCTTACCCTGATAGATGAACAGCCTGCTCCTTTTCTTCCACAGGTGTTGCGCCTCAGGTGGAGCATCTGGGTTAAGATGGGAATCTGGTTGGGTTATCAGCTCTTTAACTAAGCTAACAGCCGGATCACTGTCTTGTGTCTCCTTCCACCCATAGTGAGGTAACTGATTCAAAGTTTTGGTGCCCCAGGCAACACTCCATCAGCCTTTGAAATGTTCCTGGTGCATTGCATGCTGTTGAAATCACACAGGCCCATCGTTGTCGTGAACATGGTCTTCTTCCAATCTTCTTCTGCCACGGAGACCTGCCAATACCCACTACTAGTAAGATCTAAGGTGGAAAAGTAATTAGCAGCTTTCAGTGCAGCAAGTGATTCCTCAATGCGGGTAACGGGTAAGCATCTTTATGTGTTATACGGTTGATTTACCTATCAACACACATCCTCATTGTGCCATCTTTCTTTCTGACTAGGACAAGTGGAGCTGCCCAGGTGCTACAACTGTCTCTAATAACCCCAGCTTCCTTCACTTCCTGTAACATTTCTTTGACACGCTGATAGTGAGCTGGTGGTACAGGCCTGTATCTCTCTTTTATGGGTAGATAGTTTCCTGTGAGTATGTGATGGTGTACCCCTTTATCTGCCCAAAATCTAATGGATGCTTACTAAAGACCCGTTCATATTATTGTACTACCCGATAAACTCCTTGCTTTTGGTGAGAAGGGATGGAGTCTCCTGTGCCCAACTGGCTGCTGGTAGAACTTCCTGGACAGCTGCGACCTGACCGTGTAGGGCAGTCACAGTCTGGGACCTCCTGTAGACGACGGGAATCAGGAGAGGTGCCTGATAGTCGTAGGCTCCGTAGTCGAAGGTCCCGAAGGCATAGCCCAACTTGAACTGGCGGCTGCTGGTTAAGGAAAGGTGTTGAAAGTTGGGTTAACCTGTCTAGGATATCTTTTTTTTCTTCTTTTTCTTGTTACAGTGTACTGTAAAACTTTGACTAAGACACACTACGGAGAGCCTCTCTACCACATACCGAGGTCTATATAATCCCCCTTTCCCCCATCCCTCCCCCTGCCTAGTTTAACTCTCCCTCCCCTCCCCCCCCTTTTTTTTTTTTTTTCTTCCTTCTTTCTTTCCTCCTCCACTACCCATACATATCCAGCTTCCTTACACATAGATACCCCTCCTGTGAGACCCCCCCCTTTTACTCCCTTCCCTCACCCCCCTCTCCTTCACCTTCCCAAATTTTCCCCTATATATTATTGACCCCATGAACTTCCCCCTGCTCCACGCCTATGCTCATCCTCTTCACTACCCCCCCGGTTTTTTTTACCCCCCCCCCCCACTGTCAGTGGCCCTAAGATTCAGGTCAACATTCCACGCCCTCCCCTTCCCTCCATCTCCCTCATGGCCCTATACTCACCCCTTACTTCTTGCCCCCCGAGACCCTACTATTAGTGATCCCCTACCCCACCCTCTTCGACACGTTCTCTTTTCCAGACTCCTTCCCTCTTCATAAAATCACCCTTCCATAAGACCCTCCGCTGAAAGACAGGCAATACTCTGGCCACGTATAAGAGCGATAAGCTGGTGAAATAGCAAGACAACAATATCATTGAGTAGTCGGTTATGTGAGGAGCTGATGTATAGCTCTCCACGTTACCCGAGAAAAAGAGGGCCTGCAACGTAAGGTCCACTCTTTACCCTTCCCATTTAGGACAGAAGTGGAAGTGGAGACCTTCGGCTAGAGCCGGAGGGAACTGTATTTTTTCTTTGTTTTGTATTCAGAAACTCCGATTCAATTGTAATAATTATTGTAGGTATTTGACTTTTAACTTTCTCGAATTTTTTTATTCATCCTTCCACCTCTACTATCTCCCAATTCCTTCTTACCTCACCTTTCCTCTATCGCTATACCTATCTACCCCTCACCTTCGAGTCCCCAAATTCTTTCCGGTGGAGGAGGGAGAGAGAGAGGAATACTCAGGCTTCGACGAACATGCCGGCTGGGAATACGTCTACGTTGCGGTGTGGTACCATTAATGTCAGAGGTCTTCACAGTCCAGGTAAGAGATCCATACTGGCCAATTACTTACACAGAGAACGTGTTCAGGTGGCGTTTCTTCAAGAGACGCACCTACACGCCACTAAAACGTACAAACTACAGAGTTATCACTACTCTGATGCCTATCACAGTCTCTCTCCTGATTCGAGATCGAGAGGTACTAGTATCCTCATCTCCCGCACTCTTCCGTGGGAGCTGGTGGATACAAGATGTGACCAACAGGGTAGAATGATCCTAGTAAAGGGTCGGGTGGCCTCACAGCTCTTCACGTTCGCTTCCCTGTACCTACCTAACACGAACCAGCCAGAGGCGTTACAGACGCTCATGGACCAAGTGGGGGAATTTGCGGAAGGTACCCTTCTGGTGGGGGGGGATTTCAATGTCGCATTGGAACTGAACCTTGACACATCCTCAGGGCTACACTCCATTTCTACCGTAGGTAGGAGAAGGATGAGACGAACATTACACGAACATCAACTTATTGACATTGGCGCCTGCAGCACCCCTATGACAAGGACTACTCATATTACTCTACGGTCAATTACTCCTATTCACGACTCGACTATCTCTTCATAGGTCACAAAGATCTTACCTTAATCAGGAAAACGGCCATAGATAACATAACTTTCTCAGACCATGCTCTATGCACGCTAGAGATAGATATGCCTCAGGTTTCAGCGAAACAATGGCAATGTAAGCTTAACCCCGCTCTCCTAGATGACCTGATGACAATGCAGGAGTTGAGACAAACGCTATCTGATTACTTTAGGGAGAACTGTGTACCAGAGACCTCTCCAAGCTCAGTGTGGGAGCCCACAAATGTATAATCAGAGGCATTCTGATTAAACACGGCACGAGACTGAAGAAGGAGAGGGACAGAGAAATGAGCGAAATATTGACGAGACTGAGGTCATTAGAAATTGAACATAAACGACGACTTGACGCAGACGTAGCAAGAGATCTTGGTAAGACGCGGGATGATTTGAGGAATTTTCTCAACAAAAAGGCAAAGTTCTGGTTGGCAAGGTGCAGGCGTCAATTCTACGAATACGGGAATAAGACAAGTAGATTATTGGCAGGAGCTCTGAGGCAACAGAGGGCTAGGACCTTCGTCTCGAGCATAGGGGAAGCAGCAGCAAAAAGGATGGCTCAACCCTCACCGGTGATCGCTGAGGCATTCCGGAAATATTATGAGGAATTATATAATGTAGACCGAGGGAATTCCTTGACGCAAGCTCCGACATTTCTCCCTAAAATTAGAGAATATCTAACGCAAGCGGCAATGCCGAAACTGAGGGAAACTGATGTAGCTGCCCTTGAACAACCTATCTCCAGCCAGGAAGTCACAGATGTTATTGCATCCTGAAAAATGGTAAAGCACCCGGTCCCGACGGATTTTCATCACTTTATTACAAAAATCTGAAGGAAATGGTGACCCCGCATCTCCTAGCCTTTTTTAACGATCTGAAAAGTGGACATCCCCCCATAGTGACACCCTCAGGGCGCATGTTATGGTGATACCTAAAGAGGGAAAGGACCCGGCTCAATGTGCAAGTTATAGGCCCATATCGCTTTTGAATGTGGACCTGAAACTGTTTGCTAAGATTTTAGCTTCAAGACTGGCTCCCACCATGGTGGGGATCGTTCACACAGATCAGGCAGGTTTTATGATGGGCAGAGAGGCGCGGGATAACACGATTAAGGTGATCGGTTTGGTCCATGGTACCAGGAGTCGGGGAGCCCCCTCTATTCTTTTATCTACTGACACAGAGAAAGCATTTGACCGGGTTAACTGACCTTCTTGAGGGAGGCTCTCGGGTTTCTGGGCCTGGGACCAAACATGATGAATTGGATTATGGCTCTATAGACCGACCCGACAGCACGAGTCAGAGTGAATGGGTGACTTTCAGAACCGTTTCCGATATATAACGGTACCAGGCAGGGGTGCCCTTTGTCACCCCTGATCTTTGTGCTTACCATTGAACCATTGCTGAGGAAGGTCAGGGCTAATCCAGATATTACTGGGATAGAAGCAGGGGGGGTAGATCACAAGATTGCGGCCTACGCAGATGACCTCCTCTTCTTTTTGATTAAACCGGCGATATCCCTTCCTAATTTAATGAAAGAAATACATTCTCTAGACTGTCAAATTTCAAAATTAATTTTCAAAAATCGGAGGTTCTTAACGTAAATTTGCCATCAGATATCGCAACCACACTTCAAGCGTCCTTCAGCTTTAAATGGAATACCACATTTATTCGATACCTTGGGATCAATCTAGTGGCTAACCCGAACATGTTGTTTAAGTTAAATTTCCCGCCACTTTTGGCTAACCTTAGAAAGGACTGTGAGAGATGGTCGAAGCTTTCTTTTACTTGGTTGGGGCGGACCCATGTGCTCCGGATGAATGTGCTCCCACGCCTCCTTTACTTGCTACAAGCGATACCGGTGAGAATTCCTGCCTCCTTTATCCAGGTCGTTTCCTCCCTCCAGGCCTCATTTGTATGGGAAGGGAAGAAAGCCCGGATCGGTAAAGCCATATTGTCCCGCCCTTAGTCGAAGGGCGGCATCGGTTTACCGAACATTAAACTATACCAACTGACGGTTCACTTTGCCAGGATGGTGGACTGGTGTAGGAATGCAGAGGGGAAGGCATGGGTGAGCATAGAACAGACTTTCAGCTCTGTCCCCTTGTCTAGACTGCCCTGGCTTCTGTCAGCATCACAGAAGGAAATAAGCACACATCCTACTTTGGGTGCGACTGCACACTACTGCTCGTCCCTGTGGACTAGACCATTCATGATTCCTACGTACTCTAGACTCACCTCTGTGTTGTGCCACCCAGGCTTTGGCCAAGTGAGAAGTGATGGTGTGATAAAACACTGGATCGCGACGGACAAGCACAGAGTCGAGTCTTTTAGAGAGGGAGATGACTGGCCATCCTGACCGCCTTAAGAGGCATGGAGTCACCTGTCCCCTTGGGTTGGTGGAGATCCTTACAGATATGGCACTTCTTGAGCTCCTTGCAACCACGGAGTTGCTACGTCAGCCCTCTGACACAGTTTGAGATTCTTTGCTCTGGGAAGGGACCAATGAGGCATGTTCTCACCCTGGTATACACGGTGCTGAACTCTCCCCCGGACCAGAAACCCCCATACTTTATAACTAATTGGGAGATGGAGCTGGGAACAAAATTTTCAGATACCCAGATAAACAGAATCTGCAATATGGCCCATAGCACCTCCATCACCGCGAAACAACAAGAGGCCGGGTATAAAATCGCGTCTAGGTGGTACAGGGTACCGGAGAGAATCCATGCCATGTACCCTTTGGTGGATGCCCAGTGCTGGCGCTGCAAAGCGGAGACGGGATCTATGGTTCATATTTTTTGGAGCTGTGACAAACTCAAGGCTTTCTGGGAGGGAGTAGGGACTGTGATAGCTCAAGTGACGGGCTATGCGGACCCTCTTAACCCGATGGCGGTCCTACTGCATCTAACGAATATGTCAGAAAAAAATTACAAACGTTCTCTGTTGAAGTTTTTGATCACTGCGGCAAGGGCATGTATACCCGCTCTTTGGGGTATGACATCTTCCCCTCGTCTCGTCCATTGGATTGGTAAAATTAACGAACTAATGTTGATGGAGGATTTAACAGCCTCCATGAATAACTCATTCTTGAAACACTGGACCACATGGTACAAGTGGATAGATTGCCAACAAACACCCGAATATGATCGGCTATTGACAGACGGTGAATTAGAGTCTGGAGTTTGAGTACTAAGAGATTCGCATCCTGATCAAGTTCCCTCTTCCTCCTCCTCCACCACGCAACTTCTTTATTTCTAAGTCAGTCCCCCCTCCCTCCCCCACTCTTCTTTCCACTCACAAGTCCGACGTAATCGGTCATCTATCTTCCCCAATCTATTTCCTATCTCTTAGAACTCTTCTTTCTCTCCTCTTTACTTTTCCTTTTTTCTCCCTCTATGTTCTGATTGGATGTCTACAGTATGAGGCCTGTAGACACTTCAGTTGGTGTTTTCATTTAAGAAAGTATTTGACACTACGAGGAACAATAATAGTTGATAACCTTTGATCCCGAAAAAGTGTCTATGGCACAGGACCCGCAGAGAGTCTTGTGGAGGAATAAACATACAAATATCCTTCTGCATCTCTAGCGGCATTTTACAGTCTGGTAATTAGAGGGGCCTATCCCCGAGAGTTCGGAGTGTCTTGTAATTGTTGATAAATTGTTATATCAAACGAAGCAATATGGATATTTGTACAGGAGGCTTCTTATTCGGATAGTTGGATAAACTTTGTACTACTTATCTATGCTTTGTAAAAATTAAATAATTTAAAAATAAAGAATTTTGAAAAAAAAAAAAGAAGGGGTGGAGTCAGTGCCTACATGCAGCTTCTGACACCAGTCCTCCAGCTGTCTCTTGGAGCTGTTGTCCTCCACCTGGTTAGATGGAGTCAAGGGTTCCACTCCCTGGATTGAGTTGTGGCTGACAGTGAACAGCTTGGCAACGGTAGCATATCTGGGCAGTTTGACCACTTCTTCTCCCCAGTTTAACACTCGTACAGGTACCCTCCCCTTGTGTACATCAACTATCCCCCTAGCTGTCAGGATTATAGGCCTACTCTCTGAGTACATGGGCTCGACCATTGCCTGATAATCCTGCCCTCTGAGGTCTATCGCTACCGGACACCATATCATCCTTACACTTCTTGGGGTAACACAATGGGGAATGGGTTTGTCACCCGTACACTGCCAATTTCCCCACTGGACAATATTACTTGTTGTCTCTGCAGGAGGGCTCTGATCTCCTTCTGTAGGACCCTCTGATGCCCGGTGTTGGCTGTTTCGGAAATCTGTTGGATTAAGAAAAGCACTTCTCCTAGACAATTTTCGATCACATTAGTGCCTAGTATGATTTGTGGATTTTTCTCCCCATGATCAGCTTCAACCACAATAAGTCCTTGGCCCTTTAACTCCACCTTCCCCACTTTTATTGTTACCTCCCTGAACCCTACTTGCTTTACTGGTAGTCCATTAACTGCATATATAGTAAGGTCCAGGTCTGGGCGGGGGAGCTAAGAATTGGCCCAAAATCTTTTGTAAAGGATATGTGGTATCGTGGTCACCTGCGATTCAGTGTCCAGTAGTGCAGACGTGAGAATGCCGTCCAGCGTGATAGATAGGATTGGCCATCCTCCCACGTGCCTATCACGACAGGCCTGTTTGTCTTTTTCCTGGGGGTTGGCCCTCAGCCCCAGGGATTGCTGGTTTGAAGTACATGACCTGGCAAAATGGCCAACCTCGTTGCAGATGGGTTGTCTTGATGAGTCATAGCGATCGCTGGTTCTTCCTCTGAACAGTGGGATCTTCCTTCTTCGCATCCACGGGACGTCCTCGGGGGCTGTTGGCAAGCTGGATCCCTCCTGACGACTTGGGTTCTGGTCTGAGCTGCATGGCCTTTAAGATCATTGCCACATCCTTGTTTAGCTGCTGCACCTAGGATTACAAGCTATCAGGAGCATCAGGTGTTACAGTCTGTCATTTAGCCCCTGCTGTGGTAAAGGAAGGGAGTGCCACCTCCAAGGAAGAGGTGCTGGATGGCTGAGGCTGAAGTTCAGGGTCTGGGGTCACAGGGATTTGCAGCGCTCTAATGGCCCGGTCTTTCAGGACTACAAAGTCTGCATCTCGGTGTTCTAGGGCCCATAGGCGCAGCTGAGTACGATCGGTGGGTGAATGCAACCCATGAATAAGCTGTTCAGTCAGCATTTTATCCTCCTCCCACACACTGATAGAGTCTACATGCTTTAAGGCCTGCAGCGCCTCCTGGAGGTTCAAAGCGTAGTCCAGTATGCTATCCTGCAGCCTCTGTCTGCAGTGGTAAAACCACATTCTCAACTCAGCCTCAGTGCAGGTTTCAAAAGCAAATCTTAAGTAGTTAAATATGTGGATTTCTGAATCTTTATCTGAGTCTGACCAGGTCTCGGCTTCACGTCCTGCTGCACCTGTTAACTGTCCTAGAACAACAGACTCTCTTTGCTTCCCAGACATTGCATACATGTCTAACGCATTGCATATCTTTTTCCTAAACCCAGCCAGGGTATCGGGTTTACCATCATATTGCGGTAGCCATGCCGCTCCAGGGACATATGGCAGGGCGAGCGGCGCGATCAGTGCCACAGCTCCAGGTGCTGCGGCTGCGCCGACATTAGCGTTCCCTTACACATGCATCCTCGCTCCCCCCTAGTTAACTTTAGCCAGTCTCTCAAAAGGAAAAGCAATCAGCGGCTCCTTGGGCGGGGAGTTGAGTGCTCGGGTATTTCTGGATCGGGCCCCTGCGCTTTGTCTGCTCTCGGTAGTGCGCGGGGTGAGGCCTATCTTTCACGCCCTTTCAGGAGTTACGCCCCTCTTCTTCCCGCTCTCTGTGTGCCGCAGTTATGGAAACCCAATTTAACAGTTTAACACAGTCAATACACAGCACACAGTACTCTGTTCTACCGGGCAAGGGATCCTGTTCGGGACGCCAAAAGCTGACCCGCCCCAGGGCCCTGGGCGTTGATTTACTGGGGATGTCACCGGGCCTGTTGCCCGATCCGATGGTCCTGGTGGTCGCTGAAAAAGGGAAACAGTCAATAAAAAGAATAAAAATAGTGATTTGTGACACCACCTATGGTTCCGGTAATGTTACCGGCACTGTGGGACAGACCTCTGTAGATGGAGCGGGATCTCCGAGGCTGTAGTGGAAGGTGATGATGGTTGCGGACAGTCTATGAAGGGAGCAGGATCAGGGCCTGCAAAAAAGTCACACACACAAGGTTGTATTTTTCGTACCTTTACTGATGATATAGCAAGGTGAAGTCCAGGGTACAGTCCAGGTGATCTGGGTGCAGTTTGGGATCTCCACATTCGATGAGTTACGCTGTGTGTGTTCTTTAGTTCTGGGCTGTCTGAAGCTAGGCCCTGACCCTCTCATGTGTCCTCACTTGTATGGCAGGTGATGAGAGCCCTGCTGCTGGCACCACCAGATCCGCTGCGGTCCCTGGCTCTGCTGGGTGCGGTGCCTCAAGTGCTGCGCCAGGAGACTTGATGTCTCCCTGGCCTCTGGTCTTTATTGCTGGGCTGACTGGAACCGTGCAGTCTTGGACTCCAATGTCCGGACTGTCGATGTAGCTCTTCTGGGGTGAACCGGCATGGCTCCGCTCCCCTTTGCTAATTTGCTTCACCTCTGACCCTCAGTCTTGGATTCCTCACACTGGCTAAGGCTTCCTCTCTGGCACAGGCCTAGCGTGTCACCGTTCCCAGGTGTCTTCCTCAGTACTGCTCTGTACTGAGCTGCCTAACCCAGGCCTGAATTTATAGGGGAAGTTGGCAAGTAGAGCTCCCCCTTCAGGTCTGGGGTGGAAGGTGTTGTGTGCGGGCTTACCTGATGTGGAAATCGTTCCCTGCTTCAGGTGTTCCTGTGGCAACTGAACCGTGGGGTGCCACACTAGCTAGAAAACCAAGGATGTAAAAACACAAGCAGCTATGCTGAAGTACAGTATATCACAGAACATAAAATGGCAAGGCAGAGTTGTGTAACCTGGACCATATGGTACACAGTAAAATAGAGTGAATTACAAACATAGATTACCATGATGATGTGTCATAAATCTGTAGTAGATGCAACCGAGCTGAACATAGCATAGCAAAGCTGTGTTGGAAGAATTTATTTTAGGCTGGTTTTACACTACAGTTTTTAGGTATCTATATGCATTGTGCTTAAACTGGATGCACCAACATATGTTTTGGACCCCCTTGACTTTCAATGGGGCTGCAGAAACTTGCAGGTGCATCTAGTTCTTTACAGTTCCCCCTGATCCAGGTGTCCACGGTTTTTGCACTGAGAACACAAACGCATTTTGGAGTGATATTGGTCTCCATGACAAAACCTTGAACACCTGCATCCAGGGCAATGTGCATTAATATTACAAAGGGGCTCTATTGAACCCAGATCCGGTGTTATACGGATCCCGCTGGATCCAGACACCGGGTCCAGATTTTTGTCTGAGCATGCCCAGTACCAAGTTTGAGATGACACACCCACTATGGGCCATTTCATTTTCCCACCAAATCCAGCAAAAAAAAGGAACACATCCGGATGCAACTGTCTGCTCCTGCACCAGTATTATCACTGATTCATGAGACGGGGAAAAGTGGCAGTAGTTTTCTACATTAAGTAAAAAGAGGTGGAGGAGTAAAAGGAGGATGAGACACAGGTACAGGCATGTCACGCCCTGCTCCACACAGCAAGGGGACCCCAACAAGAGTCCTCACTCTTACCAAAGGGTCAGAATATGGCAAAATGGCATTAATTATCCCAGACCAAAAATTGCTGAATGGCCCAGCCTGCCTGCATGGCATAGGGTCTGGAACAGGGCCTGGCCTAGCATTTCAAGGTTAAACATTGCTCAGCAACTATACGTTTTGTGTAGTATTACAGGAAAAACTAGAGAGGTAAGTCAGTGACCAACCATGTTTAGGCCTACTGGACCGGATAAACTCAGAGCTCATGCAAGCACTTCCATCAATGTTGTGCCCTGCCACACACAGGTGGACCAACTATAGGTTTTGGGGAATATTACTGAAAAAAACTAGTCAGCTAGGTCATTGACCTGCTTAGGCCTAATGGGCTGAATAAACTGAAAGCTCATGCAAGCGCTCCCATCAATGATATGCCCCGCCACACAGAGGTGGGACCACTATCAGTTTCATGGAGTATTATCGTAAATACTAGTCAGGTAGGTCAGTGACCTGTTTAGGCATAGTAGGCCGGATAAACTCATAGCTCATGCAAGAGCTCCCATCAATGTTATGCCCTGCCACACACAGGTGGGACAACTATCAGTGTCGTGGAGTATTACCATAGAAAACTAGTCAGGTAGGTCAGTGACCTACATAGGCTTAGTAGGCCGGATAAACTCAAAGCTCATGTAAGCTATCAGTGTTGTGGTGTATTACAGTAAATAATAGAGAGGTAGGTCAGTGACATGTTTAGGCCTACTGGGCTGGATAAACTCAAAGATCATGCAAGCGCTCCCATCAATCTTATGCCCCGCCACACACAGGTGGGACAAGTATACGTTTCGTGTAGGATTACAGGAAATAATAGAGAGGTCAGTGATCTGTTTAGGCCTACAGGGTCGGATAAACTCAAAGCTCATGCATGTGCTCCCATTAATGATGTTCACTAGCACACACAGGTGAGACCACTATCAGTTTCGTGGTGTATTCCTGTAAAAACTAGTCAGGTAGGTCAGTAACCTGTATAGGCCTAGTGGACAGGGGAGATTGGCCAAACAATGCTTTTTAAGGCCCAAAAACTGTTCATGTGTATACATCATATTTGCCAAAACCTGGTTTGATGCCCAAAAGCACTTTACGCATACATTAAGAGAGATGTAGTAATCACTGCTTTTAGGCACCCAAAAATGGTGGATGTGAATACAGCAAATTTGTTCATCACTGGTTCGATGGACAAAAAGGTTGAATATTCAGAAACAGGGGCAGGAGTGTCAGAGATAGGTTTAGAGCTCAAAGGGCCCTACTCAGGTCAAGCAACACACATCAAGAAATTCATCAAGGTAAATTCTTATAAAACATCAAGGAGACCCCAACAACACTCTCCATTTTTCAAAAAAATTAGGCACAGCCACCACATAAGTGACATCAGTTGCCCCATAGTTATAATATTGAAATGGGGAGTTTAATGCAGCACATTGAAAAGTACACAAGCGTTTAGTCTCCCCAGGCTGACACAGGGGTGGAAAAGTCCTTGTGGATCCAAGACTTGTTCATCTTGAAAAACGTTAGTCTGTCTACACTGTCACTGGACAGCCGCATGTGCTTATCCGTCAGCACACTACCAGCAGCGCTGAAGACCCGTTCAGAGAGAACGCTGGCTGCGGGGCACGACAAAGCCTCCAAGGCGTGAGTGGTGAGCTAAGGCCATTTTACCAGTTTTGAAGCACAAAATGCATAAAGGTCAGTTCCACAGTCATGGTATCGATATTCAGCTATATATACTCCTGTACCATCCTCTCTAGGTGTTCACTATGTGTCAGACTTGTTCTCTCTTCTGGCGTTGTAAAGGATGGTCAAAAAAATGATGAAATGATTCTACAAAATTGCTGTTACCACATGCACTGTTACTGTTAATGTTAATGTTACTTTTAACGTTTGAATGATGACGACTCGACATTCCCCAGGTTGGAGAGTTAGAACTGCGATATTCACTATGTGATCCACTGGTGTTTTGGGGAAAAGCAGATCTAAGATTGTGTTAAAGCTTCTGTTGATACTCCTGTATGCGTGCGTCCCTTTCCAGGGCAGGAATCATTTGGCCAAATTTACTCTTGTACCGAGGATGTAAGAGTGTAGCAACCCAGTAGTCGGCATTACTTTAAATTCTAACAATCCGAGGATCATGTTGCAGGTAATTCAGCAAGAAAGCGTTCGTGTGTTTTGCACATCCAGGAGGCCCAAGTCCTTGTTGTATTGGTGGCGGCGAGGTAATATTCACGCTTCCTTCCTCTGCCCTCTCCCCCCAAACTCGCACAACAGAAATGTGATCAAGATCTTCCTCATCTGTTGAGTCTTCTATGCCCATTGCCTCTTCGTCCTTCATGTCTTCTCCAGCTCCTGCGCCTTCATCAACAGTTTGGCTTCTACCATGCGCCCTCGTTAATCCCTCTCCCCCAACTCTCCCCTGCCAGCAGCCTTGGTGCTTAGTCAGCGACATGTAACGTCCCTGTCCGTGCTTACTTGTCCAAGTGTCTGTGGTGAAATTCACCCTGTCACACACAGAGTTTCTCAAGGAAGTGGTGATGTTGTGTGCAACACGCTGGTGTAGCGCAGTCACAGCTTTCTTCAAGAAGTAGTGGCAACTGGGAATCAAGTACTGTGGCACAGCGATGGCCATAAGGTCTCAAAAATCCTCTGTATCCACCAGCCAGAATGGCAGCATTTCCATAGCCAACATCTTGCAGATGATGAAATTCAACCTCTTAGCTTTGGCATGGGTAGGGGGAAATGGTCTTTTACTTGTCCACATCTGAGGGACCAAGGGCAGGCTGCTGTGATGAAACAGGGTTGAGTAGGGTGTCCCAGACAAACTGCTGGTCTGTGAGGGAGCTGCAGGTGAAGATATTATGTCGCATTCATAAAAAGGTGGTGCTCTTGATGTCTGACAGCGCTCAACACCAGCAGGTGTTTCCACTTCCAAAACAGTGGACAACCTGTCAATCACACTGGCTGTTGCAGGTAAAGAGTTGGAAGTTCTGTGGCTGAAAACCTGTGTGACAGCTGTCTCCACAGTCACAGAAGATGAAGAAGCCGCAGATGCACTTGATAGGCCAGACGGTTCTTGGCCAGGCCCGCTCGGCCGCATTGTAGCACAGTGAGCTTCCCACTGTTACTTATGCTTCATGTCCTTGAAGTACTCAAACTATTGATTTTTTAGCCTCTACTCAGATTTTGTTTACAAATTTTGCAGATAACATGAGTGGGGTCGTTTTTTGCTACCTGAAAAAAGGCCCAGGCTAAGAATGGCTTAGCGCCCATGTGACCACCAGAGCCACCAACGCTCCTGCACAGGGGCAGTGTTGTGACTGAGGACGCAGCTGTTGACGTACTTCCAGAACTCCAACTCTGTCCAGGAAGCCTCAACCTAACCTCGTCACTAGCATCCTCCTGACGTCCTCTTTTGAGCTCATCAACTGCCTGCCTGTGGGTTGACAGTAAGTCATCATCACCCTGTGTGTTCTCACATTCATCGTCCTCAGAGCCAAACTCTTCCTTCATTGATCTCAAAGTAAAGTTGTCGTTCCAATGAGGTATCTGAGTCTCATCATCATCTGCCTCATTGTCTCCACCAACAGGGGTTACAGTTTAGGAATGAGGGTCTACTTTATGCTCGGACCCTTCTTCATCTGGGCCTGGATCCGACTCACAAAGATTTTGGGCATCGGTGCAGGTCATTTCCTCTTCTTGACTCAATGAAGCTTTAAAGCAGACCTCTGATTCCCAGGCTATAGTGTGAGTGAACAGCTCTGCAGACTCACCCATCTGTGTTAACCCATAGTCAGTAGGGCGGCTGGAGACTTGTGAGGTGTGAGGAAGCAAGTGCGATTGGGGTGACACCTCTGAGGACTGGAGTGTTTGTGATGTTGAACTTGAGGTGGAGGACAGCCCAATTGATGGAGCGCTTGCTATCCATTGAAGCACCTGCTGTTTTAGGGCCTCATCTACAAGTTTTAGTGATGCTCTGCTGCGTAAGAAAGGGATGATGGCAGATCGTCCACGAAACGAAGTAGACATTTACTTTGGCTTGAAGATGGTATTTGTTCAGGAGATGTTTCTGTTACTTTAGACCTACGCACGGACACAAAGATGTTAATCCTTTCCAACCTGCCCGTTTGGAGGGTAACTAATTAGCAACTCTGTAGTTGTTGGCACAAAAAACTATGGATGTAAAACTAGCAGATCAGTGCCTGGCACACACTGCTACTAGCCAAAAAGGATTCCTTTTTTAGATTTGGCCAGATGCTGTAAAAAAAAACACTTGCACAGCACTGGAACAAACCTGCCTGGCAAACAGTGCTTTTAAGCCCTAAAAAGAGCTGTTCTTTAAAGTAGTCCCTAAACTTACTATATATCTAAATTGGAATGGAATTGCTATCTTACTATTTTTGTAGCGCACATAGCAGCAGCGGCAGCATCTGACACTGAGCTCTAACACTGATAAAATGGCAAGGAGGGAAAATGGCCGATTCTTATATAGCAAGGACATGTGATATACCCAGCCAATGACACAAGCCCTTGTGTGCAAAAAGTGCACTTTTCTCTGTTGCTGCTGATAGGTTGACAGACTGGACCACCCACAGTAAGTGCGGGAAGGAAACAAAAATGGAGATCTGCATTATTTGACCACAGACCTCTCCCCAGCCCCCCTCCCACTCACTATTCCTAGACACTGAAACTCATAATAACGTTGAACAAAAGCATTACTGTGGAAAGTTAGTAACACTTTTAATCAATGAACCGTTATCGAACATAACCTGGAATCACCAAATGTTTAGCAAATTGTTTGCATTCGTCGAATGACTCAAACCTAGCCCAAAACAGGTCAAATTTGAAATTATTGAACATCGCTCATCTCTAGTAATAACAGGACCTCCAATTCAGTTATGTGAAGCTATATGAATTACATAAAGGTTCAAGAAATCATCTTTATGTTGAGCGTGCTCTGTATATTAACAATAGATATGCATTCACTGGGCCTCCTGAAAAATAATGCAATTGTGGGAATAAGCCTTTAAAGTTGTAATTTGCTGCCAGACTTCATCATATGACCACGGATAGAAACACCTGCACTTAATAAAATAAGATTAAGGATTGTGTCTTACCATAGAGTTCGTATTTAAAACTCTTAAAAACCTTCTTTTAAAGATGGAGTTCAAGAACTCTACTCTGCTTTTATTGCTTTTGTAGGATTGTGACCTTTTGTGCTATATATCAGTTTACCCTGATTACACACTCCATCACTTCCATCTCATAGATAGTCTGTAGGGACCAGAAACATGCCCTTAATACATTTAATCCAAAACAAGCTACTTCTAATTTATTAGTGCTTCACTCACAAGTGGACTCCAGCGACAAAGAGAGAAAAATATAAACATTCTTCCGAAAGTTCTCCTCCAGCAGACTCATAAAAAGTGATGCGTTATAAATCTATGTATGATCATCTAAATCTGTGGATTCAGAAGATTTGGAACAGGTGCTGATACATATTGATGCATACTACCACTGAGGACTGGGTATATGAATATTAAATGAGAGTGCTGAGGTGCGATCAAAAATCAGCAAAAAAGCCAGCACCACCAGAAGATAGCATGCAATAAAAACCGTGCAATTGGCATATTCCTTCCAAACTGTATAATGTTATGAAATTGAGATATTTGCCAAAATACTGATCAATCTTTTGAGCCACCTTGCCACGTCAAGGCAATCTCAACAGAGTGGTCTTATTCTATATATTAATATTTTAGTTGTGCCATACGGCCTCCAACAAACAGATAAAGTACAACCATTAAAAGTAGCATATACCTAATGCATCTCAAAACCCACTTCCATGGTATTAGATTGGTGCATGTCAATATAGGCAAATCAGGCCCCCGCACATGCAGCTGATGCTACATATGTCTGAGCTTTTCAGAATTGCTTAGTTGGAATCAGCCAACAAGGCGCAAATATGTCATACCTGTTTCAAAAATACTGCAGGGACATTATCAGAAGCCAACTCTGTGAATTCATTGATTACCCAAGAGTCTTTTCTTTCCAGGAATGAATTATGTATATTTCAATGTTCCAATCAAGCTCCCAGTTTCATACAGACTTTAGTAACCACAAAAGTCATACTTCTGTACTATTTTGCTGTAATACTTTCTTCTCATTCATTCTGTATTTTTATATTCCTATTCTGCACCTGAACACTTTCCTACTAAGAGATGGGTGAACACGCAGATGTTGGGGTTCGGCGAATCCAGCCGGACTGTTTTTTTAAAGTTTGGGAGCAAACATGACCTGAACTTGAGCCCAAACCCCAAACCCGGACTTTAAAGTTATAAAATGGTGACTACTGGGGCTGTAAAAATAAGCAAAAAAAAAAAGCAACTGCTCATTGACTTCTTCATTATACACTCCCTCTCCTACAGCCAATAACAGACCCCCACTCTCTGTTACAGCGTCTATGATTGGCTTTTCAACCCCCACGTATTCTGCTGACATCTGTAATTAGTTGCTATTGGCAAAAAACCTGCCATCTTGGGGGCGTAAAAATAAATAATTAAAACAAGATTACATATAGCTTCACCATATTTTTAATTCTTAGCGCAGATAATGCAGACAGCTACAGATTGCCACCCCCAGCTGCCTGTCTTTACCTTGACTGGCAATCAAAAATACAGGGGAGTCCATTATTATTTTTTCAATTATTTAAATTATTATTATTATTGTTATTATTTATAGAGCACCATTGATTCCATAGTACTGTACATGAGAAGGGGTTACATACAAACTATGTTAAAAATACAACGAGCGAATTAACAGTGACAGACTGGTACAGACGGGAGAGAGGACCCTTCCCTTGCGGGCTTACATTCTACAGGGCAATGGGGAGAGAGACAGTAGGTTGGGTCTGCTCTGGTGGTGGCGGAGCGCCAGGTCCAATGGTGGTGGAGCGTCAGGTCCAATGTGTGGCCAGGTCCAATGGTGGCAGAGTGCCAGGTCCAATGGTGGTGGAGCGCTGGGTCCAGTGGTGGTGAGGTGCCACCATGGTCATTGCAGGTTGTAAGCTGAGATGGTTCAGGTTCAGCTTGAAGGTTCCGAGTGTAGGGGACAGTCGGACGTTTTGGGGTGGAGAGTTCAAGAGGATGGGGGATGCTTGGATGAAGTCTTGCATGCGGTTAGATGAGGAATGTACAAATATGGAGGAAAGGAGGAGGTCTTGGGAAGATCGGAGGTTACGAGTTGGATGATATCGGGAGATTAGTTCAGAGATATATGGGGGGTACAGATTGTGGACGTCTTTGTAAGCTAATGTTAGGAGTTTGAATTGGATATGCTGGGGAATTGGGAGCCATTGGAGGGATTTGCAGAGGGGAGTAGTGGAAGAATAGTGAGGAGAGAGGTGGAGTCGGGCAGCAGAGTTAAGGACAGATTGGCGAGGTGCAAGAATGTTGGCAGGAAGGCCACAGAGGAGGAGGTTGCAGTAGTCAGGACAGGATATGATGAAGGCGTACACTAGTAGTTTAGTTGATTGAGGGTTGAGGAAGGGACGGATTCTGCAAATATTTTTAAGTTGGAGGTGGCAGGAGGTGGCAAGAGCTTGAATATACCGTTTGAAGGACAGGGCAGAGTCAAGGGTTACTCCAAGGCAGCGGACTTCAGGTACAGGGCAAAGTGGGATGTAATTTATTGTGATAGCTAGATCAGGTAAGGAAGATGTGTGAGATGGAGGAAAAATGATGAGTTCAGTTTTGTCAACATTGAGTTTTAGGAAGCGGGAGGAAAAGAAGGAGGATATGGCTGATAGACACTCTGGGATTCTGGACAGCAGAGAGGTGATGTCAGGGCCAGAGAGGTAGATCTTAGTGTCATCAGTGTACAGGTGGTACTGGAAGCCATGGGACTTTATGAGTTGTCCCAGACCAAGGGTATAGATGGAAAAATGGAGGGACCCCAGGACAGAGCCTTGAGGGACCCCAACAGAGAGGGGATGGGGTGAGGAGGTCGAGTGGGAGTGGGAGACACTAAATGTGCGGTTAAAAAGATAGGAGGAGATCCAGGAGAGGGTAAGGTTAAAAAAATGCATGGGCTTTGCAATATTTTTGATTGCCAGCCAAGCTAAAAGCCAGGCAGGGTGCTAGTAATCTCAGAGTGGTGAGGCCCATAGGTATTGGGCCCCACAGGCTACAGAATAGCAGCCCTTGAAATTAGAGCATTCATTAGAACAGAATCACTTTACCTGAATTCATGGCTTGCCATTAAGTCCTAGATTGATAATGTTAAGGCTTCTACAGTGGGTTTGGAAAGTATTCACATCCCTTTAAATTTTTCACTCTTAGTTTCATTGCAGCTATTTGGTAAATTAAAAAAAAAGTAAATTTTTTCTCATTAATGTACACTCTGCACCCCATCTTGATTGAAAAAAAAACAGAAATGTAGATATTTGTGCAAAATTATTAAAACAAAAACCTGAAATATCACATGGGTATAAGTATTCAGACCCTTTGCTCAGAATTGAGTAGAAGCACCTTTTGAGCTAGTACAGCCACGAGTTTTTTTGGGAACAAGTTTTTCACAAGTGGATTTGTAAAATGGGCAAAGAAAAATGGGCAATACACCCACCATTTTCTTTATACTTCATACAGGAAGACAGTCTCCATTTCAATCCTCTTGTGATAGCATTGCTGGTAAGCAATTTATGTTGTCTGCAACTATTAACTGCTCCACATACTCTAACCAAGTGTGTTGTGTTCTAGGTTAGACTCAGGCTTATTTAGGTGTTGAATGCATATTGTATAGCTATCTGTGATATGTATTTTTTCTTTTGCATCATTCATGCACTGATTGTATGTATCCCAATTGTCCCTGGTTTCACTGAATCATACTACTACATTAAATAAAAACACAAACTTTCCCAGCAGTCTCCTTATTGGACTCAGTATAGCGGTTTAGCTGCCTGTTTAGCTTCATATGCCCATGGCCCGTCAACAGGACATTTTTTATTCCTCCTTCTCTTTTTGCTACTTTTACCACTTCCAGGTAGTCCCCAGCTACTACACCACAAATTCCTCACTTTAATAGATCTGATGAATGACCATGGGAGTGAACCAGTTACACATGACCATTTTTTTACTTACTATTTTACCATTTTTGCCAGTGAGTAATGTGGAATATTCCCAGGATCTCTTATGAGTATAAAGCTGAGCTTCTGTAAAGTCTTCTCTACTTTATGTTACTCTTCCTCAATCTTAGTTATCTCCGACAATTATTTTTTGTTGCTTTAATCTTTTCTTAGCGTTTATTTACCACTTCAATATCTCTTTTCCGATATCCAATTATATAGGCACTCTTCACACAAAATGATTAAATAACATTTTTTTCTTAATTAGATTAGCATTATTTTTTAGATTTTTGACAAACTGGCAATTATCGATTGCGTAAAACTAACTACAGTGAGATAAAAAGCCAATTTGATGATCATTGTTACAAACAATATGTGATGGCTCAACTGGTAAGGTGGATTCTCTAATCAAAGTTCTGGATGAACGGTATCGATGATAGTTATTGGTGCAGGGTAGGAATCTGAGCTGGTAATGATGAATGTCTCCAGGAGCAGTGTGTAATAGCGGCGCTGGATAGGTGGAATAGCACCTTGAGTGAAGAAGAGCAGAGCTTAGAGCCACTTCACACCGCAGCGTGATCCGGTCCATTTCTGTCCGGGAGGACCCAGACAGCTGCGGACCGAATCAGCACACAGGACTGGGGGGCCATTATGCCATCCGGTCTGGTGTGCAGGGTACGCAGTTCTCGCTGCTAAGTCAGGACCGCGGGCGCCGCAGTCCTGACCTGTCAGCGGCTGCAGCTGCGTGCGCTGCACACCAGACCGGATGGCATAATGGCCCCCCAGTCCTGTGTGCTGATTCGGTCCGCAGCTGTCTGGGTCCTCCCGGACAGAATCGGACCGGATCACGCCGCAGTGTGAAGCAGCCTTAGTGTGCAGATGGCACATTGAACGTTGAGCAGCAAAGCTGGATAGCGACGGTGATAGCTTGAAACAGTAACAGCAGAGCTGAGTGTGCTGATGACACCTTGCAAGTAGAAAAGCAGTGCTAATGGCTTGATTGAAACTGAGTTTTGGAACATCTGATCTAAGTATTCAGGCAGGCACCCATGTATGCAGACAAGAGCTTGCTACAGCAGAGCTTTGTACAACACAAATGACTATTAATTAAACAGGAGACTAACTTTAAGGGACATGCAGACGAGCCCTTCATTTGACAGATGACACGCAGTTTGTTAAGTCTATCTGAATACTCAGGCAGCACATCACTGTCATGTGCAGCCTGCACTGCAATGATTGAGTATGGTTAATTCCTGTTGGTAAACTTGGAGTTAATGTCAGAAGCTGCTATTGTCTACTGTTTGTTACGGCTCTTCGGGTGAGGAGGTGTGTCAGGTAACGCTGCGGTTCACGCTCCTGGCCTTTAAATAATTCCCTCTTCCACCAGCAGATGTCACTGAGAGAATTTAATCTCTGGAAGAACCTTGAGTTGTCAAGACATTAGTGCTGTTAGTGCTGAAGCCTTCCTGCTGATCTTACCTGGATTTGTCCTTTCTTTGTGGGTGTTGAAGTTCTACCTGGTCTTTGGGTGGAGGTGAGAGGGTTTTAGCCTAGGGCTGATCAGGAGCAAGGGCAAGGATGGCCACCCAGACATCCTCACCTTCAGATGTAATTATGGGAACAGTGTGACCCAGGGACACCACAGTCTAAAGGTCAGACTAGTTCCCCTTTTCGCTTTTTGCCCATAATTACCAACAACTACTATATGTCCATGACTGTTACACCCCCCAGTGACAACCACTTACTGAGCTGTCTGGAGAGACCTGAGATAATGACATCAGATATGTGTGACAAGTGTACATAATGTTCACAGGAGCACAGGCAAATTGTCGCTGGGAAAGAAATATGCATAGCCTTGCACTGGTGCACGGACATATGAGTAAGGCTGGCTTCACACCAAGGTCTTTGTCTGTCAGGTTCTGTCCAGTTTGAACTGGACAGAACCTGATCAGGTTTTGCCCCCATGTATTCTTATGGTTTTGTCTTTTTCTCCCTGTGATCCAGTTTGGTTCAGTTTTTGCACCGGACACAAAATTGGAGTCAGCATAATTTTTTGTGTCCAGTGCAAAAAAACAAACAATGTGCCCATAACATGGGAGTCTTTGGGTGCTGGATTGCCCCAGATCCGGCAAAAAATCAGAACACTTAAAACAGTTGGTGAAATTCGGGCAAATAAAGGAAAAAGTTTGATTTCTCAGTCGGAACTTTCTAAAGTTGCAAAAGAAAAGTAGAAATTCTCCCTCAAGTACACTTTGGTAATTTTAACGCAAATATCTCAGCTGCTAGCATATCTGACATGAAGGATATCTCTCATAAAGAATTATTATTATTTATTATTATAGCGGGATTTATTCCATGGAGCTTTACATGTGAAAAAGGGGCATACATAGACAAGTACAATACACATGAGCAATACAAGGTTGCGCATAGGTAAGTACCGAGGGACCCTGTCACAGATGTATGGAGGGGACAGGCTGTAGATGGCTTTGTTTGTCATGGTTAGGGTTTTGATTGGAATATCTGGGCAATTGAAAGCCAGAAAAGGGATTGGCAGAGAGGAGAGGCTGGGGTATAGTGGGGAGACAGGTGGATTAGTAGTGCAGCAGAGTTTAGGATAGATTGGAGGGGTGCAAGACTGCTAGAGGGGAGGCCAGAGAGTAGGGGGTTGCAGTAGTTGAGGTGGGAGATGATGGGGGCATTGTGTTTTTGCAGTTTCTTGGTCAAGGAATGTGTGGATCCTGAAAATGTTTTTGAGGTGGAGTCAGCAGGAGGTGGAAAGGGCTTGGATATGTGCCTTGAAAGAGAGTGTGGGGTCAAGGATTATTCCAAGACACCGAGCATGAGCAATTCCCCCACAATGTTCTCAGATATGGATGCAATCAAAACATATAGCGTTAAATAAATTAAAACGTGATCCACAATATAAAAACATGAAATTACTAACTGGTGTGTACCAGTACAATATATCTGTATACATGTTACTAGGTAACTGTATGTATCTCGCTCCTTAGTGTTGCTTAGAAACAAAGATCAGAACTGTTCTATGAAAATGAATTTTTCACATAGATTGGATAGCAATGAAAAATATTTTGTTAGACTAAACTAATGTTTAGTACTTAAAGAGGTATTCTTGTTATAAGAAATTAACACCTAGGTTATAACTTCTACTGTACAACATTGGAAACCCCATCAATGGTCAAGATGAGTGTCCTACGTCCCCCATGTGACTAGAACAGTGTTCACACATGTGCGATGCCGCTGCATTCAAAGTTTAGACCAGGGGTGGGACAAAGTGCTATGCGTCTTTTGGATGCGTTTTTGGCTCAGCACCAAAAAAACTCTCTTGAGACGTTTTTAGGTGCTTTTTAAAAAACGCATGCGTTTTTTTTAACATGGGGCCCTATGGGTCATGTATGCATTTTTTAAGGCTGCTACTGACCTAACTGCAAAAATGCAGCCCAAAATCGCAGGCTGTCAGGAACAACCTTAAAAAACGCAGCCAAGTGTGACCCTAGCCTTACTCACCCCTACTGAAGTGTCTGAAGTTTCTTCTCTTTGGTGTGGCTGTGATGTTAGGTGATCATGATCATGTTGCTACTCACCTGCTGGGGTCTGAGGTTCCCCACCCCTGGTCTAGACAGTGATGGATATAGCCAGGCGCAGAACACCACTATCTCAGTCAAATACATTTTAAACAAAGTGGTGATCCGCACCTCCATTTAAATTGGGCATACAGGACCCATCTGAGGTCTGAGCAGTTGACACCCTACTTATTTAGCAGTAGTCAGCCTTCTTGTGGATCAGAGATAATTTGCTATAATGGCCGTTGACGCTCTGTTACAATGTAAAGACTTCCTTGATGCCCTTCTTTAAGTTGCTACACCAGTGTTTGAACCCTCTTCTAAGTCTCCTGACTCTGACACTAGGTGGTGCACTGTTTGGATTGTGGATGACTCTAGATCAGGGGTCCCCAACCTGTAGCTCGGAAGACATGTGCCATGTCTGTGATATATGTCTCATGCTGTCTTCCAGCTTGGTGCAGTTGCACCAGTTCTTGCATACAGCTATTAAGAGCAGATGCCATATAGTGACTTTTATAAGTAGCCCCAAACAGTAGAGCATATCTGGATGGGGTAAGGTAGGAACCACGGAGTCTTTGTATTCTGCATTAGTGTGATTTCTGTGGAAAAGTTTTGGCTGTCACTATTCCGATAATGAGAACTCCAGGTGTCTGTGAGGGGGCAGGAGCTGGATGCGGCTCATGACTCTCTCTCCAAGCTGAATGTGGCTGTCAAGTCAGAACAGTTGGGGACCACTGCTTTAGGGGGTGCAGGCACAGTCTTATTTTACATTGACCTGGCTGGGAGTTATACTCCCACAACGACACGTAGTCTATGTCTTAACAAAAAAAAAAACAAAAGCACATATATATATATACCTCACCATGCACTCAATCCACCCTGCTGCTCATATCTTCTGGGCTCAGACCCACAATGCCGTGACTCTTAGCCAGTATACATGAAGAAAAAGTGGGAGGAGTCTCCAATAAAAAATTCTTTATTTATGCAAATTATTAAAATATATCAAAGTCCATGATAGCAGAGATTGCATCTCCGCTATCATGGACTTTGATATATTTTAATATTTTGCATAAATAAAGTAAGAAAATTTTTATTGGAGACCCCTCCAACTTTTTCTTCACGTAGTCTATGTCTTACTACAAGGTGCTGATTATTAGCTGAGAGCTTTAGCTGGGGCCACTCACAATTTATATCCCAGCCGCTAACTTCCTGCTGCCAGTTATAAGTTGTTACTCCCTGGTCTGAATTGTAGCTTAGCTTGCTTCTGGTAATACATGTACAGGGTCAGAACACATTTCTAAATCCTAAACCAAAGCACATAATTGTGTGGCCCCTCGCCCTGGTGCCACTGTCACTCACTGGATTCACTCCATCTCCTTATGACATCTTGTGTCACAGCTAGAAGCTTTGGCGGCAGTGGAGATAGAAGAACAGAGCCGGTGCTGCACTCACATCTCCCACCCGTCTATCACCCAGGATCCATGACGTCTTCAGAGGGGGCAGCGATGCAAGAAACGATAGTAAGTAACTGCAGTGCTGCCCCGTGATTGAAGAAGACAGTGCAAGCTATTGAGATGGGCAATGTAAATGTACCGCTCAATTTATTTAATGTGTATGTATGTACATTTGGAAAAACATAATTTTATAAGACCTCTTCAAAATAATGCTGAAAAATGTGTAAATATTTTGTTGTTATCTTTCTTGTATATACGCCCCCTGATTGCTGCGCCCTAGGCCATGGCCTTGGTTGGCCTTATGGGAAATCTGGTCCTGCCCATTTAGTTCTTGACCTTGACTTGTATTATCACTACCTGACAGTATCTATAGAAACATTGAACAACACAAACTTGCATACTATACAGAGTGCAAAGTCCTATAGAGGAAGTGTCCAATGCCTGTAGATATACTAGTGTTTCGGCCTGTGTGGCCTATATAACGTACAGTGGTTAGGATAGTGAAGCAGTTATATATAATGATTCATTCATTACAAACATGAGTGATTAATTATATATCTAATGGTGCCATCATACGCATCAATTTACTGAACGATATTGTTAGCGATCACATGCACGCGCGATCGCTAACAATATCGTTCAGATCGCTGGGGAGTTGTCACACAGGCAGACTCACCAGCGATCAATGGACCAGAGACATCTCGCTGCCTAGATACCCGATGTATACCTTGGTTACCAGCCTTCTCCGCTCACTGGCTGGTATCCAAGGTACACAGCTGGCGCTGGGAGCTGGCTTATCGGTCATCTCTCGGTGTCACACGCAGCGATGCTGCGTGTCCACCGGGCGAGCAACGATGGATTTGAGGTCCTGTCCTCAAATCAAGCGATGAACGATCAGCCGACTGATCGTTCATCGTTTGTACTGTCACACACAACGATATCGTTTCGACATCGTTCAAGCGTCACAAAACACGTGACTTTTGAACGATATCGGCAACGATATCGTTACGTGTGATGTGGCCTTAATATATAAAGCTGAATGTGTTTATGTGTGTATGTGTGTATATCCGGGATTGGCATCTACACCGACACAACTACAGCCACAAAATGTTGCACAGTCACACGTCTTGATCTCGAAAGCGTCATGGGCTATGTTGTGAGGCGAAATTTTAACCCTGCGCTTTCCAGTTCACCAAACAATTTTGCCCCTATCTACATAATGGGGAAAAAGTGTTGGAGGCAAATTGACAGCTGCCAGATGTGAACAAGGGGGACTTAAAGAATGAGAGCGATGGCGCCAAAGAGTATATACCGTACAGTTGCTAAGGTGGGGCCCCAACATAGGATACTCACCACACACGGGGACATGTATACACACCACACGCACACAAAGAGTAACAGCTAAGGTGGAGCCCCAACATTGAATACTCACCACGCACCTGCACACAAACACACACACCACAAAGAGACACACAGAACACAGAGACACACACCACACAGACACCCCCCTCACAGGGACACACACACATACACACCCTATAGGGACACATGCACTCACCCCACAGGGACATACACACATACACACCCCACAGGGACATACACACATACACATCCCAAAGGGACACAGATACACACACTCACACCCCATAGGAACACACAGACTCCACAGGGATGGACACACACCACAGGGAGACCCCTCCCCCCCACAGGGGCACACACCACAGGGACACCCCCTCCCCCCCAAAAGGACACACACCACAGGGACACACACGCACACACCCCAGGGACACACACACTACACAGACAGACACAGATGTGCTCAAATCGCCTCACACAACTCGCCTTATACGTCTGGTATCTTTCATTACTAAAAATAAACATCTGATTAACAACAGCCAATGTGCAACACATGTGCCATATAGGGAATTAAGGCAGATGTCAGTCACATGAGCTGTCTATTATGTGTATGTGTGAGGTAATATATACTGCCCGGCCGGGAGGAGGGTTTACTGTTGGCTGGAGATTTATTAGGCTGCCTATAGCAACCAATCACAGCTCAGTGTCACGCTGGGAGTGGGGAAGACACCCAGCGTAGGATAACGACGGGGGGGGGGGGAATAAGGGGTCCCTACTGCTAAGGGCACAAGAAGGAGACGGTGACCCCTAGACTTACTAGGGCTGACCCTGTCTGCCCTAACGTCCCTGTACAGTCTCCTCAACTGTCGCCGACCACGAACCTCGTCCCTCTCTGATCCTAGCACTATCTTATCTAAGGATCAGATGGAGAGGTGCACTAGACCCCTCCACTATCAACTAAAGACAAACACCAGGGAAGACAGACATTTGGGGAAAAGAAACACTTATCTTTCAGCAGACCACAGCGAGCTCACAACCTCAGCTTCTGCTGGAGCAAGGATAAAGAGTCCACAAGGAAATATCACCTGCACTGAGGAAGGGTAATGAACCTCCTTATAAAGGTAGAAGGAATCTGCTGGGTCCTAGAGACCTACAATACAGGTGGATACAACCAGACCGAGCACAAGACCTCCACAGCCGTCTCCCCAAAATAGAGAGATCTCATCACACCTTCTCTTCATCTAAACAGAAGGTAAATGCCCCTGAAAGAGATGGACCATCCTCCACCATTATGGCTGGTGGGCCAAACGCTGAGATCGTCTGCGCGTGGCCTCCACCCTGTCACCCGCGCCACCCGTGACACTCAGCTTCTATTTTCCTACAGGTCATTAATATGACATATTCAAATTCTATTTTGTTATAGCTAACAGTAGTTATTTATTAACCCGGGCATAGCCGGGTAGTACAGCTAGTATAAGATAAAAATACATTAAATAGAAACATCTACTTACATAATAGCAAAGTGGCTCATCCACTTCCATCAGGTTGTCTGCCTATGTCACTTCTGGCCGTGCCATATTTCCTACACCTAAGTTATGCATGTAAGAATATGGTGTCTGGTAGTGTTCCATGCCACTCACCACCGCCAGCCGCCCGCTGCACCCCGTACCTCACATGCAGGACCCCCGCATCTCCCGCCTCCCCACCGATAACCTCTTATTTGCCAGAGGTACAGGACCTGTGATGATGTCACGGTCATGTGATCTTAATAGAATGGAGGCAATAGGACTGTGTATACCGGACCCATGCTGCTGACACAGAAGACAGCCAAAAGGATGATTTGTAGCAAGTGACTTCTTTATTGTATCTGTCACATGACCATCACATTACAGCTTCGGTAGTGCTGCACAGCAGCCATTGACACAAGCAATTGGGCCACAGGAACTTGCAGGTGCATCCAGTTCTTTATGGTTGACAAAATTAATATTTTGAATGAGTCAGGTATAGCTCCGATGTAATCCATTTCTGATAAGACACAAGACTCCCTAACAGTATAGAAGCGCAATATACGGATCATCTGATCCACATTGGCCCTCAGCACTGTAACTGTTTTATTGCCCAGTATCAAATAAGAGGAATTTCAATAAATTTTGCAAGTTGGAATAACCTCTCATGTATATTATGGTACAATTTAGTTACTTTTTTGCAGCCCTCAGGAAGTAGTGATAAGCGTTCATGAATGATCCAAGACAGAGTCGACTATCCGCTATGAACGACGAGAGCCAGCACAGAAGTGAGACCCACTAAATTCTCTTACTGGCTCTCACTGGGGCTGAAATTCTAGTGTTCAGCAAACAAAGATCCGCCCACCCAAACCAAACCCCACCCCCTTGTCAATGTAATTGGTAAACTGCAAGTGGACGAAGTTTTGGCTGTGGGTAGGCTGGATTAATGTCATCTTACATATGTGTGCAGCTTAGGTGAATACATATTAAATAGTCCATTTAGGATCCAAAAGTACTGGTTCATTTTGATGAGCAGAACCAAGTGAGCCAGATCACCAAAAAGAACCTGACTGCCCATCACTATCAGGAAGTGTGTTAGCTCTGAGCTGGGAGACTCTTCCTACCGACTCTATGGTGAGGAGATGTATACATCAGCCAATAAATGACAGCAAAGTACAAAGTACATTATTCATTCTGTTGGTAGTGGATCATTCAAGATACTCTCAAGCGTGTTGACAACAGAACAGAGCTTTAATTAGCAATAAACAGGTACAGATACTGTAAGAAACGCTTTGTGGAATCAGAAATATACATATCTAAAGTGTCTCTGTGCAGCATCAGCAGGCTGCTTCTCCTCTCATGCACAGACACAGGAAACTAGGTGCAGTCACATGATCTTTCCTGTGTGTGAGCCTCTGGGAGTGTTTTTTTTTTATCTAACTTCATAGACAATACACAAACCTAGTGACTCACCCCAGTCGGGGACCGTGGGGCACTCAGAACCAGGCCCTCCCGATGTCGTCGGGGGCTGTGGGATGTCACGGTGGTGTGACCCGGTCCGTGATCCCCTCATCGGACTATCAGTTAAAAAGGGGAAGTTGAAAAAGGGATGAAAGAAAAATAAAAGCAAAAATAAAAGTTTTGTTGTGACGACACCTGTGATATGCGGCTGGTATAGCCGCTGCTGCAGTCGGGACCTATGGGGATGATGGGAGTAGCAGCAAGGATGGTTCAGCTCTCCACCGGAACAGCAGGTCACCAGGGCAATCATGAAGTCTATGGAGACGATTCGGGGGATGGTAGGCCAGTGGGGCTGTACTGGCTGCTGGCAGGGATCAGAGTCGCTCTCAGGCAGGCTGCTGCCGGGTCAGTAATTCAGTCTACCTCTCCTCAGATGCAGAAATGACAGTCTCACACAGAGCTGAGCTTCAACCCGCTTTACTTTGTTTTCTCGGCAGATGTTCAATTTACAACACAGTGCAGTGGCGGCTCAGGTAGTCTCCTAGCAGCCAGGATGGCTTTTCCAAATCACCCCTTTTGTGTTCCTTTCCATGGGCCTCTCTTTCTCTCACTTCTGCACGCAAAGCTACGATCCAGAGGCCACAGGCTTTTGGTGGGCGACCTGCCTGGTCACCTAGCCCTAGTACGGCGGCCTTCTCTTCACTGCGTAGGGGTTTAGTCACAGGACATAAAGACCCCGCAACCGACTGGCATTGTGGTTGGAGCATGGAGCATCCTGGCCACCTCAGAGCTGCCATGCTGGTTTCTGCCCAGCCCTTCAGCTTTACACAAATGGATTGTTCACTATCTGTGCCTCTAGGATTCCTTCTGCCTCTCTCTATGGTCTGCATCCCAGGACCCAGACAAGCCTCATGGTGGAACAGGCTGCTGGGTCCATGTCCTTTCAGTGCTGTGTAATGATGGTGTTGGACTTGACTAACTGCTAAACTTCCTGTGGTGTTTTCTGGCTTTGTTCCCTCCCTCCTGACCATGTCCTGTACTAACTTTCCCACCCTTCACTTGTCTCCTCCCGCCATGCCGTTGCTGGGCATAGGGTCCCTAGTCTTGGAATCGGAGTGTGTTGGGTGTGTGTTTGGAGTGACTGAACTTACCGATCCCAGTTGCTGCGCCTTTTAGTTGTGACCAGTCCACATCGGCGCCACACTAGCAATAGAACACTTACATATACAGGAATTAAGTTGTTGCACTAAACATATTCCAACACATTCCTCAGTGTACACACATTACAATGGATTTGTGACGCGAGTCATTACAGTAATAACTAATCTTAGATGTGCAGAAAACAGACTGTAATAATGGAAAGTAAATATAATAATATTACTACTCAATCATAGTAAGGAGAGGTCAAAACAATCCGGGCTCAGGTCCATGAAATGGCACAGTAACTTCTTGGGATATTCAGAAGTGAAGTCCAATTCAAGCCAAAGTCAGAACACCAGAGGGACAAAACAAAATACAGAGGAACAGGTAGAAAGAGTAATCAGGTCTCCAGTAGACAGTCAAGTTCAGGTAAGGTAACTAATCAGGCAGGGTCTGGCTCAGAGCATCTTTGTACAAAGGTAAATGTACAATTGACACAGAATAGGGTAGCAAGCTTGCATAAGTAGGGTTCTAATTAAGTGAGCTGAAATGCAAGTGATCTGCAGCACAGAGCCAGCCCAGACTGACAATCCCCACAACAACCTAGTAAAAGGACAAAGGCAGTGTGGAGATCGTGCCAGCATTGTACATTTTCTAACTCAGAGTGCCTAAAGGAATTTTGGCAGCACTATGTTACAGATCTACAGCTACATGACAACTTTTCCTCACAGCAGCAGTAGAACGGGTATCGGGATACCACAACATGACTAGTTCAAGTTCCTTAATCAATCTTACAAAAACATTTAACACTCTTGGACTTATTAACCATAAGTAGCATCTGTATGATGTTCATACCTTCAGCCTTATATAACCTTAGACACTGGGTAGTAGCAAAAACACCAAAATGGCTGAGAACAGAGGTGAACAGGGGTCACCAGATATTTTTGGAATATGGTAATGTTACTTTATTTCACACATAAGTAAGTTCTTGCAGATGAACAATTTCTTTAAAATCTTATTTTACTGGTTCATAGATGAAATGGTAGAAAAGACTCGTAGAAAATGTTATCCATTGTGTAACGTGTTGAATTTGTTTCACTTGCCCTCAAATTTTTACAAATCGAGTACCATTATGTAACCAGGCATTTTACCTCCATCCATGCTCCATTTCTATAGGCCTTTCTCCGTTTCTGGACAATTCTGTATATATGTTTGAATTTGACATAATAGTGAATAATTCTTATTTCATGGAAGTGTCATGTGTCATGGAATAGAGACTGGGGCTGTATGTGTCAATGTTCCTCCTCCATTGTACCTCTAAGTGTTATATTACAAAATGACATCAAGTGGGTTTTGAATCTCATCTCATGATAAAAAAGACTATTCTATTCAATGTGCGACATGACAAAAGATTTCATGAAAAGGTTTTATATATAAAATTTGATGATCATTAGCTGAAAAATACAGTGTGAAATGGTACGCCGTCCTCATCACATCCCGATGAGACTCGTGTCCTTCCTCCTCCCGGCGATTCTCTGTCTCTTTCCAAAATCCTGGTGCTTATTTTCTCATTACTCAAACGGTATGCGCTAATTGACTTATGTGGATGTGCCTATATGGGTTTCTTTAGGTATTTTACCTCATTTGTGTTTCTAATGGTGTGAATACTACAGCCCGGGGCGTGGTGGGGGTCAAGGATTTCTCTTAAAAACTGCGGGGAGCCGATCTGGGACAACATTGTCTCCATCAATCAACCTAATTGTCAGAAACCTGAACAGGTTTATACAAGGGATTCTGCTATTAAAATAAAGAATGCAATGTAAATTATTTACGAATTGTGCTTATTTGCATATAGTTAACACTAGTCAGACAATATTCAGTAAAAGGAGATGTAAAAGGAGCTACTCAATAAAAGGAACTACTCAATCTTCCACCAAAGTATCTACCGTATATGGGAACTTCTATCTGTCCCATTCAAAATCAACGTTTTAATATTGTACCATATTTCTCCCTGCAGCCATGGGAACTACTCAATTGCTAAAGTGAATGAACCAGCCCCCCCTCTCTCTCTCTTCCTTGTTCACAGCAGGAAGTCACAGCACGGTACCAACGTCTTTAGCCCCTTCACCACCGGGCGATTTTCCAGTTTCCGGTTTTTGTTTTCCCCTCCCATTCTTTCAAGAGCCATAATGTTTTTATTTTTCCGTCAATACAGACATATAACGCTTGCTTTTGTGGGACGAGTTGTACTTTTGAATGAAATTGTTTATTTTACCATATAATGTACAGGAAAATGGGAAAAAATTGCAAGTGTGGTGAAATTGCAACAAAAGTGCAAATTGATGATTGTCTTTTGGGTTTTTTATCCATCAAGTTCACTATATGGTAAAACCGACGTGTCAGTATGATGCCTCGGGTCAGTACGAGTTTGTAGATACCAAACATGTATACCTTTACTGTTATCTAAGTGGTGAAAAAAGTCAGAAGTTTGTAAAGAAAAGGAATTGCACTTGTGCGCCATGTCCCGTGACCTGTAGCGTCCTCATTTTCCGGGATCTGGGGCTTCGTGTGACGGCTTA
This sequence comes from Allobates femoralis, assembly GCA_033576535.1. Taxonomy (NCBI): domain Eukaryota; kingdom Metazoa; phylum Chordata; class Amphibia; order Anura; family Aromobatidae; genus Allobates; species Allobates femoralis. The sequence continues at coordinate 700,159,660 of JARQOC010000002.1, read as the reverse complement.
TTTTTTGAGTCTTAGGCTCAATGATAACATTTTTTGGTGGATGTGATCACTCGTTATTGCATTTTATTGCAATATTGTGGCGACCAAAAAAGCTTAATTTTCTCATTTTCACTTTTTTTTTCCGTTACGCAGTTTACAGATCTCATTCATTGATTTCATATTTTGCTAGACCGGGCATTTCTGAATGCAACGATACCAAATATGTGTATTATTTTTTTATAGCTTTACTTTCAATGGTGCAAAAGGGGGTGATTCAAACTTTTTTTTTTTTTTATACATATATATATATATATATATATATATATATATATATATATATATATATTTTTTTTTTTTTTTTTTTTTTTAATCTGCAACTTTTCCTTTATTTTACACTGCCCCTTAGGGCAATCAACCTCAGCACTGCATATTCCAATCACTTCTGTTCACAGCCATAATGATGCACAGCTCTGAACAGGAGAAATGATCACTGTCTGAATGCAGCTCAGCTGCAGCATAGCTTACAGGAACTGAGTCATGGCAGCATTCGGGGTCATTATCTGACCCTGCGCTGTCATAGCAACACATCCACACCCCGCCGCGGTGCTTTGGATCACGGTGTCAGTGATTGGCAGCACAATATAAAGGGTTAAGAGTACCGATCAGATCGCTGGTCCGATCAGACCTGTTAGCTGCACATGTCTGCTGATCAGATCATCCGACATGTGCAGGGGATGGTACGAGCTCAACGGAAAGGAAAGGAAGGAAGGCGGCCTTGGAAGTACCAGTACATCCAAGGTCGTGAACGGTTTAAAAAGTAACCATTGTTTTAATTTTTACTTCATACATCAATACATAGAAATCAGCTTTTTTCAGTTCCTGGTTTGATCTTTCAGTCTTAATTCAATAGTGAAAGCTGTAAAATCTGTATTCAGTGAAGACACATATTTCCATTACTGAGGCAGGAGATGACAGTTGTTACTGATGAGATTCTATGGAGGAGGAAGGAGGCTACATTGACATTCTGCTGCAAGTTCTCCTGAAACAACAGATACACCTTAAAGAGAACCAACCATGGTTCTGCAATCAAACATGGAATTACTCAAGTAAAGGTATGATTGCATTCAGCATCTCAGTGCCTGTAAGGCTCTGGCTTCACTTCATAGCCCTGAATCTTGCTGGTTGGTTTCCTTTAAATCTATGGCGAAAAAAAAACATAAAGTTTAACTGTTTTCCTAAGACAACTTTCAGCATAATGTCTGTGTTGGCCTCTAGTTCCTCCCCTTCTCCTCTTCATAGAATTTTATGAGCACAGCCGTCACCTTCTATCTGAGTAATGGGAATATCTGTCTCCGCTATACAGAGATTTTACAGCTTTTCCCCTTGAATTGAGATTGAAATATCAATCAAAGAGGGGAAATAAGCAGATTTCTCTGCTCAGATGTTATAAAGTTCTATTCATATGTACATCAATAATGAATAAAAATTAAAACGAGGTTACTCTTTAATGGCCACTCTGCCTACAGCAGACTCTATGCTTTACAATCTGCAAGTGCCGCTGTGAAACTGGTTGGATCATTGGATCTGACCAGTACTATTCCCTCTGTGCAACTCCCATGCTGCAGAGTCAAAGCTGCCCCTGCTAACAGCTTGTAAGAACGTTCAGTTCCTTGGTCAGGTCTTCAGAAGTGTACTGGCCCCCAGCAAGCAGGAGGCAGAGGAGAGGTGAGCTCCTGAACACAGAACATGAGAGCACTCCTTTGAGTCACACTCTTGTGAGGTTGGCTTCCTGTGGAAGGAGTTGGGATATAACTCGAAACGTGTTGGAAGGATTGGAATAACAGCCATCTTTGCATGATAACCATGGTTTCATCCTGTTTCATTGTGTGATCAGCGCAGGTCCAGGAAACACTGTCCGGTTCCTCTGTTCGTTTTTGATCACCACTATTGCAAGAGGAGTGTGGATTCTGCAGCAGCTATTACATACCTTCTTATCGGTTTGTGGGTGACACAACCATCCCAGGTCAGCAGTGACAATTGTTCATGTGACATAATTGTTGTAAAGATAAAACCCTATATTTTCTTTCCTTTTTTACAGTTCATTGCTCTGAAACTGGTTGGATCATTGGATCTGGCGAGCATTAGTCCATCTGTGCAACTCCCATGCTGCAGAGTCACAGCTGTCCCTGCTAACAGCTTGCAAGAGTGTTCAGTTCCTTGGTGAATCTTCAGAAGCATACTGGCTCCCGCCAAGCAGGAGGCAGAGGAGAGGTGAGCTCCTGAACACAGAACATGAGAACACTCCTTCGAGTCCCACTCTACAATAATACTGTTCTTTGTAGAACTGAAAAATTGGATCATATCCAAAGAGTAAAACCTGATGTCGTGGCTTCTACTTAATCTTTTTATGCTTGATACTATTAATTGATTTTATTTCTAAGCTACAACAATATTTTTCTGTTAAAAGGATTATCCGTGACTTAGATATTGATGACTTTTCCTTAGGGTATTTTGTTGTTGGTTGGATGGCACAGTTCTGTATGAGAAAAGGCGTTAAGTGTAGAAAAGGAAGATATGATGACGCAGCGGTGTAATCGTCTCACTTTGTTGTGTTGTACAATGAGAGTCAAGACTTTACTGTTGGCTTTGCACTTGGTGATGCGCTCTCAAAAAGCTTAAAGCCGTCATTGTTCAACAGGCAGAATCATCCAATATGATCCCAGTCCCAACATGATCACACTTGACTTAGAACAATTCACTTGTGGCGATCTTCTACAGAAAAGTGTCTTGAGTTCCTAAAGCTTTGGATAGAATAAGGTCTATTTAAATTCTGTAAGGTGTTCAAAGCATTCAGCATTTGGCTCTTGTAAATGAGCCTTTGTCGGGTACATTCTAAGGTGTATGATGGGGTACATGCATCTAACGAAGGTTCACATACATGAGCCAAGACATGTTGTACACCTTATATTAATATATTATTACATTTCTTAATATTTATTATTATTGCACCATTTATTCCATGGCGCTTTACATGTGAAAAGGAGCATACATAGACAAGTACAATAATTATGAGCAATAACAAGGCACAGACAGGTATAAGAGTATAAAGGCCCATAAGGGCTCTCAGTCTACAAAGTAGGATGAGGGTAAATAGTGAGAGAGAGGACCTGCCGGTGGGCTTGCAGTCTACAAAGTATGGTGTGAAGAGTAGTAGGAGAGAGGACCCTGCCCGGGTGGGCTTGCAGTCTACAAAGTATGGGTGATGATAGAGTAGGTTAGGAGAGAGGACCCTGCCTGTAAGGGCTCACAGTCTACAAGGGATGGGTGAGGATAAAGTAGGTGAGGAGAGAGGTCCCTGCCCGTGAGGGCTCACAGTCTACAAGGGAGGTGAGGATACAGTAGGTGAGGGGAAGGACTTGCAGAGGGCTCAAAGTTACAAAAGATAGGTGAGGTACAGTAGGGGAGGAGAGAGGACTCTGCCCAAGAGGGCTCAAAGTCTACAAGAGATAGGTGAGGATACAGTAGGTGAGGAGAGAGGACCCTGTCCACTAGGGTTCAAAGTCTACAAAGGATGGGTGAGGATAAAGTAGTGGAGGAGAGAGGACCCTGCTCGTGCGAGCTTACAGTCTACAAAGTATAGGTGAGGATACAGTAGGTGAGGAGAGAGGACCTGCCCACAAGGGCTCACAGTATACAAGGGATGGGTGAGGATACAGTAGGTGATGGTAAAGCCAGCTGTTTGCATTGGTATAGTGGAATGAGAGTTACTACAGGTTGTAGCTTGTCGGAAGAGGTGAGTCTTCAGGTTCCTTTTGAAGGCTTCCACGGTAGATGAGAGTCTGATGTGTTGGAGCAGGGAGTTCCAGAATATGGGGGATGTGGCATGTGGGAAAAAGAGATAAGAAGGGAGTATTAGGCTGGGGTTACACATGAGCCCTTGGTCCGTTTTTGGCTTCATTTTTGTTAATTTAATTTTCTAAGTCCAAAAACTGACAGAAAACGGATTGGATGTAATAAACACCTGTCCTTTTTTTCTGGACCTCAAAACCTTGCTCTGTCGTTTTTGAGCCAAAAACGCTGCTAGCAACGTTTTTGGCATCAGTTAAAAAACGCATGCTTTTTTTAACATGGGGCCCTATGGGAAACGCATGCGTTAACGCATGGCATATATAGCCACTTGCATTAACGCATGCGTTAACGCACATGCGTTTTTAAGGAAAAATAATGAAAAAATGACTAAGTCCAAAAACGTTCAGGGGTGTAGGAGGCTCAAAAAGCACCCATAAAAACGGATTGGTGATGAAAATCACTTCCAAAAACGGACTTCTATGTGTAACCCCAGCCTTATTATGTTACAAAATAGACATTAATCCATGATTACTATTGCAATTCTCTATCTAAATCTAGTGTCATCAATATCCTTAGGATATGTCAACAATATTAGATTTATGGGGGGTGACACACAACACCCCAACCGATCATCTGCTTTCAGGTTTCACAGTGTCATGAAGTAAGCAGTGATCTGAACGAGGACATCACAGCTCTGAACACTGTTGCTGCGGGTACCTAAAAATGACCATTACACAAAGGGGTATAACGATTGCAGGCATAGAGGAGACAGCGGACTCGCCAACAACAGTGCTGATTTCAACCTAATGTGCATCCTCGGTTACACATTCAGCTGATATTTATTGCAGCTCAGATAGCCACCGACTCCCTGCACTGCAATCACAACACCTGTCGCCAGCCAATTTGAGGTTAACAGCTAACATCGAAGTGCTTGTCGCAGGTGTTGCATAATGTCACTGTCGTGTGCTGCCGCCCTCTTGTGCCAGTTATAAAAGAGGAAGCGGATGTCTCTATGAAGTTGGGAGAGGTAAGAGGAATTGTTTATTTATTTACTTATTTTTTAATATGTTACAGAAGGGGGCGAAGAAATTTAGTACAGGAAAGTGCCATCTTACGGGGGTCCAGGGCACTGCCACCCCCATGCTGGAGGATACTGTGACCTTGTAGGAGCATATTGCTGAATCTTTATTGCATATGAGTCGGTCGACAGGGTAGGGGATACTCGGATACCAGGACAGGTGGTTACTTTAGTGGGGATCACGGCTGGTCGGTTCCCGGTTCCGTGCCCTGGACCTTCAATGGCGAGTGGGGGTGATGATGATGGGGGAATTGTAATGTGACGCCACCTGTGGTACCTGGTAATAGGTTACCAGCACTGTGGCCAGCCGCTGAGGTGATGAAAATGCAGCTTTGGTAGTACAGCTCCCCACAAGTGGAGCTTTACCTCAGGGCAGCGGGGTGGATAAGGGGAGTAGTAGTAGTGGGCTTGTGGGTAACCGAGTATACAAAAGGTTCAGTGGTGGCACAGTATACAGGAGTAGCTGAGAGGGGCTGGACTCTCCGTGAGGTAAATGTTGTTGGGGGGATAGTGGGCATGCGCAGAGACGGGTGCGTCTTGCGCATGCCTGGAGTGTCTTGGCCGCAGTCCTGCGCATGCTTGCGCGCTGGAAGGTAGCGGATGGTCGGTCGCCGGTAACGCGGCACTCGCGATGGTGCATGCACGCCATCACTCGCGCTGCGTGTGCGCGAGGCGCGGTGATCGCTCAAGGCGCTGGCATCCGGCTGCGGCGCCGGTAATAGCGGCTTGCGATGGCGCGCACGTGCGCCATTGCTCACGGCGCTGGCATCCGGCCTCGGTGCATGCCGGAATAGCGGCACAGTGGCCGGATGCCAGCAACTGGGAATTATTATATAGGATATCCAATACAATTCTCTCTCTCTGATGAGTCTCATCCTATCACCCCCCTTGTCTGCCGGTTGGTACAGGGTCAATAACCTGAAAACGCAGTTGAGCAATCGTATGATGTCTGGAAATAAAGTGTGCTGGAACTGGTAGTAGAGTATGTCCACATCTGATGGTGGATTTATGTTTGCTTATGTGGTCCCGGATATGCTGCACAGTTTGGCCAACATATCCGAGACCGCACGGGCACTTCAGGAGATAATATTTCATATCTTTTTCCAGTCATTGGATGTGTGAAAAAACATCCTTCAGTCATGTTGGAGCATTGCCTGCATCCCAGGCACGGGAAATTACCCGTGCGTGGTGCGCCAATGTCGTCTGACGTTGTGGTGATTTCAGGCTTCCAATGTCCTGCTCTGATTAATTTATTCCTCAAATTACTTGGTCTTTTATGGCACACTAATACCGGATTTTAAAATTTGGCAATAGTGGGATAAGCTCTCCAAGTAATGGCCAATGTTCTCGGATAACATTATGTGTAAGTGTTTGGTACGGATGATATGTATTCACAAAAGCTACTCTGTCAATTTTTTTGGCGCGTGTTATCGGTTATCCTAGTTGTAGTCGTGGCAATAGTTGTAGGGTATCCCCTCTCAATGAACTTGGTACTCATTTTTGTTGAGTCTGAGTTGTTTCAAACAGGGTCAGAGACAATGCGGTCAACTCTCGTGTGTGAGAAAGGTAATGACTTCTTGACATGTCTGGGATGACAGCTGGTGAAATGTAGGAGTGAGTTACGATCTGTTGGTTTCACGTAGAGATCTGTGCTTATCCGTCCTGCATCAATTGTCACAAGTGTGTCCAGGAAATTAACCCGACACATGTCATAGTTTAGAGCAAACTTGATGTTTGGAGTGCATTGATTCAAGTCTGAGTGAAATTGAGTCAAAGTCTCTTCGTCACCCTCCCGCCTGCCGGTAGTGGGGCCTGGTGGTACAGATCAAAAAGAGAGACGTCATGGGTTGAACAGATTAGGGGTTAATTTGTTGTGACGCCACCTATGAGGGTTCCGGTAACTGTACCGGCGCTGCGGGGATGGAATGCAGCAAGATGGAACGCTCCCCACAGGCTGAGCGATGATCCCCGGAGCCCGGAGCTGCACAAGATGTTCTGAGGTAGCTGCGGTTACCTTAGTATGCGGATAAACAGTTCATAAGAAGGCACGGACACTGTAAGTCTCTATAGCGGGTTCTTTACTGTAACCAGCAGGCAATACATGGTATACAGTTACGGGTAGTGGACCGGGTGGACTCAGAAAGACCAGTGTTTCTCAGAGATCCGCTGTGTTCCTCCATTCTAACTAGTTGTGTTGCCGTTGTCGCCCAGAAATGCCAGATCGGGTACAAGGTGGCTGCTTGAATGCCCTATCTGGGGTATACGTTCCGGATGCTTTGGGGAGCCTTGGGTCCTTTGGTGGGTACACCGCTGGCTAGACGACTGTGTGTGGCGGTGGTGGGGTGCTCCTGTAAAGCGGTCCCTCCACTCCTCTGGTTCGCATAGAAGTGGTAAACGACTCCTAGCTTCGGTACCAGCAAACCGGCTGTAGATGGGCACGGGATGATTTTGGACCCGCATTCTGATGCCCGTTGATTGGTTGTTAAGGCACTGGGAATAATGGTGCTCAACCGGGGTGATGGCCAGGGGGGCTGCACGGAACTGTGCAGGCCCCCTCTCCTAGGTTGCAGAGCTGGTTGATTTAGCTCCTTCTCCTACGTTGTTGTTACTCCAACCCCACTGAGTCTAATTGTACTCAGTTCTCCGCTGCACACTACCACTACACTCCGCCCACCAAGACCTAATTGGCCCTCTATGCTAGGTGATGCATGTAGGGTATGGATCTCTGAATTAATCGTGTGACTGCTGAGTCAGAGAATATTGCTGCTGCTGTTTTGGCTGCAATACCCTCCTGTGACGCACTCGGTGCGGAGCGCCACACCACATTGGAGCCCATGGCAGTCCCCCTACGCTGCACATTAAATTGATCACCAAATCGAAAAAAGTTTTCATTTAGAATGATTGTCAACATGTCAATGCAAAACTCGTTTTGAATGTTGGTCAAGGTACCATATTTGTCGAGGAACCAGTCCACAGCCTCAATTCCCTGTTGGTGGTCAATACTGGTATATAAACTCTCAACATCTAGGGTGACTAAGAGGCAGCCATTCGGTACACCAACTAGGCCCCGGATGTGGTTAAGAAAATCACCAGTGTCCTTCACATAGGACGTGATAAGTGGTACTAGGGGAGTCAGGAATAGGGATGGGCGAATCCTAAAATACTCGGAATCGCTAGACTCTAACGAGTCCGAGTCGGAAACACACTACTCGTTGCAAGTCTAGCGAGTCCAATGTTAATGAATGGGAAAGCAAGTATTGCAGCGATTCCTGTGCTGCTGGACCCTATAAGGGGTCTGGCAGCAGAGGAAAAACCTGCAATTCCCCATTTTATTCTTTAAAAGCCAGCGCAAAAGACGGCGGCTTTTAAAGAATATTAAAAAAAAAAATATCTATGTAGAGGGATGTAGCAGAGCTGACACCGCGTTTGGGACTACGTCGGACGGAAGAGGATTTTTTGATTAAAGATGGAGTCCCTAATGGCTTTTTTTTGTAATTACTAATAAAAAAAAAATTTCTGTGCGTTTTGTTTTTTTTTAAACAATTTAATAGAAATTCATGGCGGTCATGTGTAATATTGGCGTGACCGCCATAAATTTCGGGCCGACTTTGGTGGTCTCTGCTTCACGGCTGTGAGGTAAAGTGCGTGCTATCACTTAGCAGAGAAGCAACACACTTTCCCTAGAAAAAATTAAATATTAGCTCAGCTAAGCCTCTCATATCAGCTCTGAGGAAGGTTGAGTGACTAAGCTAAGCTCTGAGGTCGGTGCTGTATGCACTGTAAGGCTGCTCCTGCCTGCCTGTATCCCTGCCTACAGTGCTGTACACAGCACTCCTTCGTCCTGGTAGCTCTCAGAAGAGCTGTTTGGGTTATATGTGAGGAATCTTGAGGTGATTTTCCTACACTCACTGACACTCCCTATCTCTGATCTGCTCCAAGTCTCCCTACTCGCCCTGCACTAGCTCAGATCGTCAAAGGAATGTGCCCAAAATGGTGGGGGCGAGCCTCATATACAGCTTTGCCTGTCATACATGACATAGGCATCACGATGGACAGCAGCCAATCATAGTAATGCCACAACCAACATGGCTGCGGCATTACTGAATATGATTGGCTAACATGCTTGTCCATTTTCACAGTTTTCTGACCTAACATGCTAGGCTGTCTCTGAACATTAACATATTCTGTATTCAGCGAGTCCCGAATACAGTATACAGGAGTCGTAGACTCGCTCATCCCTAGACTCACTGCTGACAGCGGGTATCCGTGAACCGGTGCTAGTGTTTAAACGATTTGCGGACAATCCAGCTACATAGACAGCGATGTGATAGCGAGTTTAGTGACTGAAAAACATACTGAATGCAAACTCTGACAAAACTAGGATTGCCATTGATTTGCATTGGACTCGTTTCTGTGCGAGTAATCGCTTGGAAACTCGTAGAGTACCAACTCCTGCGAGTTCCTTACTACTCGCAGAGTAACGAGTCCTAACGAGTAGATTCGCCCATCACTAGTCAGGATGCGTTCAACCATCTTGGCAAGAGGTGAGAGTAATGAGTCAGTAGATGTGACAATTGGGTGTACAGGTGGATCATACAGATTCTTGTGAATTTTGGGGTAGTGCATAGAATACCGGTCTCACCGGATTTTGATGCACCAGATATCCAGCTAACTTAGCACCAATAGTGCCAAGCTGTAAATAATGATCGACCCTTTCTTTAATCCGGGCACGTATACGAAACGTTGGATTACTGGGAATTGGTGCGTAAGTCTCTGTGACACCCAATTGTGACTCGATTTCCCTGATATATTTATCACGGTTCATTATCACGACAGCCCCTCCCTTGTCAGCAGGTTTTATCACAAGTTGCTTATTGTCCTGTAGGAAACCAAAGGCCTGTCTTTCTGTGGAAGTCAAGTTCATTTTGATGGGGAAGTCGCCCCTTCCTATGTAATCGGTCAATATCTTTGGAGACCAGGTTAATGTATGTTTCCACCGGATGGTAGACTTTTGGTGGCTGAAATTTGCTAGGAACTTTGAGACCTAGATGTCTCAAAGAGAACTGGTCGGGTTCTGTGTCAACACGCCCACCGGCGTCTTTAGGACGCGAGCGCCCTGCATTCACTGCCATTCATCCAGATGCTGCCTACATGCACGGAGGTATAGTATCATTGTCCTGCACGTGGTTAACCCCTTATTAACCGTTTAGTAACCCGCTGCTTTGTACCCACAGAATTTTCTCTCCTATTCATTATCAAGCACAGTTCAAGGTATTTTTTAGGCATTTAGGCTGGGTTCACATTTGCGGACCCCTCCGCAGCGTTCTGCGGAGGGGATCCGCAATGTGTCCGCAGCCACCGCAAGCTCCTATCTTTATAATGGGAGCACACGGTGCTGCGCTTGACAGCGCATGACCGTGCGCACCCATTCACTCCCATATGTGATCTGTGCGCAGGCGGACGCCTGCGCACAAATCACACACTCTCGTCCGCACCAGGGACGTGACATGTTGCATTCCTGGTGCGGACGAGACTGTGTGATTTGTGTGCAGGCATCCACCTGCGCACAGATCACATATGGGAGTGAATGGGTGCGCACGGTCATGTGCTGTCAAGCGCAGCACCGTGCGCTCCCATTATAAAGATAGGAGCTTGCGGTGGCTGCGGACACATTGCGGATCCCCTCCGCAGAACGCTGCGGAGGGGTCCACAAATGTGAACCCAGCCTAACCTGTTATATTACCATAATTGGTGATGCTAGTACTTGTTGAAAGTGACTTTCTTTCCCCTTTTACAGTAAAATTCCATGCCATACCGGCCTCAAATGAATGGCCATTAGTGTATACACTTATCCACACCATAAGACATAGGTATCATTTTTGATCTTACTGTTCTAACCATCTACAGGCTCCTTTAGATTTTAACCCCTTATCTGATATACCGTATATACTCGTGTATAAGTCGACCGTGTATAAGCCGACCCCCGCACTTTTGCCCCCAAAACCTGGGAAAACCTATTGACTCGTGTATAAGCCGAGGGTGGACCCCAGCACAGGTATACAGCCCCCAGCAGTGTGGTACACAGCAGCCTCCCCAGTGGTATATACAGGCCCCAGCAGTGTTACAGCAGCAGCCCCAGAGGTATATACAGCAGCAGCCCCAGTGGTATATACAGCAGCAGCCCCAGTGGTATATACAGCAGCAGCCCCAGAGGTATATATAGCAGCAGCCCCAGTGGTATATACAGCAGCAGCCCCAGAGGTATATATAGCAGCAGCCCCAGAGGTATATACAGCAGCAGCCCCAGAGGTATATACAGCAGCAGCCCCAGTGGTATATATAGCAGCAGCCCCAGAGGTATATACAGCAGCAGCCCCAGTGCTATATACAGCAGCAGTCCCAGTGGTATATGCAGCAGCAGCCCCAGAGGTATATATAGCAGCAGCCCCAGTGGTATATACAGCAGCAGCCCCAGTGGTATATACAGGCCCTAGCAGTGTTACAGCAGCAGCCCCAGAGGTATATACAGCAGCAGCCCCAGAGGTATATACAGCAGCAGCCCCAGTGGTATATATAGCAGCAGCCCCAGAGGTATATATAGCAGCAGCCCCAGTGGTATATACAGCAGCAGCCCCCGTGGTATATACAGCAGCAGCCCCAGAGGTATATATAGCAGCAGCCCCAGTGGTATATACAGGCGCCAGAAGTGTTACAGCAGCAGCCCCAGAGGTATATACAGCAGCAGCCCCAGTGGTATATACAGCAGCAGCCCCAGTGGTATATACAGGCGCCAGAAGTGTTACAGCAGCAGCCCCAGAGGTATATACAGCAGCAGCCCCAGAGGTATATACAGCAGCAGCCCCAGTGGTATATATAGCAGCAGCCCCAGAGGTATATACAGCAGCAGCCCCAGTGGTATATACAGCAGCAGCCCCAGTGGTATATACAGCAGCAGCCCCAGAGGTATATATAGCAGCAGCCCCAGTGGTATATATAGCAGCAGCCCCAGTGGTATATACAGGCCCCAGCAGTGTTACAGCAGCAGCCCCAGAGGTATATACAGCAGCAGCCCCAGAGGTATATACAGCAGCAGCCCCAGTGGTATATACAGCAGCAGCCCCAGAGGTATATATAGCAGCAGCCCCAGTGGTATATACAGCAGCAGCCCCAGTGGTATATACAGGCCCTAGCAGTGTTACAGCAGGAGCCCCAGAGGTATATACAGCAGCAGCCCCAGAGGTATATACAGCAGCAGCCCCAGTGGTATATATAGCAGCAGCCCCAGAGGTATATATAGCAGCAGCCCCAGTGGTATATACAGCAGCAGCCCCAGAGGTACATACAGCAGCAGCCCCAGTGGTATATACAGCAGCAGCCCCCGTGGTATATACAGCAGCAGCCCCAGAGGTATATATAGCAGCAGCCCCAGTGGTATATACAGCAGCAGCCCCAGTGCTATATACAGCAGCAGTCCCAGTGGTATATGCAGCAGCAGCCCCAGAGGTATATATAGCAGCAGCCCCAGTGGTATATACAGCAGCAGCCCCAGTGGTATATACAGGCCCTAGCAGTGTTACAGCAGCAGCCCCAGAGGTATATACAGCAGCAGCCCCAGAGGTATATACAGCAGCAGCCCCAGTGGTATATATAGCAGCAGCCCCAGAGGTATATATAGCAGCAGCCCCAGTGGTATATACAGCAGCAGCCCCCGTGGTATATACAGCAGCAGCCCCAGAGGTATATATAGCAGCAGCCCCAGTGGTATATACAGGCGCCAGAAGTGTTACAGCAGCAGCCCCAGAGGTATATACAGCAGCAGCCCCAGTGGTATATACAGCAGCAGCCCCAGTGGTATATACAGGCGCCAGAAGTGTTACAGCAGCAGCCCCAGAGGTATATACAGCAGCAGCCCCAGAGGTATATACAGCAGCAGCCCCAGTGGTTATATAGCAGCAGCCCCAGAGGTATATACAGCAGCAGCCCCAGTGGTATATACAGCAGCAGCCCCAGTGGTATATACAGCAGCAGCCCCAGAGGTATATATAGCAGCAGCCCCAGTGGTATATATAGCAGCAGCCCCAGTGGTATATACAGGCCCCAGCAGTGTTACAGCAGCAGCCCCAGAGGTATATACAGCAGCAGCCCCAGAGGTATATACAGCAGCAGCCCCAGTGGTATATACAGCAGCAGCCCCAGAGGTATATATAGCAGCAGCCCCAGTGGTATATACAGCAGCAGCCCCAGTGGTATATACAGGCCCTAGCAGTGTTACAGCAGGAGCCCCAGAGGTATATACAGCAGCAGCCCCAGAGGTATATACAGCAGCAGCCCCAGTGGTATATATAGCAGCAGCCCCAGAGGTATATATAGCAGCAGCCCCAGTGGTATATACAGCAGCAGCCCCAGAGGTACATACAGCAGCAGCCCCAGTGGTATATACAGCAGCAGCCCCCGTGGTATATACAGCAGCAGCCCCAGAGGTATATATAGCAGCAGCCCCAGTGGTATATACAGATATACAGCAGCAGCCCCAGAGGTATATATAGCAGCAGCCCTAGTGGTATATACAGCAGCAGCCCAGAGGTATATACAGCAGCAGCCCCAGTGGTATATACAGCAGCAGCCGCAGAGGTATATACAGCAGCAGCCCCAGTGGTATATACAGCAGCAGCCCCAGAGGTATATATAGCAGCAGCCCCAGAGGTATACAGGCCGCCCGCCCGCCACCCCCATCAGTATACAGGCGCCCCCCCATCAGTATCCAGGGCCCCCCTTGCTGCCGCAAACCTGTAAAGTAAGATCATTATACTTATCACTGTTCTGTCGCCGCCGCTGCTCTGCATCGCGCTCCTCTGGCTTTATCCGGCTTCTTCCGGCTTCCTCCTCTGGCGCACAGACAATGACGTCATTGCCTGCGCCCACCGGAGGAGGAAGCCGGAAGAAGCTGGATGAAGCCGGAGGAGCGCGATGCAGAGCAGCAGCGGCGGCGACAGGACAGTGATAAGTATAATGATCTTACTTTACAGGTTTGCGGCAGCAAGGGGGGGCCCTGGATACTGATGGGGGGGGGCGCCTGTATACTGAGGGGGGTGGCGGGTGGGCGGCCTGTGTACTCGCCGTATGACTCGCGTATAAGCCGGGGGGGGAAGTTTTCAGCCCAATTTTTGGGCTGAAAAACTCGGCTTATATGCGAGTATATACGGTACCCTATATCTGATGATTCTAGGTGCTGTAAACTCCCATTAAGTGAGGAAATTGCACCAATACCAGTTTACTCTATATCACAGGTAGTAACTCTATACCTAATCACAATTTAATTTTTTAACCCATTACAGGGCTAGGCATATGGGCACGTTCCTTATAGGCACCATATTTAATTATAGACACAATACTTTACCTCAATATCTACCTCAACTTATGCATATGTGTATGATAGTAACGGATCTATACACCGGGCACGTTTGCCAGGTTGTACACCATGTAACCTTTTACATTTAACTGAGTGTTTATTCGTCTTGTATGTTTTTTCCTTAAATCATTTGTATTAGGATGTATACTTTTTGTTTATTTCTTCTTCATTATATGTCAAGAACTAACTGTCCTTTTTTTGTTTAATTTTGTACATACTGTCACAGCGCCTGTATCCTCTGTGAAGACCTGTGTGGTCAAACCGGCAAGGACAGAGCTACATTTCTGTTGAAATCATAAATAAAAATTTTGGTAGTCTGAGTTGACGTCTCCTGATAATCATTGTTAAGTAACAAGTGTGCCAGGGCTATTACGTACATGTCTTTGTAAAGGCGGCTGGGCCAGCGGTGACAAGAGCACCCACTGACCCCGGGTCTCCACAGAGGTCACTTGGGTAATAGTGATCATAAAATAATAAGTTTTCAAGTATCCTTTAATAAGATGTGTAGCAGAGGGCTACAAGGACATTAAACTTCAGGAAGGCAAATTTCCAACGGTTGAGAGATGATCTTAGTGCAATAAACTGGGACGATGTCCTGAGACATAAAAGTACACAACACAAATGGGAAACGTTTATTAGCATCCTGAATAGGACCTGTGCACAATATATACCCTATGGGAATAAGCACGCTAGAAATAGGAGGAAACCACTATGGCTAAATAAAGTGGTAAGAGGCGCAATAAGTGACAAAATGAAAGCATTTAGGGTATTAAAGCAAGTAGGTAGTGATGAAGTGTTAAATAAATACAGAAAATTAAATAACAGTTGCAAAAAGCAAATCAAGGCAGCAAAGATTGAGACAGAGAGACTCATTGCCAGAGAAAGTAAAAAGAATCCCAAAATATTTTTTAACTAAATAAATAGTAAGAAACTAAAAAATGATTGTGTTGGCACCTTTAAAAATAGTCTGGGTGAAATGGTGGATGAGGATGAGGAAAAAGCCAATATGCTAAATGACTTTTTTTCAACAGTATTTACACAAAAAAATCCCATGACAAACAATATGATCAGTGATAACAAAAACTGTCACTTAAATGTAACCTGCTTAACCCAGCAGGAAGTACAGCATTGTCTAAAAATCACTAAAATTGACAAATCCCCAGGCCAGGATGGGATACACCCCAGAGTACTGCAGGAATTAAGTACTGTCATAGATAGACCATTATTTTTAATATTTAAAGATTCCACAATAACAGGGTCTGTACCACAGGACTGGCGTATAGCAAATATGGTGCCAATATTCAAAAAGGGGACAAAAACTGAACTTGGAAATTATAGGCCAGTAAGCTTAACCTTTAGGGTACCTTTACACGCGGCTACATTTCTAGGGTGGCTACAGGTAACTTACTGGTTGCAGTGAAATCATGGAGACAAGGTTCTATCTTGTTGCTGTGTACAAATGGAATAATCTCTCCATGATTTCACTGCAACCAGTAAGTTACCTGTAGCCACCCTAGAAATGTAGCCGCGTGTAAAGGTACCTTACTGTGGGTAAAATCCTAGAGGGTTTTCTAAGAGATGCTATACTGGAGTATCTGAAGAAAAATAACCTCATGACCCATTATCAACATGGTTTTACGAGGGACCGTTCCTGTCAAACTAATCTGATAAACTTCTATGAAGAAGTAAGTTCTGGAATGGACCAAAGAAATGCAGTGGAAGCAGTGTATATGGACTTTTCAAAAGCTTTTGATACGGTGCCACACAAAATGTTGATACATAAAATGAGAGCAAAGGGTATAGGAGAAAATATGTGTAAGTGGGTTAAGAACTGGCTTAGTGATAGGAAACAAAAGGGTGGTCATTAATGGAACACACTCAGAATGGGTCATAGTTAACAGTGGGGTACCACAGGGGTCAGTATTGGGCCACTTCTTTTTAATATATTTATTAATGACCTTATAGGGGGCATACAGAGTAGAATCCCAATATTTGCAGATGACACTAAAGTCTGTAGGGTAATCAATACAGAGGAAAACTGTGTCTCAGGACCTACCTCAGCCTGTCCTCAGATTACATAGCAAAAATCTACTGATATTTTAGATATTATAGAAAACGTACATCAGTAAATATAATATCAAAGAAATATATTAAACTCTGAACCTTTTTAATACCTTATGAGGGGTCATTCAAACCTTTAGAAATTAAAATATCCAGCGAATTAAATGAATTTTAGTCTGATGTTCTTCTTTACCAGTGACTTTCTCAACTTCATCCAAGATCTGATATTCTTTGTCCATTCTCAATGAAATAGGCCAGCAACAGAAGTTATGCCAAGTTTTTCTTTTCTTCTCCTTTTCATCTTTATTCTCTTTTTTATATTTCCTTTTTTTTTTATTTTAAACTGAATTGCTGATCAGTGATCACACAATGTAATGCTAATCTGTCCTGAGGTTTGTCCCACATAAGCTTTACAACAAGGGCTTTAAAACATAGATGATGATAGTAAAAAATCCCTTCATGCCAGTATTATTACTGTACAGGACGCACAATATAATTGCCTCTAATTACCATTGAACAATTTTGATTTTTTTAAACATGGATAAATGTCATTTTTCCTAATATATAAAAACATGTTTAGACACTTTCACCAATTGTACATTGGCTCAGATCAATTTATTCCTATGAAGGGGGAACACCCTGTGAAACATGGTAGAGGTGCTCCATCGCAGCATCTCACAGTTCATTGATGGATCCATGCTAATATTGGAGTTCAGCAGAAATGGAAATATCTGAACTCCATACATTACTGGTGAATATGATGGCAGTTACTACTGTGGCGCCCCTGTGGTCTGATCGCCACAGAGAGGTACTGCACCCAATCCACGTTTATGGTATTCCCATCTGCAAGTAACCAGGCTAGTAAGTCCAGACACCCACAAACACACCCAATACTCCCGGTCCCAGGGACAGTGGATGAACCTAGTCAGTGGGACGGTTCAGGCAGTCAGTGGGACAGCGGGGAGAGAAAGGTGGTGGGTGAGAAGTTAGGAAGAGCAGTCAGGAAGTAGGAAAGAGAACAAAAGGGAAACACCACTGGAGATGGGAGTTCAGTCGAGTTGGTAGAGAGGAGAGAACAGCGAGAGAAGTTAGAGGGAAAGACCTAGAGGTCTGGAGCAGCGATGAGGCTCGTCCCGAGGCGACAGACCGCAGAGAGACAGAGGAAGCCCTAGGGGTGCGGGAAGTGAGCGATCCACCCGTGCGCCCAAATCTGAAGTAAAGTGGAGGGGCAGGGTGAGAACCAGGGACCCGGCCCTGAAGGTGGCGAGGAGACACCAAGCTCCAACCACAGAACCGGAGTCACAAGATCTAGAGGAGCTGTGGCCAACTCCCGACACATCCACTGAGTAGGCAGGCATACTAGGGGCAGTGTAAGTGGCCGGTCGCCCGAGAAGGCCTGTGGCTGCTGGATCGGGGCAGTGTGTGCGGTGGCGTGTGCAGAAGTGAGGCGAGCTGCCAGGGCTGAGGAAGGACGGCCCGAGAGAGAAAGAACACGAAAGGGGTGTACTTGACAAGACATCCTGGTTGCTAAGGACTACCCAGACCGCAAATGTCCTCGAACTGTAACCTGTGGTGCGAACAGAGGAAAGAGAAGTAAACCGTGTTTGGAACTCAGATCTGTGTGTGAGACTGTTCATTTCCCGCCTGAGGAGCGGTAGACTGAAACCGCCGCACAGGCAGCAGGAGCCTGCCTAAGAGATGCCCCTATCCTTTCCTGCAGCCAGATCAGCCCCGCTGACCCTCTATCACCCTAATAACCCCCGCTCCAGATGCCCGGGGGATCCGCTCCACCCGTGGGGAGCGACACCATCATAGCTGTCATCCCATCATCCCCAGAGGTCCCGGTCTACAGCGGCAGGCCACTAATAGCCACATACCACGGGTGGCGTCACGACAATAACCCCCAAAATCTCCTATTCCCTAATCCTTTCTCTCCTTTTTATTGACCGCTCTGGGGCCATGAACCGGGTCACGCCACCATGACATTCCCAAAGACTCCAGATCTCCCCCAAACTACATCGCCAGAAGAGACGAGAGGGCAAGGGCCCAGCTCCGAGTACCCCACTGTCCCCATGGGGCGTCAGTAACTTTTATGAATGTATGATATTATGCATTGAAGTTTCATGATGTTATTGCATTGGATATTCTATTGTTTGGTGTTTTACCCTCTGTGTAATTTATTATTATTACTTACTGGCCTACAGCTCGATCTTGAGCCATGCGACTTGATTGATGAACACTCTGTTGGAAGACTGATCTTGCACAAGCCTAGATAGGTCCACCAGGGTGTTCTCTGCAGCTTTCTTGATAGTATCAAGCCATCGAGTTGTGGGTCTTCTCCACATAGATATGTCCACCAGGGTCTTCTCCACATAGTAAGGTCCACCACGGTATTCTCCAACCAAATTTGGTGCTCCAGGGTCTTCTCCAAGTCTATATAGGTCCACCAGGGTCTTCCCCATCTAGATAGGTCCACCAGGGTCTTCTCCACCATTATCTTGATAATATTGAGCCATCGGGTTGCTCTTCACCTTGTTCTTTCTATTCTTCCTACCATGATGTCCTTCTTAAGTGATTTTTCTCTTCTTATGATGTGTAAATAAGTCGTAGCTTGGTGATTATTGCTTCCAGTGAAATGTCTGGCTTCATCGATTACAAAAATGATTTGATTGTTCTTCTTGCCATCCACAGTATTGATAACATTCTTCTCCAGCACCACATTATTTCTTTATCGTCCAGGTTTCACCTCCATATGTTTTACCCTCTATGTAAAGTTCTGATAAATGAGGCCAATAACTTTCATCATATAAATACCACACAAGGGAAACAGGGGCCTGTTTTTTGTGGCCCATCCAGTATTATAAATGACCTGTGGTGAATGGGATCACTGTTACAGATTTTGCATTAGGGCCCAGGACCTTCTGGTTAGAGTTGCCAACTTGACTTTTCATTTTTTGGACATGTTATCAAAATATCACTGACAGACACAGTTTTTTATAGACACATTGTAAAACCATAATAAATCATATGATTATAAGGAATAAAAGTCAACAGACCATAATTCTGATATTAAGACATCAGGCACATTCATTGTAAATAATAAAATGATGATAATGTCACACTGGTGCAAGGGACCGTTCGGCGTGTGGTACAATGGGAGGGGTAAACCATGGAGCATGTTAAGGAAGGCCCTGATGATAGAGATGGGTCATCACTCTAACTCACCTGTGGCTGAACCCTGAGCTCTCTAACATCCCTAGACGAGTCTTCCCCCCATTCACAACTATGTGCCTAAGCCCTGGCTGACCCTGGACATGCCCTGACTAGTGCACAGGCCAGCAAGGCACTAGTCTTACTACTATGATAAAGACAACACGAAGAAGTGGGACGAATAGGAAAATAGATATAACATAGACTCTAGTTCTTCTGCAGACAGAGACTTCACTGCATAAGATAGAAAGATAACCACTGCTTTTTCCAGACATTGCTCCTTCACAGGTCAGCATAGAATGAACTATAGCTGGCATAGGAAGGAGTAAGGAGTGGGTTTATAAAGTGGAAGGGCATGGTAGCATCTGAGATTACAACTACATGTTAATCACAGCAGGCTAGAAAGGAACCATACCATCTTCACCACTGATGGAATTAAATAAGTTCCTACTTAGGATAGGCAAAGAGCAGGCACTAAATGAGATCTGCTGTTGTGGATGAGTTAGTTGAAAAATGAAAATATATCCCTCTCCTTAACTGATTGCTTTCAAAATCAATAATAATCACAACAGGTGTCCATGTACAATAGCCACACTTAACTCAAGTGCAGGTATGGGAGAATTCTAAGTTTACTACGAAGGACATGAGCTTATACAGACATTTCAGGGGGTGGTAACCCTAGAATAAGATAATTCATAAATTGGTTATAAAATATTAAACATAACTAATCATTGGTCACTAATAATTGTGAACTCATTGGATTATGCTAATCTATTCTAAAAACATATGTATCCTTGTACCTGTTCCATAATGTGAAGTTATTGACATTATTGACTCATCGCATTCCTTCATTATTTGGTATTATGGAACATCGTACCTTATTACTAAAACCTGCTAAACATTGGCTACACTCCCAGACCCTGTAGCCTTCACCGTTCGTCTACATAAAGTCTATGACTTGCAGTACAATACTTGATATGGAAAACACTACTTATTCTTCTTAAAGGCAAGTACTTAAAGTGATACATATATGCTAGATATGCGGTACAATACAGAATACAGGATACAAGCACATTGGCAAATCTTTGGACATTTTCATATATTCATTTCGATAACACTGTGATCAGCTAAGCGTTGTGATTTTCTGATCCTGGATCTTCCCGAAATCACATCAGGATGTAACACACTCATGACATATAGTTACAGTCAAAAAAATCTGTATCAGTTTCTTTAGCTTCAAAAAAATCAGATACCTTAAAAAAAATTACGGATAGGGCAGAAGAGTGTGCTATTTTTATGGACTTAAGTAAAAATAGCTGCTAAGCAGGCGCTTAGGAAAAAGCAGCCATTAACATGGGTAGAAATGTTTACTTTACACACAGCATGTTTTG
This sequence comes from Allobates femoralis, assembly GCA_033576535.1. Taxonomy (NCBI): domain Eukaryota; kingdom Metazoa; phylum Chordata; class Amphibia; order Anura; family Aromobatidae; genus Allobates; species Allobates femoralis. The sequence goes on along the minus strand of JARQOC010000002.1, from coordinate 700,138,683 downwards.
GCGGTAGGTGATGGCCAGTACTGTGCACATGGGGTATTTAAGAGGAACCGAACTGATGACCTCACAAGTTCACCCCTTCCCAGCTATAAATCTTCATTGATTGTTAACAGAGTGCAATAGCTGGGTCTGGAGAAGAGAACATTTCATTTTAGGCAAAAACTATTTACGGTATTATTTAAAATATAAAAAAACTAAAAATAGAAGAAAAAGATAAAAATTAAGGAAAAATTGTGGAAAGTACGTACATATATATAGAAAAAAAATAATCTAAAAAAACTGAATAGATTAAAAAATTCTCTAAACATATATAAAAAATATATAAAAAAATGTATATAAAAAAGTTCCCGTTAGAATATTATCAATAAAAATGTATGTTCATGAAATATATTTAAGATGAGATTTAAAATTAACCATGTGAAGAAAATAATGACTCTATACAGACCATGTGGTAACTATGAAATTATAGATTATCGGGACCCAAATGAACAGTTCTCCCATCCCTTACATGGAAACATATCTGTATACGCCTATATATTTATAGATTCCGTGATGCAGTTATAACATTAATCTAAAAGAGCATATTTTCAAGGTTCAGATTAAGGTAAACAATCCATTTTAGATATCCAATAGTTCTCCCTATTAATGAGGCGCCTAAATCTGTCCTTTGCAGTGTCCACTATGTGATCTATAATTGTCACTTTCAGTTGTTTGTAATGTTTTTGGTGCTCAAACACCACGCTGTAATAATCAGTTTTTTTATATTGTGTGTATGTTTATTGAGGCGTAGATGCATGGCCTGAATGGTTGGGCCAATGTTTTGCAAGCCACAGCTACATTCTAAAACTTAAATGACAAACGAGGAGCGATACGTCAAACTGAATTTGATTTTGACCATCTCTCCTGTTGTCCTTGAAGTAAACGTCATGGCCCCATTGGTTAATGCACCGCAACATAGACACTTAGGTGTGCCACACTTAAAGCAGCCAATGGTACCTCCAGCTGTGGGCATACTTGGTTTGACATAGTGATGGTAAACATGGCACGACAAGATTTTTTAAGGAGCGTTTTTTTCTGTAGATAATGTTTGGTTTTTCAGGGAGGTGTTTTGCCAATTTTGGGCATTTCTAAGAATGAACCAGTATTTGTTCATTAATTATGTCAATGTTCTTGTCAATTGATTATACGTAGTGATCAAGCTGAATTGCGCTCTTTTATTGTTATTGATCGGAACAGATTTTTTGGCGTCCATTTTTTCCAGGCAGGAATCTTGCATTTCCTTTTTGACCTTATTAATGGCGTTTTTAGGATACCCTTTTTGTCTAAACCTGTCTCTCAGGATTCTCGACTCTTTGAGAAAGTCAGACTCCTGACTGCAATTCTTTATAATACGCCAGTATTGCCCATATGGCACATTTGAAATCCACCTGGGCATGTGGTCACTGTTGAAGGTCAAATAACTACCGTCTTAAAGTGGGTTGATGTGTTTATCTTACCACCTTCACCTTTTTGGATATAGAGATCTAAAAATTGTAGGCCCACCATAAAGGTACAGGTGAAGTTCAAACCCCAAGGGTTACAGTTCAGTTTGTCAACAAAGGCTGACGATTCCTCAGTGGTCCCGAACCAAATCAGAAACAGGTCATCAATGAAGCGCCTGTAAAGGCTGGTCCGTCCTATAGCAAGGGGACCGCCGCCACTCACGGATATGACAGCAGCCGACAGGCTATAATCCAATCAAGCCTTTAACTCAAAACATTGACCCACAAGTCTCCCCCTTGAGAGAGCTATTTCCATAGCTCCACTACATAGATTCTATAGTTACTATAGTCTCGAGCCAGACCTGATTCCCAGGTCAGATGGACCTCTTCCTGAATATGTCCCCAGTTTCTGACACAAACCTTGTGAAAGCCAATGTTTGGCCGAAACGTCGGACCAGTGTATTGAATCTGTGTGGCAATAAAGAGGATACTTTTTTTCACCAGAAATCCTGTGGTTATGTTTTACATAATTTGGTGTGCCCAGATATTCTTCCAGTCAGTGGTAATTTTACTCTACCGTTTTTACTGAGTTCTTATATCTCTGTGATACCCTGGGCAAGCTGCCTGGTGCAGCACAGGTCTGGTAGACCAGCAACTTAATCGGCAGGACCTTAACACTGGCAAAGACGGGGGATCTGCGGTAACGTCAGCTCCACGTGACCGGACTATCCCCCGAGCCCGGAAGTGAGAACAGCGACTGGTACGCGACAAGCACCGCGGGCTCTCTCTCTGTGGTTATGCCAGCCACATAACCACATCAGGTTAGTGCAAATCCAATTGTGTATCCTCCACTTGACCACCGGGTATCATCCCAGGAGCGCCCCTCCTTCTCATTAGGATGTTTTATTTTTATGGACTGTCCTGAAATTGCAGGACCATTTTCAACCCACTTCCAGAGTCACTTCTCGTAAAAACATGTTTTTTTGTTTTACACATAAAGATATATTTTACACCAGACACAATCACGAAGTTCAGTTCAGCATTTACCGACGCAGGAGAAAATCTTCCTCTTTGTGCCGGATATAATCCTGTTTATAAATGAAAGCCCCAAGTGGAACTGGCGCACTTTGAAGTTGTGTGCGTGTGACCCGAGAACATTTATTGTAAAGTTAAAAGCAGAAGATATTTACTTTACTGCTAGAATTGGCCTAAACCAGCTGGTTTTCTACGGTGCCGATCCGGCAGTAAAAGGGATTTGTTCCTAGGAAGGACATGGTTTCACAGCTACTTGTTTGTATAATGGAAGTGTCTTGGGAGACGGAGAGAAAATGCTTGTTTATCAGTGAGGGAATGGGTGGCTCAAACCTCTTTAAAGAGATTTATGGGAGCAATTAATCAGCAGGCGGTTCCAGCATGAAAGTTATTAGATATAATAATTAACTTGAGGGGGCTGCATTAGTGACTAGTGTGTTGACTTAATGATCATTAAAGCGGACAGTGAAATGCAATTGCAAGCATTTAAGACAAACACAAAAGTAAATTAGTAATGATTATGATTTATGAACTGAAAAAAACGGTAGTCAATACTTTGCTAAGACGGATGGGTGTTTATTCTCGGATTGCAGATTTAGTGTAGTGCAGATCCCAGCAGACACCGGCGAGTGTATGAAATGTCACTCTATGTGCTCTGATATTGGTACAAAAATCAAAGCCCAACATGCATAGACCTCCAACTGGACAAATGAAACACATGCAATTTCATAACCGTAAAAAAATGGAGAAGGACATAAGTGTGTCTAGTTGTAAAGACTTCAACCTACTCGGATCAATGATAACTCAAGATGCAGCGACTACACCGGAAGTCAATAGGAGAATAGCTATAGGCAAATCAACAACAAAGTCACTGGACAAGATCTTCAAATCAAGGAACATTTCACTGGTGATGAAGACACAACTCGTACCTAGTCTGGTCTTTTCTGTAGTAATGTCACGTCACGATCAGACTCGGTGACTGATATTCTTGCCCCAGCTACTAGGTAGCACCGGATTCCTTCGGCTAGTGGTGCCGGTGATAGGAAGGCCATGTCCTCATCGGGACCTGCTTCTTTGGTTCCTGCCTCTGTCGCTGGGCATCGCCATGCTCCTCCTGTGAGTGATGCTGGTGACAGATAAGAGGTCCCTACAGAGGCATCTGGTAGGCGCCAGCTTCGTTCTTCTATCAGAAATGGGGTGGTTGGTACCAGTCATGCATCACCATCTGGCCTGGTTGTAGGGGCGGTCAGGATGAGGTCATCAGGCTGTGAACCCCAACTTATGAGAATGAACCAAAACCTTCAAATACCTTTGGGCCTGTCCTGCAAACCGTCAGATATATTCTTGGTTTTCTCAGCTACCTAGTTTGTGCTCTATTATATTGACTCTAACCTTTGCCTGGATTTTGACCCTTCTACTGCCTGACGATTTTGCAGTTTTGCCGCCCTCATGGTTTTGACGCTGACTTCTGACTATGGTATTGGACCCTGAATTTGTCTATTCCCTGATCTCCTAGTCTTGTCCCTTCCTGGCGACCTTCCTGCTCTGGTCGGCTGTTCACCTATAGGCAGCTACCTCCTGGGCTCTGCTGTAATTCTAAATCCATGTATTGGGGTAAAGGGTCTTGGAGTTTCTCGGGGTGCTGTCTTACCAGCAGCTCAGCCTTTGCAGTGGACGGCTGTCACAAGTAACATATGGATGCAAAACTTGGATGATAAAAAATCAAGCCAGAAGAAGAATCAATGCCTTCAAAATGATGAGCTGGAGAAGGATGTTATCAATACTATGGATGGCAGGAAGAACAAACAAATCAATTTGGGAACGAATCAAGCCAAACTTGTCCCTCGATGCAATGATCACCAAGTTACAACATGTCTACACATCATAGAGAGAAATCACTGGAGAAGGATATAATAGTCGGAAAACTATAAGGAACAAGTCAAAGAGGAAAACCAGCAACCCGATGGCTTGATACTATCAAGATAATGGCAGAAAAGACTCTGATGTCCCCTATCTAGGCAGAGAAGATCCTGGTGGACATATCTAGGTGGAGAATCCCCTGATGGACCTATGTAGATGGAAAAGGCTCTGGTGTCCCTATCTAGGCTATCAAGTCACCATGTCTCAAGATTAACCTAAAGGCTGGTATATAGTGATGGGCGAATCCTAAATTACTCGGAATCGCTTGACTCTAGCGAGTCCGAGCACAGGACTCGCTACTCGTTGCGAGTCTAGCGAGTCCAATGTTAATGAATGGGGAAGCGAGTAATAGCGAGTAGTGTGAGATTTACAAATCGCAGATGTGTCTCGGAAGCTTCAGCCTGAAGCAATCCTAGTTGTGTCATTTATTTGCATTGCTAGTTTACTTTGTAAGTAATCGCTGACTCGCACAGATAAGATCCTGTCTTCTCTGTGTTCTGGCTGCCCCAGCTCAGGGGTCCTAGAGCCTGCCTGCTGCCTGATGTAGCAGAGCTGAGATTGTTCTCAGTCTGCTCATTCCCTGTGTACAGACATGAATGTCTGTGCACAGAGATGATGTAGCAGAGCTGAGATTGTTCTCAGTCTGCTTATTCCCTGTGCATAGACATCTATATTTATGCACAGGGGATGTAGCAGAGAGGACATCGCGTTTTGGACTGCGTCGGACGGAAGAGGATTTTTTTAATTAAAGATGGAGTCCCTAATGGCTTTTTTTTTTATTTCTAATAAAAAATTTTCCTTGTGTTGTGTTTTTTTTAAAACAATTTAATAGAAATTCATGGCGGTCATGTCTAATATTGGCGTGACCGCCATAAATTTCGGGCTTAGGGCCAGCTGATAATACAAAGCTGGCCCTAACCTCTTTATTACCCAGCGTGCCATCGCTACCAGGGCCGCTGGAATAGCGGGGTTCAGCGCCAGAGGATGGCGCTTCAATGAACGCGCCATCTTCTGGGGCGGCTGCGGGCTGCAATTTGCAGCGGGGGGTGCCCAGAAAGCTTGGGCATCCCTGCGCTGCGGATTCCAGCCCCCAGCTGCTTAGCTGTACCTGGCTAGACATAGAAATTGCGCGGAGCCCCACGCATTTTTTTTTAATTATTTCATGAAATTCTGAGATTCTGACTCTGAGACTCTGACTCTGAAATTCATGAAATAATTAAAAAAAAATGCGTGGGGCTCCGCGCAATTTCTATGTCTAGCCAGGTACAGCTAAGCAGCTGGGGGCTGGAATCCGCAGCGCAGGGATGCCCAAGCTTTCTGGGCACCCCCCGCTGCAAATTGCAGCCCGCAGCCGCCCCAGAAGATGGCGCGTTCATTGAAGCGCCATCCTCTGGCGCTGAACCCGCTCTTCCAGCGGCCCTGGTAGCGGTGGCACGCTGGGTAATAAAGAGCTTAGGGCCAGCTTTGTATTATCAGCTGGCCCTAAGCCCGAAATTTATGGCGGTCACGCCAATATTAGACATGACCACCATGAATTTCTATTAAATTGTTTTAAAAAAAACACAACACAAGGAAAATTTTTTATTAGAAATAAAAAAAAAAGCCATTAGGGACTCCATCTTTAATTAAAAAAATCCTCTTCCGTCCGACGCAGTCCAAAACGCGATGTCCTCTCTGCTACATCCCCTGTGCATAAATATAGATGTCTATGCACAGGGAATAAGCAGACTGAGAACAATCTCAGCTCTGCTACATCATCTCTGTGCACAGACATTCATGTCTGTACACAGGGAATGAGCAGACTGAGAACAATCTCAGCTCTGCTACATCATCTCTGTGCACAGACATTCATGTCTGTACACAGGGAATGAGCAGACTGAGAACAATCTCAGCACTGCTACATCATCTCTGTGCACGGACATTCATGTCTGTACACAGGGAATGAGCAGACTGAGAACAATCTAAGCACTGCTACATCATCTCTGTGCACAGACATTCATGTCTGTACACAGGGAATGAGCAGACTGAGAACAATCTCAGCACTGCTACATCAGGCAGCAGGCGGGCTCTAGGACCCTGGAGCTGCACAGAGAAGACAGCTGGACTCGGCTTGCAAAGAAACAGCAGTTATCTGCGAGTTTCCCTGCTATCACTGGCACAGTAGCCAGTGATTATTCGCGAGTCTAATGCAAACAATGGCAATCCTAGTTTTGTCAGCGTTTCTGACAAAACTAGGATTGATATTGATTTGCATTAGACTCGCGAGTAATCACTGGGAAACTCGCAGAGTACCGAGTCCTGCGAGTCCCTTACTACTCGCCGAGTAACGAGTCCTAGCGAGTAGATTCGCCCATCCCTACTGGTATATAATAATAAAATAAATATTGAATAGGAATATGGTTGGAAAATATTACACCCATTTTTAGGCTGACTGGTGGTTTTTAGAAGAAGCTGCTTAATGGTAGGAGAATATTTAGTGGAGAATATTTAGACAGTCAAGGTCATTGAAAACCCAAAACATGTACACTAAACAGTCAAAGATAGTCTTACTGCTCCTCATGGGATGGCATGGCCTGAACTTTGATTGATCCCGATGACCAGTCACCCAGCTCTTCTTGTGCCCATTGGGTTGTGAAAAGCCACTAACACTGCCACAGCATGTGTCCACTGCCAAAAAAGTGTTTAAGAAACGTGGAGACACTGATTCCCAGGGAGCATTGGCATCTAAACAATGGGTCACATGGAGACCAAATCTCAAAGGGCAAACTAAAGACTCAAACTTAGTCTAAATGGTTAATAGATACTGCTGTGTCCAGCCTAATCTATTAAATCTTGTTTTTGTTTTTTTGTTTAGTTTTTTTAAAGTTTATAATCTTGCAGCACAGATCTCACGATATGTTGAGTCAAGAAGAACATATCTGTAGTACAAATCTGTTGCATGACGTTATATTTCGTTTGTTTTCTCAACCGGACATAAAAACGCTGCAGTCCACGTTTGCATGTGTATTTTAACAAACGCATATTTGCAAAAGAATGCCTATTTTGACATGCGTTAGTATGTGTTTGATGAATGGAAGGCTATGGTTGCATTAAGGAGTCCGTTACATTGCATTTGTGCTGCTGTCAAATGGATCCATTAAGCGGACAGCACAGACGCAATGTGAACCTAGCCTTAGTGATGATACATGCATATGTGATGTGAGATGAATTATATGGGTCACTATCAGAGCTAGCTCTGATCAAGGTGTTATACGTTACGCTCTATATATTTCCGTTGCAATCAGTACAACGTTGCAATAAACACACAGAAGGGCGTAATAAGAGATCGCTAAAGACATAATGCACTGCAATACAAAGGTATTGCAGTGTATAAGATCTGCCATCAACCAATCAAAGGTTCTAGTTCCTAGTGGGACTTGAAAAAGTGTAAATAAACAATATACATATAAAAATAAAAGATGGTAAATATTGACTTTTCCCATTCCAATATTATAAAGCCCTGATAAATATATTATACCTGTTATATGACCAGGATGGATTGGCATCGACCATAGATAAAATTAAAGATCTCTATAATATGACAGGAAAAAGAATTCTTGTTCTTATATAACTGATAAAGAGTTATGGGAAATTATTTAAAATGTTATAGTACAAAATCCCAGCAACCATGTCTGATCTGCTGGATCTGGAATAGCCCTTTAACTCATTAGATTTACAATCTTACTCCTATGTAATTCTTGCTTTGCCGATTGTGCTTTTGCTCCCGGTATCCTTCCATCGTGCACAGTTGGCTCTGACTTTATGTTCATCCTTTAAGGCAAAACAAAATTAATTTTCAATTAATGTTCTTTTTTCCCAAAGTTACATCATGAATGTTTATAGCATATCACAGCCGTCGGCTCCGTCTTTTTTCAAAATTTCGACTCCCACTTTAGGGTCTTTTTCTTCCCGCTAGTTGCCACCATGACTATTGAGGTATATGGTGTTGGGGCAAAATTGTGCATTGGGCTATGACGTTCCCTTAAAGTGATGTTTACTAAAGCAAGATAGATAGATCCCTCATCTTCAGACATTAATTATCCTTCTATGATTTATGTTGTGTCTGCTCCCACCATAGACCCGGTTTGCTCACTTTCGTGCATCAGCTCGTGTCATTAATGACAAATGCATAAACATTTTTATGACGGCAATAAATCCACTTCACAAGTATGAATTGAAGAAGAAAAACAAAGATTTAGATGAACGAGGCGTATTAACTCTTAGCATTATTCCAGGAGCACATTGATTGCCCGGGACATGTGCCAAGCACGTTACCCTGAGTCTGAAGAACATGCTAAATCTGTCACATTTACCATAAGAGGCACCCAGCTCGGCATGCCACATCGCAAGTGCAGGCACGTACTCTCCAGGATCGATAGGCTCCTTACTGAGCCACAGGCAGGGTAAAAGAAACCTGGTAATATCAGTATACAGTATTGATTTTACAGCAATTTCATTTAAACACATGGAGTCAAACTTATTTGCCGTTTCAAATGCTATAAATAAGATTTTAATTGAAATGTTCTCTCCCTTAAAGACTGAGACGATGCAAGAATCTTCTGTTTTGTACTATTGAACTTTACCGGGAAAACTTTAGATTAGCCCAATTTCCCACTGCCGTTTCCTGCAGCAAAAATAAGATCCAAAAAGGATCCTGTTTTTGCCCATTCACATTCTATTGCTTCAAGTCACTACCGGAAACCATTAAAGTGAATGGGCGAAAACACTATCCTTTTTGGATCTGTGCCTGCTTGCAAATACACCTGATGAAGGTGGAGTTTACTGCCGAAAAGTGTGATGAATTAAGAAGATGCTTACTAAAGACGTTTGTGCCACCAGGTTCTAATTCTGGCACTCGATCATTACCACTTTCCAATTTCCTTATGATTGCAAAAAACGGTGGTGTGAAATTGGCCTTACCTTTGTGCCCATTTTTGGTTTAAAAAGTCACAAATCTACTATGATTATGTAATTAAAGGGACTCTGTCTCCAGGTTTTTGCCATCCCATCTGACAGCAGCATAATGTTGAGACAGAGACCCTGATTCCAGCGATGTGTCACTTACTGAGCTGCTTGCTGTCATTTTGATAAAATGACTGTTTTCTCTGCTGCAGATTCGGCAATTCCTAAATAGTCCTCTAATGATAATCACCAGCTGATTTAACAGTGATTTTATCAAATCTACACTGAGCAGCCCAGTAAGTGACACATCGTTGGAATCAGGATCTCTGTCTCTATATTATTCTGCTCTCAGATGAAATGACAAAACCTGATGACAGAGTCCCTTTAATTCACACACTGGAACTGCAACTGACCCAGCCAATTCCCGTACAGACTCGAGATTCGGACCCTGCACTCCCTAGTGGTTCCTGCTTGGTTTAGAACAGCCCTACTCCAGACTAAACAATAGAAACTCAGGCTTATTCTTCCTGAACAGCCGTCGAATGTTTCACATACCCACTAAGGCAGAGGTCCCCAACTCCAAGCCTCAAGGTCCATCAATAGTGCATGTTTTCAGGATTTCGTTAGCATTTGACAGTTGGAATCATCACCTGTGCAGGAGATTGAATTGCCAAATGTTAAATGCTAAGGAAATCCTGAAATCCTGGACTGTTGGTGGACTTTGAGGCCTGGAGTTGGGGAGTTATGTTCTAAGGAACCAAACTGGAAAGCTGTATATCTGCAGGAAGGAAAGAGTTCTGAGACAGAAAGCGTTCACAGAGTAAGTAAAGAGAAATCATAGAATGACAAATAAAAACATAAAGTATGTACTGCTAGATAAGATAGGTGCAGGATGAAAAGCATAAACAGCAGAGACAAAAAATTCTTGCTGGTCTTTTACTGTGTGACATGAACTTTGGCAATATGGCTGGACATCCAAATGAGAATATCACCAGCAAGAAATACCAGCAGGGGGAAGGTATTCATAGTCGCACCCTAATGGTGGGTTTACACGTCGCGATATCGGCGTCCAACTCCGACCCAACTCCGACCAAAAGTCACGTGGTTCGGGAGTTGGACCCGATATCGTTCGCGCGTTGTACGGTTGAACGTACAATGCGATGCTGGAACGATGCCAAAACGATATCGGGTTGAATGAGCGTGCTATTCAACCGCCCGGTATCGGATGGCCGTTGTAGCCGCATCGTCCCTGATGACAGCCCAACTACGATGTGTACGCCCACGTCACCCATTCACTCCCATGTTAACTGGTCGTTCTGGTTGGGGGCGTACACATCGTCGGACGTTGTATCCCGATATCAGGCTGTCTAAATCGGCGATGCGATGGCGTGAAAAACGTGCTCAAAAAGCGCGCTCCCGCGTCGTTGGCTCCGATATCGGGCCGATATCGGGCCGTGTAAACTCACCATAAAGGTGACTGGACAGACAAATTAGTAAACAAGGCACCTATTAACATAAAATACTAAAGCAAAGATAACAGAAAACAAACAACCAGAGAAAATGTGTATCTGCTGTGGCTCAGTGGACAGATAAACCGACCACAAAGCACAGGCTTAAGAGTTTGAACCCTGAGGCATGATTAATTCAAAGGAATCTCCAAATTATGATTTTTCTTGGTGTTTGCCAGTGTTTAAAAATGCTAAAAAATAGGGAAGGGTTCGTACTTGCCAACTCTCACATAATTTGTGTGAGGTTTCAAGGTAAAGCGGAAACCATCCAGAGTCCCAGATTAAGTGATTAATTTCATACCTTACAGTGGGGCTCCAAAACTGAGATTAATTGAAAAAGGAGGTGTGTTCTATATTGGCTGCACTCGTTCTGGCTCCTGTAAGATGTAACTAGCTCTTACAGAAACCGTGATCGCCATATTGTGATTGTTCCTGGTGTTTGCCAGTCTTGAAACGTGCAGAAAAAAGTGGGCAAGGTTCATACTTGATCGAGGTTCATGATCTGATTTCAACCATGTCAATTAAAAGAAAGAATACAGCAAAAAGTTTCTGAAATGAAATGTACTGTCCTAAATTGGGTATATGGGTATACACCCAATGTGAGCTGAGCCCACAGCAGACAAAGCAGGTGTCGGCTGTCTAATACAATCAACACCTACCTTCTAAAGGCCCCTTTGCACCCAGAGATTTTCCAGCGATCCCACCAGCGATCTGAATTATCCGGGATTGCTGGAAATTCTCTCTGCAGTCGCTGGTGAGCTGTCAAACAGGTAGACTCACCAGCGACCAGTCAGCAGCGACATCGCTGGTAACCAGGGTAAACACCGGGTAACAGCAGTGATTGGAGCTAGCAACAAATGGTCCTTTATAAGAGGAGTGATCCCAGTGGGGCATCCATTCAGGCAAGCATCCAATCCTCTAGAGACTTGTGGAAGGGCACACAGGCGCGAAACAGCAGGGATCTAAATGCTCACACGGGGTGAAATGTACCTGAGTGCTTCATCCTCACACTAGCATGCTTTAACCCTACCACTTTTACTTTTAATCCTTTGAAATAAAGCTTGGAGGATTTACTTAAGCGACCGCCACCAGTTCTGTCTGCAGCATTGGACTGTTGTGCCCAGTCACTGGGTTTCATTGGGCACCGTTATTTCTCCTTATGGATTTATGGATCCCGGACTCACGTGGTGAACTCTCAGATGACGGAAAGAGGCCGGAGTTGGTGCTTAGTGTTAGTGCAGTTTTTTCTTCTTTTTATAACCTCTTGTGACTTGATTGCAAGGTATTCCTGCGTAGGTCAGCCACAGGATGAGCTTCATAGGAGGCCATTACAGTATAAGTGGTCACATGTAGAGATGAGCAAACCTTTTGAAGTTCTGGTCGGGCAGTGCCACTGAACATTTTGGCGTAGTCTTCATGACCCCGATACTCAACGGAAGTCACTGATTGGCAGATCTGTTCTCCGCCAACACACAGCCAGCCATAAGTAAAACACTTCATTTTCGACGCATGCTACACCCAAAATCTGTACAAGCCAATCAAACACTGCCCACGGCTCACACTGGGCCAAGTACCAACTGTGCCCGACCACCGCAAAGTGCGCTCCAGTGCTTTACAAACATAAAGCACCCGAACTCCAAACTGAAACAGATTTGTTCAATGCCAGGAAATTCAACAACCATCTCAGTCACATGTTCAAGTCATCTATGAGAACTAAAAAATATGGTGAAATATAAAGAAAAAAGTTCTTAAAAAAATTATTTTGAATCAACTCACTTTTCCCGTTAAAAAAATGAAAAAATAAACATGTTAAATACTACAGTATAACATCCATAAAATACCTATCTATAGACATAAAATTATTCAACCTGTAGAGTAGTTGCTATAAAGAAAAAACAAAATGACAGAATTGGCCTTTCTTGTTAACTGCATCTGTCATAAAAATGCAATAAAATAAAAACATTACACGTCTGAATGGCAGCACAAGCCCAAAAAAATTTTTTTTTTCATCAATTGAAAAAATAAAAAAGTATACAGTTCAGTCAGAATTTAATCTCCTTAATCTGCAGAATCATGTAGGCAAAATAATTTTACTGCACAGTCAACAATGTAAAAATAAGCTCCAATAAGAATGATGGCTTTGGGGTTTTGAGGGTCGCAAGGGACGGGATACTCAGCTAGCTGCGCCAGGAGTGTAATGTTCACGGTGGGGATGTCTAGCACACATTGAAGGGGTGTATTTACAGGGGAGAAAAGTTTATAAAGTTTGTGACGCTAGCTGAGGTGTCCAGTCAGGGATGGCTGACGCTGCATATACTATAAGTACTCCCAGGACTGCCACTAGGAATTTTAGGGCTCCTTACTGGCAAATTTCGGTGCCCCCCAGAAACGCCACCTCATCTGGGCTCTACCCCAGGTCAGCTTTCACACAATAGAAAATACACAATAGACACTGCTGCTGGCTGTATACACAATAGAAAATGCACAATAGAGACTACTGCTCCATGTATACACATAGAAAATACACAATAGAGACTACTGCTGCATGTATCACAATAGAAATGCACAATAGAGACTACTGCTGTAATGGGAGCCCTCCACACCTCTCTGATGGGCTATCGTCTTAAGTGTCTGCCGCCAAATTGATGCTTTGTCTAAGTGTGTGCACGCCACCGGTAAGAACCACACTGACAACAAGTGAAAGTAGAGCTTAATGACAAAGACCTTTATTAGGGAGGGGTAGCCAGTTTTATACGGCTCCTTACAGGGATATTAAAGGGGTGTTGCATTTTATTTTGAAGAGAACATTCAATCATTCTGTGGGTTAGTATTTCAATTCAGCCTTGGATTAGTACAGTCGGTACGGGAACATCTTGATAAGAGCTTCCCCAACTGCTATATCTAACTCAAAACATTATATAGCATCTGAGACAGAAGAATTCTAGAGGAGGGGAGGATAAAGGAGAGGAAGAGATAACTAGAGGAAAGTGCAAGGATTCATATAAACATGCTGTTGGAAGGTTTCTGAATGGCTTCAATAAACTTATATAAATTATTAACTATTTATTGCCATGACACTGCTGGCTGTATACACAATAGAGAATACAAAATAGAGACTGCTGCAGGCTGTATACACAATGGTGACAGCTGCGGGATGTTTACACATTAGAAACTGCCCGCCATATGCACATTAGAGACTGCTGGCAGTATACACAATAGAGACTGCCAGCAGTATGCACATTAGAAAGTGCTGACTGAAAGCACATTAGAGCCTGACAGCTGGATGCACAATAGAGACTGCCAGCCCTATACACATTAGAGACTGACAGCTGGATGCACAGTAGAGACTGCCAGCCCTATACACATTAGAGACTGACAGCTGTATACACATTATAGACTGACGGCTGTATCAAATTAGAGACTGCTGGCTGTATACACATTAGAGACTGACAAATGGATGCCCATTAGAGACTGCCATACATTTACACAGAGGCTGCTGACTTTATACACATTAGAGACTACAGCCGTATACACAGAGACAGCTGGCTTTAATCACATTAGAGACTACCAGCTCTATAACTTGCATACACAGCCTATACTTTTATATACAGGACTACACTAAATGCTGTATTAGTGTGTCTGTACACTGTATGTATATAGTGAGTAGCATTATATACAGTATAGTGCTGTATAGAGACACACAGACACATACACACAGATTCACACTAGACACACATCATACTCACCACCAGCAGAAGCTTTATCCTCCACATCCTGCCGGTACCCGCACTCTGCTGTGTGACTTCCGGCTTGTACTGCGCATGTTAGCCTATTAGGAGCATGTGCAGTACAAACCTGGCCGAGCCTGATGTCACCAAAGATGTCAGTCTCGGCCAAGCCAGCCTCCTCTGCTTCAGCGACTTCGGGCACACACAGGTCATACCCATAGCTCTGCAGCATACACCCACAGAGCTCTGCAGAAACCCACACAAAAGCTCTGCAGCATACACACACACATTATACTGCAGATCTATGTGTGTGTATGATGCAGAACTCACACCCACATAGTTCTGCAGCATACATACATAGCTCTGCAGTATACACACACAGAGCTCTGCAACATACCCACACATAGCTCGGCAGCATACACATGCACACACATAGCTCGACAGCATACACATACACACACAGAGCTCCCATACATACATATAGAGCTCTGCAGCATACACATACACACACATAGAGCTCGGCAGCATACACACAATACATAGCTCTTCAGCATACACATTCAATACAGAACTCTGCAGCATTCACACACACAGAGCTCTGCAGCATACACACATATAGCTCTGCAGCATACACACACATTATGCTGCAGAGCTATGTGTGTGTATGCTGCAGAACGTACGCACACATAGCTCTGCAGCATACATACATAGCTCTGCAGTATACACACACAAAGCTCTGCAGCATACACTCAGAGCTCTGCAGCATACACATACACACACAAAGAGCTCTACAACATACACATACACACACACATGGCTCGGTAACAGTTATACATACTTAGCTTGGCAGCATACACACACACCATAGCTCTGCAGCATACACACAGAGCTCTGCAGCATACACATAGCTTGGTAGCAGATACACATACTTAGCTTGGCAGCACACACACAGAGCTCTGCAGCATACACACATATAGCTCTCCAGCATACACACACATTATGCTGCAGAGCTATGTGTGTGTATGCTGCAGAACGTACGCACACATAGCTCTGCAGCATACATACATAGCTCTGCAGTATTCACACACAAAGCTCTGCAGCATACACTCAGAGCTCTGCAGCATACACATACACACACAAAGAGCTCTACAACATACACATACACACACACATGGCTCGGTAACAGTTATACAAACTTAGCTTGGCAGCATACACACACACATAGCTCTGCAGCATACACACAGAGCTCTACAGCATACACATAGCTCGGTAGCAGATACACATACTTAGCTTGGCAGCACACACACACACAGAGCTCTGCAGCATACACATACACACACATAGCTTGGTAGCAGATACACATACTTAGCTTGGCAGCATACACACACATAGCTCTGCGTCATACACATACACACAGAGAGCTCTACAGCATACACATACACACAGAACTCTACAGCATGCCCTTCCTTTATTGACAGTGTATGTACATGTGCAGGTGGTGGAGACCTGTGACTCAAGTGTACACTATGAAGCCTCCTATTCCCTTTAGCTCATGCCCCTCCATTACCTGCTCTTGGGGCAGTTCCACTTACCTCACAAACTAGAAACTCGTCAGCGCAGCCTGAAGTCGGCTCCAACCACACAGGTCACATGCTGGTGATGTCATCAAAGGTCCGTTAGCTCAAGAAGTGAGGTGATTAACAGGAAAGGGGGCTATAGAATAGAATTAGCTCTGGTACCTCTGTATTGCTGACCAGCAGGCCTGCAGTCTCCTAGTCTCCAGATTTTGTCTCCAGAGTCTGTAAACCCTGTACGTCCTCGGGCACTGGTACCCTGCTTTCTGCAGCCTGGGGTGAGCTACTTGCAGCTCCAACCCCAGCCCTCTTCACTCCATGTACGTCCTCTCCCCCTCCCTTCCTCACACTCTCCTCTATCTAACCCCACCCTGCACCATAAGGATGAAACACTCATAGAAAATAACATTAATCTTTATAGAGCGCCGAAACATTCCGCTACAAACAAACAGTCATAAGAAACAGTTTTGGAAGAGACAATAATTAAAAATCAAAAAATACTGACGACCATGTTTGCAAGAGCTTACAATCTACAATAAGGTGGGGGTGACACAAAGTACGGGTTACGGTGACACAAAGTACGGGCTCCAGTTACCTCCAGACATGGCACAACCACGGGTTACTGGGTGTGTGTGGTTACTGCAGGGGTGCCACAGGGGAGGGGGTTTAATATTTCATCACACTTGTACTGGTCAACTGAAAAAAACTCCATCATATGGGAAAGAAATTCTATAATTCGAAACAACAACTTCTATATGGCTATGTTGCGAGAGGGAGAAAAACAGTTGTGGTCCGTTGAGGAGGGGGGCAAGTATTTAAAAATGGACCAATTTTGAGAAGTTAAAATTTAAACATATCTTCCAATAGGAACATTCAAGCTAAGCTTTCCTTCTTCTCTAGTCGCCCATTAGCATGGTAGGATGGGCAAGGCTTGTCTTTTTATCTTTACACTGCAGTGTATGAATGCATTTAGCCAGGGACTGGTATATTCTATAGTATCACTTAATAAAGCTTTGGGATTTGAAAAGGTCAATATGTGACCCCACATCTAGCTAAATCCTAAAATCACCACTCATTATTATGCTAAACAGTTATTTCTGATATAAGCTGATAAATACAAGTGGTTAATTAGTGAAGTCTAGAAAAACACTGACCACGGTATAAAATGTATCCTGGGAGGAAAGGATGATGTTATATAATACAGAACATGGGAACAGCTGCTCATATTAAAATACTCAGCGAGAATAAGAAAATCCTAAAGGGCACAACTATAAATGGTATGACAAAGGCAAAGAGAATACAGCCGTAGGCTCGCAAATTCGAAGCATTATGGGTAATGGACTGGGAAACATTTTATAGAAATTAGTCAATGTATTATCCCTTTGTCTACTTGTATTCTCTTACCCTTCATACATCAAAGTAAAAAGGGTTTTCTGGGCTGAACATAAATCCACTCTACGTGACTGCAGATTTCCAGATCTTGACAGTGTGCAATATTCATACTGTCAGGATTCCCATAGATCACCCGCACATGACCACACAACTATGTAAATCACATACCTGAACCCTTGTGGACAGGGTCCCTGCCCCTCCTGTACCTGTACAGGATCGCCTAGATTTAGTGTACTTGTTCTTGTCTCCCTCATCCTCATGTAAAGGGCCATGGAACCTAATGGCGCTAAATAAATAAATAATAATAATAATAATACCTGCCATCACCTGACAACCAAGCTGACGATTAAAGGCAATATGTACACTGTCAGGATCCAGCAATAGGTTCAGCTCAGAAAATAACCCTATGGCCCCCATTCATTAAAATAGTAGTTTTGTACATCAATGGCGTGCAGTAATAAGATGCCCCATTTAATGAATTTGGCACATCTAATCCTTGTTTGAAATGTTACTCCAGGATGCCACCATTTTTTAAGAAGTTTTTTTTATAGCCACACCTTGGGGTCCCCCTCAACACCACCCATTTTGGGACAGCTGACCGAAAAATGCCAAAAGTTGCTACATTTTTGTCCAATTTAGGATTGCACATCATTTTTAGGCTTTTTCAAGCGTTTTACCTTGATATACATTTACCATTCATGACTTGCCTTTCCATAATAAATTTTAATGGTTCCATGTAAACCAAGGTGACATTGTTATATGCATACTTTTCTACATGCAAAATCCTTATTATTATTATTTGGGTAACACCATTAATTCCATGAGAAGGGGTTACATACAAAATACAGGTATAAATTACATTAGACAAATTAACAATGACCGACTCGTCCAGAGGGGAGATGACTCTGTCCTTGCTGGCTTACATTCTACAGGATGGGGAGGGGACAGTGGGTCGGGGTGCAGCAGTTTCGGTGGTGGTGAGGTGGCAGCTTTGGTGGTGGTGAGGCGGCAGCTCAGGTGGTGGGTGAGGTGGCAGCTTCAGTGGTGGTGAGGTGGCAGCTTCGGTGGTGGGGAGGTGGTAGCTCTGGTGGTGGTGAGGTGGCAGCTCTGGTGGTGGTAAGGTGGTAGCTCAGGTGGTGGTGAGGTGGCAGCTTCGGTGGTGGTGAGGTGGCAGCTCCAGTGGTGGTGAGGCGGCAGCTCCGGTGATGGTGAGGTGGCAGCTCTGGTGGTGGTGAGGTGGCAGCTCTGGTTGTGGTGAGTCGGCAGCTCCGGAAGTGGTGAGGTGGCAGCATTGTGGTTATTGCAGGCTCTAAGCTTTCCTGAAGAGATGGGTTTTCAAGTTCCATCTGAAAGTTATGAGTTTGGTAGATACACGGACGTGTTGTGGCACAGAATTACAGAGGATGGGGGGATAATCAGGAGACAGTAGGTCAGGGGTTCAGCAGCTCTGGTGGTGGTAGTGGTGATGTGGCGGTGTGGTCATTGCAGGCTGTAAGCTTTCCTGAAGATGGGTTTTCAGCTTCTACCTAAAAGTTTTCAGTATGGTAGATAAGCGGACGTGTTGGGGTTCTCTGCATCAGAATTATATGATTATAGGTTGGACTGATCGGACCTGCATCTTTTTTCAAACTTAACAACTTTGTTTCTAAAAATACATGAGTTGCGGTTCAGTTGGTAATTATAGTGCAATTTCATCTAAATTATACATCTCCGATTGTGATTAAATTACTGTAAATGTTTATAAGAATTGAATAAATCTTCAAAATTACAGATGTTCACTTAAACGGCAGAACCCCAAAAAATTATCATCTGCTACTAGGTAAAAAAAAATCCTGTGTCCTGTGCAAAATTGAGTGTGCATATTCCAAATCTGAGGTCAGAAGTGTGGTAACACGTCAAGGAAATGTGTTTTGCATAAAGTTGCCCAAATAAATGAAGCACTTGGAAAACATTGAATAATTTTGTACAGAACGACTTTTACTCCCACAATTGATCTACATCAAAGTCCTGCCACCAGACCAACGGGCCGCCCAGTACGATGTCTCTGCACCACTGGATGAATGGCGCCCCATGGGGCCCAGCTGCACCCCATTTGGTCATGTGGCAGGACCGGTGAGTAGTTATCGGACACTCTGCATCATATGTATCAATGTGAATGGATCCCTAAGCAAACCTAATATGTGCATAGCAAGTCACCTCCCACATGTCTTTAAAGGTAGATGGTGATTTTATCTGCTCCGTGCACCTGGGTTTCCTCTATTTAATGGGGTCTGACCGCATGCTGCTAAGTGCAGTGTTGCTCTTTGTTTTTGGCTGCTGATGGTAAGTTTTTCTGATGCTGCCTTTTTTGAGTAGTTTTTGCATGCAGCAGTGCTACTCTTTCAGGTCAGCAGATATTTTCCATTTATGTTACGAGCATTTGATCATTTTCAAAATGAACTCCATAGAAGCATGAAGTCCATAGCCAGATTGCCTTCATTATAATGTTGTGAACATCTCAGGGAGCTTTGCTGGAACCATGCTGTGAGCAATACAAAATGCCAGCGCAGCTCCAGGTAACTCCAGTTGCTGGCATAATGATGTCATCGGCCAGCACTAGCGCCTGCACTGACATCAAGCGGAAGTGGACTGGAGCAGAGCATCAGGGTATTGAAAGTGAGGTGAAAATGTGTTTTTTTGTTATTTGTGTATGGGATATGTGCCAGTATATGGTGGGCTATGTGAGGGCTCATGCTGTTTTTATAGGGGCTATGTGGGGGCTCATGTTGTATATGTGAGGCTATGTGAGGGCTGAATATGTATATGTAAGGGAGTAGGAACAGCAGCAATTGTACCCAACTACATCTAGCAGTGTCTGTGAAAGAACATCACCATATGCTAGTTGAAGGAATCACTCACAACTGATTAGCAACAATGCTGTTTCCTTAAAGTGAACCTGTCACCCCCTAGTGATTTACAAACTGTAAGCACCACCTTCAGCAGCGTATATGCTGAATTCTGTGAAGGTGTCAATACTCTTTTTTACTCTTGTTTACCGCAATTGCTTAGGCGGTCCGATGGGTCTTGTTACTGTGTCCTAACATCGCCACCTCCTCCCCGCCTCCTCTATGTCTTGGCCGCCTCCTCTTGTCTCTTTGCCCCCTCCTCTTCTGGGCTTGCGAAGATTCATCTTTGTTCACACAGGCTCACAGAGCTCAGCCGGAGTGCAGGGAGCCTGGCTGTCATCATTGCGCCTGCGTTAAGGGCAGGCACCAGAGCCCGCCCTGTTGTGTTCTGCTGTATGTGACACTTCACACAGGAGCAATGATGACAGCCAGTCTCCCTGCAGGCACCGTAGAGGTGGGGGCAAAGAAGGAAGAGGAGGTCGGCTGACACATAGAGGCTGCGGGGAAGATCGGCCCAGTGACGATGTTAGGACACAGTGATAAGACCCATCGACCGCCTAAGCAATGATTTACACATATGGCGGTAAACATTATAAAGTGTTTCTTTCAGTGTGTAATGAGGTGTGCAATTCAGACTGTATCATAGAAATGGATATGGAAATGAACTGTGCACAGTCCGCTGCTGCCCACTTGTGGACAAGTGCTGAATTGACTGCAGAGAAAAAAACATTGATTACTGATCCCCTCCCACAACAGCCTTGTGCTCAGGAGCAGAAAGGGCGGGAAGTCAGTCTAGGTCCAGAGCTGAGACAGAGAAGATCTCCCTGTGGATGTCTGTTGAAAGTGGACTATTTTGCTACACCTTGCCGGAAAAATCACCCCGCAGAAGCCCCTGTGACTGATCCTGGGCCACTGGACATTGGTGCTGTGTATCTGGCCGCTCTGCAAAACCTTGCCCGCCGAGCACCCGGAGTGCATGTGCAGGGGCCGTGACCGACATAAGGGAGCCATTTGGCTGTTGTGATCTCCCTCCTGCTCGGTGTGCCCTGAGACTGGGAGAGACATTAAAAGAAAAGTTCTGTTACCTGCGGAAGGAGACCAAAGAAGAAGAGTGAGGAGACCCCCAGGCCTGCTACGTGGGAGCGACATCTTCTGTGATAAGACTGGTACGTGATTTTAGGGAAAGTTAGGGAAAGATACCTTCATTGTTGTGTTTTTTCTTGCTGCGTACCCGGAAGAAGTGAAGATCCAGAGACTCTAATATATACAAGTGCGCATATAGTTCGGTTGACTGTGATATAAATATGTTTTACAGTAAAGACATGTTACTACCGGTTAAATCTGAGTATGGGGATTCTGTTGAGAAAGATCATACACACACACCCGCGGCCTTACCACCGGTCGCTACAAGTGTACAAGGGGGACAGAGATTATATACACCTTCACAGAATGCAGCATAGATGATGATGAAGGTGCTGCTTTCAGTTTGTAAAGCATTAGGGAGAAGACAGGTTCTCTTTAAGGGAAAAGATTGGGAGAGACGCCAGGTCACATGGTAGTTGTGGTGCAGAAAATAAATATAAAAGGCTAGCATGACAAAGAGGGGCTGGAGTTGGTGCCAGATCTGAAAAGTAAGTGGATGTGTGACTTGTAAGACAAAGTTATAGCTGCCATTGCTGAGAAAGTACCCGAGGACACCTAGATCCCCTGATATGGCCTGAGTTTATTATTTCCACAAGAAGACCAAACTATGCTGGTTTAAGACCCTGAGACCACATTACGTCAGTCAAGACCCTAAATCCATACTATGCTTGTCAAGTACCTGAGTCGGTCAAGCATTGAAGACCAAATACGAGCTCTCAAAGATGCTGTTTATTGGGGCTAAGTGGGGGCTCAAGCTGCATATAGGGGCTATTTAAGGGCTCATGCTATATCTAGCGGTTATGTAGGGGTTCAATCTGTATATAAAGGCTATGGGGGGCTCATGCTGTATATAAGTTCTAATGCTGGATATAGGAGGCTATGTGGGGGCTTACACTGTATACAAGGGACTATTTGAAGGCCCATTCTGTACATAGGGGCCATGTGGGGTGCATACTGTATATACAGTCTATGTGGGGGCTCATACTGTATAGGCACTCATGCAGTATATAGGGTCTATTTAAAGGCTCATACTCTAAATACAGGGCTATGTTGGGGCTCATGTTGTATATACAGACTATGTGGGTTCTGATACTGTATACAGGGCCTACAAAGGTGAGCATTTAGATGTACAAGTTCATACAAGCTGTATATACAAGTTCATTTTATATAGAGGAGGATATGTGGGGTCTCATAATGCATACATGAGCTATGTGGGGGCTGATGCTGTATATAGGTAATCTGAAGGCTTATGCTGAATATAGGGGCCATGTTGTATATAGGGACTATGTGAGGGCTCATGCTGTATATAGTTTGCTAGGTGAGGGCTCATACTGTTTATAGACGGCTATGTGAGGCTCATGCTTTATATATGAGTATGTTGGGGCTCATGTTGTGATGGGGGGGGCTATGTGAAGGCTCATACTGTATATGGGGGTAAATGAAATATCCAGCAACAACATCCTTTTACAGAGTAGATGGTTAAAAATTATTTTATTTAGAAAATGTCTTAAAAACATAATTCCGTAGGAGTTCTCTATTTCTATATTATTTCTTGATTGTACCATAGTGCATTAAAATTAGTAATATTCCCTCCATTTCTTTACACAGCTAGTAAAGTTTGAATTAGCAGGAAATATGTTATTCCTATTTAATAATATCTAAACTTGGTGTGTGTCTTATAGCAAGATGCATCTAAAAAATATGGTATATATAATTTATAATATATATATGTTACCCAACCAAGGAAGGAGACTTTGCCTGAATTTTTAGAAGCAGTGGTGACATAAAAGTTCTGCTTATTTAAATCTGTCCATTTTGTTTAAACCCCTTTATTGTAATAATCTTGGAAGTAAAAAACCATTTACCCACCCTCGCCTACTGTATCCTCACCCATTCCCCGTAGCCTGTGAGACCTCATGGGCAGGGTCCTCTCTCCTCACCTACTGTATCCTCTCCCATACCTTGTAGACTGTGAGCTCTCATGGGCAGGTCCTCTCTCCTCACCTACTGTATCCTCTCCCATACCTTGTAGACTGTGAGCCTTCATGGGCAGGGTCCTCTCTCCTCACCTACTGTATCCTCACCCATCCCTTGAAGACTGTGAGCCCTTGCGAGCAGGGTCCTCTCTCCTCACCTGCTGTATTCTCACCCATCCCTTGTAGACTGTGAGCCCTCCAAGGCAGGGTCCTCTCTCCTCACCTACTGTATCCTCACCCATCCCTTGTAGACTGTGAGCCCTCGCAGGCAGGGTCCCTCTCCTCACCTACTGTATCCTCACCCATGCCTTGTAGACTGTGAGCCCTCAGAGGCAGGGTCCTCTCTACTCACCCAGTCTATCCTCACCCATCCCTTGTAGACTGTGAGCCCTTGCAGGCAGGGTCCTCTCTCCTCACCTACTGTATCCTCGCCCATGCCTTGTAGACTGTGAGCCCTCAGAGGCAGGGTCCTCTCTACTCACCCAATCTATCCTCACCCATCCCTTGTAGACTTTGAGCCCTTGTGGGCAGGGTCTTCTCTCCTCACTTACTGTATCCTCACCCATCCTTTGTAAACTGTGAGCCTTTGCGGGCAGGGTCCCATCTCCTCACCTACTGTATCCTGACCAATCCCTTGTAGACTTTGAGTCCTCATGGGCAGGGTCCTCTCTCCTCATCTACTGTATTCTCACCCATCCCTTGTAGACTGTGAGCCCTTGTGGGCAGGGTCCTCTCTCCTCAACTACAGTATCCTCACCCATCCTTGTAGACTGTGAGCCCTCGTGGGAAGGGTCCTCTCTCCTCCTTTACCTGTCTATGGCTTGCATTGTTAATAATTATTGTACTTGTCTATGTATGCCCTTTCCACTTGTAAAGTGCCATGGAATAAATGGTGCTATAATAATAAATAATAATTTAGCAGAGATAATAGACAAAGCACAGAACAGCTGAGTATTCATGGGATGACAGTGGCCAGAATGCTATTTACCGACAATCAGATGAGGTTCTGTCACCGCGATGGTCGGTACAGACCTTGAATACCCAATAAGTAAAGTATTGACTGATTGTATCAGCATGTAATTATCGTTTCCTGTAAGTCTCTGCTCTGGAGAACCATGGATATAAATACTGTAATATCAAGTGAAACATATGCTAAAATTTAAACAAATTACTTTTTAAAGTATAAAATGTTCTAAGATTTGACATCATAGAGCGATAATCACGTTTCTAGTACTCCTTGAATTTGCAAGCTATCATTTATTTCCCAGGCCCTTGTAAAAAGCATTAATCCAAAGCGAAAAAAAATGCCGTATTATCATACATTGGTGGCTGCGTTACAATCAAGGTGGGTGGTACACAGCCATTTATATGAAGAGGGCAGAACAATTATATGAGGTACCATAAAGCAAATTTATGATGTAAAGACTATGCTGACAAGTCAGAACCCATCATCTTAAGTGTAGAGCTGGAGGTTCAGGAAGAAGGTAAAACAGGTAATAAATAAAATATTAACGGTGAATGTAAATAATAAAAGTCATAAACAAGGTGCCGTAAATGAATAGACAGTAAATGTGTAATAATGGGATGCATATAATGTGGAAGATCACAGTGTAATAAATGTAAGACACACAGTGAATAGAAGAATAACTAGATAAAAGGAAAGCAATGTAGACAGTTCATTGTAAAAAGGATTAATCTCTTAAAGGATTATTCACTGATGAGTTTTGCTGGATAGGGCTTAGAAATCCAAACAATTATGCAATTTATTGTTTATTAAAACTTTCAGCCATTCTTGAGATATTAAACGGGTTGTCCACTACATGGACAACTCATTCCCATTTTCCATGTTCGACCCCATAAAAATAAAAAAGCCTATGCTCACCCCAGTGACATCCAGTGATGTCAGATACCATGTTCCCATGGCTGATGTGACATTGTTATAACATGCAAACCCCGGGCACAATCACCGCCAGCTTCCTTCTCCCTGCTGTCACCACTATGCTTGACAGTTGGGATGGTGTTCTTAGGCTTTCAAGCTTCTCCTTTTTCCTTCAAATGTAACGATGGTCCTTATGGTCAAACAGTTCTATCTTAGTTTCATCAGACAACAGGACATGTCTCTAAAATGTAGGTCTTTGTTCCTGTATTTAACCTGCCTTATTACTGTTTCTTTTGGAGTAATGGCTTCATCCTGGCAGAGTGATCTATCAGCGCACATGATGATACAGTGCTCGTTTTACTGTGGATAATAACACAATCTTACCAGCTTCCGCCATCATCTTCACAGGGTCTTTTGCTTTTGTTCTTGGGTTGATATGCACATGTTGAACCAAAGCATGTTCATCTCTGGGACACAGAACCCATCTCCTTCCAGAGCGGTATGATGGCTGGACTTCCATATACTTGTTTGTACAGATAAACAAGGCACCTTCAGGTATCTGAAAATTGCACCCAAGAATGAACCAGACTTGGGCAAGTCCACAAATCTCTTCCTGATATCTTGGCTGGTTTCTTTAGACTTTCCCATAAAGTTACACAAAAAAGCAGTGTGTTTCACATGTGCATTAAAATACATCCACAGGTGTATCTTTAATTACCACAGATGTTGCCATCACATGAGCTATCCCAAATTGTATAAAGGCATAGTAATCTTACTTTATGTAAACTTGTGACTTTGCAGAAAGTAATAAAAATGCCTTAAAACATTCTTTCTCTCATTATTCTGGCATTTGGCAAATATTAATAATTATATTACTCCTAATTGACCTAAAATGGGAAAGGTTTATTCTGATTTCATGTCAAATAGTGAGAAAAACATGCATATGTGTCTTTTTATATAGTGTATATAAACATCTGGTTTCATCTATATATATGTACATATATAAATATCTATATATAAACATATATGAAGACATGGGCTATGGTCACACTAGCGCTATTGCTTCCGTTCAGGTAGATTCCATTAAAAAGATAGAATCTGGCAGCATTAACGCAGTGTTACCGTAAAGGTAAGGCTGCGTTAACGCTACCAATACAATCTTATGGGTGATGTATCCCCGAGCGCAGGTCAATCGCCGTGATCTAAGTACTGAAGTTTAAAACCTTGTGCTATTTCCAAGAGCATCACATGAAGCGGAAGTGTGCGTCATGTGGTGCATTTGGAAATAGCGTGAGGTTTCTGACACGCCCCTCCAGGGCCTTCGGATACTCGGAACCAGGCTTTGAGGCTTCATGGGAGTGACGGGGGTCGAGACCCGGCTTCATGATCCTATTGGTGTTATTAACAGTTCAGGGAGGGTGGCTCTCTTCTTTATGGAAGGTCATGAGGACAGAGAGTTTGTTCGGGAGAGGATGACTGGATCTGGGGATAACTATTTTACGTGATGCCACCTGCAGCTTCCGGCTATAGATGGCCGCCGCTGCACGACAGTTCCTATGGGGCTGATGGTAATGATGCAGCAGTGTTGTAAAGCCCTCTACGGGTAGGGCTGACCCCCCAGTGTAGCAGATGTTACTGTGTGAGTTCGTAGTCATGTTCCATCACAAGGCTTATAACGTGTCAAGAAAAGTCACAGACACAGCGCTTTGCAGTCTTTAGATGTTTACTCACAGTCACTGTGCAACAGCCCGCTGAGTGCTGGGTTCTCGGAGGCATTGATCCAGCTACTCCCGGATAGTCCCTGCTCTCTGTCACACTGCGCTTGCTTCGCCCTCCTGCCTTGCACCTCGCTCACACAGAGACCTGAGCCAGTGACCGCGGGTCCCTCCTGGGGTCCATTAAAGTCTAACCCCGAACCCTATATGGCCACCTTTTCAGTGGATGTGTGCGGTATTGGCTGTGGCACCTTGGAAATACCGCAGCCTCCTGGTAGCTGAGACTGGACTTCTCCACTAGTCTTGGGGTCCCTGTGCCCCTGTTCTGTGGCCTGGTCCCTCCACTGCCTGCGACTGGCAATGGATGCAAGCCCCACGGGTTGATTACTAACTACTCGTGCCTCTTGGACCCCCTCTTCCTCCTAGAGTACCCTGGTTCTCCCCTTCTGCTTCTCAGTCAGGCCTTAGGACAAGCTCCCACTGGCTCCAGTCCTCTGGCCACTTCTCTCAATTTCTTACTCTTTTTCTGGCATGCTTCCTTCCACTAGCTTCCTTCCAACTCAACTGACTTCTAGAACTTTCTTTGTTCTATTTATGCCCTCTGTCACGTGTACCACATCATTTACGTGTGTTCTTCCTGACTTCACTCCTTCCCAGGTGCTCCCCTTACTACTTCCTCTCCATCCATCCCCACTACCCTTATTCTTCCTTCCAGACAGGATCATGGACTGTGCTCTACCGTAGGAACAATCTCTCCACAATGACCCCAGGACACTGGCTGGAGCCTGCTCAGCCTGGTATACCCTTGGTAAATATCTGCCTGGTTCTATCTTTACTTCCACCTGCCTCTGGCTTATTACATTCCCTCTCTATTTGGGGTCTATTTGCTGCTACTTGTCTTTGCATCCTCCCCTACATCTGGGATACTACAGGGGCTTAGTAACTCATTAGGGTATTACTTGTGCTGTTTGCATTGGACACATTGGTTGTTTTGTGATTGACATTACTTATTTGCTACACTGCTTTGAGTGTCACTATTTCAGTTGCTACCATTATTATTGCTTATACCTGTCCACTGTCCCTGGTGGTTCAGTTAATATATGGTGTTTCATACACTTTTTTAATTGTTTTTAACCCTGTGTTGTGTTGTTGTTTTTTTGCTGTGCTTTGAAATTTGTTTGTAATAAAGTATAATTATTTGACATTATGTTCAGAGTGATCATCCCTACTTAATTATGTGGCTTTCTTCTTGTTTATGAATGCTTCTCTACACATTATTGGGATAGATCCTAACGTACTATTTCAGCGGTGCCTTCAGTAATTTTCTCAGACAGGGATAATTAGCAGGGGCGTAACCACAACAGGTGTAGGGGTAGCACCCGGGCCCTGGAGCCTGGGGGCCCCAAAAGACCCTTTGCCCTATAGAAAAATACTAATGCTATTAAAGATTTGCAATAATTGGGGGCCCCATTGGAGCTTTTGCATCGGGGCCCATGAGCTTCAAGTTATGCCACTGATAATTAGGGATGTAGTAGGACAGGGGCTGGTTGGTGCCTCTGGCCCGGGTGGCAGTTTTGGTCCAGCCCTGAGTTGAGAAGCAGGGGGGGTGGGGTGCCATCAGAAATTTTTGATGCCTGGGGGAAGGGTGCTATCGGAAATTTGTGATGCCCGGGGGGAAGGGGGCGGGGGGTGCTATCGGAAATTTTTGATGCCATGGGGGGGTTTTGATGCCGGGGGGCGGGGTGCTATCAGAAATTTTTGATGCCTTAGGGGAAGTGTGCTATCGGAAATTTTTGATGCCCGGGGGGGCGGGGGTGCTATCGGAAATTTTTGATGCCCAGGGGGGGGGTTTGATGCCAGGGGGCGGGGTGCTATCAGAAATTTTTGATGCCGGGGGGGTGCTGTCGGAAATTTTGGGGCCATAAACTAGATGACAGGCTCCCTTTAAGTTACACTTCTTGTAACTTGACATATTTGTATCATATAACTTGATAAATTAGAACATCATTGATTAAATATTTCACATCAGACATATATAAAAAATTCTTCTTTACGATGGAGTTCTCTCGACCCATGAACATATAATGTATAGTGTGAACTCGAATAAACAGTTTGCAGTAAGACACTGAATAAACAGGATAAATCAAACTTTTATTTAATACTTTCCACCAGGAATGTAATGCTGCTTACAAACTTTCAGGCATTCAATTAAATGAAGATTCCTATGAGGTTAGAAAGCTTTTAAATTGGTCAATATCAATCCGGGGAAAAGGTGTCTTACTGCTATTTCAGTTTTCATTAATTGTACATTGATGAAAACGTCTGTAGAAGAAGCTTCTCTTTAACGAAGCAAGATTTACCATCTTTCAAAAAATCATTAGATTTTTTTCCAGAACTGGAAATGATCAGTAATCAAAAACAAATAAGACAAGTAATGTTCCTCCATATACAGTTACCCACTATAGGAGTTTGCAGACCATTGAGCCAATCTACGGTTACTACTGTATAGATGCTTTTATCACACACTGTGGGAACTTAATGTGGTTCATATATCAGTTTTCCATTAAAGGATACCTCTAATTCTACAGAAAAACAATTATACTGTAGTACAAGAGTGGCACAACATACATTATGGTACCTTTACACCCCGCAACTATTGGTGGCGATAGGAGGCAATCTAACGTGTGCGTGCACGTTTCTCATGGTTGCCTCAGATCGCCGATGGCGCTTTTACACGCCCTCAACCGAAGGCGATGTGTCGCCCTGGAAATCGCCTACCCCACAGTGGAACCAATCCGGTGGAGTACCCTCGCCGCTTCACACGCCGCAATCCCCAAAGGAATGTGGGCGTGCATGTTCAGCGCCGCGTGAACTTAGGCATGGCAGACTGGTGTATACCGCGCACCAAGCACGCTGATTAGACTACGCAATAGCGCTATGATTGGGCAGCCTGCGCTGGAAGGCTGGCTAATACATGACGCCATTGCCATTATGTGGTGCTGAAGTGACAGCTCTTCAAATGTGGCGCCCTGTGAAGTGACAGCCAATGGAAACACAGTAGCCACCACCAATCATCGCTGACGGGGAGCAGACTCCAGCACGCTGTGGCACGCCTACAGGAAATCAATAGACGACGCAGATTCCATCACTATCGCCCCTTCACACGCCAAAAGCAGGGAATGTCGCCTTCATGATTGCCTCTGATTTTAGAGCAGTGCTGTGAAATCGGAACCAGGTGACAGGTTTTTTATCGCGGCCAAATTCCCAAATTATACGCTGCAACTGCGAGGCAATTTGACGGCGATGGTGCCAGGACGACATATCGCTGGTCAGATTCCTCGCCGTGGTTGCGGCGTGTAAAGGTACCCTTAAAGAGCAGTTTCTGTTTCTACATAGTAATATACACCAGCCATGGTCCATGCCTTAGACCAAACTGCTATTGACATGGATTTCTTACTATATGTCGATAACAACCCATCCAATCCAGATAGGCAAAGAAATAAAATCATAGATGTTCATAAAGTATGTTATGTGTAATAATGAGAAATGGCACAGACTTACTGAAATATATTTAATATTTCATACAAAAGCCTTTCTTGGTGATGAAGCTCCAGACTCCTCCTGTATGGAGACACTAGTCTCCTCCATTGCTCAGGTGTGATTGTGGCCCATTCTTTCACACACACTCTCTTCACATCCTGCAGATCCTGTGGATTCTTCTATGAACTCTGAGCTTTAGTTCCTTCCACAAATTTTCTATTGGATTCAACACCGGCGATTCTAACAACTTTATTTTCTATCTCTGAAACCAATTGAGAGTTTCCTTGGCTTTGTGTTTGGGATCATTGGTTTGCTGAAATGTCCACCCTAGTTTCATCTTCATCATCCAGGTAGATGGCAGCAGAATTTTATCAAGAATGTCTCAGTACATTTGCCCATTTTGTAGTTTAGAAGTATTTCTGTAACCAATGCCATCAGTATCTTTTTCCACAATGAGCTTGTTAAGATCTTGAGACAGCTCACTCACTTTACCCATCATGAGATGTTTCTTGTGTGTCACCTTGGTAAAGAGACAGCTTTTTATAGACCATCAGTTGAACCAGATATTGTTTTTTCTCAAAATGGTCGAATTGCTTTCTACTTACTGATAGATATCCACCGGTGTCATGACTTTCCATGGCTTTTTGGACCTCCCTTTCTTCATGTGTTAAATATATTTTCCCTGTATCATTTCTCATTATTATACATCCTTAAACTTTTTAAACTTTTTTGCCTGTGTCGATTGGATTGCTGTTACCAACATTTGGTGAGAAATTCATATCAATAACACCTTTAGAAATATATTTACTAAGAAAATTAGTGATGTATTTAATACTTATTTTCAATTCATTTCATTGAAGTTCTTGAAGGGTCTGAATGCTTTGTTTGAAAAATATAATCTACAGGTTACGATACTAGATTCTATGATGGGGCGTTGATCTAAGGAACTTGTCTGATTGTTGAACATATTTTTTCCCCTGATATGGGGCATTTAGTATTTGACTTATGGGGTTTTTGCTTTACCCTGGATAAAGACATAGGAAAGTGGTTAAGACGCCCATTTTTTTCAACCTTAAAACTATGAAACTATGAAAATGTTGTAACTTTATCAGAAACCCCCTTGCATCAGTGAGTAACTATATACTTTTGTCCAATTTTTGGTCTAATTCCTTGATGTTCCAATAGTCCCTGGCCATCCTTCTATGGCAGAATCACTTACCGTACTGGGTGGATCAGGGAAACAGTTGATATAGTATATCTTGACTTCATCAAAGCCTTTGACAAAGTATCTCATACAGTCCCTATTGAAGAAATGACAAAGTGTGGAATGGACAAGGCAACTGTTAGGTGGAATGATTACTGGCTTAGTGATCAGACTCAAAGAGTGGCCATAAATGGCTGCACCTCTAGCTGGAAGAATGTATCAAGTGGGGACCACAGGGCTCTTTTCAGAGCCAATTCTTGTCGAACATCTTTAATAAAGATTAAGATGAAGGAATTGATGGTAAACTGATTACATTTACTGAAGACACAAAGGTAGGAGGGATAGCTAATATTTGAGAAGAGGGAGACAGAGAGGATCCAAAAAGATCTAATTAAATTGGATCAGTGGGCATAAATTAACAGAAAGGTTTATAACAGGGAGAAATGCAAAGTCCTACACCTGGGAAAGACAAATGAGAAAAGTATATACAGATTGGGAGGAAAAGGGCTAAGCAACAGCACGTGTGAAAAAGATAGATATACTAATAGATCACAGACTGAACATGAGTCAACAGTATGGACGCAGCAGGAAAAAAGGCAAACACAATTCTGGGATGTATTGACAGAAGCATACAGTCTAGATCACGTCAAGTCATTATCATCCTCTACTCCTCTTTGGTCAGATATCATCTGGATACTGTGTCCAGTTCTGGGCTCCACAAAGAGACATCAACAAACTGGAGCAAATTCATAGAAGAGTAATCAGAATGGTGATCGGTCTGCAAACCATTTCCTATGAGGAATGGTTACAGGATTTAGGAATGGTTAGCTTGCAAACAAGAATGCTGAGAGGAGACTTAATAGCTGTCTATAAATATCACAAGGGCTGTCACACTGTAGAGGGATCAGATTTATTCTCAATTGCACAAGGAAGGACTGGAAGTAATGAGATGAAACTGAATGGGAGGAGACACAGACTTTTTGACAAATAGGGAAATCAGCAAAAGGAACAGGCGGCCACGAGCGGTGGTGAGTTCTCCTTCAATGGAAGTCTTCACACAGAGGCTGGACAGACATCGGTCTGGGAGGATTTAGTGAATACTGTTTTGAGCAAGGGGTTGAACCAAATGATCCAGGAGGCCCCTTCCAACTTTACCATTCTATGAGTCTATGTTCATTAATTTTTAGCTAAAATCAATTATGTGCCATACATCGCTGTCACCACTGCAGACCATCACTGGCCTCACAGCCAAACATGAAAATGCGAGAGATTTGCTGTTGCCGTCACTTGGATATGTAGCACATCATTATTCAAGAAAAATATACAATGAAAGCTGGGTACCACCAGAACAATATAGAGGACTAATACTATTGTCTTTTTTTACTTTTTAGAAGTTTTTCTACAACTTATTTCATTTGATCTCCTAGCATCATCGTCAACCTGTTTAATGCCTACAGATAAATATACTTTCATATGTCAAAAACTGTGATCTACTGTGTTTTAGGGCCAGATGTAGTACCCCAACCTTGGTTTTTGAAGAGTTGCTATACAGTATATCCAAATAAATGTAATCAGTGTCTTCAAAAATGTGCATTCCTGCTGTGATAATGGTGCCGGGGGGGTTCAGTATATGATCAAGAAACATCAAATCCACATGGAGCTTTGACTATATCATTGATAAATCCCTCTAATAAAAAGTTAGTAGGTCTTTAATCTCGGAGGCATGAAGAGCTGATTGTTCTCTTGTGTCACTCCTTGGTTGTAAATGGCCTATCATCCTGGAATTCTTCAGGGAAGTCATTTAAATATCCAAAGCCGAATGTTTGATGATTGCTAAATGTACGAGTGATTGTCTGTAATGTTCTAAGTGAGAAGTGTCAAAGGCATTTTAATCTGTAACCGTATGAAATTCCATTTCCTACAATGTTTAAGTGTAAGAACTATGCATGTATTAGCATGGCAATGAATCAGGTAATAAGTCCAGTAACCTCAGGGGCTTTTCTCTATCGATTTCATTTTTTTCTCCGTAAACCTACATTATATTCCATAAGACTATGAAATATTGAGGCATTTCACTTCAATCAGTGATAACTTGTGGCAGCTCTCCAGCACCAGATAACAATTTACTCTCTATACGTCAATCTAAAATATCACATTCTGGCAGCATTGTGGGGATATATGTGCAAACATTTCTAGTCCAAGGACTTTTTAGACATTATTCTTGTATTTGGCATGATTCTGATCAGTGGAGGTCCAGCCTTCAAGAACAGCACAATTCTTTAATGATGAATCTAGTTATATTCCAAAATAATATTAAGTATCTCAGTTATTGGTGGAAGGATACCTAGGGATGGATGGACAACCAGGGCAGGTGTACGAGAGGTGCCAACAACCCACTTAGTTGTGGCTTGGTATTTAGATGCTCACCTAGGACAATTGTCATGCAAACAGGTGGACCCACTGTGCTACCGGCTGATCTTACCTTGGAGGGGCGTGACTAAGTGCCTACCGGGTATTCAACTATTCACCACAGCCTCTTATGGTGAGGTTGGACTTGGCTGCCATACACACCAGGTAATAATGATATGTATAATGTTTAATCACTGATATAGTGCTATTAACTTCATAGCACTTTACATACATCAGTAATACTGCCCCCATTGGGGCTCACAATTTACTGTATATTCCCTATCACTATGTCTTTGGAGTTTGGGAGAAACTGGAGAACCCGGAAGAAACCCACACAAACACAGGGAGAACATACAAACTACTTGCAGATATCATCCTTGGTCGAAGTCAAACTCAGGACCCCAGCGCTGCAAGGCTGCAGTGCAAATCAGTGAGCCATCATACAGAGCTAACCACTGAGCCACCGTACAGTGCTAATTACTGAGCCACTATACAGTGTTAACAACTGAGCCACCATACAGTGCTAACCACTGAGCCACTATACAGTGCTAATCACTGAGCCACCATACAGTGCTAACCACTGAGCCACCGTACAGTGCTAACCACTGAGACACCATATACAGTGCTAACCACTGAGCCACCATACAGTGCTAACCACTGAGCCACCATACAGTGCTAACCACTGAGCCACCATACAGTGCTAACCACTGAGCCACCATATACAGTGCTAACCACTGAGCCACTGTATACAGTGCTAACCACTGAGCCACCATACAGTGCTAACCACTGAGCCAGCGTATACTGTGCTAACCACTGAGCCACTGTACAGTGCTAACCACTGAGCCACCATACAGTGCTAACCACTGAGCCACCATATACAGTGCTAACCACTGAGCCACCATACCGTGCTAACCACTGAGCCACCATACAGTGCAAGTCACTAAGCCACCATATAATGCTAACCACTAAGCCACCATATAATGCTAACCACTATGCCACCATACAGTGCTAATCACTGATCCACCATACAGTGCTAACCACTGAGCCACCATACAGTGCTAATCACTGAGCCACTATACAGTGCTAACCACTGAGCCACCAAGCCGCCCTGGTACCACTCAAGGCTAGTTCCTGGACTGCATCAACTGACCTCCAGCGTCTGGGATACAGGAACAAAGCTTAGGATAACAGGCAGTACTAGATCAGAGTCACAGACAGGGTGGAAACTGGTACAGGTTCAGATTGGATTACCGCTTCAGACTGGATGGTAGGTTTAGACAGAATGGCTGTTTAGACAAGACTAATGGTTCAGACAAGGTGGGTTCAGAAATGGACTCGGGTATAGGCTGGACCACAGGTTCAGGTACTTGGGGAAGATCAAGTTACAGGTACAAGCAAGCAGGACAAGCTCAGGAATAGGCAGGATAGGTACTGGTGCGGGTACAGGTCAGGACACAGGCTCAGGGACCTGACAACAAACTGGTAGGCACAGAAATAACTAGAAACAATGTTTCTCAGGCACCTCCTAGTAGAGGAGAGGTGACTTAAATACCTTGTGCCACCAAGCAATAGACTGGGGACACTTTCAGATTACGTGCCATCCCTTTTTAACCATGGTATTGAGCGTGTGTGCCCTAAGGGTGTTGCCAGGATGCCTGCACGATCTGTGCAGGCCCAGGGAGCAGGGGACAACAGCGATAGCTGGTATACATGGGGGAGAGACTGCAGGACGCCCGCGGCAGTACATCGGCATCCCTGTGGGGACACTGCATTACAACAGCAAACTGAGCTTTTATCTTGGAAGAAATGCAGGATTTATACATTCCCTGACAGAAGATATGTCGCTTTATCATGTTATGTAAGTAAAAGCTTATAACCTGACGTTAAATTCATCCATTGGTTGTATAAATTTCTCTTTTGAATCTGAAACCCTCCGAAATGTGGTTTAGGTTAAGAAAATAAATTGGCATCACTGCTGAAATATTGATCATTTAATGAACAGAAAATGGTCAGATTTTAGCAAGACAAAAGTTTTGTCGCCTATTCATATAACGCACCCAATCCTAGTTTACATCCTCACCTGTGCTCAGTAAATGATCAGTTAATAAATGGGTGCGTCTAAAAAGAAACCCAGCACCCCAGACCTTCACTTGAACTGCAACTTGTGCTCTGACAACATGCCAAATATCCAATCCGCCACCAAAGGCTTGATTATCAAGAGGCTGAAGACCAGATCCACTGCAGAGGTGGCTGGCACCTTTAATGTGTCTCAGGGACAAGTACAAAGAATTAATAAAAGTTTTGAAGAGACTGGAGATGTATTTGACAAGCCCAGGTCCGGCAGATCCCGCAAGACAACTGCTCAGGAGGAACATTTGTTGGTTACAAAATCCAAAACAAGTCCCTCTTCCACTGCAGCAGAGCTCCAACAGGCCTGATCACCTGAAGTCCCTGTGTCAACTAGAACAGTTTGTAGGATTCTGTCTCGAAATGTCCTCCATGGTCGAATCAGTGCCCAGAAGCCAGCCCTAAAAAAAGGCAAATAAAAAACCGTGTGACATTTGCAAAGTCTCACAGCCTGCTAAACAGGCGGACGCTGGAAAAATGTCAGAAGGT
Source organism: Allobates femoralis (assembly GCA_033576535.1). NCBI lineage: Eukaryota > Metazoa > Chordata > Amphibia > Anura > Aromobatidae > Allobates > Allobates femoralis. The sequence goes on along the minus strand of JARQOC010000002.1, from coordinate 700,101,743 downwards.
GGATTTCTCTGATGAATCTTCAGTGAAATTAAACCACAGCCGCCACAAATTCTTCAGGAGACCTACTGGAGCCCGAATGAATCCAAAATACACTCAAAAAACAGTTAAATTTGGTGGTGAAAAGATCATGGTCTGGCGTTATATTAAGTATGGGGGTGTGCGAAACATTTGCAAGGTGGAAGGCAATATCAATAGCCTAAAATATCAACAAGTATTAACTACCTCTTATATTCCAAATCATAAAAGGGGTCAAATTCTGCAGCAGGATGGTGCTCCATCTCATCCATCCATCTCTACAACAAAGTTCCTCCAGGCAAAAAAGATCAAGGTGCTCAAGGACTGGCCAGCCCAGTCAGCAGGCATAAACATCATTGAGCATGTTTGGGGTAGGATGAAAGAGGAAGCTTGAAAGACAAAACCAAATAATCTATATGAACTCTGGGAGGCATGTAAGACTGCATTCTTTACTATTCCTGATGACTTCATTAATAAATTGTATGAATCATTGTTGAACTGCATGGATGCAGTCCTTCAAGCTCATGGAAGTCACACAAAATATTAAATATGACTCTAATAGCACCACAACTTCATTCACCAATGTTATGCAACATATATTTGGATTTTAACCCCTTTAGCCTTACTGACCTGGCCATTTTTGGCAATTCTGACCAGTGTCCCTTTATGAGGTAATAACTCTAGAACACTTAAACGGATCCTAGCGATTCTGAGATTGTTTTTTCGTGACATATTGGGCTTCATGATAGTATTAAATTTAAGTCGATAATGTTTGCGTTTATTTGTGAAAAAATCAAAAATTTTGCAAACATTTTGAACATTTCGCAATTTTCAAATTTTTAATTTTTATTCTGTTAAAGCAGAGAGTTATGTGACTCAAAATAGTTAATATATAACATTTCCCTCATGTCTACTTTACATCAGCACAATTTTGGAAAAAAAAATATTTTTGTTAGGAAGTTCAAAGTTCATCAGCAATTTCATTTTTCCAGCAAAATTTACAAAACCATTTTTTTAGTGACCACATCACATTTGGATTCCCTTTAAGGGGCGCACATGACAGAAAACACCCAAAAGTGACACCATTCCAAAAACTGCACCCCTCAAGCTACCCAAAACTACATTCAAGAAGATTAACCCTTCATGTGCTTCACCGGAACTAAAGCAATGTGGAAGGAAAAAATTGACATTTTAATTTTTCCAACAAAAATGTTCTTTTAGCCTCAATGCTTTCATTTTCACATGGGCAACAGGATAAAATGGATCCTACAATTTGTTGGGCAATTTCTCCTGAGTACACCGATACCTCATATGTGGTCATAAACCACTGTTTGGGCGCACAGCAGGGCTCAGAAGGGAAGGAACGCAATTTGACTTTTGGAGCTAATTTTCCATTCAAAAAGGGAAATGGCGCACCTTCCCTTCTGAGCCCTGCCGTGCGCCCAAAATTTTTTGTAAAAAACAAAGTACTTTTTCATTTTTACGGATCAATTTGTGTAGCACTTGGGGGTTCAAAGTGCTCACTATACATCTAGATATGTTCCTTGGGGAGTCTAGTTTCCAAAATGGGATCACTTGTGGGGGAGCTCCAATGTTTAGGTACTCGGGGGCTCTCCAAACGCAACATGGTGTCCGCTAACAATTTGGGCTGATTTTCCATTCAAAATTTTAGCGGACACCATGTCGCGTTTGGAGAGTCCCCGAGTACCTAAACATTGGAGCTCCCCCACAAGTGACCCCATTTTGGAAACTAGACCCCCAAAGGAACTTATCTAGATGCATAATGAGCACTTTGAACCCCTGAAGGAGCTCCGGACCTGAGTGAAGCCGCAGGTGGCCGCAGCCGCCCTGTACTCACCATGTGCGGTGGGTGCAGGGCGACCTCTTCCTGCAGTCACCCGATGGGAGCCGCTTCCAACTCCGCAGCATGAAATAAGCATGCAGCGGAGGAGCGGACTCACGGCAACCTGCACCGCAGCTCCAAACACGCTGCGGGCGGGTTACGCATAGTGAGGATGGGATTTCTTGAGATCCCATCCACTATCCTGGTACTGTACGACGCAGAGTTTTGGGCGATGCACCCTAAGTGCTGTGACCGGTAAGATCACAGCACTCAGGGAGTGACACAGAAGCATGGCATAGCGATAACACATATCGCTGTGTCTGTCTGTCACATCGCTCCTCTGCAGCGTCATCTCCATGTAGGGAGATGACATTGCAGAGAATGCTTGCACAGGTGGCAGAGGGGCACATGAGGGGAGAGGGTGACCGGAAGAGGAAGAGGGCACAGGAGCACAGGAAACAGGGTTGCAGGAGCACATGGACACAAAAGTGTAGGAGTGCAGGGCAAGGGGCGTAGGGACACAAGGATGCAGGGTACAAGGGTGCAGGGCTGCAGAAATGTAGGGGTGCAGACACGCAGGGGTGCAGGCTTCAGATCACAGGGGTGCAGAGACGCAGGAGTGCAGGCTGCAGGGCACAGTGGTGCAGGCTTCGGGGCACAGACTGTGGGGCACAGGGACGCACAGCACAGGAGTGCAGAGCTGCAGTGGTGTGGGGCAAAGGGGTGCAGGCTACAGGGGTGCGTGGCACAGGGGTGTGGGCTGCAGGGCACAGGGGTGTGGGGCTGCAGGGCACAGGGGTGTGGGCTGCAGGGCACAAGGGTGTGGGCTGCAGGGCACAGGGACGCAGGCTACAAGGGAGCAGGGCTGCGGGGGTGGGCTGCAGGTCACAGGGCTGTGGGGCTGCAGGGCACAGGGGCGCAGGCTACCGGTTGCAGGGCTGCAGACACAAGGGTGCAGGGATGGACGGCACAGAGGCGTGGGGCTGCAGGGCACAGGGGTGCAGGCTACAGGGGTGCAGGGGTACAGGGACGCAGAGCTGCAGAGTGTGGGCTGAAGGGCACAAGGGTGCAGGGCGCAGGGCACATGGGTGCAGGGACGCACAGTACAAGGGTGCAGGGCTGTGGGGCACAGGCTACAGGGGTGCAGGGCTGCGGGCTGCAGGGGACAGGGGTGCAGGGCTGCAGGCCCAGGGGTGCGGGGCGCAAGGGTGCTGAGCTGTGGGGCACAGGGGTGTCGGGCTGTGGGGCACAGAGGTCCGGGGCGCAAGGGTGCGAGGTACAGGGGTGCTGGGCTGCAGGGCACAGGGGGTGCAGGGCACAGGGGGTGCAGGACTGAGGGGATACAGACCAGACGCAGTGTGAAGCAGTATAGCCCCCTCCAGTGATGAAGGTAGTAATCTAATGGGATTGATCACTCCCATCATCGTCGCTCCACACTGCACCCACTGCTGTCTCTTCTGGTCCTCCCACTCTCAGAGGAGAGCGATCACAGCAGGGCAGAGGAGCGGAGGACCAGAGGAGAATGGGCAAGTGGGGAGGACCGGGGAGAGCGGGCACAGTAGCGGGAGGTCCGGTGGTAGCGGAGAGCAGGCAGTGTCAGGCACTGGGGAGAGCGGACGCAGCGGCGATGATAGGAATGATATGGGAATGATCAATCACATCAGATCACTCCCAGATCACTCCCATCACACTGGAGGGGGCAATATCCGCCCCCTCCAGCCCTCTATGCTATGGAAGGGGCGGTGCCAGCCCCTTCTATAGCTGGCTGTCACAACTACTGGGATTGGCTGTTGGCAGTTCCAACAGCCAATCACAGTGAACGAAGATGAGGGGTGGCAAAGCCACCCCCCCTGACATCACCCTAAGGTCCCTGGCTTCCTGTAGCCCTGGTGAGATTTTGCAGACGCTGCTCACCGGGGCTACAAGAAGGGGATCCCGCCATGACGTTGTGGGACGTCACCGGTCGGGAACGCACCGACTTCTATGACGTCCCACAACGTCATAGGTTGGAAAGGGGTTAAGTTAATTCTTTTGTGAATATCACATTACTTTCTGTGGGCGACAAAGCTTTTGTCTTGCCAAAATCTGACCATTCTGTGTTCATTAAATGATCAATATTTCAGCATTGATGTCAATTTATTTTCTTAACCTAAACCACATTTGGAGGGTTTCAGCTTCCAAAAGAGAAATTTATACAACCAATGCATGAATTTAATGTCAGGTTATAAGCTTTTTCTTACACCTTTAGTTTTTTTCCAATATGTACATTGTATATGATTTGTTGTTTGGATTTTCAGAAAGAATTAAAATGAACTTTGGCCTCCGCGCATTCAACTCCAGCGTTTTGCACTAAAGCCTTGGAAATTAGTCCATTGCTGAAGCTCTGAATAAAGGTGCGTTCACACTTAACATCATTTAGGAAAAAAAATCTCTTACAAATTTTGCCATGAATTCCGCTGTCAAATCTGCATCTTTCACATTTTTGTTATATTTTCTTGGGATCCCATTCTTTGAATTGCAGCTGACAACTAATGGAAATCCAACTATGGGTCCATTTCTATGCAAATAATGTTTTACAGCTTAGGCTGGGGTCAAACTTGCGTTTTTTTCATGCTTTTTTTGAGACCTGCGTTTTTAAGAAAGCATGTAAAAACGCACCCATAGGCCCTCATGTTAAAAAACGCATGTGTGAGAGTACCATGTGTTTTTGTGTGCGTTTTTGCAATTATGTGATTAGCTGACATCAAAAACGCATGGTACATTAGTACCATTTAGTACCATCCAAAAACGCATGCGTTTTCCATAGGGGCCCATGTTAAAAAAAACGCATACGTTTTTAAAACAGCACCAAAAAATAGTGCATGCACTATTTTTTAGGATGCTGATTTAAAAACGCATGCAAAAACGCAGGGTGCCATCAGACACCTTAAAAAACGCATGCTGAAATGAAAAAACGCATGCAGAAACGCATGCTTTTTTTTAAGGCACTAAAAAAAACCATGCTAAGTGTGACCCCAGCCTTATAGATGAGGTTTTAAAAATATCATCCTTGTTGCTGCTACTAATATTATATGCTGCATTTTTTCTGCCTGAAATATGTCCTAAGGCCTTGTTCACACACACCTATGCGTTTCTTTAGCACTTTTCAAAAACTGAGCAGTTTTTCTAAGTGTGCCAAATAGTGTCCCCTGTGGGTCTGAACGTTTTTCTGAAGTTTTTGAATTTTGTCATTTTTTCATTAAAAACGCATATGCGGAAACGCATGCGTTAACGCAAGTGCCTATATGTGCCATGCGTTAACGCATGCATTTTCCATAGGGCCTCATGTTAAAAAAATGCATGCGTTTTTGGAAACAACCCCTGCGTTTTTTTACAGCACCCCAAAAACGCTGCATGCAGCTTTTTTTGGAATGGGGAAAAAAAACGCAGGTATAGCTAAAAAACGCATGTACACTTAAGTGTACCATGCGTTAACACATCTGCGTTTTTTAAAAACTGCAAAAAAACGCAGAAAGTGCCAAAAACGCAGGTATGTGTGAACAAGGCCTAAGGCTCAGTTCATATCTGTTTTGCAGCTTCTGTTCTATCCCCTTCTGATGACTGCAATTCCCAAGCGCTCTAATCACCAGTCTTTTAGATGATTGTATCCTGGTACTTATGTAGCGACCGGTGGTAAGGCCGCGGGTGTGTGTGTATGATCTTTCTCAACAGAATCCCCATACTCAGGTTTAACCGATAATAAACATTTCTTTACTGTAAAACATATTTATCTCACAGTCAACCGAACTATATGCGCACTTGTATATATTAGAGTCTCTGGATCTTCACTTCTTCTGGGTACGCAGCAAGAAAAGAAAACACAACAATGAAGGTATCTTTCCCTAACTTTCCCTAAAATCACGTACCAGTCTTATCACAGAAGAAGGTGTCGCTCCCACGTAGCAGGCCTGGGGATCTCCTCACTCTTCTTCTTTGGTCTCCTTCCGCAGGTAACAATCTGTCTCTCCCAGTCTCAGGGCACACAGAGCAACAGCAGAAGGGAGATCACAGCAGCACAAATGGCTCCCTTATGTCGGTCACGGCCCCTGCACATGCACTCTGGGTGCACGGCGGGCAAGGTTTTGCAGAGCGGCCAAAGTCACAGCACCAAAGTCCAGTGGCCCAGGATCAGTCACAGGGGCTTCTGCGGGGTGATTTTTCCGGCAAGGTGTAGCAAAGTAGCCCCCTTTCAACAGACATCCACAGGCAGATCTGTCCTGGTTGAATTCTGTTTCTGCACTGACTTCCTGCTGCTCTCTTTTCCTGAGTAAACACATTTGCTGAAAAGGGACTTTCCCACTTCCCTGTGTTTGTTTCAGCACTTGTCCACAAGGGGCAGTAGCGGACTGTGCACAGTTCATTTCTATATCCATTTCTATGATACAGTCAGAATTGTACACCTCATTACACTTACATCATTAAACGATGGACAGACAGTGTCAACTCAATCGTTACTGCAGCTGTAGAAAGACCAGGAGAAACGCTGTAGTTTTCTTCGAAAACTTGTAGTAGTTACAATGGAACTGGAATGGAAATGGAATGGAAAAGAAATAATCTGGACAGGGTTGCACACATGCGTCTTCACTAATGGCTTTTCTAAACAAAACTAGTGAAGAAGGGGGGGCATCCTGTACAGAGGCCAACTAAGGTAGTGAGGTATGTACAATCTTAGTACACAGTCTAATCTACCTGGTAACAGTAAAGGAATTTCCTGATAGGAGGAAAAATACACAATGCAAAAAATAGACATTGCAGGTTGTTCTCATTCGTGGGACACAACAGCTTCCATAACATAGAGGATTATGCTGTGATGGTTCTGGGCCATGACTCACACAAGCAGCAATGACATTTATACATATTGGGGCCCGCCAGGTTTCACTGAGGTGTCCACCAGAGTTGTATGGGCCCCAGGGCAAGGGTTGAACCTGGGCCCCCACCACCGTCAGCCTATTGCTTGGATGTCACAGTGCCATTTTTAGGTTTTATATATGTTTTTCTTCCCTAAGTGTAAATATAAAAGATAATTTTATAAATATTATAATACACCTTTAAATAATAAAGTTGCACAGTTCTGAATTCACACCAGTATACAAGGTGTAAGTGTTATCACTTGTAAGTTGGCCGGGTACATTGTGAATAGCTGGTATCACAGAGGTGGTTGTCATCTGTGATGGAAACTTGGATATCTAACCTTGTCTTGTGGCATGACTTCTTAAAGGGGAACTCTGGGGATAGAAAGCTGTTTAGTACAGTCCCTGCCCTGCTACATGATGAAGCAGAGCTGTACACTGCAGTTCTAGGATCTATAGATCACTTATAAATCTATAAAATCATATCTGCACCTTTGATCTCCCTCTCTCTGATGAGACAGAGAATTTTAGCCTGAGAGCTTCATTTAAGAGCAGAGAGCAGCAGGGGCGTAGATGCTGGGAGCAGCAGGATCATCCTACATTCCAGTGAGCAGTGATGATAATGATGAACCATTGAAAGTTGGAGGGATAGGAAGAGTCCATGTTCCCATGGGGGAGGGGAGACCATGCAGAGCTGAATCAATACATGTAATGATTTGCCTGTGCTCTCAGCCTCACAATAACAGTACACATTATGCATCATCATATAGCAGAGGATCACAACATGTATTTGTATCTGCTTGGTGATATGATTTCTATTTCAACACTGGACTGCCTTCACATAGGATGGTATATCAGGGGCTGGATTGAATGTGTGAGCATAGGCCTAGTGGCCACACCCCCTCCCTATACAGAAATGTGAGGGGGCTGGAATGTAGGCTGATTCTGCAGCTCCCAGCATCCATACCTCTGACACACCTCCTGCTTTTTGCTCTTACATGAAGCTACCAGGCTGAAAATTCCCTGTCCCATGAGGGGCGGTCAGTGCTGAGAAGCAGGTATGATTTTATTGATTTATAAGAGATCTATAGATCCTAGAACTGCAGTGTACGGCTCTGCTTCATCATGTAGCAGGGCAGGAACTGTACTAAATGCTTTCTCTCACTGGAGTTCCCCTTTAAGGCATTCCAAGGTCAAATTTTACTGATAGCCGGAAAGATGGGTGGGTCTGACTATCCAAATATCTCCACCCATGTGTGTGTCACATGTTATAATGGTGTTTGTTTGACACATAGTCAGTGTGTGGAGGTTGCCATACCTCCAGAAGGAACCTCAGACAAAGGGGTTGTGTAAACTGACCGGGGTCATTGAGTGGAGGCTGAGATACTTCCACTAGGATACTTCTGTCGAGAAGTGATATCCGAACTCGTGTGGGCGTACCCATGAGTTAAACAGACTATGTAACCATGTTTTGTTTCCTGTGATGACAAAAGGAAGGCTTCTGTTGTTACCAGGTGTACAATTTATGTGAAGTTTAATTAACCAAGTGGACTTTTAACTGGAAAGTGTTCCTGCCGTAATCTCATAGAGCAAGCAGAGTGAGTAACTCCATCACACAATACTGTGTATACAGTTATTGAACAAAACCAGTATATCAAGATCAACCTTAGCAATAGTGCTGCTAATCCAAGTACAATTAATACCACCACACCATGACTGCATATTACCTACACATGCTGTAGTGAACGATTAATAGTTTTACTGAACAAGCATAGTGAATTACTAATAATATTGTTGATAATACCACTATATATGGGGCAAAAAATACCACCAATGACCACATATTATAATCATATTAAACATAAACTTCATTATTTCATCCATTCAGTGACCATGAAGCGTCAAATCTCAAATCTACAAATAAATTAAAAATTTTAAAACTTTATTCTTTATATAATTGTGTGTTTTTTTGTTTTCGTTATATATTACCTTATTGTTTAACTTGTAATTTTAGTAATTTTTGTCATTGAGATTGTAATATTCTTACTCTTTACATTTCCAAAAATTGTTCATTTTTTTCTTGCTTTGGGATGGGATCAAACACGTTTCCGAATGCTAAAAATAACTGTATTCTCCCATATACTATGCGGTATTTTACTCAGGGGACATGGAGAAGCAGACAGTTAGCTGTGTTAGCCAATACACAGGAAAAAATCTACTTTCTTTTACTTCTCGTAAGATTCATCAATGTCTCGCCTGTGAAAAATTGCTATTATCTCAGAAGGAACATCAATTTCTGCAGAGTAATTCATCATACAATATTGTTCTAATGGTCACCCTACTATTTATTCTATCACATCATCCCATTTTCTGTAGCTTGCGCTAAAATGAAAATATGTTTTATGTAAATATCCAAAATAAAGTGAATTTTTCATTCAACCGGTTTTACAATTTTTTTATTTCAAATTAATTTTCTCGTATTATTTTCCATTTTATTATGTTATGTATAATCTTGACGGAGGTTTATAGATTTTATTTATATTCTAAACTTTCATGGAAGTTGTGTTTATCCAGATTACACAACATGGACACAGACAATTGCAAGAGTCAGTTTAATAGAAAACCAACTGTTCTAAAGTTCCCTTCTGTTATATACACTGTACATCAAGATGGTATGTGCTCGTATAAGTGACATATTTGCTGGACAAAACTTTTGATCCATTAAAGGGAACCAACCAGCAGGATTTAAGGCTATACACTGAAACTGGTGCCTGAGGGTACCGTCACACGGGGAGATATCACCGGCGATGTCGCCGGGAACACAGGGGCGTGGCCTAATTGTGGCGACATCACCGGCGAATTGCCGCGTGTGACAGGACAATAATCAGGCGATGAATCGCCTGAGCAACATCGCCAGGTTTCCCAACAATGTTGGGAAACCTGGCGATGTTGCTGAGGCGATCATGCCTGATCGCCCTGTGTAACGCGGCAACCTGCAATGTTGCGGGTGACACCGCCTATCTCCAACATTGCGAGTTACCACTCGCTGGGCTGCTGGGCAACCCAGCGAGCGATAGCCGCGGCAACTAGCCGGCGACATCGCCGGTAAGTTGCTCCGTGTGATATCTCCCCGGCGATGTTGCCAGGGATGCGCGCTCCCGCGCATCGCCGGCAACATCGCCGTAACCGTTGCCCCGTGTGCCGGTTCCCTTACAAGCACTGGGATACTGAGTCTAATCATAACTTTAGTTGAATGATTCCATGTTTGATTGCAGAGAAAAGTGTCATAAAACTCCTGGAAAACAGGGCAGCAAATGATTGATGTGTTCAATACTGCATCACTATTTGGGGTTGTTTTCTTTTTTACTATTCCCCTGTGGGCATGCCTTTCGGCTGTAAGCCAAACCTTCCCCCCCATCATCTGTACTTAAAGATTCAGTACTTTTAAATAAGAGGGAGGGGGAGGGTCTGGCTTACAGCCGAAATGCATGCCCACAAGGGAGAAATTAAAAAAAAAACAAACAACCACACACAGTGACGCAATGCTGCACACATCAATCATCTGCTGCCCTGTTTTCCAGGAGCTTTATGACATTTTTCTCTGCAATCAAACCTGGAATCATTTAAGCAAAGGTATGATTGCACTCAGCATCCCAGTGCCTGTAAGTGTCATGCTTAGGGGGTGAGGGAATCAGGAAACCGGATGGTGAGGTGAGCAAAGGGATTCAGGGGAACTAATCTGACCCTAATACTGGTGGTCCCTAGCTCGCCCTGCTCTCAAAGGTAACGCTGAAGGTGAGGACGTCCGAGTCGCCACTCTTCTCATAAACTCCTGAAAAAACCTAGGCTAAGAGCCCCTACCTCCAACCACGGACCAGGAAAACCCAGAAGCTTCAAATGAAAGTCCACGGCCGCAACATACCAGCTCAGCAGAGCATGACTTCACAGCATGGGTCCTAGATTAAAAAATTAACTGAATCTGCGCCCTGGTGGAGGGAAGCAGAACTACCTAAGGCTGATGCTTTGGGAAGCAGAAAGCTCAGACACACCCCTCCAGCTCCACCTGAACTATGACTCACTCCCCACCTGCAGAGTCACACACATTCAGCAACTGCATCTTCAATATCAAGCCTGACTGAGTGGAGGGAAGAAAATCTGCTTTAAACAGCAGCTCCAGGACAGCAAAGGCAGTCACTATGTGACAGTAAGGAACTGGCTTTACTTTATAGCCCTAAATCCTGCTGGGTGGTTCCCTTTAAGACAAGTCTCATGTTGAATAATACCAGGTGCAGGACCTTCAGTCGATGACCTCCTATATATGACATGCAGTTCTGCAGTGTACATATAACATGACCAAACACACTGTCCAATTAGTGTCCAGATGAGACTCTGTTAAATAGCTCGTTTACAGGGTTTGCCTAGGTCTTTGATAACAAAGGCCTATCCACATGATAAATCTTCACTGTGAAAAAAGTGGGGGTCCAAGAATCTGTGGTGCCCAACTGGTCAGTGCGCCACAGTAGGGGTACTGCACCCACAACAGAGTGTGCAGTATTTCTGTCATTGGGGAGTGTAGCGTCAACTTGAGGCCCTTATCCTGCATCCACACACTCTAGAGCAGGGACTACAGGGTTAAATCCTTTGCTGAGAGACCCAGTCCCGGTGGGAGAAGTTTCAGGCTAGAGCAGATTGAGAGTGGGAAACACATAGAGAGAAGCAGAATGAGAGAGACAGAGAAGGACCCTTCAGGGGACATCAAAGGGAGGGTGCCCAGAAGGAGCGGCGACCCAGACAGAAAGAGGAGACCGAGTGCCGGACCTGCTACAGTCCAGAACATGCAGCCCCACCAGAAGCACTAGACCGGGTTGAGTCCTTAGAGAGAGAAAGAGGGGACCTCATTTCACCCAATGGGCCTGGTAGAAAAGCGGGCTGTGCAGAGCAGCGCAAACAAGTAAGGAGGCGCAGGAACACAAGGGACAGTGAAAGAAAGCGGAAGGTACTCTCAGGGAGCCTCAAACAGACGTTATTCTCCTCAGTGACTACCCGGCCAGCTGCCCGCTAAGGACTGTGTAATTGTGAACTTAAACCATGCACTTTTACAAGTAAACACCTGTACAGAGTGCATAATCCTCCATTGTTTTATTCCAGCAAGCTAACTCACAGAGCTGCTACCACATCCAGCACTATGACAACCAGCACAGCAGCTACACTGCCCCGGGGACTCAGCTCCACCTGCAGGGAGCTGCAACATCCAAGCTGCAGTGCGATCTCCCCCGGAGGTCTAAAGCGGCGCTGGTGACCATCACTAGAATCTGCAAGTGGCGTCATGTGAACTTTGATCTTTATCCCCTTTTTGTTGACCACCAGGGCCACGGGTCTGGGCCCGCCGCCAGTGACATCCCAACCGCTGCAAAGGGCCCAGATACCCGAGTCCCCATACAACCCTGGTCGAGTCAATTTCAGGCATGTCACTAACAGGATCCTGTAGCCGATGCTACCAGGTACTGTGTGCCTTTGAACTTTCTGGCTTAAAAGAACTGTTACCGACGTTACACGGCACCGAGAACTGGTTTTACCGGGAACCCCAAAATGGCGGTCTAACCATGTGAAGAACAGTGTGCAGGCCTGGGGGTGTGCCTCAGCCCCTTGCTATGGGAGGGCCTTACCAGAGGCGCGAAACTGTTTGCCCACTCGATTGCCATCAAAAAACCAAGGGTGTGGGCCAGAGACTAAACTACCCCTGCCGGTAACTAAAAATAGTGGAAGGGCCGAAGCAACGCAACGGAGGTTCAGCATCCAGGAGCTGGAGCCGGGAGCAAGAGACCAGTCCATAGTTGAGCACCCAGTAACCAGTGAGGACCTGCCAGCCGAGATGTAGACCATCATCACTAGTGCGGGGCAGAGCGAGATGACCCTGAGGCCCTACCTGATGACATTGGCAGCAAGACCGGGGTGGGGTGTGACTAGGTCAGTTACGAGCAACATGCGGGGCCACGCGGATGGTATGCCCTGCATGTATCTAAGCTGCAGGGACACTGTTAAAACCCAGTCATGTACATAGTTGTGTAAAGACTGCTTTTTCTGTGGACTCATAGACTTTAATGAGGACTACGCCATTATGTTTATGCTTTAACCTGGACTATGATGTTAAGCCAGAGACTCTGTGTGTGTATTAAAGCAGCCCAGCAGTGAGAAAGGACACTATGCTCGGTGACGGACAAATTACCGCTGGGTCTGCAGTGAGTGTACCGGCCCCGTTAGGCTGCTCTCAGTGACGGAGAAATTACCACTGGGTCTGCAGTGAGTGTACCAGCCCCGATAGGCCGCTGTTAAATTTTGCAACGTTACAAGAAATGCGCCTCCCGGATGGGAAGAAACCAAATATACTTGATATTATTATTAAAAGTGTTTATTGTTATATTTGAAAATATAAAAAGCTCTGTACCGGGTAGGGGTAGAGACACTTGAGGACCAGTGTGTTTCACCAAGGGAGAATGTGGCCCCCCACTGGTCAGTGAGCCACAGTAGGGGTACTGCACCCACAACAAAGTGTGCAGTATTTCTGTCATTGGGGAGTGTAGCGTCAACTTGAGGCTCTGATCCTGCATTCACACTCTAGAGCAGGCGACTACAGGGTTAAATCCTTTGCTGAGAGACCCAGTCCCGGTGGGAGGAGGTTCAGGCTAGAGCAGTGTGAGAGTGGGAAACACACAGAGAGAGACAGAGAAGGACCCTTCAGGGACACCACAGGGAGGGCGCCCAGAAGGAGTGGCGACCCAGACAGAAAGAGGAGACCCAGTGCCGGACCTGCTACAGTCCGGGGGAATCTTGGTCCACTAACGGAGTGCTGGCTCCGAGGTACGGTACAGGCGAGTCCATCCCTGAGCCGTCTACACCGGCCAGTCGAGAGGTTGAACTATCAGCCCCGACCCCCCTGTCCAGAACGTGCAGCCCCGCCAGAAGCACTAGACCGGGTTGAGCCCCTTAGAAAGAGAAAGAAGGGGACCTCATTTCACTTATCGGGCCTGGTAGAAAAGCGGGCTGCGCAGGGCAGCGCAAGGAAGTAATGAGGCGCAGGAACACAAGGGACAGTGAAAGAAAGCAGAAGGTACTCTCGGGGAGCCTCAAGGAGGCATTATTCTCCTCAGTGACTACCCGGTCAGCTGCGCGCTAAGGACTGTGTAGATTTGTGGTAAGTAACAGGTGTGGGCAATATGAAAATCACTCCTGAAACCAGATAAAAAGGGAAGATGTTGACTCAATCTTTGCATTCTGTGTTTGTGTGTGTGACACTAATCATGTTCAAGAAGAAAGCTGTCTGAGGACTTGAGAATAGTGATGGGCGAACCCAAACTGTAAAGTTACCTACCTGTAAAGAACCTAGGGTTCGGGCACAAATCTTGAACATAGACTTTCCTGGGAAGTCCGTGTTACAGTTCAGGTTTGGGTTCGGGGTAAGGGAGTTGTAAAAATAAAGAAAGTAGTTATTAATCAGCATTTTACTTACTGCGTCCCACCACCCCGATGACCCGCTGCGTCTACTTCAGGTACTCCTCATTATCTAGCTATTCACTGCATAGGGGACCAACAGCCAATCACAGACGCTGTCACAAAGAATGGGTGTCTGCTCACAGAGATATGCAGCAGAGCTAAAGATGTTACCTGTGGATTATGTTGGAGGGAAGTTTTTTGTTAATTAATAATGGGAAACAGGGTTGCCTTGTATTTTATTTATAAATGCTTTTTCAGTATTGTGTATTTTTACTGCCTACACTATAAATTTCAGGCTTAGTAACAGCAGCCAATACAAAACTGGCATTAACCCCTTTATTACCCAGCATGCCAACACCACCATAGCCACTGGAAAAGTCAGGGTACAGTGCCAGAAAATGGTGCTGTTATGAATGTACCCTTTTCTGGCACAGCTGCAGGCTGCAATTGACAGCAGGGAGGCCCCAAAAAGCATGGGCCACCCTGCGCTGAGGATTCCAGCCCCCAACTGCCTATTTTTACCTGTCAAAAATCAAAAATACGGCAAAGCCCAATGTCATTTTATTTCATTATAGCATGAAATAATAAAAAAAAGGCCTTCCCTATATTTTTGGTTTTCAGACAATTAAAAATAGGCAGCTGGGGGTAGGGGGCTGCCTGTACCTGCCTGCTGTACCTGGCTGGCATAGAAAAGTACGGTGAAACCCCACATAATTTTTTAAAAAATGATTTCAAGGAAAAATTTTATAAAAAGGGCTCGACTGTGTTGCAGTTTTGGTGCTTTTTTTGGGCCAGGAGACGCAGATGAACACATTGAACACAATGCAAGCAGTTTTGTGCGAAAATTGCACCAAAAGAGCATGACGTCTGCAGCAAAAAAAATGCATTGTGGTTTTGGTGCGCCAATTCTATGTGACAGCATCTGTGATTGGCTGTTGTTTACCTCTGCAGTGACTCCAGGAAATTAATGAGCGGCCATGGAAGTACAAGCAGGTTGACGTTGGAAGTATAATGCTGTTTAATAACTATCTTCTTTCTTTTACTGCCTTCTAGAACTTTACATTCCAAGTTCGGGGTTCAGACTCAAGTGTGAGCCACTTTCGAATTTTAAAAAAAGTTCCGGCGAGTTCGTTGAACCCGAACATTGGCGGGTTCACCCATCACTGCTTGAGAACCAAAATTGTTGAAAAATATCAACAATCTCAAGGTCACACATACATTTCCAGGATATCATTCCTTTGTCCACGGTGCACAACATAATCAATAGTTTTACAACCCCTGGCACTGTAGCTAATCTCCTTGAACATGGACATGGACAACAAAGAAAAATTTAGAAACGTTGCAATGCAGGATATTCTGGATGGAGAATAAGGCTGGGGTCACAGTTGGCATGAGTTTTTTTAATGACCCATGCGTTTTTGCATGCATTTTTCCATTTCTGCATGCGTTTTTTAAGGTGTGTGATGGCTCCCTGCGTTTTTGGCTGCGTTTTTCAATCCGCACCCAAAAATAGTGCATGTACTATTTTTTGGTGCGTTTTGAAAAACGCATGAGTTTTTGTAGAAAACGCATGCGTTTTTTTTAACATGGGCCCCTATCGAAAACGCATGCAAAAACGCATGTACAATTAGTACCATTTAGTGCCATTCAAAAACGCATGCGCTTTTCATAGGAGCCCATGTTAAAAAAACGCATGCTTTTTCTAAAACGCATGTGTTTTTTTTTAACATGGGCTCCTATGGAAAACGCATGCGTTTTTGGATGGTACTAATTGTACATGCGTTTTTACATGCGTTTCCCATAGGGACCCATATTAAAAAACGCATGCGTTTTTGGAAATGCACCAAAAACGCATGGTACTGTCACACATGCGTTTTTGCTATTAGGGCATGCGTTTTTTAACATGGGGGCCTATGGGTGCGTTTTTACATGCGTTTTTGAAAACGCAGGTCTCCAAAAACGCTTGTGAAAAATGCACTGTGACCCTAGCCTAAGCCCCAATCAAGTTCCAAAGAAATTCAAGTTGTCCTGAAGGCTCAGGGAGTATCAGTGCCAGCGTGAATTATCCATCCAAATTTGGATGAAATTAATTGCTATGAAGAAGACCCAGGAGGTCCTCTCTGCTGACACAGACAAAAAAAAGCTAGACTGCAGTTTGCCAAAATGTATGTGAGTAAGCCATTAAGATGGAGCTTTTTGCTAAAGCACATCATTCTACTGTTCACTGAAAATAGAATGAGGCTACAAAGAAAAGAGCACAGGACCTACAGTCACAAATGGTGGAGGTTCAAAGATGATTTGGGTTTGTTTTGACGCCTCTAACACTGGGTGTCTTCAATGTGTGCAAAACATCATGAGTTCTGAAGATTACCGAAGGATTTGGGGATGAAATATTGTACCCAGTGTCAGAAAACTGGGTGGGCGTACTAGGTCATGGGTCTTCCAGTAGGACAATGACCCCAAAATACTTCAAGAAGCCTTAGTAACGGATGAAAGCAAAGCACTGGAGAGTTCTGAATTGGGAGCAATGAGTCTGGATCTAAATCCCATTGATCACCTTTGGGAGAGATCTGAAAATTACTGTTGGGACTTCTCAGAGAAGACGCCTTCCGATATGAGAGATCGGGAGCAGATTATAAAGAAGAGTCCGAAATCCCGGCTGAGAAGAATCTTGTGGAGGTTATAGGGAGCGACTGATTGCAGGGATTCATTCCAAAGAGGAAACCAAACGTTAAATTGAGGCCAACAATTTTGACTGGCCTATTTTTGGAGTTTTGTGTGAAATTGTCCATTTTGCCTTTTTTCCACTGTTTTTTAATGTTGTTCCAATACACACAAAGGAAATAAACATATAACAACACACGTGTAATTGCAACCAATTTCTGGGAGAAATATTATCATTTTCTGGAACAATATCAAGGCTGCTAACATTTTTGGCCATGCCTGTATCTCACTAGTTTTATCATGGAGATTATTGTTTGTCACTTTTTTGCACAGGTTCGCATGCTGAATTTCGCTTTGCACATTGGCGCTAACGTTCTTTGTTTTATTACAGTTATTTTTTAGCTTTGTCTGGTTTATATTCTTCTGATCATATAAAGGTTTTTGGTTTACCAAGGGTCTTCCAGCCATACTTGATTGTGACCTGTTGTTGGACCTCACCGGTTCATCGTGGAGCGCTCCGCTGAGCAATAGGAAATGTCAGATCTGCAACCTCTTCCTAAAATATGAGTCTGTACTTCTCAGCAGTGAAATGGCTGCAATAAACCTCCTCCTGAATCACGGTATATTGAAAGTGTGCCACTATTTATCATACTGTACGTTTATATAACGCTGTTCTGCATTTCATAGGCATCATATATTATCCTTTAAAGCCCACATTACAGAGCGCTTCACGTCCCCATTTATCATCGGAATGTGTTGGATTCTACAGAAAATTAACCTGCCCATTTGTCATCACATCATGAATCTCTATTGTTTTTCCCAAAGCTTTTTGATCTGAGCAGAAGTAAATGTATTCACAAGGAGCACAGATCACCGCGAGCCTTAATGCCGCCAGTCACCAGGCGTTACATTACAGATGATGGCAACCTAAATATATTCACAAATCCCTTATAAATCCTACACAGCCATCCTAAAATATTTTCTCTGTGCACAAAATGATGACGAACGGAACCACATGTCCGAATGTGCATTTGGTATCATTTTACGGATAGACTTGAAGACATGGCAGAAGGTAGAATATCTATCACATGAACCTTGTATTTACACTGGTATAGTAAAGGGCTTAAAGGGGCTGTGTCCTGAAGAGATCCCCTGTCCATGTGCACCTTAAGGTCATATGAAGCATTTCCCACTATGCCAGACCCGGCAAATCAGGGGCTGGCCGGCATATTTCGGCCAGGGGGGCAAGTACACAGCAGTGGCCCATGAGCAGTGAGCTTCAGGGGCAGAGCGGCCTACCAGACAAACATGACAGATGGCCGGGTGGCCCCAAAACTGCTGCTTGACCACTGGCCTGAGGAGCATCTGCCCCCTTGCCCCCTGGGCCAGCCAGCCCCTGCTGCACATCCATGCAATACATGGGAGGCCATTCATTGAAATAGTTGCAATTAGTAATGAGTGATCACCAATATGACTGAGTGTTCAATATTCGAATCGAGCAGATCAGATGGACAGATGGCCTCAATTCGTGTAACGAGTAAAATGGAGGTCAATGAGAAACTCGAGCAATTTTCCAGCAGACCTCCCTAGGACATAACAAAAATCGCTAAAATGGATGGAAACACCATTGAAATGGAATAGGGACAGCATGGGGAAGGCACCTGGATGAATTTCTGACTCCTAGCTGGGGATAATGTTGTCAGATAACTACATCACTTTTACGAACTGACAATAAAACATACAAAACCAAAGATAAAATGGATTTTACAGGAAAAAATTTTAGCAAACATGCTTTCCAGCATAATGACTTGTATATAAAGCAAAATTAAAAAGAGAAAACAAAAAAAAGCCTCCTCCACCCCTGTGAGCCTATATTAACACATAGCGTTTTTGCACTTTCTTATTGATTTCAATGTTGAAAAACTGCAAAGAAGCTACAAAAATTCTGAAAGGATTGCCATGATACTTCTTATAAAAATGCAAAAGAAAAGAAATAGAGGGGTCCACCTGGGTGATACCAGGTGGACTAGTAGCGGTTGGAGAAGGTTTGCAGTGCACTGAACTTTTAGAGTTGTGCACCCTTGGACAACCCGGCGGCAGACCTTCGGCGAGTATTGCTCGCCGCGCAAGTGTTTGGACTGCTGGAACAGTGGGTCACATGTGTGGGTCACATGTGGCAGGGGCATCACTAAAGGTCCTTTTACACCGTAGGTCCTATGGTTAGATTCTGCTTGTTGCTCCCATGCAGCATCATCTGCTGTGCCCCCAAGGCTGTGGGAAAAAAAAAGTGAAGACGGGGTATTCTAGGCACCGTGTAGGAAAAGGCAGGAATATGATGGTTATTAAATGATTCCTCTTTATTTAGTCAGACATCACTACGCGCTTCAGTGGTCTCGCCGCCTTCATCAGGTGTCAAGGCAGCTAGACCACCGAAGCGCGTAGAGATGTCTAACTAAATAAAGAAGAATCATTTAATAACCATCATATTCCTGCCTTTTCCTACGCTGCGCCAACATGACCGCATATTCACTTTTCTTTTAAAAATGCAGCAATTTTCCATTTCGGTAAGGAAAAAAATAAATATAAATATAAATCAGCTATTAATTTGTATAAAACTCATGAAGAAAACACAGCAAAATAATGCAGCAAAAATCCAACGTGTAAACATAGCTTTAAAAGCCGGCGCATCTCTCTCTGTATTTCACAGTCGCCTACGACTACAGTAGATGACATAGTAGAGGTGGTGACCGGTAAATGTAATATTAACATTTTACTATCTTATCTGGGAATGTGGTGTGTGTGACATGATCAGACACACGGTTTAATTTGTGAAGGAGGGACTCTAAAACTCACAAAGCCTGTGCGGACAATGCAAGAACTGCCAAAAATCAGAAGGAACAGGGATTCCAATATACCGTGGAAGACATGTAGAGCAAGGTCAAAGAAAAATGTATTTTCCCATTATTAAAGGGGTGGGATTCCAACACTAGTAAAGCCTATGCACTATGTGCAAGGCTGCCAAAAATTAAAAGGAGAGACTCCACTACAACCTGGAAGACATGTAGAGGATGGTGAGAAGTAGAGTGGGAAGGGGAGTTTGAGACTACACTTAAAAAAGGAACATTGGAATTGTCTTTATGTTTCGCTGCTCTCATCCGATAGGGTTGAGAAACCTGTGCCAATCCAGGCCTTGTTCATTTTGATAATCAGCCTGTTAGCGTTTTAGTTAATAGGCAGATTCACCTGTGCCACCGGCGGCACTAATAACCACCTCTGAAAAAACGCAAGAGGCAGGGCAGGCCAGCCCCCTCAAGGAGTAGAGGTACAGTTCATGCCATGTGTCCAGCTTGGATATCCAATAATTGTATGACACAGAGGAATCATGAAAGATGTTGGCATGATTGGCTAGGTATGCTTTCATCATGTTTCAAAACTTTGCCCTCCTTGTCAGATTACTCGGGGCCGCAGGGGCTGCATGCTGGGAGAGAATAATGAAATTGTCCCAGACCTTTAAAAGTTTTCCTTTTCCTCTGTTGGGTTTGCTGTGTGTCTCCCTCATCCCTCTTTATTGGTTGCCTAAGAAACTATGACCTATTTTTGTATAAAGTGTACGACTAGAGCCTTCTGGTATGGTACCCTTTTACTAGACCTCTCCGCTAAAGGAAGGAGAGATAGAAAGTTGTTCTTGTAGCGTGGGTCAGGAAGGGTGGTCATCCAGTAATCAGAACTGGCCAAAATGCGTATAACATGAGGGTCACAAGAAAGGCAGCGGGACATAACGTTAGCCATGTGTGCCAGACTCCGAAGAAGCAAGACTTCACAGTCCTCCTCCTCCCACCACCATAGTCCAATTATTATAATGCATCTCCATATTCCTCCATATATTGCAATGTAGCCTAATAGTTAACTATGTATTATAATGCATCCCATAGACCCCCATAGTCATCCAATTATTATAATGCTCCCCCATTATCCTCTATATAGTATAATGCTACAACAAAGCCCTCCATACAGCATAATGCAGCCTCATATTCATCCATATAGTATAATACAGCCTCACATCCCTCCATATAGTATAATGCAGCCTTATATTTTTCCATATAGCATAATGCAACCCCCCATAGCCCTCCATATATTATAATGCACCTCATAGTTCTCCATATAGCATAATGCACCCCCATAGCCCTCCATATAGTATAATACAGCTTCACAGCCCTCCATATAGTACAGTGCACCCCCCATATCCCTCTATATAGTATTATTCAGCTTCATATACCTCTATATAGTATAATGCATCCCCATAGTCCTCAATATAGTATAATGCACCCCCATAGCCCTCCATATAGCATATTGCACCCCATAGCCCTCCGTATAGCATAATGCACCCCCTATTGTCCTTCATATAGTATAATGCAATCTCACATCCCTCCATATAGTATAATGCAGCCTTATGGTCCTCCATATAGTATAATGCACCCCCATAGCCCTCCATACAGTATAATGCAGCCTCATAGTTCTCCATATTGCATAATACACGCCCCATAGCCCTCCATATATTATAATACAGCTTCACAGCCCTCCATATAGTACAATGCATCCCCTATAGTCCTCCATATAGCACCCCCATAGCCCTCTGTTTAAAAAACATTCACCCCCATAGTCCTCCATATAGCATAATGCACCCCCATAACCCTCCATATAGTATAATACACCCCCATAGTGCTCCATATAGTATAATGCAGCCTCACAGCCTTCTATATAGTATTGTGCAGTCTCACAACTCACCATACAGTATAATGCATCCCCCTCCTCCTCCTCCATAATCCTCTGGCCAGCGTGTACTCATTAAAAAAAATTAATCTGTATTTACCTCTCCTGGTTCCCCAGCAGCTCCATTCTCCTTGCCAAAACTGAGACAGAGGAGGAGGCGGTGACTGCCCGCGTTCTACTGTGGAACACATAAGGCAGGAAGTGCCGCCTTCTCCTACTATGGAGGAGGTGGCACCAGCCTGCTAAATACTTTCCACTGTGAAACGCAGGCAGTCACCGCCATGGTAAGAGGAAGTGAGGGGCAATGCGAAGGAGGGAGCAGCAGCAGTAGGAGGCTACTTGGTGTACGGGCCTCTTAGATGCCTGTGTGCTGATGCGCAGTGAAGCTGATGTTGGGATTGAGGTCGCAGGGGGTGGCGGGTGACGGATAGCGCGGTCCCCTGTACCTCCTGGCCCCATCGCAGTCGTGACCCCTGTGACATTGATCGTTATCCCCTACATGCTGGACAGTGTGGGGAGTAATCTCTGTAGCGCTGGCAACCATCTCTTGTTCCTCCTCAGCCTCCTCCTCACTATCACCCATCCGTACTGGGAAGATGAGATGAGCCTGGGCTGGGTAGTATCACCCTATGTCCTTTATTCCTCCATCTCCACCTGGTCCACGTGCAAATCTTCTTCTTTAATTAAGAGCAGCAAGCTTTTCAGTAGAAACAGAAGTGAGATGGGAACACTGATTACAGCGTCATCACCCCTCGTTATTTTGGTTGATTTCTCTAAATTTTCTAGAACCTCACAACAGATGTCATATATCCATATTGTTTGTTCTTATGTGTGAAAACTGACCGGAATTCTGACGGGCATATTATAGCTGGTATTTATCTACTGCCCTCTGATGCTCACAAAGCCTTGCCAACATTTGAAATGTGGTGTGTCAGCATTTGGGCATGTCACACACCATTTGGTGAGCTGGCACTTGCAAGCGCAACCACAGCACTGCCAGACTTGTGACATCTGTACCTGACTTGCCGAAATGGGGGCACATGCAGCATACTTTCACATGTATCTCAGGGAAATCTGTGTAGGTTTTCAGAAACCATTGAACCACTAAGTTGAGCATGTGGCCAGGTTTGCCAAGCTTGAGAGCTGCCACCAGGTTACAGCCATTATCACACACTACTATGTCTTGTTGTAGCTTTAGCGGCAAGATCCACAAATCTATCTGGTCTGTTAGCGCTTTCCACAACTCTGTGGGGGGGTGCTGTTTGTCACCTACAGAAATTAGTTTTAGCAGAGCCTGTTGCTGCATCACTGGGCAGCTTTTTAACTGATATGTACAACAATTTGGAGATGGAGAATCAGGAGAAGGGTGTGCAAGAACTGGTAGGAAAAACCCAGATGGAACTAAGTCCCGCAACCTAGGCGGTAGCACATGCACTATGCCAGGATGTGGCTCGATCCTGGCCTCCACAAGGTTCACCCAATGTATCATAAGGGAAATGCAGCATCCTTGTCCACAAGCACTTGTCTATGTGATATTGTGGGACATAAGCTTGTGTAAGGTGGGGATGGCACACGGGGAGAAAAAGTGGTGGCAGGGCACCGAGTATCAATGGTCGACCACCACCATGAGGTTGTGGAAAGTCTTAATGTACACAAGTCTAAACGGCAACATTTCCAGGACAAGCAGTTTGGAAATGTGGCTGTTTAGTACTTGGGCCTGTGGGTGGGTTGCTGGGTATTTCCTTTTGCGATTCAAGGCCTGGTGTAGGGACAGCTAAATGCTGCACTTGGATAAGGAAGTGGACGTGGTAGTTAATGGTAGTTATGAATTGCTAACGACAAGTGCATGTGTGGAACCCACTGGGACGGGGTACTTGGTACCGGACCGGGGTATCACGGGGGGTTATCACGGCGGTCTTGGTCCGGACCGTGTTAGCCCACAAGTAATGGGGGGTATTTACAGAGGATAAAGTCATGACGCCACTCATGGTATGTGGTCAGGGGGACCACCGCTGCTGCAGAACCTCAGGGGATGATGGGCGGCAGTCTGTGATGTGACAGCTCTCCACGGGCAGAGCCTGGTTCCCGGGGCAGTAGTGATGACAACAGTTTGTGAGGGAGAACAGAGTTTGCAAGGATTACACAGACTCATGGTTTTGTAGTTTTCCGACTCTTTACTGAAGCAGATGGTATACAGCTGAGTACTGTCCACAGGTGTGTTCCTCTGCTTCTCCTATTCCTCAGACCCTGGCTGGCCTGGAACTGGACAGTGGACCGTGGAATGAGCCTAACACAGCCCTTTTACACCCAGGTCTTTTCCCTCAGTCCTCTCAGGAACTGAACTAACTGCCACTTCCTCTCCACCCAGAATATATAGGGAAGCAGCTTTAGCTCCCCCTTCTGGCCTGGAGGCGCTAGTGTAGTGTTTTGGGTTGTGTGGGGAATTAACCCTTAGTGTCGTTACTGTAGCATATTAACCCCTGGGGAGCCACATTCCCCCTTAGTAAAGAACAGTACTCCGGGACTGTAGAAAAACAAACCGTTAACTTAACAATTAATATTTACAGAGTCTTAAAAAACAAAAATTACAAAAACCACTGACGCTCAAAAAGAGTCCAAAAAGTTCAATACAAATCAGTCCTTACGGGGGTTTAGTCTATTGCCTCCCGGGCTGGTAACTATATACAATTCGTTTTTCCACAACCAGTTCCGTGGTAAGTATGGTCCGTAGTTAATAAAAATGAAGAAAAGTTCAAGAATATGTAAATAGTTCATACAGGATAGTCTCTGTAGGTACTGGGCTTTTTAACAATATTAACAAGTCTCTACGGATGTCTCTGGTTTAAGCGCAGTAGGCTTCTAAGCCCTCGGGTCACCACATAAGAGGCCAAGTTCTTACTCTCCGTGGCTGCCACCTAACACCATGCTACGCTCACCCTTTCTGTACACCTTCACTTTAATGGATTCTATTTAACTATATACTACTATAACATATATACATTTCATTTGATTCCACATTTTAATCTCTGTACCTAGCCGGTAACTGACCCTTGGTACTACGCTGTGATCTGCGTAAGACTGGTATACTGGATGTACTTAGCATATTGGTGCAGGTGGACGTGTACCTGTTTGGAGTATCTGCTACTACTGAAGATGGAGATCTGACAGTAGGACTGGCAAGCTCACTGGGATCAGGAATTGGTTCTTCCTCTTCATGCTCAACTTCCAGTTCTTCATGTCTTGGGACTTCTTGTGGTACGGGTTCTGGCGTTGGTTCTAAAATTGGTGGGAAAGCAATCATGGGGACTAACACTGCTCCGTAGTAATTTGGCCATGTTTTGGGGAAATCTCCTAAGACGGTATGGAACACATCCTCTTCTTTCTTGACAGGTTGGACCTGTACGGGTAAGGTTACTTCTGGTGTCTTCAGGGTTTCAGGACACGGTTTGAGATGGTCTCTTGACACAACTACTGACGTCCTTCCTTTGTCCTTGCTGATTAGACACCCTTTGGCATTTTCTAAACTTGATAGTAAGACTGTATATGGAGTGGTTTCCCACTGATTATCCAATTTGTTGGTGCGTCTCTTTCTCTTGAGAACTTGCTCACCAGGTTGTAATGGGGTTGCTACAGCATGTTGGTTAAAGGTTCTCTCTTGTCTGTCTCTAGCTTGCTGGAGACTTTTCTCTACGCACTCTGGTACTTGGTGATACTGCTGTTGATGTAGGGTATCCCAATTGAATTCTTCAACTTCCGCATCTGGCTTCAGAATTCCCATATCTAAATCAATTGGCAGCTTGCCGGGCCTTGCTCGCATAAGGTTGGCTGGGGTGCAGTTTGTAGAACTCAACGGGACATGGTTGTACAAGTCTACCAAATCGGGTAATTTCCCTGCCCATTGATTTCTCTCTGACTCTGGTAAGGTTTTCAACAGGTCAGTCACAATATGGTTCATCTTTTTGCATAAGCCATTGGTTTGGGGATGATAGGCTGTCGTGCGGATCTTCTTACAGCCGTACATGTTGCAGAATTCCTGGAAAATCTCTGACTCGAAAGGTGGACCTTGATCCGGGTAGCCATGAGGTCTACAGAAATGTGTCTGAAATGCTTTTGCAGCTGTCTTTGCTGTCAGCTCCTTGACGGGTACCACCACTAAGAAGCGGGAGTAATGGTCCACGATGGTTAAGGCATAGACATAGCCTGACCGGCTTGGTGACAACTTGACGTGGTCTAACGCAACTAACTTAAGTGGTTGCTTGGTTACTATGGACTGGAGTGGGGCTCTCTGACTTTGTTGATCCTTTCTTCTGAGGTTGCACGGGTTACATTTTCTACACCAATCTTCAATTGATTTTCTCATGCCAACCCAGTAGAATCTCCCTCTTAAGAGCACTTCCAACTTCCTTCATCCAAAATGACCTGTACCG
Organism: Allobates femoralis; assembly: GCA_033576535.1. NCBI lineage: Eukaryota > Metazoa > Chordata > Amphibia > Anura > Aromobatidae > Allobates > Allobates femoralis. The sequence goes on along the minus strand of JARQOC010000002.1, from coordinate 700,075,644 downwards.
TCGTGGTAGGCTTCTAAGACCATTTTGATGTCTCTCTTGGGTATGATAATCTGCCAGACCAACTCACGTGTTTTAGGGTTGGTGTGCCTTCTGCAGAGCTTCCCTTGATATAGGAACAACTTGCTTCTCTCTTTCCAGAGTTGCTGGGTCTCAGCTGGAGTGTTCTGATTAGGGTACGCACCTTGTTGTGTAAGCAGTTCTTTCACTAGCTTCACAACTGGATCGCTATCCTGAGTGTCAGCTCATCCATGGTGTGCTAACGGGTTGAGATTTGCCTCTTATTGTTTTTGGTAGATGCCGGGTTGATACTGTTCTACCTTAAAACGGTGAAAGGCCCGTAGTTCAATTTCTTCCAGCTCCTCCGGTTCCTCTTCCACGTCTTTCAAGTGTGGCATCCAGGATAAGGCATCTGCATTCCCGTTCTTGCGGCCCTATAGTTGATGACAAAATTGTAGTTAGACAGCAGGGCTATCCATCGCTGCTCCAACGCACCTAATTTTGCTGAGTCCAGGTGGGTCAATGGGTTGTTATCAGTGTAGATGGTGAATTCTGCAGCTGCCAGGTAGTGCTTGAAACATTCAGTTACAGCTAAAACTTCTAACTTGAAGGCACTGTAATTCTCAGGGTTTCTTTCCGTAGGCCATAGTTTCTTGCTTGCAAAGGCAATAACTCTCTCTTTGCATCCTTGCTTCTGTGACAGTACTGCTCCCAGTCCCACGTTGCTGGCATCCGCGTACAGAATGAATGGTTGATGGTACTCCGGATATGCCAGGATCTCTTCTCCTGTCAGTGCACACTTTAGCTTTTTGAAGGACTCTTCCCTCTCATCACTCCACTGGAAAGGGGGATTACGGTTGAAGACCTTTTTGACTTTCCTACCAGGATGTCTTGTAGGGGAGCTGCTAACTTTGTGAACCCTCTGATAAATCTTCTACAATAGCCCACCTGTCCCAAGAATTGCCTCACTTCTTTCACATTGGTGGGTCTTGGCCAATCCCTTATCACTGAAACTTTATCAGGATCTGGTGCTACTCCCTCTGAACTCACGACATGTCCTAGGTACTGCACCTTGAGAAGGTGGCACTTGGATGGCTTGATCTTTATGCTGTATCCGGACAAGGCTTCAAACACTTCTGCCAGGTCTTGTAGATGTTGTTCATATGTCTTGGAGTAGACTATGATGTCGTCCAGGTACAAGAGGACAGTTTCAAAGTTCTTATGTCCTAGGCAGCTCTCCATCAGGCATTGGAAGGTACCAGGTGCGTTGCAGAGTCCAAACGGCATACAATTGAACTCACAGAGGCCCATCAGCGTAGTAAACGCAGTCTTCTCCCTGTCAGCCTCTGCCACAGGAACTTTCCAATACCCACTAGTCAGATCTAGCGTGGAAAAGTAGTTAGCAGATTGTAATGCGGCTAATGACTCCTCAATCCTAGGTAACGGGTATGCATCCTTGTGTGTAATGCGGTTGGTCTGCCGGTAGTCTACGCACATTCTCATGGTCCCATCCTTCTTTCTAACCAAGACTAAAGGTGCTGCCCAGGGGCTACAACTGTCTCTTGTTACACCTGCAGTTTTCATCTCTTTGAGGATGTCTTTGGTGGTTTGATAGTGAGCGGGTGGTAATGGTCTATACCTCTCTTTTATAGGCTGATGGTTACCTGTGGGTATAGTGTTCTCTACCCCTTTAATTTGCCCAAAGTCTAATGGGTGTTTGCTGAATATCTGCTCATATTCTTTTACTACCCGGTAAACTCCATGCTTTTGATGGGGAGGTGTAGAACTGGTACCCACGTGTAGTTTTTGGCACCAATCCTTCAGCTTTTCCCTTGAGCCATTGTCATCCGCCTGACTTGATGGGTTCCAGGGCTCGACGGTTGTGATGGCATTGTTATCAACCGTAAATAATTTAGCCATGGTAGCATACTTTGGTAGGGTGACCTCATCTTCCCCACAATTTAGAAGGCGTAATGGCACTCTTCCCCGGTGAACCTCAACTACTCCTCTGGCTGTCAGTATAGTGGACCTACTGTCTGAGTACACGGGTTCTACCAGGGCTTGATAGTCTCGCCCTTTAATGCCTATTGCGGCTCTACACCAGACCAACATTTCAGTTTTGGGAGGTATTACAATGGGATCACTTACTCGTACACTGCCGATTTCACCTCCGGATATTTCTACCTGTTGTTTCAGCATCAGGGCTTTGATTTCTTTGTTCAGAAGCCTCTGCAGTCCGGTTCTGGCAGTCTCTGCGATCTGCTGTAAGACAGTAATTACCTCAGAAAAACAATTTTCAATTACATTCATTCCTAGCAATATTACTGGTTCACGATCTCGCCGGTCAACATCTACAATAATAATACCCTGATTCTTCAATTCTACCTTCCCAATCTGAATGGTAATTTCTCTGAACCCAGCTTGTGGTATTAATTCACCATTGCTAGCCCATAAGTTCAATGCAATGTTAGATGGACCACTATAAATGTCTTAATCAGCCCAGTACCTTCTGTAGAGAACATGTGGAATTGATGTTATCTGGGACCCGGTATCCAACAAGGCGCTGAAGGGAATGCCATCCAAAATGATATTGATGACTGGACGTCCTCCCATGAACTTGTCATACAAGGCTGAAGGACCTTGGGAGTTCATACCTGAGGAGCGGCCCGCCTTCCCAGGGCATCCTTGTTTAAAGCACATTCCCGGGCAAAGTGACCTAGCTCCTTGCAACGGCGGCAAATGGGCTATCCAGCCAGCTAATTGCGGTCGCTGGGTCGTCCTCTCGTCGCTTGGTACTTCCTGGGCCTCATTCACGGGACATCCTCTTTAATGGTCGCCAACTCGATCTTTGGTGCAGGCTTGGATCCACGCAGCTCCTTGGTGACTTTAGCCATGGAAACAACAGTATCTGTCAGGGCATCTAGTTTTTGATTGAGGGCCTTGTGGCGCCCCTGCGACCAGGGAGGCCACAGGTAGGAACTGCAGCCAGGCAGGAAGGAGACAGTTTGTGCACCAAACACCTTCAAAGCACACACCCACTAGAGCACGATACCCAACCCGGAGCCCGGGACTCTAGGCGGGCAAGGGGTGGTAGGCTTTAGAGGGGAGTGGGTGGAACGTAGGTCAGGTGACAGACCAGTACAAAAGGGGGGAACGAGGAAGATTAGTCAGCAGGATGAAGTAGGCTGAGCAGCAAAGACCAAGTAGGCCAGAGGGTGCCAAGGAGTAGAGACAAAGACCAGAGTAAAGAAAGTGACACTTTCCTGAGGGTCAGGGCTCCCTGGAGGCGCAGAATCCTGTGAGACACCGTTCCCTGGAGAGAAAGCCTGCTTCATAGCCTGCAGCGCAAGGGAAAGGAAAGACAGAGACTGGACCGGTGCCACCGGGTCCGAGGAGTACGGCAGCGTTGACCGACTACAGGCGGGACAGGTTTCCCTTAATGTACCCGGTAGTCACATGGGTCGCAGAGAGCCCGGTGATCCCTTGCAAGATAGGGACACCCAAGGCTAGGCTGGGACCAGAGTGTCGACTCTGAGGGGGACCGCAGCTTTACGCCGGATCCCAGACAAACCAACAAGGGATTCTGATTCCAAGTCAGGGTTCCTACCACACAGGTTGGAGGCAAAGCAACCCCATAGGACTCTGGCTTGCTGCCCATACACACAGGAAGAAGCCACACAAAGGGACCGAGTTGCCACCATACAACCCACAGGGAAGAACAGATGAGAGGAGAGCCGGAAAGGTTACAGAGAAAGTGAAGGGTCACAGAGAGAGAAAGCCTGGCTGCAGAGGGTTCAGAGACTGTCCAGAGTTAATTTTGTGAACTGTACCGTGAATTGTTTAAATTGAACTTGCAAGTAAAATCCGATGAACCCTGCTTAAGTCTACCGTATGTGATTTCCTACAACAGAACTCTATTCCACCTTTACACCCTGTCAGGAGCGGCCCTGACCCACGGCGGGCTCATCCATCTTGCTGCAGCATCATCCATCCTCCTTGCAGAAATATACTGCAGTGGTGGTCCCCTCACTGACCACAACCCATGGGTGGTTGCACGACAAACATCCCCTGTTAATACCCCCTTTTACTTGTGGGCAAGGATGCCATGATACCCCTCGTGATACCCTGGTCTGGTACCGAATACCCCGTCCCAGTGGGCTCCACAGCCTCATTAGAGATAGACTCTCTGTGTTCAGCAACAGGCTCTGACATGGCAGATGTCACTGATGCTCCTGGCCGGTGAGGTGCTGCTGTAGGGCCTTGAGTAAAGTTTATATCCCGGGGCTCCTCTATCTGCTGAAGACGGATGGCTCTAATCTTTTAACTCGGCAAAAATCATTTTGGGATTTTGGTTGATCATCATACTCAACTGTCCTCTGTGAGAAGTGGATAGAAGGCCCTCTATTAACTGATCGATTAGCATTTTGTCAGCTCCCGGGGTTAAGGCAGGTTCTGCTAGTTTAAGTGCTTTGAGCGCTTCCTGCAAGTTTAAGGCATAGTCTTTTGCGCTCTCTTTAGGCTTTTGTTGGCATCCAAAAAACCTCATTTTAGCCTGGGTGTCAGCACTGGACTCAAATGCTGCTTTCAGTCCAGCCACAAGATGCTCTATAGTATCTTTGTCTGTGTCCGGCCAAGATGCAACTTCCCTCTGTGCATTGCCAGTTAATAGGGATGAGCGAGTACCGTAGTATTTGGAATCGCTATACCCGCAACGAGTAGGTCCCGGTACTCGGAATTCGTTGCGAGTATAGCGATTCCGAGTACTACTGCAAAAGTCCTGTAAAAGAGTAGAAAAGTGGTTACAAAATAACAAAATCGGATGCTCACCTTAACCAATGGCTGCACCAGGACCGGCCGATGGACATCTATGCATGGAAAGGACCTTTCACTCTCCCAGCCAATCAGATGGCTGGGAGAGATCTGGCCAATCAGATGCCGCCACGTCAGAATCACGTGATAGCTAGCGGCCACCTGATTGGCCAGATGGCAAGGTCCTCGGTGTACCTGAGAGGATCAGATAGCTGGGAGAGTGAAAGGTCCTTTTCCCTATATAGATATTTCTACAAGGCATTGTAGGACAATCCTATGCACTATGCCAATATTTGACCCAGGTTAGCTGAAGGCTTATTTCAATTTGGCCTCTGTCACGCCAGGCAGGCGGAGCGAGGTTAGTGAACCCACTTGACTACAGAGGAGACTGTGGAAGCTGAATCCAGAAACTAGCTGGACAAGGACGTCAGGCTTTATTGAAATACATCACCAGGAGAACCCACAAGGGAAGCCCCCTGGGCTGAAACACTGAACTCCCCGAGGGACCACTGGAGAGCGAACCCCTATAAAAGGATTGTCCCGACACAACCACGGATGCTCAAGTGAAACAGCTCCGCGACCAGAGGTTCAGACCTAAGAGGAACAGTGAAACCAGTTGGAGGGGAGCGAGGGGTCGAGGGAACCGAAGAAGGTGAATCAGCGGAGGCATCCAGGGAGAACACGGAACTGGGTTATCATTGATTGGTCCAGATGGTCAGAGACTACCGTCACGATCTGCGGATGGATGGCAGGTAGACAGGACACCAGAACAGAAAGAAAAACAGGCCAGGAAGATGTAGCAATCTGAGGGCGCATGGACTGGGTAGGTATGAGTGCGGGGCACAGGGGAATGCCAGCAGCCAGACGGGACCCGATCTCCCTGCACCCTGAAGAAGGGTCCCGCTGGCCAGTGCGGTACAGCCTCTTTGCTTTCTATAGGACATAACATTTGTATTTTTACATTAATGGAGTGCAATGAGGCAATGTCTTTGCAAACTCAAGAGTTGTTCTTTTTAAAGGTGCTACTACATTTTTATACTCCTACCATTCATCATTAAATATTGGGTTAAAATTTGATCAGAATGTCAGTTATGTTTTCTTATTTGGTATCTTGGGTTTTATAAAAAAAAAAGGTAATTTTTATAATCCTAAAAGGGGATTCTATAAAGAATATTGTTTTGTTGAAATGTACTGTCAAATATCTATTTGTCAAACTAACAGATCTTCAATTGCCTTTAATCCGGCCTACAGGGCGACCTGCGACGTTTCAGCCACCAAGTGGCTTTTGTCTAGCAACTAGTCTCAGCCCTCTTGCCTCTTTTTAAACCCACACCATTTACATAATACATGTGCTTCAATTACACTCATTATACAGTTTACACATTATACATTCAATATGTAAACCTTCTGATATCTAACAACCCACCATATAGTAGTGATCCATATTATTATACAACTTTATCATTGTACAGTGTATCTAAGTTACTTAATTCGATGGTGTCTCTTACTTAACCTTAATTGGTTGATTCCTCCTCCCAGGTGGTGTGATGACAGTCTCCGTTGTGGCCTCTTTATGATTATTAATGCCTCTGTCATGGTTACACCATGCTCCACGCCGTCCGGGGCCGTCGCGCCGGAAATGACATCATTCTACCTGCGCCCCGCTTCTCTGTTACTATGGAGCACCGGAAGCATTGCGGGCGCCATCTTACTACAGTTCGCGCGTGCGCAGTGCATCGCTACGCGATCTTACAGCCTCCGGACCTTCTGATAGCTGCTGCTCAATACTACGCCCATAACAATGGCACTGGACCCCTACTGATTACTATTAATCAATAGGACAATGCCTATAATGTGTGTATTGTATTTACTTCGGTCCATAACTGATACCTATACGGACTCTACCTAACTTATGCATACTCAGGGGGTGCCAGGGCATTCATACCTTCATACGTCCCCTTACCTTTAGGCACAATATATATTCACTTGTGCCAAATTTAATGAAAATAAATCTATTCCATCAGCATGGTCTCTTATACATTCAGACGACCGCCATTATACATAGAGCAAAAAAAATATTTTTTTGGTTGTAATTACAAGACAGGGGCACCTCTCATATACGACCGCTTGGTACGTCTATCACCCTCCAATGGGATTCCTGAGGATTTTCAACCAAAGTGCAGGTGCTGGAAGAAACCAAACAGGTTATTAAACAGTGTAAGTGCACAAACAGTGACTAGTGTTTTTACAGCATTATCCTCTTAACGAATATGGAACAGATCACATAGTGACTGCCAGCCTATAATCGACGTTCAACCCATTTGGTTTTAACGTATTTAGCCGCCTTATCCACTGTATTTCCTTTACATGTAGTAACTTGTCCCTATCCCCCCCTCTCCTTAATGGGGGTACCACATCGATGATTCTAAATTTTAGATCCTTCTCTGCATGTTTCATATCCAAAAAGTGTTTTGGTACTGGTAGATCTTTCCTCTTATGGCGTATTGTACCTCTGTGCTGTCCTATTCTGGTTTTACATTCAAGTGTGGTTTCACCCACATACCACAACTTACACGGACATTCCAATAAGTAGATAACATGGTCCGTCGTACACGTAGCGAAATGGCGTATTTTGAAAACCTCTCCCGTCTGTGGGTGAGTAAATTCAGTACCCCTCACCATATGCGAGCAATTCACGCAGGATACGCAGGGAAAACACCCTACTCTTACTCCCCGCGTTAATGTGGCTTGTCTGGACATTTTTAATGGGCCAAAATCCGATCTAGATAATTTGTCTTTCAAATTCTTTCCTCTCTGGAATGAAATCAAAGGCTTTGTTTAAACTCCTCTACATCCGGACAACATTTTCCCAACATTGGCCAGTGTTTGAGAACAATGTTAGAAATGTCCCTAGATTATTCGCCATACTTCATTACTAAGGGGATTCTCGCCGGTATTTTACCCATTGGTGCAACTTTATCCTTATTGATTTTCATACGTTCCAAACTATTTTGTAATAGTTTCTTTGGGTAGCCTCTTTGAATAAACTTATTAGTAAGGGTTTCGAATTTTTCCCCCAACTCATGCTCATCACTTACTATCCTATCGACCCGTTTGTACTGTCTGAGTGGGATAGCCTTTTTCAATGGTTCCGGGTGATGACTACAATAATGCAATAACTTATTTCGGTCACTAGGTTTCGTATATAATGTAGTTTTTAACCTTCCATTTTCAAGTTTTACCAATACATCTAAAAACTGAATTTCTTTGTCTGAAACCACTTTTGTGAATTTAATTGACTCGTCAATAGTATTTAAGAAAATATGGAAAATCTCCAATTCATCCAACGTTCCCTCCCATATCACAAATGTATCATCTATATACCTCCACCATTTTTGACACTTTACAAAAATGGCTCGAGGGATAGATGAATTTTTCTTCTAGTATCGTCATCATGCTATTTGCGTAGGAACATCCCATTTTTGCACCCATAGCGGTACCGGACAACTGGAGATAGAATGTGTCACCAAATAAAAAATAGTTATATCTAAGGACTACTTCCAACAAATCTAGAATGAACTGTTTAGCTTCAGGTGTATAAGATGTACTTTCTAATTTAGAGGCTACAGCCAGTAGACCCCTATCGTGGTCAATGGAGGTATAAAGGGATGTGACGTCAAATGATACCAGAATGCAACCTCTATCCACTTCTACCTCTTTTAGTTTTTCTAGGAAATTCTTTGTATCCTGAATGTAGGAATGTAGGATGCTGCTGCTGTGGCTATGGGTAATAGAACCCTATCCAAAAAAATCCCCATGTTATTAAATACCGAATTAATACCCGCTACAATGGGCCTACCCGGGGGTTGCTCACTTGATTTGTGCACTTTTGGGATAGTATATAACACCGGGGTCACTGGATGTTCCATATACAAATAATCCGCCATATCGCTGTCAATAACACCCTGTAATTCTGCCTTTCCCAAGATTTTAGATATAATGCCTTGTATGTCATGCTTCGGATCCCTCTCAAGTTTCTTATAAACCTTCTGGTCATTTAATTGATGAAACACCTCCTCTAAATACATTTGTCTATTCTGTACGACTACCGCCCCTCCTTTGTCCGCCTGTCTTATAATAAGATCCTCATTATTTGCCAACTCAATTATAGCTAAATGTTCTTCCTTCGTCATATTAGGTTTTTTTTATATAGGTAAGTACCCTTATTCTCTAACTCTTTTATATCTCTTTTCACTACCGCTATGAATGCATCAATAGCCGACACGCTCTCATCAGGGTCAAACTCACTTTTTTTATGCAATTTAAAGTCATTCAGACAAAATTCACTCAATTTAACCCTAGGCGAAACCTTCCTTTTTGAAAACCACTGTTTAACCTAATTAACCTGAAAAATTTATACAATTCTACTTCAACATTAAACCATTCTACATGGCTGGTGGGACAAAAATGTAAACCTTTTTCCAGTACATTTAATTGGGCATCGTTCAATTCTTTACCTGATAAGTTCATTATTAGAGACCCTCTTTTTTCTTGTTCTGCCTTCCCGCCTGTCTCCTGTCTCTGTTCTTCTTTTTTGTTGCGCCGGTGGTGCCGTCCTCCCCTTCGTCGTCGACTTGATCTAAATGGAACAAAGTCAGTAGATTTTACATATAATCCCAAATCACTCCTTTTATTTCGTAGAGGCCAAACACCACCTTTCTTTTTCCACCCCGGTTGTGGTTCCTTCTGCCAATTATACACATTCCCCGATTTATAGTCCTCCATGTCTCTTAGCCATTTCACTCGTTTTGTTTCCTCTAAATCCTTCTTTAATTTTTCCACTTTACTAGAGACAGTCTCCATTAACTTTTTGCACTCTTCCTCATTCAAAATTGCTTTTAAAGATAACACAGTCTCTTTTATATCTGCTTGCAAACGTGTAATCTCTTCTTGCAGAAACTCCATATTTAATAATATGGTGTCCAGAGAATATCGATCAGACATAGCAGCAAACTTATCGCAATACATAGAGTTCCCCATAAACAACGTTGGTCTCACACCAGACCTTAAACCCCTAGGGATCCTTTTTGATCGATAGTATTGGCCTAACGTGGCTCAAGGGAAACAAGTCTTTTCGTGTCATTCTCATACTTGCGTTTTATATTAATCACAGAAGGGGCACTCAAAAATGCTGTATCCTGGTCTGCGCCCTTAAGGATCCGTTCCTCATCATCTGGAGAACAATGCATCGCTCCTGGCTCCATTTCAGTAGTAAACCAGTGCAAAATCTCAAAAAATGGAAATATATAAATAGAAAAACTTTGAGCAGCACCTAAACTGGGTGCAAATCTGTCAAGCAATCCAATCCATGCTGAATATATCACAAAAACGACAGCAGCACTCCAAATCAGATTATCAAATGCCTTTAATCTGGCCTACAGGGCGACCTGCGACGTTTCAGCCACCAAGTGGCTTTTGTCTAGCTACTAGTCTCAGCCCTCTTGCCTCTTTTTAAACCCACACCATTTACATAATACATGTGCTTCAATTGCACTCATTATACAGTTTACACATTATACATTCAATATGTAAACCTTCTGATATCTAACAACCCACCATATAGTAGTAATGTCACGCTGGGAGTAGGGAAGACACCCAGCGTAGGATAACGACGGGGGGGGGAATAAGGAGTCCCTAACGCTAAGGGCACAAGAAGGAGACGGTAACCCCTAGACTTCCTAGAGCTGACCCTGTCTGCCCTAACGTCCCTATACAGTCTCCTCAACTGTCGCCGACCACGAACCTCGTCCCTCTCTGATCCTAGCACTATCTTATCTAAGGATCAGATGGAGAGGTTCACTAGACCCCTCCACTATCAACTAAAGACAAACACCAGGGAAGACAGACATTAGGGAAAAGGAAACACTTATCTGACAGCAGAACTCAGCAACCTCCACAACCTCAGCGTCTGCTGGAGCAAGGATCATGAGTGCACAAGGAACTATCACCTGCACCGAGGAAGGGTAATGAACCTCCTTATAAAGGTGGAAGGAATCTGCTGGGTCCTAGTGACCCACCATATTGGTGGATAAAACCAGACCGAGCACAAGACCTCCACAGCCGTCCCCCATAACAGCGAGATCCCATCACACCCTCTCTCCATCTACACAGAAGGTAAATGCCCCTGAAAGAGACGGACCATCCTCCCCCATTATGGCTGGTGGGCCACCCGCTGGGATCGTCTGCGCGTGGCCTCCACCCTGTCATCCGTGCCACCCGTGACAAGTAATCCATATTATTATACAACTTTATCATTGTACAGTGTATCAAAGTTACTTAATTCGATGGTGTCTCTTACTTAACCTTAATTGGTTGATTCCTCCTCCCAGGTGGTGTGATGACAGTCTCCGTTGCGGCCTCTTTATGATTATTAATGCCTCTGTCATGGTTACACCATGCTCCACGTCGTCCGGGGCCGTCGCGCCGGAAATGACATCATTCTACCTGCGCCCCGCTTCTCTGTTACTATGGAGCACCGGAAGCATTGCGGGCGCCATCTTACTACAGTTCGCGCGTGCGCAGTGCATCGCTACGCGATCCTACAGCCTCCGGACCTTCTAATAGCTGCTGCTGAATACTACACCCATATGGGTTGGCTGTAAACGCCAAATTATATGAAACAACAACTAGAAAATAAAAAAGTATGTGTGTATTGCGTCCAAATACCTTCCAATAAATAAATAAAAGTTAATGCTGTAAAAACACAGTGTACTTGCTACATACCTTTTTGGCCAAAAACATCCCACCACGACAAGGTGACCCATTTCGGGATGGCCCCTACACTAACCATATTATAACCTGCTACTGTGCCTACTGACTTCATAAGTAGCAGGGTGCTGTGTATGATCTGGGCCCCAAAATGAATCACAGATTGAATGCATTATATCATACACTTCCTGACAGAAGTTATGTCGCTTATCCATGTTATGTAAATAAAAGCTTATAACCTGACGTTAAATTCATCCATTGGTGTATAAATTTCTCTTTTGGAAGCTGAAACCCTCTCAAATGTGGTTTAGGTTAAGAAAATAAATTAGCATCAATGCTAAAATATTGATAATTTAACGAACACAGAATGGTCAGATTTTGGCAAGACAAAAGTTTTGTCGCCCACAGAAAGTAATGTGATTTTCAAACAAATAATTAACTTAAAATACAAATATATGTTGCATAACATTGGTGAATGAAGTTGTGGTGTATTAGTGTCATATTTAATATTTTGTGTGACTTCCATGAGCTTGAAGGACTGCATCCATGCGGTTCAACAATGATTCATACAATTTATTAATGAAGTCATCAGGAATAGCAAAGAATGCAGTCTTACATGCCTCCCAGAGTTCATCTATTTTTATTTTTAGGAAATTCATGAAATAATAAAAAATAAGGGCTTCCCGATATTTCTGTGTCCAGGCAGGTCCAAGTAGTCAGCTGGGGGTTGGGGGCAGCTAGTTGCCACCTGCTGTATCCGGCTGGCATACAAAAAGAAGGTGAAGCCTACGTCAAAATTTTTCTGAAAAATCCATTAAACAATCCTATAAAAAGGCACTGCATCTTTATTAAACGATCGACCATGGTCGAGGGGTTAATAAAGATGCAGTCCTTTCCATTCATATTGTTTTTTGGATTTTTCAGAAAAAAAAATTACAGCAGGCAGTGACGGGCTGCCCTCAACCCCCAGGTGCCTATTTGTACCTGGCCAGACACAACAATGTAGGGGAGCCCCTTTTTTTTATTATTTCATGAATTTCATGAAATAATTAAAAAAAAATGCGTGGGGATCCGCACTATTTCTATGTCCAGCCAGGCACAGCTAGGCAGCTGGGGGCTGGAATCCGCAGTGCAGGGAGGCCCAAGCTTTCTGGGCACCCCCTGCTGCGAATGGCAGCCCGCAGCCGCCCCAGAAAATGGCACGTTCATTGAAGCGCCATGTTCTAGCGCTGAACCCAACTCTTCCAGGGCCCTGGTGCTGTGGCTCACTGGGTAATAAAGGGGTTAGGGCCAGCTTTGTATTATTAGCTGGCCTTAAGCCCGAAATTCATGGCGGTCACGCTAATAGTAGACATGACCGCCATGAATTTCTAGTAAATTATGTAAAAAAAAACACAACACAGAAAAAAATTTTTTTATTAGAAATAAAACAAAAAAGACATTTAGTGACTCCATCTTAATTAAAAAAAATCCTCTTCCGTCCGACGTAGTCCATAAACGCAATCTCTGGGCGGTATATTGATACGGTCTAGCAAACAAAAAAAACTGTTCTGCAGTACTTTTTTCAGGTAGATGTACAGCAGATATCTAGCAGAATATAGACATGGAGAATCCAGCATATGAGAGTGTCAAATGGCTAACAGGTGGTGCTCACTTAGTGTAGCCTCCCTGGCGGTCTGTTTAGTTCTAGAATTTTTTGCTAAAAGCGGGCTACCCGCGTTCGCGGCAGATGCGGTACAAAAACCGCATCTGCCGCACTTGCCGCATAGCTGCCGCACTTGCGCCGCACTTGCGCCGCGGTTGCGGCGCGGTTGCGGTAATCTGCATAGGAACCAACCACCTCGGATGACCCTCATACACTGTTAATATGTGCCCCTGCAGCCTAGTAAACCATTAGCAGCACTGTTGTTGTGTGAAAAGTGGCTGCAGTAGAAGTGAGATAATGATTTTATACACTTACATGCCTGCGTACTTGAGGGCGTCTCCCTGTGTGTGCTGGCACTTGTGGGCTGTGCTCATCATGTCTGCTCTCCCCCTCCCTTATGCACGCCCCCTCTCAGCCTGCTATAGTGATGTGAGGCTGATTGCGTCATAAAGGGGCGAGGCTAAATCGCGGCATCCCGGTCACTGCAGGAGGGGCGTCAGCTACAGGCATCACTAGCACCCCCCCCCCCCCCCCCGTAGGCAGTGCCGCGGCTCAGGCGGCGGTGGGGCTCGGTGCACCCCTGGCGGCGCAAGCGCAAGGCTCTGCATCTATGCCCTGTGATAGCAGCTGTGCTTGCACTTGCGCTACCGCAAAGCAGGCAAACGCAGGGGTGCATAGATGTGAACTAGGCCATAGTATCTTACAATGTGAAAACTGTAATGACAGACACATTGGACAAGCGCTTTAGATCATTACTTTTGTTATAATTTGATGTTCCACTTCTTCCAGGAGAATGCAAATAGTCTCCGGGCAAGGTTTGCGAAGGAATCTCTACAGACCTTGATCCGGCCTGGCCAGCAGTACAGACAAGATGATTATTATTCCTCTAATCTACATGTGCAACTAAAACACATGTTCTAGAAGATGACATCCATTATCTATTAAATTAAATGTGATTAACAGAGAAAAAAAAGTCACCTTGTACAAATTGGCAAGATGTCAGCTGTAATATCTTCTGCTCGCGCTGATGGATTACTGGACAACTCAGAACTTTTATACGTGTGCCAAATTTTTAGCGAACAAGTAATAGAAAACATAGTATTTAAAAAGTAATAATCTTCTCTCTTCATAATATTTATACAGATGCATTATTTTGCAATACTCTGTTGGGAGATGTGCTTGCTATATGTCTCTATGTCTGGACACACAGTGATTATGAGGGGATCCGGAGTTGTGGGTTGGACGCAGTTTCTCTGAACCCACAAATGCAAGTAGGGATACCGCAGCCACCCTGTACTCACGATCTGTGTTTGGTGCAGGGGGGCTTCTCCCTGAATTCACTCATAAGAGATCGGTCTCGACCCCGCAGCATGAAATGAACACGCTGTGGAGATGCGGAAGTGTGGAAACCCGCACAAAGCTGTGGTGGGGAGAAGCATAGTGGGCATGGGATTTCTACAAATCACATCCACTATGCTGCTACTGTACAATGCAACGTTTGGATTTAGCGGCGAGACACTGAGTCTAAAATGCTGCCTTTATTGATCGTGAGCACACACTCTTAAAAGTTTTAATGCTTCAGTACTTCAAAATATTATATCAAAATAAAAGTACTAGTAGTAGTAGTAGTATATCAAGTAGTATATCAAAATAAAAACGCTGCTTTTACTGATCGTGAGCACACACTTTTAAAAGTTTTAATGCTTCAGTATATCAAAATATTCTTTACAATTGTAGGTCCAATTTGGTGAGAAAAGTCTAAAGTATCCTTCACACACAAGGATATAGGTGAACAATATCGTTCCCTATGTCATGTGACCGCGATCCTTCCAACATCGTTGGTGCATTGTCACACGCAAGGATATCGTTAACGATCTAGCATTTGGCAACGCTCCAGCTATTTTAAGAAGATCCATTGAATGATTTTCCAAAGCGGCAGGAATAGAAGAATTGTGAATGACATCGATCAAAAAGGTCATCAATGCCACTGGATATGTGAATCCTATAGCAATTTCAGATATCCAGTGGCATTGAGGTTTCCATTAATGAAGAATGGCCCCACTATCTTTGTACCCCATATACCACACCATACCATCAATGTTTGTGCTCCAGCAGTCTTGGAGGGATCTATCCACTGTGGGTTAGTGTCAGAATAGCGCTGGTTTTGTTTGATAACTTCACCATTCACATAGTTCTCCTCATCGCTCATCTGAAGGCAATTGTCTATGCTGTGAAGATACGAGATGTGCAGCATCTGACACACCGGATCCTGGACGCCTGTGCTGCATTTCTTCTGCGCTGATGCTATCAGTGTGTCCGGAGTGGGAGAAGAGGGTTACATTGACAATCCAACACAATGGGCAGCACTATGAACACATTGTATAAGTGGTCATAAACTTGTAAATAATTCATGAAAGAATAAAGTTACATTAACACCAAGCACACCATTGTATTTCTTATGAAATTCTCAAAAGCTTTGATGTCTCTTCCCATTGAAAAGAATAAAGTTGGATCCAAAATGGCCGCCATGTTAACCACCCATCTGGAAACATTTTCCCCCTCCCATATACTAGTGTGCCACAAACAGGAAGTTGATATCCCCAACCATTCCCATTGTATTTAGGTGCATCCATATAAATGGCCACCCTGTACCATGCAGATATTTCCTTTTCTACCTTTCTTCTAGTCTCAACTTATCATGATATGATTTTGTAATACTCTGTTGGGAGATGTGCTTGCTATATATCCCTATGTGTGGACACGCAGTGATTATGATGGGAATAGTGGTCCATTAAGGGTTCCTGCTGGCATATTATAAAAATGTGTTAACACTGGGTCTGGATTTGGAGAATATCAAGAAAACATGACCTGCCTGACTGTGTTGTGCCAGCTGTAACATTTGGTGGAGGAGGCATAATGCTTTGTGGTTGTTTTTCAGGGGTCGGGCTAAGCCCACTAGTTCTACTTAGGAAACGTTTTAATGCTTCATTATACCAATATTTTCTTGACAATTGTAGATCTAACTTTGTGTGAAAATTTTAGGGAAGAACCCTTTCTGCTCCCCATGACGGTGCCCAGTGCACAAGGTCCATACAGACATGGTCGGTGGAGTTTGGTGGAGGAACATGACCGACCACACAGAGCCCCAACCTCAACTCCACTGAACACCTTTTGGATTAACTAAAATTGAGATTGTGAGCTTGGCCCTCTCTTGCCTAATCTCACAAATGCTTCAGCCAGGAGCAAACCAGGAGGCTGCTCTGAGGGACCAGCTGCAAGGCAGGGAACTGGGCCCTAGGTTACTGAGGCTTCCAAGGTCTAGTAACAGAAACTGGAGGCTAATGGATTTTTTGCTCACTAGCTACTCAAGTGGAACCTTCCAGGGTGGTCATAGTATATAGAATCAGGGAACTACACCGAAGGGGTAAGGACACCAACAGGATCTGCATTTCTAGCCTGGCTGCAGGTTATTCCCAGCAACCAAGAGGGAGTAAAGGACAGCTCAAAAGCACCTAGAAACCTACAACAAGGACAAGTCAGCAGATAGGCCACTATATTCACCCTTTGAGAGAGGACTGCAGTTCTTCCTAGACTGGCCAGACCACATGGCTGGTGGTGCATGCATAGCCTGAACCTGCTTGAGCAACTTCAGTAAAAGGTAAAGCAAAGACACTCACTCTGTGTGCCTCCTTTCTCTCTGCATCTAATCATTACTACTACTACCCTCACCATCATCATCCTCTCGGAGCCAGCCCTAGTTGGGAAGAGTTTAATATGTCCACTGCCACTCCATCCAACCCCAGTGATCTCCTGCAGTGTCAGCCATACATGTCTGATTATCCCAACTGGTGTCACAAACTCTTGGTATTTCTTTATAACTTTTATTTCTCCATTTTAACTCCATCTTTTCAATGTGAGCCAGGGCATAGCCACTGTGATCCTAACCCCTGCCCAGCTGCTGTGTACCCCAACCCTTTGCACTCTGCAGAATAATTAGCACAAATTCCCATAAAAACTTTCAAAATCTTGTAGAAAGACTTCCCAGAAGAGTGGGCATTTTTATAAGGGGGACCAACTCCATGTTAATGTCTATGGATGCCATAAAAGCTCCTGTAGGTGTAATGAGTAGACAATGAATATATCATCTGGAAGAGGAAAACACTTACTACTGGCGGAGTAGAATCTTTATCAATCCCTTGAAATCAGTAACTGTTTCCAGCTCCTAAATTCTGATACTGAACCCATAAAATATACCCATAGAAGGAGGGGCGGACCTACCGTGGTGCAGCTGGTTCAGCTGCACCAGGGCCCTGACCGGCTAGGGGGCCCCTCAAGCCTGCAGGGGGGGCACCAGCCGACCCCCGTAACCCGATGTCATAGGAGAGGAGGGTCAGGCAAGGGATGCATGAAGCCTCCTGCATCCCTTGACAGATCCCGTCCCTCCTCTCCTCTGCCCCACTGCCGCCCTGGCTCCCAGGAATTCATGCATCCGGCGCAGCTCAGCGCAGGTAGGAGAGCCGCATCACCGTCGACGGCCACCAGCCCCAAACCCCCCTCCCAAGCTCCTCACTGACGGCCGCCACACTTCCCCCCCCCCGGCTCCTCACCGACGACTGCCAGCACTCCCATGGATGCACCAGGGCTCAAGGTCTGCCACTGCATAGAAGGCTTCATCCAGAAGGTCGCTGCTTATTATTATTATGTAATAGGTAACATTTCAAAGTTTTCCATTATCAGGACCAATATAATGAATTCTCTTCTAACCCAGTAGTAGATGTCGCGCATTATTACGATACAATTGGCTTTTACTTGCATCTCATATTTATGATATAAACTATAACTAAGTCCAATCTTGGCTGAAGCATTTGTGGAATAAATATTCCATTTTCTCCTTTGTGTATTCATCTGTAAAACAGAATTTTCCAAGGTAAATTGGATTGTGAATTTATATGGTTAGAAATCACTGGAAAAATAGAACTCAATGTAACGTTAACGATACGGGCAAGTCTTTATATAGGCTGAAAGGCTCACATCCCTGCATGGTCTATCAATGGATAACTTTTACTGCTGCAATTAAAAGGTCTAACTTGCGACAAACAAACAATAAACAAGTTTTACTTTTTGCGCATAGACACTTAATGTCAGGTTAAAGGAAAAAGAAAGAAAAATCAATTGGAGCCACAGAATTCAATATCTGCTCTGTGCTCCGAAGCAAAGCCGTCCACAAAAAGAAACGTCTAAAATTCGGTAAAACCTTCACACCCCAACGCACGTTTTATCACCTCATACGGCTCATCAGGGAGGGTCATAAACGTCGGAATACTGTATATTTCTTCCTTATTCCTTTCTTATAAAACCTTACATGGATTCCTGACTGATCTAGTCTTTAAGGTTTTATTCAGGATGTACAGATGCATCTCAATGGATCAGAATATCATCAAAAAGTTAATTTATTTCAGTAATTCAATACATAAAGTGAAACACATATATTATATAGAGTCATTACACACAGAGGGATCTATTTCAAGTGTTTATTTATGTTAATGTTGATGATTATGGCTTACAGCCAAAGAAAACCCAAAGGTCATTAGCTCAGAAAATTAAAGTAGGAGGATGAAGGGTCTGGGAGATAAAATATGACCTACAGTGTTGGCCAAAAGTATTGACACCCCTGCAATTCTGTCAGATAATACTCAGTTTCTTCCTGAAAATGATTGCAATCACAAATTCTTTGGTATTATTATCTTCATTTAATTTGTCTTCAATGAAAAAACACAAAAAGAATTGTCCTAAAGCCAAATTGGATATAATTCCACACCAAACATAAAAAAGGGGGTGAACAAAAGTATTGGCGCTGTTAGAAAAATCATGTGATGCTTCTCTAATTTGTGTAATTAACAGCACCTGTAACTTACCTGTGGCACCTAACAGGTGTTGGCAATAACTAAATCACACTTGCAGCCAGTTGACATGGATTAAAGTTGACTCAACCTCTGTCCTGTGTCCTTGTGTGTACCACACTGAGCATGGAGATAAGAAAGAAGACCAAAGAACTGTCTGAGGACTTGAGAAACCAAATTGTGAGGAAGCATGAGCAATCTCAAGGCTACAAGTCCATCTCCAAAGACCTGAATGTTCCTGTGTTTACCGTGCGCAGTGTCATCAAGAAGTTTAAAGCCTATGGCACTGTGGCTAACATCCCTAGATGTGGACGGAAAACAAAAATTGACAAGAGATTTCAACGCAAGATTGTGCGGATGATGGATAAAGAACCTCGACTAACATCCAAACAAGTTCAAGCTGCCCTGCAGTCCGAGGGTACAACAGTGTCAACCCGTACTATCCGTCGGCGTCTGAATGAAAAGGGACTGTTATGGTAGGAGACCCAGGAAGACCCCACTTCTTACCCCGAGACATAAAAAAGCCAGGTTGGAGTTTGCCAAAACTTACCTGAGAAAGCCTAAGGCTATGTGCACACTGGCCGGGTTTGTGCAGGTTTAGCAGCGGAAACCGCCGGTCGGTTTCCATGAGGTTTATGTTAATCCAAAAGCGGCTTTTGGGTTAACATATAAACCTATGGAAACCGACCCCCGGTGTGCACACACCGGCGGTTTCCACATGCTCATCTGTTGCTAAACCGCTGGGTTCCCAGCGGGTTAGCAAAGAATGAGCATGTTCAATAAACCGGCCGGTTCTGCAGCGGCTGGAAGCAGAATCATGTGCTGCTTCCAGCCGCTGCAGAATCGCCGCCGCTAACCCGCTGTGCATCCGGCCGGCACCCGCTCGTCTCCCGCCGCACATACCCGACAGGAAGCCGGTGGACGGCTGCCGAGTTTCCTGTCGGGTCCGCCCAGCCGCCGCCGACCCTAACCCGCTGTGCACCCGACAACGTGTGCACATAGCCTAAAACGTTTTGGAAGAATGCTCTCTCTTTTTGGGCAAAGGCATCAACATAGAGTTTACAGGAGAAAAAAAGAGGCATTCAAAGAAAAGAACACGGTCCCTACAGTCAAACATGGCGGAGGTTCACTGATGTTTTGGGGTTGCTTTGCTGCCTCTGGCACTGGACTGCTTGACTGTGTGCATGGCATTAGGAAGTCTGAAGACTACCAACAAATTTTGCAGCATAATATAGGGCCCGGTGTGAGAAAGCTGGGTCTCCCTCAGAGGTCATGGGTCTTCCAGCAGGACAATGACCCAAAACACACTTCAAAAAGCACTAGAGAATGGTTTGAGAGAAAGCACTGGAGACTTCTAAGGTGGCCAGCAATGAGTCCAGACCTGAATCCCATAGAACACCTGTGGAGAGATCTAAAAATGGCAGTTTGGAGAAGACACCCTTCAAATATTAGGGACCTGGAGCAGTTTGCCAAAGAAGAATGGTCTAAAATTCCAGCAGAGCATTGTAAGAAACTCATTGATGGTTACCGGAAGCGGTTGATCGCAGTTATTTTGGCTAAAGGTTGTGCAACCAAGTATTAGGCTGAGGGTGCCAATACTTTTGTCTGGCCCATTTTTGGAGTTTTGTGTGAAATGATCAATGTTTTGCTTTTTGCTTCATTCTTTTGTGTTTTTTCATTGAAGACAAATTAAATGAAGATAATAATACCAAAGAATTTGTGATTGCAATCATTTTCAGGTAGAAACTGAGTATTATCTGACAGAATTGCAGGGGTGTCAATACTTTTGGCCAACACTGTACATAGGTATCAGTGTGGTCGTGAGAGTCACAACCACTATAAAAGCATATCTCGGCTGTGCTGTCCCCAGCGCGGTGCATATACTGTAGAGTAGGGAGGATGAAGTGTTAGAAACCACGCTGCCGAACTCCACGAGACATCAAAGGGTGAATATAATATTGATTTATTAGTCAACACATTTTAGGGCTCTCTGGCCCCTCCATCAGGACAAATCAATGTCATATTGCCATGTTTCAGGGTGTTTCTGGGAGCCCTGAAACACATTGACTAATAAATCAATGTTATATTCACCTTTTGATATCTCATGGAATACAATAACAGACAAATACCCGGGTATCGAACTCCTGGTAAAATGAAAAGCTTTCGTTTGTCCAACACAGGCCTGTGAACACCCAGCTGCAGCCAACTCTGCATCTTTGATGGCAAAACAAGATATCCATACGGTTACCCACCAAAAAGAGCGTTTGTGGAGCTCGAGATCGGGGACTCAAAATTTTGTTGTAATCTACAGGGGTAAAATGGACTCATCCAAAAGTATGGTCTCACTCACACCTCCAGGATCAATCAACAGTCTCCTCCAGCAGCTAAATTGCCCTTTACCAGGCTCCTCAAAAGGTACAAACATCCAGCTCCCTTCCAATGGCACCCGGGAGTCTACTCCTTGGTCTGGTAGCACATTAACTGCTTGTTCTCAAGGAAGATGTCTTCCTAAATAACAAATCAACACACAGTCTCTATTAAGCCTGCCAGCTACCACCAGAAGAAAGATAATCTCCCGTCACAAGTCCATACATCACTCACTTTTTCTCTCTTCCCCTGATGTGCCCAGACCAAGCTTTTTATATCTACTTTGCAACAGTCCCCCTGGTGACTAGTAGGGATTTATTGCAGGCCTCTTCCTGTAATAATGTCCTCCATACTGGCCTATCCTGTAATAATGTCCCCCATTCTGGGCCCGTTCCAGGTATAATGTCCTCCATCCTGGGCCCCTTCCTGGTTTATTGTTTCCCTTTCTAGTGATATATGTCCCCCATCTTTGGCTTCCTCAAGTTATAAAGTCCCCCTTTTCTTTGGCTTATACAAATAAATAGTTCTACTCACCTTTCCCTGAACCAAAACATATGGCATCGTCTACTATTGCCGGCGCAGAAGCTGGCAACTGACTTCAGTTTGCAAGTGAATTATAGCACATGACATCACTGCCATGCACTGCCAATGACTTGCACACTGACATCAGCTATCCGCCTCTGAATGGTTGGTAGCATGTATTGCAGTGCAGGGACCCAGAGAGTCTCTGTGCTGCAATATATTCCAGTTCTAATAGCTTCAGACCTCAGCGGGCCCTCCTTCTTCACGAATCCCATCGTGGTTGTTACGCCACTGTACATACTGTTCCTAGCCAACATGGGTGATGTCTCACATAATTGATTTCCATAGGTTGATTTTAACAGTGCTTGCGTGGCACCCCAGAGTTCGGATGCCACTATGTCATTATTAGAGCAACAGAGGGTATTCACACCAGGCAAAACCAAAGCACACAAAACCTTTCTGCCTCCAGGCCTGAAGGGGGAGATCTAAACCCGGGTTCAGGGCAACTCTCCTATAAATTCTGGTCTGGGGCAGAGTTAGTTAGTTTAGTACGGAGCAGTACTGAGGAAAACATCCTGTGGGCTAGAGCAGTGCTAAGCTCGCCCCAGCAAAGCTAAGCCTAGCTGAGGGACCTAAGGCAAGGGTCTGAGGAAATTGAGGAGAGCCTGGGGACCGGAGCGGTGTCAAGCTCATCCCAGAGGAACAGTGCTAAGAAACGGACACCTGAGTCCAAGGCTGTGCAGGGCCTAATGACCTGGCAACTAATACCGGAGGATGGGGAATTCCAAGTTCCCCATCCACACCAGGTTCCAGGAGGCAAAGGAGCATCAAGATCCCAGGGATAGCCGCCTGTGAAGTGGGGCTAATAAAGGACCCTCGTGCTTGTCATACTGGCATGTGCAGGAGAGAGAGAGAAAGCGCCACAGCTCAGCTTCAAGCAGCAGCAGGTACCCACAGGAGAGAGCGCAGCAGGGAGGCTGCAGAACTTGCCAGTTGTGGAGAATCCTGAGTTGCTCCCAGGTTACAGGGACGCAAAGTGACAACATCTATGGTTTACCGGTATTTCCAGTAAAGGATCTGCGGAACCAATCACAACTGAGGCCCTGAACCTAAAGGTTGAGGCACTGATTAAGAGTGTGGCAGAGATGGTCCAAGTTATGCAAGAGATTCAGGGATCCAAACCAGCAGGGAAGATCGAGTTGGCTTTCAGCAGAGATAACGTCCCGTAGATGCGACAGAGGAGGAACCCACCGAACAGAGGACAACCAAGCGACTGCTATGACCCTGAAGGAAAGCCCATCTGCCGCCACTGTGACAAGCCAGGCCTCGTTGCAAGTTTTTGTACTTTAAACGAGGATACCCTTTGACAGCCGGCCACCCCTCAGGAATAGAACAAACTGGGCCATCGAACTTGTGTAACAGGTATGAGGGAGGCGCTTAGTCCTGCCTGTCGTGCTAGATGGCACCCCCATGAACGCTTTGTTGGACACCAGCTCGCAGGTGACATCAATACCGTATATCCTTTACAAAAGATACTGGGCAGACTCTGACATTACACGTGGCCCAGATGACGAATTTACCATATATTCTAGTAATGATAAACCTGTGCCACAGGTTGGTTTAAAGAAATAGCTATACATATGGGGTGGAATTGAAGTCCTAAGGATTGATAATTGTTGATGTTGATCGACGAGAACGTAACCCAATGATAACCTTTGGCACTAATGTCATTGAAAATTATCTTGGACAGGTTATTGTGTTGTTACAGCAGAAACTACCAACTTCGGACAGCAACAAGTCCTGCAGAAAGAGATAAAAGCCCTGACACAGAGGCAGTAGATGGAGTTGTCTGGAGGAGAAGTCGTCAATGTAAGAGTAAGTGATCCGGTACCCACTGTAATACCCCCAAGAAGTGAAATGATTATCTGGTGTAGGGCAGCAATAGACCTTAGGGGGCAAGATTACCAAGCCCTTAGTGGAGCCCATGTATTCAGACAGTTGGCCCACTGTCCTGACAGCCAGAGGGGTAGTTGATGTATGCAAAGGGAGGGTACCAGTACATATCCTGAACTGTGGTGAAGAAGAAGACAAACTGCCTAAGTATGTTACCATTGCTAAATTGCATACTATCAACAACAACTCAAATAAGGCAGTAGAACCCTTGAACCCGTCTGATCAGGAGGAGGAAAATGGCTCTGAGGGAAAGCAGGAAAATTGGTGCCAGAAGTTACATGTAGGTACTAACTCCACTCCATCACACCAAAAGCATAGGGTTTACAAGGTAGTGCGAGAATATGAGCAAGTCTTTAGTAAACATCCTTTAGACTTTGGACAGGTAAAAGGGGTCCAACATCCTATCCCCACAGGTGATCATGCACCCATTAAAGAGAGATATAGGTCTGTACCACCAGCTCGCTATCAATGTGCCAAGGAAATGTTAAAGGAGATGAAGGAGGCTGGGGTGATAAGAGATAGTTTAGCCCCTGGGCAGCTCCTCAAGTCCCAATTAAAAGGAAAGATTGTATAATGAGAATGTGTGTAGATTACCGGCAGATTAACCGCACTATACATAAGGAAGCATACCTACTACCCAGGATTGAGGAATCACTAGCTGCATTACAACTGCTAATTACTTTTCCACCTTAGATCTTACCAGTGGGTATTGACAAGTTCCAGTAGCAGAGGCAGACCAAAAGAAGACAGCGTTTTACACGCCAATGGGCTTCTGTGAGTTCAACTGTATGCCATTCAGACTTTGTAAAGCACCAGGAACATTCCAGAGGTTGATGGAGTGCTGCCTTGGGCACAAGAACTTTGAAATCGTCTTACTGTACATAAATAACATCATAGTCTATTCCAAGACATATGAAGACCATCTGGAGCACTTGGCAGAAGTGTTTGAAGCCTTGTCCGGCTATGGCATGAAAGTGAAGCCATCCAAGTGTCACCTGTTGAAGCCTAAGGTACAGTACCTCAGTCATATTGTCAGTGCTGAGGGTGCAGCACCAGATTCTGAAAAGTTTACTGTCATTAGGCACTGGCCATCACCCAATAGTGTCAAAGAGGTGAGGCAGTTCCTGGGGCTGGTAGGATACTACAGGAGATTCATCAAGGGGTTTACGAAGATGGCAGCTCCCCTGCAATGCCTTCTGGTAGGACAGTACAATAAGGATAAGAACCCGAGTCCTGCATTTGTGTGGGGCAGTAAGGAAGAAGACTCTTTCAATCAGTTGAAGTAGGTCCTGATGGGGGATGAGATCCTAGCCTATCCTGATTACAGCCAGCCATTTGTGTTATATACTGATGTGGGATTAGGAGCAGTGTTGTCCCAGGTGCAAAAGGGGAGAGAAAGAGTGATAGCCTATGCCCACAGAAAGCTCCATCCTACAGAAAGGAGCCCAGAGAACTACAGCTTGTAAGTTAGAGTTCCTATCTGTAGTCTGGGCTGTCACAGAATGTTTCAAGCATTACCTGGCTGCCACAAAATTCACCATCTTCACGGATAACAACCCGTTGACTCATCTGCAGACAGTGAAGCTAGGTGCCCTAGAACAGCGCTGGATGGCCCGGCTGTCCAATTATAGTTTTACCATCAAATACCGGGCAGGCCACAAGAATGCCAACACTGATGCATTGTCTAGGATACCTAGTTTACACGGTGCAGGAGAAGATCTGGAGGAGCTGGAAGAGATAGAGCAACCGTTTTTTCACCGCCCTAGTGTGTCTCAGTGTTCAGCTTGTGTAAAAGATAAACGGGAAGTGGCTACGCTAAATCCATTACCTCACCATGGATGGGCAGAAACTCAAGACAGTCTTTGAATTCACTTACTTCAAATGAGAGTCGGGCACCGTCACCGGGTGCTGTAACCTGTTGAAGCACCATGAGGAGGCGTGAAACGGTGCATTGTTGTGCGGACCCCCCATCCTCCCCCCGCACCTCCGCACCACTGCTGTAACCGCCATGTAACACGATTTGTAAAGTGTGAAGAAAATAAAGAGAATTCCTGAGAACAGTGAGTGCTGCCGATGCTTCCTTTTGTTTCTATAGAAACTCAAGACAGTGACCCAGCTGTACGCTTAGTTAAAGAACTACTGATGCAGGAAGGTTGACATCCTGGTCCAGATGCTCCACAAGAAGCACAGCAGCTGTGGAAGGTAAGAAGTAAGTTGTTCATTTATGGTGGTCAGCTATGCAGACACCACACAAATCCCAGAACCCATGAGCTTGTCCGGCAAATAGTTGTTCCAAAGAGAGCTATCCAGATGGTATTAGAGGCATATCATGATGGCGCAGGGCATTTTGGATGGAAGAAGCTGGAGTTTCTACTAAGAGAAATATTCTATTGGGTTGGCATGAGAAAAGCCATTGAAAACTGGTCCAGAGACTGTGGACCATGCAACCTAAGAAGGAAAGATCAAGACACCCAGGGAGCCCCACTACAGCCAATTGTCACTAAACAACCACTAGAACTTGTGGCCTTAGATCACATGAAACTGAGTCCAAGTAAAACAGGCCATGTCTATGCCCTCACCATAGTAGACCACTACTCTCGTTTTCTTGTAGTAGTAACTGTAAAGGACTTAACAGACAAGACAGCGGCTAAAGCATTTCAAGCCTATTTTTCTAGACCCGATTGTTATCCTGAACAAGTATTGATAGACCAAGGACCAGCTTTTGAAGGAGAGAGAGACAGAGACAGAGAGAGAGACAGAGAGACAGAGAGAGACAGAGAGAGAGACAGAGAGAGACAGAGAGAGAGAGAGAGACAGAGAGAGAGAGACAGAGAGAGAGACAGAGAGAGAGACAAAGAGAGATAGAGAGAGACAGAGAGAGAGAGAGACACGGAAGCCAGGTCTCGACCCCTGTGACTCCCCAGAACTGCTTAACAGCCCGGTTCCAAGTGCCCCACGGCTCTGGGGTGCATCACTTGTCTGCTTACTTATACTAATAGATCACAGACTGAACATGAGTTAACAGTGTGATGCAGCAGCAAAAAAGCAAGCACAATTCTGGGATGTGTACAATCTAGATCATATGAAGTTATTATTGCCCTCTACTCCTCTTCGGTCAGACCTCATCTGGAATACTGTAAAAAAGAGCACAGGATCCCCTTTGGACATCATAATGTAATGGGGCAAATTACTCGAGGGACTATAAATAAACCAGGAAAAAATGAGTACTTAGATGCCCATATAAACATAGTGATACCACACAATCCACAACCGTATCAATTGCAAGGGACCCTAGCCCCCTGAAGCAACCTGACGCGAAACACATGATAGAGCTCCTAACACATATAAAGGGAGCAAGGAACTTTCATGGCCTATGGGTAAGCCTAAGTATTATTGCATTGTCTATGACACTTTACTTAGGCTGTGGTGAATCAATGGCTGGTCCCTTGGTCTATTCCCCCACACCAATTTTACCTTTAAGCACCTTATGCAATTACTTTAAAGGCAAACGTCGATTCCCAGGCCCTGGGGTACTTGGGTATCAGGCTCAGTGGGTGTTTTCACAGGGATGTCACGGGTGGCAGTGCCTGAGCCCGTGGCCTGGGAGACACTTCAATAAGGGGTGTATGTACAGGGGATTAGAGTTTGTCATGTGACGCCACCTGTAGTACCTGGTGATGGGTCACCAGTGCCGCCACAGTCCTCCGGAGGTGGATGGTAATGCGGCTGAGATGGCAAAGCTACCTACAGGTGGAGCTGGACCTCCGGGGCAGCGTAGGGTAAAGGGGTAGCTTGGAGTGGAACTTTAAGATGGGATTGGGAGTGATGGAGCAGTCTATAAGGGGCACTGGGAGTGGAGAGGAATGACGCACACACACTGTAGAAAGTCTCTTTTACCTTTTTACTGGTGGTATTAGCAGGTAAAGACGTCCAGGGCACTGTCGGGTGACCAGGTGCACAGTGAGTTTCCACTGCAAGTGGGTATAAGGCCTCCTCAGCTTCTCTGCAGTTACTGAAGCCCTGTCTGTGTGCAGCCAGACTGGCCTCCTTACTCCCTCTGGTCCTCTCTCTCTCCTCCTGCGTGGTCAACGGGTTACCCTCTCTGACCACTGCTTTGTGATGCCTCACTACGGTGTCTGGCTCCCTCTTTCTGGGTACACAGGGGGACCGGGTGAATGGAGTCTCCACGGTATGACGGAATTTTCTGCAGTCTTGAAGTAATCCTGCAGGTGCGGACCCCCCGAAGTCCGGTACGTCTTGGGTGAACCTCCGCTGGTTCCTCACTCCCTTGGCTCTGCTCCTTGCCTTCTGTCCCCATTCCTAGGCTTGACTCAGCATAGAACTGTCACTCCGGGTCACTGGTTCGTGCCTAACCGCGGCACCGATCACCAGGATGTGTTCTCAGCTCTCCTAGCGTCTGCACACTCTGACTAACTCCTCCCCCAGCAGCAGTATTTATAGGGGAACTCACCTAAAGTCAGTGAGTGGGCTCCTCCTACTGTGTCGGGGTGGAAGGTGTTGCATGTAGTAGGTACCTGCTGTGGAAACCCAACTGTGCAGTAGGGAAGGCTGTGGCTACCTGTGTGAGCAGGGCGCCACACAAACCCCTTTAGCCAATCTTACTCCTTTCTTCCTCTCCCCTATGCTTGTCATTCTTCTCTCCCTCTATGGAAAAACACTAGAGGAAAGAAACAGCGCACATAGGGTCTTAACCGATTAAACAAAGATGTAGATATATTAGCAAGTGAGCTCACCTTGTGTGGTTGTGTGTGACACAACCACTACACACGCCTCGGCTGCAGCGAACCACCCGTGGGTCAGGTAAAAATAGGTTATAAAGATGGATGGAGATATCGTGCCGCCAATCAAGACCAGATGTCAGTCCAAGTAGAAGACTGACATCCGGTCTTGATTGGGGGCGCGATATCTCCATCCATCTCTATAACCAATTTTTTCTCTCCCTCTATAGCACTCTTTGTCTTAACTATTTACATGTATTTGTACTATTGATACCGCTGTAGCACTTGTAGTTCACCTCAAATAAACTTTTCACTGCAATTTAAATGGTTGTGGACTGTGTGATATCACTAACGTATGCTTATTTGGGCATCTAAATACTCACTGTTTTCTGGTTTACTCATCTGGAATACTGTGTCCAATTCTGGGCACCAGATCTTATAAAAGAGACATCAAGAAACTGGAGCAAGCTCAGAGAAGAGCAACCGGAAAGGTGTGCAAACCATGGTCTATGAGGAACAGTGACATGATTTGGGAATGTTTAGCTTGCAAACAAGAAGACTGAGAGGACACTTAATAGATGTCTACAAATATCTGAAGGGCTGTCACACTGTAGAGGGATCAGCTTTATTCTCATTTGCACAAAGAAAGACTAGAAACAAAGAGATGAATCTGAATAGGAGGAGACACTGTCAACTTTTTGGCAGTGAGGGTGATCAATGAGTGGAACAGGCGTCCAGGAGAGGTGGTGAGATCCCCTTCAATGGAAGTCTTTACACAGATGCTGGACAGACATCTGTCTGGGATGATTTAGTGAACCCTGCTTTGCTCAGATGGTTGGACCAGATGATCCAGGAGGTCTCTTCCAACTCCACCATTCTATGACTGCTGGCATTTGCAGGCCCTCATTCTCCACAAGCCCTATCACAATTTTTACGCCCCTGCACATACACTCCCCAGCTGACATGTGTGATGTCTCCCTTACATAGTAGATTTCCATAGGATTCCTTCCACAGTGCTTGTCTGCTTAGATATAGATTTAACTTTTTTGGCGGTAGCAGGCATTCCAAGTTGCTATAGACCCCAAACACTAAAAGGGGGTCACCTGCAATCAAGGAAACTACAAAAGTTTAATCCATTGGTCAAAACCTTCAACGATCAGCATAAGGAGCCACAGTGCTTGGAGGAATCATCAGCGTTTAAACAGATAAATAAGTAGTAGGTTGATGTGATGTTGCTGGTGGAGTTTCTTTCAAGCAGGGGTGTAAATACAATAGGTACAGGGGTTGCAATCGCACCCAGGCAATGGAGCCTACGAGAGCCTCAAAAGTTCTTTTGGCCTATAGAAAAAGACTAATGCAATTAAGGATTTGTAGTAATTGGTGGCCCCATTGGAGCTTTCGCATAGGGGCCCATGAACTTTAGGTTACGCCACTGCTTTCAAGGATACAATATCTAAGTAATATTCTAGAATCCAAATAATATTAAATGAAGATGGTTCTACCTTTACCTTTCTGTGAAATTGGATTTGAAAGGCTTCTGATGTGCCCCAGGGCCGTGGGGTACTCGGAACCAAGCTGAACTGTCTCTGGAGAGTCAGAGGGGTCGAGACCCGGCTTTCGTGACCCTGGATTCAGTTGAAAAGGGGGGATTCTGGAATGGTAGGGAAAGGGGATGATGAAAGGGATAGTTATTCGTGATGCCACCCATGGTATGTGGCTATAGGTGGCCACTGCTGCTATAGAACCTCTGGGAATGATGAACAGGCAGCTGGGATGGAGCGGCTCCCCACGGGCGAAGTGGATCCCCAAGGGCAGTGGATGTGGTAAGGGTGTAGGGTGCAGGATGGTGGGCACAAAGCAAAAGACAGACTCACGGTTTGTTGGTTCCTCAGTCCTTTTACTGGTGCAATTGTAATTCTGGTTGATGTTAAGCTGAGCCCTTCACCTGAGAGCAAATCAGGGTTCTCCTCACCTGGCAAGTTCTGAGACCTCCTTGCTGCGCTTCATGTGTAGGCTTCTGCTGCTGCTTTAGCTAAGCTGCTAACCCTTTCTCTCTCTTGCGAGACCATTATTGCAGGCAACTCGAGTCCTTTATTAGCCCCTCGGTCCGGGCGGCTGTCCCTGGGCTCTCTATCCTGCTTTGCCTCCAGGCACAGTGTGGCCGTGGAACTTGGAATCCCCCACCTTCCGGTATTGGCTGCCGGGACGTTAGGCCCTGCACAGCCTTGGACTCCAGTGCCTGTTCTTGGCGCTTTCCTCCGGGTGAGCACGATACCGCTCCGCTCCCCAGGTTCATCTCCACTTCCTCAGACCCTTGCCTTGGACCCTCACGCTGAGTTGGCTATCCTGGGACGAGCTTAGTGTAGCTACCAGTCCACCAGGATGTCTTCCTCAGTCCTCCTAGGAACTGAACTGACTAGCTCCACCACAGAACAGAATTTATAGGAGAGCTCACCCTGAAGCCGGGTCTTGGATTCCCCCTTCAGGCCTGGAGGCAGAAAGGTGTTGTGTGCGGGTGTTGCCTTGTGTGACTACCCTTCTGTTGCTCTCAACTGTGACACTACAACCCGGGGGTGATAATGACACTGTGGCACTTGGACCCTGGGGTGCCACACTTCCAATATGCAATTCACATCTCAACCACTGGGTGGCAACTTAGAGACACATATAGCATAAACATCTCCCAACAGATTGGAACTGAATTGTAGTTTTTTTTTAGAGCTGATCATTTCATGCCACATATCCTGAGACATGCTCGGTCAACAGGAAAATAAAGAAGGACGCCTTTGTATCAAATGTTTTTTTTTCCAAAAAGAGAAACACTTGTGCTAGATTTTAAAATGCGCCCCTCCATAAAGCAACAAACTACTCTAAATCTGCTGTTTTCCACCTCGTTTAATAATATTCTTCATTATCATAATTGTAAATCTGTAAACCACTCATTACAGTTTGCCTAAATGTGATTTATCCCAAGGCTCTTGAATTATATTGAACTCCGCCTCGGAGAATTTGCTTTTGATGAGAATTAAAGGCAGCAGGTTAATTATGTCACTTGTTGACAGTCTAATCATTTCTAGAACTAATACCAGGTGCTTCCGAGGGTTGATTGAGAAAGGAATGCGTGAAACGAAAAAAGCAGTCTTCATAAGCAATCCAGTTTTCAGGCAAAACAGTGTTTACGGGTGCGGCAGGAGCGACTGAAACGATGGAGAAGTCAGAGCCGCTGTACAGATGTCGCTGTCTTCACCATTCCACAATCTTCTTTGAAGACTCCAATCTTCTAGGGCCAAATTAAGTACTTTATCACAACGTGCTAGCAAAACAGTAATTCACATCAGAACCACTGAGTGGCCACATACAGCATAAACATCACCCGACAGAGTATCCAGAAGTTGCTTATTTTTAACCATTGCCAACTGGAGCCACTCGTTGTAGAAGATGTTGAGTCGAAATGAAGAGGAAGAAATAACATCTATGTTGCTCAATAATTAAAGGAATGCCGACCATGGAACCACCATTTTCTTTTTAAATCTACTGTACGTCACTAGGATCAATTCTGTACTGACTGAAGTTCTTAATTTATCTTTACAGCAATATTTTATTTCCAATTCTGAGCTGTAAATCCCCAAATACATAGTTAAAAGCACTGTCATATATTTATTTATCTGTTTATATTCAGAAATCAAGAATCTAAGCAAAGATATGACTGCTGCATTCTGTATTAGCAGTCCCAGCACTCAATGATATTGCTTTAGCGTGTGAAGCAAGGTGCTGCAACATGACCTCGGGGCTGTGCTAACATGTCCCTATCTATATATGAATCTCTGTGTGGGTGCTCCAGTCATCTTCTCATCCACTTCTGTAGGGGCGACCAAGCAGAGACCACAACACGCCAGGGCTTACTTTTCCAAACAGTTTTTACTTGCATTACACATCTCCCACCTTGACTACTACAACCTCCTCCTCTGTGGCCTCCCTACTACCACCCTTGCACCTCTCCCATCTGTCCATAGCTATACTGCCCGACTAATCCACCCCTCTCCTCGCTATTCTTCTTTATCCCTCTGCAAATCCCTCCACTGGCTCTCAATTCCCCAACAAATCCATTTCAAACTACTAACACTGACCTACAAAACCGTCAACAACCTCTCTCCCCCATATACCCCTGAAATGATCTCTCGATGTCATCCAACTTGTAATCTTTGATCCTCCCAAGACCTCTTTCTGTCCTCCACACTTGTATGTTCCTCATCTTACCACCTGAAAGACCTCTGCTTATTATCCCACATTCTCTGGAATTATGTGCCCCAACACGTCCGATTATCCCCTACAATCAGGACTTTAAAGAAAAACTTGAAAACCCATCTATTCAATACAGCTTACAACCTGCAATGACTCTACTGCCACCAGAGCTGGCA
Organism: Allobates femoralis; assembly: GCA_033576535.1. Classification (NCBI taxonomy): domain Eukaryota; kingdom Metazoa; phylum Chordata; class Amphibia; order Anura; family Aromobatidae; genus Allobates; species Allobates femoralis. The sequence goes on along the minus strand of JARQOC010000002.1, from coordinate 700,042,526 downwards.
CTCCACCACCATTGGAGCTGGCGCTCAACCACCATCGGCACTGATGCTCCACCACCATCGGAGGTGACGCTCCACCACCATCGGAGCTGACCCAACCTACTATCTCCCTCCCCATTAGCCCACAGAATGTAAGCCTGCAAGGGCAGGGTCCTCTCCCCTCTGTACAAGTCTGTCACTGTTAGTTTGTTCCCCGTATTTTTCACTTGTTTTGTATGTAACCCTTTTCATATTCAGCACCATGGAATCCATGGTTTTCTATAAATAAATAATAATAATATCCCAGAAATGGTCTTCATCATCCTTTCTTCTTAACTGACTGGGGAATCTCACTTCTCAGACTTCCCTGATGAGTGCAACGGCAGCCTGCGTTATGTCCTGGTGATCCCATATTAGTGTAGCTACATCTCGCCTCTTCATTAGCACCCGCAGTTCCAGTGTCTTAACACACAGGGATCATCTCATCATCCCTCAACCGACTCCTAGTCCGTACGCATGCCCAGGCAGCTTTGGCAAGCCCGCAGTGGTGAGCCTTAGGCTAGGGACCCTGTAGAAGTCTGCCTATTGGGCTTTCAGGAAAGGCCCTAAAACCAGGGCCCACTTCCTCCCTTTACTCAGGCATCATCCTAACTAACTTTTACCAGGAAGTCTCTTAACGTTCACCACACCCTCCAGTGAGCTGGACAAGACCTTAACTATTTCTACTATTAACAAAATCCATCTACCTAAAAGGGCTAATAACAGGTGGCAACATCTTGTGACCGGCAACTATACTACAATACCAACTGTACAAAAACATCACTACACCTTCTTATGGATACACATTACAATTATATAGGCTAGGGCCACACTAGCGTTCTGGCCTCCGTTCTAGGGGGTCCGTCAAGCTGGATTCCGGCAGCATTAACACAGTGTTACCTTACTGTAACGCTGCCTTAAGTTTACCAATAGAATCCTATGGGTGACGGACTCCCAAGCTCATGCAAACGCAGGCACATAAGTGCCAGAATTTAAAATCTTGCGCAATCTCATAGCGCACAGGAAAAAGTGGAAAGTAGCGGTTTCCTATGCGCTATGAAATAGGTAAGTGCCAGAGTTTAAAATCTAGCGCTATGTGCCTGCATTTGCATGAGCTTGGGAGTCCGTCACCCGTAAGATTCATTGGTAGCGTTAAGGCAGCGTTACACTACGGTAACTGTGTTAATGCTACCGGAATCCAGCTTTTTATTGGACCCCTTAGGACGGTGGCCACAACACTGGTGCGGCCCTAGCCATACACAACGTCATACAATACAACAGTTGACATTTTCAGGGGCAGTGTCGAACCAAACATCTACCCTACTACATGTGTTTGGGTGGATGGGCCTTAGATCTTGGCACCCTGTGGCATCCCACACTACGCCAGACCACCTCTCTTCTCATCCTATTAATATTGTGGTGCAGAGCTCCGGTGTCACCATTAATAGGAGCGTTGGTCTCTTCTTAGCTCTATCCTGACTTTGGCATCCCCTCCTTGACACTCAGCTATTGTCCCAGCACACACACTGTTGCACCAGAGCGCTTGGGGTCACCAGTAAAGCAACAAGGTCCCAAAAATGCTTTATTATCTTTACCTTAAACCAACATTACGGCATGTTTACCCCTTATGTAGAACTGTCCATGATTTCACTGCAACCAGCAAATTGCCAGTGAAATTGCTAGCAATATTGCATCGTGTAACAGTACCTTCAGGGTACCGTTACACGTTGCAATATCGTTCCGATATCGCATACAATTTCACTTGAGCGAGCACATTTTTGGCACTTGTCCAAGATCGCATAGGAGATGTCACACAGGGAGATATCGGCAGGCAACGCAACTAGGATGTTGTACGCAACTTTTGTGCGCTGGGTATGAGCAACCCAGGGCCCGAGCATTAACATTGTAGTGAATAGGGGAAGTTGCGTTCCACATCGTAGTTGCGCCGTCACACAGCACGATCATGCCAGATCGCATATGCAACATTGTACGGTTGAAGGGCATGCACAATCTTCTTGCAATATCGTCCCTGCGACGTATTGCAGTCGCATTGCCCTGTTACACGACACAACGCACCAACGATATCAACAACAATGACCACACCACGTGACTTTTTGTCGATATTGCATTGCGATATTGCGACGTGTAACGGTACCCTTGGTCCCAATGTTTGTACTAAAAGCTGTTGAGCAATGTTGTTCTGGCTTTCCTTTTACTCAGACTAAAATCCTTACAGCTTATATTTTTCTAGATGTTCATTATTAAAGGGAATCTATCAGCAGTTTTTTCCACCTCATATGGCAGCAATATAATGTAGACAAAGAAACCCTGAATCCAAAGATGTATCACATAAATTACTGAGTGAAGCCGTTCTCACACAATCAAAGAATTTAGCTTTAAACACATCAGAGATTAAATAGCTGCCACACCAGGCTCTCAATAGATATTATAAATTAACAGTGAGGTGTCAATCACAGCAGGGGGCATGTTGCACTGCCATGCGTGTGACTTTCTAGTCCTGTATTGCTAATCACAGTATAATAAACTCTTTAGTTTTATGTAGACAATAGCAGGAACACAGATAAGAGAAGCACAGTAGCTTTTTGTATTTGAACCCCTACAGCATGCTGTCCTCAGCTTACAAAGCAAAATCTGCTGACAGATTCCCTTTAAAACCAACAACAGTTTTAGACACACAGTTTTAAAAAATAGATATACAAATTCTCCATTTGCTATGTTGAGTGTAACCGTAATTCTTCTGATAAGCGGTACCGTAGGCTTTATCACTTAATAGCAATTATAGCATGCAGATAAGGATGTTGTGTAGATAACCTTCAGTTTACATTTGCATACAGTTGTGAGTTCTACTCCGAAAAAAAGATTTTAAAATTATTTATACACCAGCAGCTAATAACCTTGTGAAACATTTCCACATCATTATGCTAATTTGTTTGCTGCATACTAATTCCCGTTTTCAGAAAAAATATTGAGATTTAACGTGAGTGCGAACGCAAGAAGTGCAAACAAACTCCTTATTATAAATGGCAGGAAAGTCTAACAGATGTTCACATAGACTCCAAGGCTCTGTTTTGGCACAATACATTGTTAAAGGGAAAAGTGCTTGAGAATTACTCTTTTTATTTAATCTTTCCCTTCCACAGGCAGTCCGCAGGGTACAAACTTTATACATTTCTATAACTTTGTTCATAACCCGGATATGTATGTCAGTTGGAACAGGGTTGGATAAAAAAAAAAGTCATACCTCACCGTTGACTGCTCCGGCCACTCGGCTGCTCAGCACCATTCACACACACCTTATGTGAAGATCCGTTTTTGGTGCAAAAGCTGCACCAAGAACAGATCTTCACAAAGTGCAGTGTTCTATGTATTCGCCTGAGCTTTTACTCACCTCTCTGTGCTCTCCCGACGACCTCCAGTGATCTCTCCTCATACCGCGTGCCGCAGTGAGCGCGGCCTCTAGGACCCTGCAGCCTGCCATGTGACCGGGTGACGTCGCTCGGTCACATGGTGTTGTCGGGATGGGAAGAGATCAGCAAGGGAGCGCAGCGAGGTGAGTAAAAGCACAGCAAAAAAAGCACCAGAGAATTGACATGCTAACTCTTTTTATGGACCCGCTTTTCAGCCCAAAAGCGGGTCCATAAAAAGCGCAGCATATGAATGACAAAAAAGTGAAATGCATTAACTTGGCTGTGACAGCCAACATCAACGCGTTTCACTGCATTTTCACTGCAATAGCAGATCCGTACAAAGCGGACACAAATGGTGCAATAGCGCACCGTGTGTATGTAACCTCACAGTCCTCTTCCTTCTGTTGTCAGGTGCACCATATTTCATGTCCTCTTTAATATGGGCAAGGACTTACATGCCTAATCGGGACTGCTGCACATCAACATTACAACCCAAGTTATGCCTGAACACTGCCGCAAGTCTTGGAGATGAGGCATACATATGCAGGAAAGCAGAAGACCAGATGACAAGCACCATGGCTGCTGAAGAGATATTTCCTCAGTGTACAGGAAATGCTGTATGCAGCGTTTCCTGTGCGCTCCTGGAGAATGGCCGCCCAAGACGCTATGTGTGCGGCCACTGTGCAGGTAATTCATGAGGTGCTATGGTACTGCGTCTTGCTGGAGTGCATACCGTTAACATTTTAAGCTTTTAGCAGATGTCTCTGACATCTGCTAAAAACGGTGATTGTGACACTGGCCTTAGGCTAGGGTAAGACTTGCATCTGCCCCTAGCCTGCAGGATGCATTCAAAACGTAGAATTTTCAGGCTCAGCACATACTGTAGCGTTACCGGCATATAATGCTATGCGCCGCCTGTGTATAGTATCCCTAAAGTTAGCTTTACACGCCGCCACTGCGTGGTTGCAACTGCCTGGCAATCGGGAGTTTTGTGACTGTTGCCTTGAAATTGCTACAAAGTTGCGGCGTGTAATTTTGGAAAGTGATCGGGTTTCTCGCAGTTGCTCCGGGTAGCGGTTTCTGAGCCGTGTTCTAAAATCCGAGACAACCCAAAGGGTGAACTGCCCTGGTAGTGGCATGTAAACGGGCGATAGGGATGGAATCTGCGTCACCTAGTGATTTCCCAGAGGCGTGCCACAGCATGCTGGATACCGCGCCCCATCAGCGATGATTGGTGGTGGCTACTGTGTTACCATTGGCTGTCCCTTCACAGGGCGCCATATTTAAGGAGCTGTCCATTCATACTACACAATTGCAATGGCGTCATGTATTAGCCAGCCTTCCTGCGCAGGCTGGCCAATCATGACGCTATTGCGTTGTCCAATCAGCGTGTTAGCGTCACGGAATACACAACTCTGTCACGCCTATGTTCTTGCGGCGCTAAAGATGTACGCCCATATTCCTTTGTGGATAGCAGCGTGTGAAGCGCGACGGTATTCAACAGCAAGTTATCCACAGGATCTGTTGGAACTTCTGGGGAACCACGATACCTTGAGTTGACAACGCAATTGCGGCATGTACATGCGGAATCGGCGATCGTTAGCAACCATTAAAAACATGCACGTGCACGTACGGTTGCTACCGATTGCCAGTGATAGTGGCGTCGTGTAAAGGTACCTTATGGCAACCAAATTCATCGCGCAGCCGCCAGCACCACTTACAATCCCCAGATATGTGCTTTTGATGAGAGCACAAGAAAACGCTCTGCAAAAGCACATAGAGGCGCTTAGCTTCTGGTTGCCATAGGGATCAATACACAGGCGGCGTACATACTCAGACCAAAAACCCGGATCCAGCATCCAATTCCATAGAGCCACATTCTAATTTAACCCATGGTGCCCCAGATCCAGGTGTCCATGGTTTTGAAACGGAGACCAAAATCACTCCAACATGCGTTTTTGGTGTCAGAGAAAAAAACGTAGACACCCGAATTAGTGAATTAGGGGGAACTATTAAGAACTGGATGCACTCGCAAGTTCCTGTAGCCCCATTGAACTTCAATGAGCCTGAAAACAGATGCAGGTACATCCAGTTTCAGCTAGATTCACAAGGATACCAAAAAATGATAGTGTGAAACCAGCCAAAGCCCTGCACTGAAGCAGGGCGGGATAAGGAGGAAACAATGTGCTTGAGTAAATATTAGAAGGATAGAAAGTTGTGTTGGAGCTCTGTGGGGGTGGTGGTGTTAATGGTGGTGAGTTTATGGTAAGTGAATAACACATTCTCCTATGTTAAGGACGGTTGCACTTGATCCTTCTTGTTCGGTGATCCAATCAGGTTTAGCTAAATGAAAATTTGGTAAATCTGGATATTGTTGTTTGCTGTCCACATTGTTAAAAAATAATTGACTTACGGTACTTAAAAATGAATTTCTTTCTTAGTAGAATCATCAGACATGAACTAGTTTTTGGTGAGAATGAGATACTCAGCAATCCTAGTCAACTTCAAAGCAGTGCTTACAAACTCATTAGAAAAGAGCTTGTAAGCACTGCTCATGTTCTGCACTCTAGCAGAAGAGGTCAGTTTCCATGGCAGCAAGTTGTAAATAAAAGAAAAAAAGTAAATATTGCAAGAATGGCTGAACATTATTAATAAGCAGTAAATTGCAAAAGTATATTTGCAAGCATTATTTGACCATATCCATCTACATGTATGTAGATGGGGTTAATAGGGATGGGCGAATCTACTCGCTAGGACTCGTTACTCGGCGAGTAGTAAGGGACTCGCAGGACTCGGTACTCTGCGAGTTTCCCAGCGATTACTCGCACAGCAACGAGTCCAATGCAAATCAATATCAATCCTAGTTTTGTCAGAGACTCTGACAAAACTAGGATTGCCTTTGACTTGCATTGGTCTGATTACTGTGCAAGTAATCACAGGGAAACTCGCAAAGTAACTGCTGTTACTTTGCGAGCCGAATCCAGCTGTCTTCTCTGTGCAGCTCCAGGGTCCTAGAGCCCGCCTGCTCACAGAGATGATGTAGCAGAGCTGCGATTGTTCTCAGTCTGCTCATTCCCTGTGCATAGACATCTATATCTATGCACAGGGGATGTAGCAGAGAGGACATCGCGTTTTGGACTACGTCGGACGGAAGAGGATTTTTTTAATTAAAGATGGAGTCCCTAATGGCTTTTTTTTTTATTTCTAATAAAAAATTTTCTCTGTGTTGTGTTTTTTTAACCCTTTATTGGAGATTCTTAGTGGCTGGGTCAAACGTGGCCTGACATTAAGAATCTCAGGCTTAATACCAGCTTGTATAACAAAGCTGGTATTAACCCCTTTATTACCCAGCGTGCCACCGCCACCACGGCCCCCAGCTGCTTAGCTGTACCTGGCTAGACATAGAAATTGCGCAGAGCCCCGCGCATTTTTTTTTTATTATTTCATGAAATTCATGAAATAATTAAAAAAAAGGGCTCCCCTATATTCTTGTGTCCGGCCAGGTACAAATAGGCACCTGGGGGTTGGGGGCAGCCCGTCGCTGCCTGCTGGATCCGGCTGGTTCCAGAAATACGGCGAAGCCCACGTGAAATTTTTTTCTGACAAATCCATAAAACAATGTAAATAAAAGGGACTGCATCTTTATTAACCCCTGGACCAGGGGTTAATAAAGATGCAGTCCCTTTTTTAGGATTGTTTTATTGATTTTTCAGAAAAAAAATTACATGGGCTTCGCCGTATTTCTGGAACCAGCCGGATCCAGCAGGCAGCGACGGGCTGCCCCCAACCCCCAGGTGCCTATTTGTACCTGGCCAGACACAAGAATATAGGGGAGCCCTTTTTTTTTTTATTATTTCATGAATTTCATGAAATAATAAAAAAAAAATGCGTGGGGCTCCGCGCAATTTCTATGTCTAGCCAGGTACAGCTAAGCAGCTGGGGGCTGGAATCCGCAGCGCAGGGATGCTTAAGCTTTCTGGGCACCCCCCGCTGCAAATTGCAGCCCGCAGCCGCCCCAGAAGATGGCGCGTTCATTGAAGCGCCATCCTCTGGCGCTGAACCCCGCTCTTCCAGCGGCCCTGGTGGCGGTGGCACGCTGGGTAATAAAGAGGTTAGGGCCAGCTTTGTATTATCAGCTGGCCCTAAGCCCGAAATTTATGGCGGTCACGCCAATATTAGACATGACTGCCATGAATTTCTATTAAATTGTTTTAAAAAAAACACAACACAGAGAAAAATTTTTATTAGAAATAAAAAAAAAAGCCATTAGGGACTCCATCTTTAATTAAAAAAATCCTCTTCCGTCCGACGCAGTCCAAAACGCGATGTCCTCTCTGCTACATCCCCTGTGCATAGATATAGATGTCTATGCACAGGGAATGAGCAGACTGAGAACAATCTCAGCTCTGCTACATCAGGCAGCAGGCGGGCTCTAGGACCCTGGAGCTGCGGCAGCCAGCACAGAGGAGACAGCTGGACTCTTATCTGTGCGAGTTTCCCAGCCATTACTTGCACAGTAATCGAGTCCAATGCAAATCAATGGCAATCCTAGTTTTGTCAGAGTCTCTGACAAAACTAGGATTGCTTAAGGCTGAAGCTTCCGAGACACATCTGTGATTTGTAAATCGCACACTACTCGCTATTACTCGCTTCCCCATTCATTAACATTGGACTCGCTAGACTCGCAACGAGTAGCGAGTCCCGGGCTCAGACTCGCTAGAGTCAAGCGAATTCGAGTAATTTAGGACTCGCCCATCACTAGGGGTTAACCATTTATTCATGGGAATACAGCCCCCCATTCCACTCTGAAGGATACCCCATAAATAATTGACAAGATTGTTTTGTGTGGTTTAAGATGGCCATCTTAAACCACACAAAACAATCTTGTCAATTATTTATGGGGTACTTAAAGTTATTAAAATACAGGTCAAATAAATAAACCGTAAAACTTTCAACTACAATTAGGATGGGTAAACATCCATCCATAGATATCAGTCCACATAAAAGTTCACTTTCTGCGCCCATTTGGGATTGGGCGACATCTCCCTAAACGGCCTCACCGTAACGGTGCAGCCGCCCCCAAGCCCAAAAGCCACCTTTCAACCACACCTTGCAAACCTAGACTGAAAATGTCCAGGCCCACATCTCTGAGATGTACACCATCAGCCCTGTACATTCCTGTCAAAAACCGTTCTAAGTCCACATGGCGGAAAGAAAAACCGCCCACCACGCGCATGAACCTAGCAATTGTTCTATTAATCCGTTTTCTAGTATTATCTAAAAAATGAAAATTGCAATCATTCCAGATGAGGCGGGGAACCACCTCGGAAGAGACCAAACCAGTAACAGGAAAACTCTCCCTTATCAACTGTAAATCTCGTTTAATATTCCAAAGAAGGTCCAAAGTTTTGACCTTCCCCAGGTCGTTCCCCGCCAAATGAAGAATAATCAGATCTGGATGAGGGGAAACTGAAGAAAGCTTGGGTAAAAGCAATAGTAGAGAATCCCACATTAAACCTCTCCTACCAAACCAAAACATAGCCACCTGTGATGGATCGAAAGATAGATTAGAGGAATATGTCCTTCGTTGCGCCCTTTTCTTCGCCCAGCACACATGAGAATCTCCTATAAACCAAATGATTTTTATACCAGACAAAACAAAAATAACATTAAACAATGGCTTTCGGGCGGATGTAGAGACACATTCTATGAGACGACCATCTACCTAGCCGGCGGATCTGTGCCTCTGACATGCGGGCCGACGTCGACGTCGCTGCACCAATGCGGAATGGATGAGCTAATATGCGAGACTCAGACAAGCTAAAACCTGAATGCATTTACGCAGAACCGCATTAAATTGAAAAGCAGAGATCCATCTTTGTGAATGATCGTATCCCACTGGGCGGACCTCAACCCAATTGCAAATATTCGCTAAAGGGCAAAGAACAGAATCGCAGATCACGTTCAGATGAATGATTGTGCCCTTTCCCAACTGGTCGGTTTTTGACCGCCGTATAAGAGTTTCGCAAAAATTATGATGCAAACGGAGGTCCTGAAAAAAACAAACCTGTTTGAACTCGCCTGCTGTGACTAACTAGTTAATTAATCCGGAACGCAACGAAAAATGCCAAACTGAAGCAGGCATGAAAAACCAAAACTTCAACCTGATTATAACAAACAGCTGGTAATACATGCCAAAATTTAAGCAATAACTCAAGAGAAATAGCTCTCCTACCGGCAGGGCGGAGGTGCCTTTTCTTTTGCCCTTTGAACAGTTGTTGTATTGGGAAGAATGTAAACAATGACTGATTGCCATAAAATTTCAGTTACAGCAAAATTCCAGAAATTGTTTTGTGGATTTTAGAAAAACGAAAATTGTTGGATAACAAACAATGTACATAATCTAAAACTAGTTGAACATCAGCTACTCGACAGTCAGCCTTGACAGTGTGGCAATGCCAGCACCACTTCTCCCACGTGGCCACATATGCAGCCCAGGTAGAAGGTGAAACAGAAGTCCGGATGTGGTCAGCCACTATGACCATAAAAGATTCCATAGGTGTCCTGGGCACCAAGTAATGTCCTGATCCATCGTGGAATACAGCCCTGTGCATTCCCTCAGGCTCTAGTAAGAAAAAGAAGTATGAGACAACAAACTCGTACCTTCCCGAAGTTGAACCTTTAACCATACATTAAAATATAGACATAAAAACACAATCTGACAAACAAGCGAATTGATCAGAGGGCTTTTTGATGCTAGAATGTTCAAGGCCATAACCAAACCTCTGTCCATAGATTGCAACACAATTCTCTTGTTTGACATTTGTGGATCCCAAACCGACAAAGCAACAAGAACCGAAAAAACCCTGCAACAAGTAAGGCTGAATCCAGGCGCTCCAGTGTACCACCAAGAAGGCCATGGGCACACAACTGCTTGGGAGCTGAAAGAAACCGCAAGTTTATCAAAATCAGTATCATCCAGGAAAAACTGCAAAACCAAAGACTCAATAAAAACCTCTTGGATACAGCATCATCCGTTAAACTGCTCAATAAAACGAAGCCAAACTCATAAATCCTCTTTCATGGCGCTGGACAAGCGAAAATGAGCATTCGGGGAAGTAAACCCTTTAGTGCCATCATACAAAATACTCTGCCCATTGGCATAATACGAAGAGCGAAATTTAGACTCCCCAACAAAGATTGCAGTTGACGTAACCTAACCTTATACTTGTCCAACACTCCCAAAATCTTAAGACGTATACTATTCCTTTTTTCGCAAGGCAGGCGCAGTTCCCTTTTAGACTAATCAATCCGAATTACCAGAAAATCTAAAGAAACGCATGGAAAAAAACATTTTTTCAACTGCCAAGGGGATCCTGAAACTCTCCATCAGATGACAAAAGCCTGAAACAATCGAATGGCAGTCTTCGCTTTCTGGAGGTCCATAAATAAAAAATTGTCAAGGTAGTGTAAAACACTACCTCGAGGAAATGCTTGTACTGTTGCCCATTCTATAAAAGAGGAAAACACCTCAAAATAAAAGCATGAAATAACAAAACTCATAGGAAGCCAGTGATCGAAGAAAAAAGCACCCGAAGATGGAAGCCCAAAGAATTGAATCCACTAGGGCAAATTGGCTGGAGACAAAAAGGTGATTGTATATTGGCTTTGCCCATCAGAGCCCCTTTTCCAAAACGCTGCAATTGAGCAATGGCCGCATCAAGAAAAGTGTAGGAAACTGCAGGAACATCACCCAAAACCTCGGCGTTTAATGAAAAACTTCTGGGGTATGACAATTGGTGTATAACTCGAAAGGAACCTGGTTCCTTCTTGGGTACTACCCCAAGGGGAGAGACTCTGAAATTTGAAAATGGCATATTAGAAAATGGACCCACAATCCGGCCTAAACCTAACTCCTTAGCTATATATTCGGCAATCAAATCACCATGCAATGAAACCGAAGCTAAATTCTTGTGAACGACGCAACCCATACCCTTAAATTCTGGTATATCAAAACCACAATGAAAGCCTCCAGTGAGCTCTCTCCCTATCTGGATACATTGCTAGAAACGGACGCACTGCGTCCAGTTTCACCGTCATTCTGCCCTTTAAGCCCTGAATCCCTAGAGCCTCCAGCTCCCTTTGTAGACCCTTGCTTTTTATAGCATTTGGATGCTGAATGTATACCTCTGCAAAATGATCATTCATGCTGAAAACGGCAGGTTTGAGGCCATTTACAGCCAGCAAAGCAGATGCCCTTTTAGGCATCTGTGATGTTGTAGGCTTTAAAGATGCAGAACGCTACGAGAGCATTAAACTAACCTACAGCCCCACATCTTTGGTGCCCAAGTGAACATTCGGGTGTACTGATAATATTTGACGAAAAGCTTCATCATACAGAAGCCAGGTGGAACCCCTGAAATTCTTATATGCCTCGAGGATAATATCCAAATGTTGAAACATGTCGGAGCATAGTCCTTGCTCCCGTTCATTCAGAACTGCAGTGTATATAGCAAATTCTTGCAGCCAATTGTCAAAAGACTTGTAAGAGTATTTTTTATCACTATCAGCATCGAGTTTTTCGTCCTTTTTCTAAGCCGTGGTAATTGTGTTCCAACGGTTAGATGGCAATAACATAAATAGATCCACATATTCATGCTGCCATATCTTCTCCTTAGTAGATAAACGAAAACCCAGGGGTGAGACATAACAGGTCAGAGCCTCTTTCAACAAGGCATCAGCAACTCCGGTAGACCTGCCTGAAGGCAATGTGGCTGAAGCCGAAGCCTGCCTTTGGTGGCAACCAGCTAGAGCCTCAGCCACTGTTTGCCAAACAAAGAATTGCATAGTATTGAAATGTGCAAAAGGGGAAGCCAAAGTGTTCCCCACACTAGCATCCTGTGTGACGACAAGCTGGTCCCGCACCTCATGAACTACAGTGGCCCGCTGACTACATATGGAAGCAAAGCAGACCTAAGGGACTGCCCAGTTTCCTCGTCAGATGAGGAGGGTGTCGATGCCCAGACTTGAGCTGCATAGGAAGTATTAGCAGCCAGCACGCCTGAAGCAACCGGCCTGTCATAAAATGGAGCATCAGGTTCTGGGATAGGGACCCCTGACCCGCCGGCATTCCTGCATACTGCACTACTGCTGCGCTGTGGTGAAATAAAGCCCTCCACTCCCGTGTTCCCGGTGATCTTACCGGATCCCCCGGGCTGCTGTGCAGAAATGGGCAGCTTGTTCCTTTGTGGGGTGGGCCTCTTCTTCCCGCGAGACCTAGGACTGTGGAGATCTTGTGAAGCTGCTGCTGGGCCCGATGTCACTACCGCAGCGTCTCCAGCCAAACCCCGGTGGTAGTCACTCCCTCGGTGACGCCGAACGGGTGACTGGTGAGGCGAATACCTCCAGCTTACCTTCCGTTTTCTGATGTCCACACCAATTTTGTTCTGCGCTATGGTCACCGGTGCTGCAGCTATGCTGAAATCTTCAACCCCTCCGAGCATATCGATGGGAGCTGTAACCGCAGAGCCAAGTTGATCAATCTCAGGAAGGACCTGTGCTGACAATACTGGTGTCACAGGACCCGTGTCTGCAAAACAGCAGGAACAGGTAATGATAGACAGGTTTTCAGCCATTCTAAACTGCCCACGGCACTGATTTTCTGTATTAATTCTGACAATAGGGCGTCCATGGTGACGTCTTCTCTGTCATCAACAGCTTGACTGACAGTTCCCTCACAGCTAAGGGTATAAATACTGCTTGATTCACGGTCAAAAGCGCTAACCAATCACATGGTTTTAACAACCAACAGTCTCGGCGGACACTCACAACACGCCTGGACTCTGTTACCAAGCTGCCAGCACCAATCATGGCAGCTTTCAACCTCAGGATACCTCAGGGAAGTCCATAATAGTATTCATCACATGAAAACTTTATATTTACACCTCAATACAAAAATAAAATATGAGATTTAATTTTAGGGAAGCGTGTGCCCATGAGCCCTGCACGCTAAGCGCTTTGCGGGTCGCCCATTCAATCTGTCACTCACAGTGAATGATCCACTTAGTTCTCTGCTGTCCACTCCCCATGCATGAATATGCATGTCACATACTAACACCACATTACTGCACAGGAGATCACTGGTGGGGGACTGTATCCTCCCCTCTGCACTGTGTTTTCAGCATCACAAGAGGTCAAATACAGCACACACTGTCACAGCAGGATTCCTGCTTAGAGAAACAGATGGATAAGTCAGATCAGAAATAGCTCCCTCCTTGTCATCAGAACAGAAGCTACTGAAACCTCACACTGCACTGTTAGCAAAGGGAGGAGGGAGGAGAGAGCTGCTGAGAGGGAGTGCATAATTACATGACAGTTTATACAGCAGCCGGACTATTCCTGTTTGGTTATAATGGAGAGGACTAATCCAGGAGCTCCCTGCAGGGTCTGACAATGCTGATAACATGGAAACTAGGAAACTACAAAAGGTAAAATAATGATTTTACATGTTTTTAAAAGCTCTGCCAAGACACTATTCAAGGGTAATATTAGTATTATAATGACAAATGACCTGACAGTGTCCCTTTAAAGGAAATGTACTGAAGTTAAAAAATAAAACATGGCTGATTTGCAAAAAGGGAGCCACATTTGTGCCTGCGTTATGGCTGGTATTAGAGCGGTTTGGCTCCATTGGGGTGAATGAGACTAAGACACAAACCTTAGAAATGGGGAGCAAGTATTTTTGGAAGACACTAAACATTTTTTTGAAATTATATAAACCCTTTGATGGCCATTTAGTTTGTTTAATGTATGAGACAAAGAGCACATCTTCTTCTCTGTACCGAACAGACTGCAGACCAAGGCAATTTGTGACAGATGTGACCCAGGAAAGGAGAATGGCGCTGCAAGAAAAGCAATTTACTAAATGGATTCTGTGCATCAGATAAAGTATAGAGAAAAAAAATCTAATGGAAAAAACAGAGTGACCAAAACTGACGGAGTTTGTTCAGAAGATGTTTGGGAAACCACAAAACTTCAGAGTAAATATATCCATGTGTTCGGATGGATTCAACTCCTGAGGTCACCGGCAGTACATGAAGGTTTAGGAGAAACCACAGTTTTGTAGTATAATCAGGGGAATGAATAGCTCCATATGTTTGGATGGTGAAAGCGATGCTAAAAATTGCTCAGTCTCCGGCTACTTATTGATAGGAAGTGACCGGGCTTTGTGGGATTCGAGCCTTTGAGCACCATTTCTTACACCGGCATAACTATGCATGGCCATGGCTGTGATAGAGGCTGATACAGCGCCCCGAGCAGGGGTGTACTTAGTCCTCATTCAGATTTTCAGGGGGGGATACATTACATACAAGAAAAAAATTAATTAATTTCTTGGTGTTGGATCTGCTTTTTATCTATCTTTGGTCCGTTTTCACCATCATTCTAACTCCTGTGTTTCTAGCATACAAAAGAAAAATTCACTACTACTCATTATTTTATTATTATTATTTATTTATATAGCGCCATTAGATTCCATGGCACTTTAAATATGGAAAGGGCAGACGAAGACAAGTGTAATATATGTGGACAATCAAGTCAAGTATCCAGACTTCGTAGCCTGTCCAATCACAGCATTCAAACACACCTATTTCGCATTTGCCCAGTCCAAAGCTGTATGCACACCTCACAGGTGCACTGGTTCATCTGTGTCAAATTTGTCAAATGTAACTAATACCCCTGGTCTAAGGGGTCTTCTGATATACTGCTATGTCCGAATCTCCAATGAATGCCCCAGGGCCGGGGTTTATATTGTGTTCATGTTAAAAGTTTTCAACATCGTACCACAGTCTGTTGATTAATGATCTGGGGACTAGAGCATGACAATTTAATGTAATTATGTCCACGCTGCCAATTCTAATCACAGAAAGCTCCAAAATAAATGGGAACACCTCAATGAGGTATATGCGTCCCCTTGGTGGCACTTTTATAAGGATCATGGTAGACATGTATAGGCTACAAGGCATTGGTCTTTTTCGTCACACGTCCAGTGTCAATGTCGTACACACACACTCACACACCTTTTGTGCTACCTTTTGCTCTATCTACATTGACTTAACAAAGATCACTTATAAAAGTTTAACGTCCACCAAATGGGCATCACATCACGTCACGCATCAAATCACAAATACCAGGAGGGAGAAAACAGGACTGCACATTAGTAACACAATATGGCTACTTACCGCAGTGTCCTAAGTCCTGGCTCCTCCACGTCCCGATCGCTCGTGGCTGATGTCGGCTTCTTGTGATGCCCACATTCTCCACCAATTAATGTCACGGCAAAACGACTGATCCTTGTCTGGTTAGTGGACGGAGGAAATAACAGAGAGCAAGTCTTAGTTAGCTCTATCAGAATATTCCTGAAGGGGAGGCGCCTTAACAGGTTTATTATATAGACAGATGCTAATACATGAGTTAATCAAACTTCAAATTCATTGGTTACATTCTCAATTCTTCACAATGATTGGTTCCCCAACAATATCTGCTTCACGGTGATTGGCTCCTTATGATGTAAAGAGTTGGCAAAGTATATGGGGACTTTCCATGTCCCTCAATAACCCTTGGCAGGGTGTGTAGCTCTACCCTCTTATCTTATCTTGACCAGATGGCGCCATGTAGAGATGTCAGAGACATGTCTTTACATGTTCTCACTTAAAAACAACTTACATATAAGCTCTGGACGCCATCTTAGAAGTTCAACATATACAGTTATGGCCAAAAGCATTGACAACCCTGCAATTCTACATAGTAACATAGTAACATAGTTTTTAAGGTTGAAGGAAGACTTTAAGTCCATCTAGTTCAACCCATAGCCTAACATGTTGATCCAGAGGAAGGCAAAAAAAAACATGTGGCAACACTAAGCTCCACATTGGGGGAAAAAATTCCTTCCTGACTCCAGATAATACTCAGTTTCTTCCAGAAAATGATTGCAATCACAATTTCTTTGGTATTATTATCTTCATTTAATTTGTCTTCAATGAAAAAACACAAAAGAGAATAAAGTAAAAAGCAAAACATTGATCATTTCACACAAAACTCCAAAAATGGGCCGGACAAAAGTATTGGCACCCTCAACCTAATACTTGGTTGCACAACCTCTAGCCAAAATAACTGCGATCAACCACTTCCGGTAACCATCAATGAGTTTCTTACAATGCTCTGCTGGAATTTTAGACCATTCTTCTTTGGCAAACTGCTCCAGGTCCCTGATATTTGAAGGGTGCCTTCTCCAAACTGCCATTTTTAGATCTCTCCACAGGTGTTCTATGGGATTCAGGTCTGGACTCATTGCTGGCCACCTTAGAAGTCTCCAGTGCTTTCTCTCAAACCATTTTCTAGTGCTTTTTGAAGTGTGTTTTGGGTCATTGTCCTGCTGGAAGACCCATAACCTCTGAGGGAGACCCAGCTTTCTCACACTGGGCCCTACATTATGCTGCAAAATTTGTTGGTAGTCTTCAGACTTCATAATGCCATGCACACGGTCAAGCAGTCCAGTGCAAGAGGCAGCAAAGCAACCCCAAAACATCAGGGAACCTCCGCCATGTTTGACTGTAGGGACCATGTTCTTTTCTTTGAATGCCTCTTTTTTTCTCCTGTAAACTCTATGTTGATGCCTTTGCTCAAAAAGCTCTACTTTTGTCTCATCTGATCAGAGAACATTCTTCCAAAACGTTATAGGCTTTCTCAGGTAAGTTTTGGCAAACTCCAGCTTGGCTGTGTTATGTCTCGGGGTAAGAAGTGGGGTCTTCCTGCAGTTGAGGTTGTCTTCCTCTAGGGGGCGTTTGTCACAGTGATGCATGTCCTCAGTGCTGAGCGGCCCGCCCGGTCTGGGGGCGTTACCAATAGGCTGCTCAGACACTTATGTATCACCTGGATGTGAGTGGCAGAGGCCTAGTGGAGTCCATGTGTCTGCATTCACCACCAGCCCCCTCCTTGTTAGCATGGCTGGTCGCCTGGTTGCCACAAACCGCCCCCATGTTATGGGTTTCAGGGGGCTGTGCATCGGTGTCTGGACGCATGTGTCACCTCCTGGGGGAATCTGCAGCCATCTGCTAGATGCAAGGGGTAGAAAAAGTGTCAAAACTTCGGTGAGTTTTTCTATATAATTCTTAGTACCAATTCAGTGATTTTTTTGCCTTCAGTGTGAACCTACTATTTTCATAGCCATGAAAATAAAGAAAACTCTTTGAATGAGAAGGTGTGTCCAAACTTTTGGTCTGTACTGTATATATGTATATACTTCAGTAAATCAAACAATTACTTATTATTAAACAATTACTCAGCAATGTCAGGTAATTGCCCTGACAATGGTAAGTCATATTTATCCACTCTGACCCTAAAGGGACTCTATTACTTTATTGGAATTCTACAGGCTTCTGTACTCTTCTTTTCTAGAGTAAGAATCAATTCTCATGGTTATTTTAATCACTCTTTATTCATTATTTAATTTGTGCCCTTTTTAAGTTAAACTCATTGATTTCTTCTGAAAAATATATTGCAATCTGAGAGTCCTCAGTGGCCGATACCTTTTAATGGCTAACTGAAAAGATGGTAAACATAGCAAGCTTTCGGGACACTGTGGCCCCTTCATCAGGCTGTTAATGACACAAATTTTGAAGACACATACATATATACATAAGCAAATTAAAGAAAAAAGGCAAAACAGTGTTATATGCTGTGGTGAATATGACAGGTGATGTAAAGCAGAATAGGGTTAGGGAGGGATGGAGGAGCAGGAACAGAGAAACCAGAATTCTAAGTGAGACAGTTCACAGGAGTGTCAAGAGTTCATAGTCCTATAATTTCAGTGTGTTGCAAGATGTCTCCAAATGCACTTTCATTTTATATAAAAATGCATGAATCTGATATCCCCAAATGTCCATCCATGTTATATAAAATCCCATGAATCCATGTGAAGCATTCAGTCCTGTTTTGAATGTGTCAAAGGTCGTTATTAATTAGTATTCCCAAATTCTTCTCTCTCTGGGATTTGAAGTTACTTTTTACAATGAGCAGCGTCATATCAGATTCAGTGTTGTGGTCAGAGCTGCATAAATGTTTTGCTACAGGTAGGTCCATACACTTTTCTTTTATTGAGTGGCGATGAGAATTCATTCTTGTTCTGAATTGTAATCCGGTCTCCCCTATGTACATGCCACTTGTTGGACATTTGGTACATATAATTAAGTACACCACATTGCAACTGAAGTTACCTGGGATCTTGTAGTCCTGATCTGTTGCAGGAATCCTTATCTTGTCCATTGTCATTATAGATGTGTCTTCAGAATTTGTGTCATTACCAGCCTGACGAAGGGGCCACAGTGTCCTGAAAGCTTGCTATGTTTACCATCTTTTCAGTTAGCCATTAAAAGGTATCAACCACTGAGGACTCTCAGATTGCAATACATTTTTCTATCTACTGGCTAACACAGTATAAATATTCTTTATCTGATTTCTTCTGGTCGTTTTTATTCAGTAGTATGGGCACTGTGTCTCTTCTATGCATCCATTATCTGCAACTTTCAATTTGACACAACATTTTTGCTCAACTGGACTCTAAAATGCTAACAGAGTACAAAACATTGTCCTATTTTTTGCACACATGTTACTGCTTATTGTTGACTATAGTGCAACGTTCTACTCTGAAAAGGCTCAAATAAGCATCTCTGCATTTGTGCCAGATCATCAAGCATCGCGCTCTCGTTTTGATGTGTTTGACACAAAATCCGCCAACACAAAAAAAAAAGACAAGACAAAAAAATTAATTCAACAAAACAGTAAATGATTCTCGGCCACAGTCCTAAATATAACTGGCTATAAAAAAAACACAAAGATATGCAGTATTTATGAGAGCTTGAGAAATCCCTATTTAATGTCCCCATCTCTGGTTCATACAGGAGGGCGCGGACAATGGAATCCCCTGGGATGTTGACATAACGAGGTTTCCACACTTACCTTTACTCACATTTGACTAAGGACAATTAATTACCGTATATACTCGTGTATAAGCCGACCCGTGTATAAGCCGACCCCCTACTTTTGCCCCCAAAAACTGGGAAAACTTATTGACTCGCGTATAAGCCGAGGGTGGACTCCAGCACAGGTATACAACCCCCAGCAGTGAGGTATACAGCAGCCTCCCCAGTGGTAGTATACAGCAGCAGCCCAGTGGTAGTATACAGCAGCAGCCCCAGTGGTATATGCAGCCCCAGTGGTATATGCAGCCCCAGAGGTATATGCCAGCAGCCCCAGAGGTATATGCCAGCAGCCCCAGAGGTATATGCCAGCAGCCCCAAAGGTATATGCCAGCAGCCCCAGAGGTATATGCCAGCAGCCCCAGTGGTGTATACAGCAGCCCCAGGGCTGTATACAGCCGCAGCCTCGGAGGTATACAGGCCCCCCCATCAAGCTCCAGGGCCCCCCTGTGCGCGGCAGCCTGTGAAGTAAAATCATACTTGCCAGTGTCCTGTCGCGCCGTCCGCAGCTGCCGACACACGATCCCCGGCTTCATTCTGCGTCTTCCGGCTTCCGACTTCCTCTAGTCGCGGGCAATGACGTCATTGCCCGCGACTAGAGAGGAATGCGGAAGACGCGGAATGAAGCCGGGGATCGTGTGTCGGCAGCTGCGGACGGCGCGACAGGACACTGGCAAGTATGATTTTACTTCACAGGCTGCCGCGCACGGGGGGGGCCCTGGAGCTTGATGGGGGGGCCTGTATACCTCCGGGGCTGCGGCTGTAAAATTTATATACTCGCATATAAGCCGAGGGGGGACTTTTCAGCCCAAATTTTGGGCTGAAAAACTCGGCTTATACGCGAGTATATACGGTATATCATGACATGCTAGCACGTCATTAATGGCAACTCGTATCACATATATAAACATACAGCATAAACATCTCCCTACAGAGTATCACAAAATCAATTTTTTTCCTGCTATGTTTAGCCTAACAGCAAAAACACACATCTTTATGTTAGAATAGTTTGAACAGACTGGAGAGGTAGCCACTAACAATCTGATTTTCTGTATTTACTTGCTTTATAATTGGTGACATTTTTGCATTAGAGTTGGAAATATTTTCTACACAGGACACTTATACTGTCTGCATGGAAATTTTCCAAGCGTCCATCACAAAGTGTCTCCATTAAAATCAATCAGTTGCAGGAACCTCCAAGTGCTTTGACATGTTATAAAAGGTATTTTAGGACACTTCAAATAGAAAACTACATCTGACTTTTATGAGTATTGCATCAGTGTCCCATCAGTGTCAAAATGGTCATTATGACCAGATAGAAAGACATTAAAGTACTGGGAACTCTGGGGATACTATAGAATGATGCAAAAACAGCAGGTAATCCTGTGCACTGGGTCCTGAAAGCCTACAATTTTGCAGGTGTATCACACAATGGGCAGGGTACAGCCAAGGTGGAGCTTAGTGGTAATTGTCTCCTATTGGGGCAGGCAGAACAGCGGGGGAGGGCTCCTACTGCAGCCTGAAGAAGAAAAAGATTATCTTCCAAGTCACATCAAGAAGATTATTTATATGTTTCTCATCTTTGACTATAAAATATATATGTGACATATTCCAATGTCCTCTCATATCCAAACTGTTAGCCATACAGCTTTACTCGTAGAATCTTAGGCTAGGGTCACACGTGCAGATTTTCCTAGTGTTTTTGGAGACTTGTGTTTTCTGAAAACGCATGTAAAAACGCACCCATAGGCCCCCATGCAAAAAATGCATGCCCCAATTGCAAAAACACATGTCTGAATGTACCATGCGTTTCTTGGGTGCGTTTTTGGCTCAGCACCAAAAAATACTGCATGATGCACCATTTTTTGAAAAACGCACCCAAAAACGCAGCATGCAGTATTTTTCGGAGCTTTTTCAAAAACGCATGCGTTTTTGTAACATGGGGCCCTATGGGAAACGCATGCGTTTTTGAAAGTATTGAAATGGACATGCGTTTTTGCATGTGTTTTTTTAACAAAAGGCATGCGTTTTTAAGGGCTTTTAAGAGGGCCTCACACCTAACAGCAAAAACACAGGCAAAAACGCAGGTGGCCAAAAAACACCTTAATAAAAGCATGGCATATGTGACCCTAGCTTTTGAATCACAAAGCATTCATTGATCTCAGACTCCTAACTGAGACTCCACAGACTCTTTTTGCCTAGCCTTTGAATGGTAGAGTTGGAAGGGACCACCTAGGTCATCTCGTCCAACTCTGGTAAGCAACACATGCATGGTGCGAGTTAGATCCAGCCATCGAAGCAATAAAATGCACTATGTTAAGGATCTTATTACTGCAATCTATGTTAGTCATAGGTATTGGATTTGGATTATAGTATACCATTCTGCATAGCGAAATATTGACCTTAACCTGCTCTGTCTTCAGAATTCATATGCTGCTGCGTTCCCGCTCTGCCTGAGGGTGTTATCTGCATTACTGCTCCATAATACCTAATCCTAGAGCTTTCTGACCTCTGTCAATGACATTGACTAGACTGACTAAGGCTACGTTCACACATTTGCGTATTTTGCTGCCCTTTTTTGCGCGCGCTTTTTGCCGCGTTTTTTGGCCGCGCAAAAAAGCGCAACAAAATACGCAGGGGCTTTCACACACTGCGCTTTCTGTACTCCAGAAAGCGCAGTGATGTCACAGAGGGGAGGAAGAATCCTGCTTCCTCCTCCCCTCTATGACAGCCCCATTAGATTTTCCAGTGTATTAATATACACTGCAAAATCTAAATTAAACAGAGGCAAATGTATGTAAAATAAAAAAGAATGAATACTTCACCTGTCCGACGCCTTCTCCCACTGTCCGGTGCCTTCTGCCGCTCTCCGTTTCCAAGTGAGCGGTGTACTGAGAAGACCTGTGGTGACGTCAGAGGGGGGGCGTTCCCAGCGCTGATTGGCTGTTCGCGGTCATGTGATATGTATCACATGACCGCGAGTGCCCGGGAACGCCCCTCTGACATCACCACAGGTCCTGTCAGAAGACATCTCACTTGGAATCGGGGATCGCACAGCGGCAGAAGGCGTCGGACAGGTGAAGTATTGATTCTTTTTTATTTTTCAGACACTTGCTTTTGTTTAATTTAGATTTCACAGTGTATATTAATACATTGTGAAATCTAATGGGCGGTCACAGCTGTCACAGAGGGGAGGAGGAAGCAGGAATTGTTTACGGAGCTGCGTTTTCTCCCGGAAAACGCAGTGCGTATTTTTACGCAATGTCTGCACTGCAAAGTGAATTTCCCATTCACTTTGCTGGCAGACAAAAGGCACATTGCGTATTTTGAAAAGCGCGCGTAAAAAAACGCGGCAAAATACGCAATGTGTGAATGCAGCCTACATCTATTTTTTTTGCATCTCCAGCATCATAATAACCTCCTAGTTAGGCCGGCTTCAAACCATGGTTTAATCCGATCTGAGGCTGTCAGGGATGAACCTGACAGCCCCGGACCGGATTTCGGCCATCCGGTTTCCATCTCTCCAGGAGTATCCGGGATAATTCAAATTTTTCTCCCGGACAAAAAAACGGTGCTTGTGTCCAGGGAAAAAAATCTTCTCAAATTGGCTTCTCCCGGATCCGGGGCAATCCGGCGCATGGGAGCCTATGGGATGGGAGGATCCGGGAACCGGACACCTGCGGCTGCACGCTGATGTAATTTCAGAACCGCGGCAGCTGCGTCTGGCTGCACACCGGACTGGAGACTTTATTAGTTCTGTGTGCTGATCTGGTCCGGGGCTGTCAGATTCACCCCTGACAGCCCAGGATCGGATTAAACCGTGGTGTGAAGCCTTAGAAATAAAAACTTGATTTGCAGGAGCTTGGCCCAGAGGCCAGGTCAGCATTCCTTGCCGCTGTTTGGGACCTGGGTGAATGGCTTCCTAACTTCTGGCATCTGTCAACTTTAAATGGAGGGCGCCACAAATATTAACAACCAGGGATAACCAGACAACGCAGTAATTAATATACAACCTATACAAATTTTAGTTTTTCAAGCTCAAATATAAATTTTGTTTAGCAAAGGACAAGACATAAAGTGAACAGCACAAAGATAAAAACAATTACAACTGGCATACAATGCCACGTACAAAGACCAATCAAGAGCAACCAAAGTACCTGGAACTTATTTTTTCATATAAATTGGTGGTATGAAAGGGCCAAGCTTTAACCCAGCTATGGTAACAGTGGTGGCAAGTAGAAAAACAAGAACCAACGGGAATATCAACAATGTGAAAATATTCTAGCGGCGGGGTATAGGACCAGTCCTAAATAACTACAGTAATAGGAATATTGTAAGAACAAAAAATTCCACAGCAGTTAAATAATGCTCAGAGAAATGCCCTAGGGTCCGCTCCCCCACTCTTGAGCTTATTTCACCATGAGATTCCTGGATATTGAGCGGCGCCAGAAGTACAAACTCATGGACCCGGTAAGTAATCACACTGATGTTTAATTGCTGTTTTGTTTCTTTTTACAGCCCCCCACCCCCTTTACCTTCGCCAACATTTCATAACTTTAAAGTCCGAGTTTGGGGTTCGGACTCAACTTTGATTCCAGTCTGGACCTGAACCCGGACTTTAAAAAAATCCAAACCCAAACAACGGTGGGTTCGCCTATCACTAGTTATGGGGCATCTGATAATTGGTGTGCGCTGTGCAAGAAATCTTACTCCAGTCAGAGCCTGGAGTAAGATTTCTGTTGTAATGAGCGCCACAGCTTTTCATGAATCCCACCCCACCTGGAATCATGGAATCCCACCCCACCACGTCCCTGTCCCGCCCCGGCTCTGCCCATTTTGGTGGAACTGGGAGAAAGTGTGAAAACTCCAACTGTTTTGCGTAATTCTGCAAAAAGTTTCTGACTTTTTTAAGCAATTTATATTGGAATTCTGGTGAAATTGTTTTGATGAGTCAACCCCATATACACTCTGTCTATGTATTGTATGTATGTAATGTGACAATTCACACGCTATATATGATCGGGTTACTCAATTTGTTGGTCCAGAAGGTAGCGACAGGAACATATTTCATTGACATGCCTAGTAGGTTTATTCAAGGCTTAATAAACTGGCACAGGGAAAACTACACATGAGCCTTCCTTCGGCTTTACAGGAACAGAATATATGGGTATACAATCTATTTAACACATGGGTACACCCATACGGGTTCCAATACAACTCGCCTCAACAGAAGTAACCCAGTGGATGTATCTCGGACTTTACTCACACTCTAGAAGTCTGCGGTCTCCAAAACAGATACCATGCTTCAAACAGACACCATTTTAAGACATGAGATACACCCATGGGTGGCAGTATGTGTACGGTCAGACACACTTGTCTCTCTAGGTGTTTGTCAACATGATTTAGAATGCCAAACTCTTGTGGTGCTACAAGTCCCAGAGAAATCTCCAGATTTACACCCCAGAAGACAACCATCTCTGTGATACACACTGGCCATTCACAATACAATATTAAAATATATATATATAGATCTGCCTCTAAATGCATTTCCCCTTTAAATAGTTTTTGTAAGCCAATTTTCTATACTGTCTGTAATATATTACACAAATGTGTTCTATCATTTTCATGCAGTTGGCATTTCTTCCCCAAAATCCCATGTAAATCTCTAAAGCTTTATATTTTGTATCACATCCAATAATGCAGAACACAAATGTCTAGAAATAATGTAGATGAATGGAGCAAATGAAATTCTAAAATCTGTGCTGGAGGCTAAAATTACATCAAAAGCGTAAAATCCTGAGAGGTTACACTGGAGCCGTTAAATACAGCTCTATATCTTACACCTTAGACACTATGGGGCATAACTCACTGAAATTACACTTTTTATATGCGACTGCAGACCTCAAGTGGTTTGCTGTCCCGGCACATATGTTTCAGATTGTTGGCGCTTCACCCCTCTTACACGCCCCTTTGCAGGATTTCCCTTATTACTAGTTTTTGGTAAATTATTCAACGCTCAATGAGACTTATTAGATTTCAACCTAAAAACAGGTTTCCAAAAGTTCATTCCATTTGGATATTAAAATCATAAATATCTTTGGATCTATTGCTTCTTGGCGGTTTCTTTTACCGGAGAAGAAATCAAGGTCAAGTTATTAAAGGCCATACATTATGTCGCCACAATAAGTATTTGAGTGGAAACATAGTCGCCTGGGAGGGAGACAAGACGAGCGAGATGGGGTGAGAATCAATAGTCTTCATTAATGGCTTCTATGAGTCTTATCAATGTGACGGCTTCTTCCAGTGAACGTACCTTCTGGAATATGAAGCTGATTGGATTAAATAGATAAACACTGAAGCAGATATTCTGCAAATAATTTATCAATCTGAGATTTTTTTGGCATTGGTCTATGTGCTGCCACTCTACTAAGCTATTGTCCTTATGACCTTCAATTGTAGAGGACAGCACACATAAGACAAGCCCATAATAAATCTCTTTTGATGTGGATCAAGTCTTAAGGCCCCGTTACACGGTACGAGATTGTGAACGCTATCGCTCAAACATCACGGGTTTGGAGTCGTTGAAACGACATCGTTAGGACGTTGTTGCGTGTAACACTGAGATTCGACTACGATAAATCGTTGGATCGTTGATCGCAGATTTGAGAACGTGTTCTGAAATCAAATGATCCTCGATCAGCCAACCTGCTGCATCATTGTGTGTGACACCACTATAATGATGTCATTCACGACTTCGCCCATTCACATCAGTGAACAATTATCATTCGCTGGGTTGTGTGAACGATAGCTGCTCACTACATCGTTGGTGCGTCGTCCACGATATCTACACGTGTGACATCTCGCCAACGATGTCCTAACGACCGTGCGCCCCCGAGATCATTAGTGAGATCTTTACGACATTGAAGCGTGTAACGGTACCTTTAAATCCACGTTGAATCTGCATTGATATCCTTATTTGTTACATGCAGATTTTGCAGCAGCTTTCATCTGAGATTTACCAACTAACGCAACTATTAAAGTGGTAAACTATGCAAAAAATAGTCAACATCCATAAAGGGAATCTGTCAGCAGGTTTATGCTATGTAAGCTGAGGACAGCATGATGTAAGGGTTAAAAAACAAAAAGCAACTGTGCTTCTCTTATTTGTGTTTGAGCTGTTGTTTACCTAAACTAAAGGCTTTATTACTCTGTGATTAGCATTGAAAGACTACAATGTCTCACACAGGGAAGTCGGACATGCCCCCTGCTATATGCTTGACACCTCACTTTCAATGCACAATCTTTATTGAGAGCCTGGTGTGGGCGGGGGCAGCTTTCCCAGCTCTGCTGTGTTCCTGAAAGGAAATTCTTCGTGTGGAAACAGCTGAATTCAGTAATGTATGTGATACGTTGTTTGATTCACAGTCGTTTTGCCTACATTGTGTTGCTCTCAGATGAGGTAGCGAAAACATGCTGACAGATTCCCTTTAAAGTCAAGCAACACGCTCCCTATTCTGCTTAAAAAAATGTCCAATCACATCCAATTGCCTATTACTGTAATCTGCTGGGGAGTTTACTGGGGCAAATCCATAGGTAAAATCTGCCACATCTGAATTCCCCCTAGGGGTGTGTTCATATTGAGGTGGGTTGTTTTTAGCAAAAAATGAGTGTAACCTTGCCGAGTCCTCCACAAAAACCAAGTGCTGTTTGCTCTGAAGACTCAGCTGTTAATAATGTAGGGTGATAAGCAACTGATTTGAAGGTAAACTTGGGTCAATGTGAGTGATTGACCTGGTGTGAGTGATCAGGTGTGAGTGATTGACCTAGTGTGAGTGATCAGGTGTGAGTGATTGACCTGGTGTGAGTGATCAGGTGTGAGTGATTGACCTGGTGTGAGTGATCAGGTGTGAGTGATTGACCTAGTGTGAGTGATCAGGTGTGAGTGATTGACCTAGTGTGAGTGATCAGGTGTGAGTGATTGACCTAGTGTGAGTGATCAGGTGTGAGTGATTGACCTGGTGTGAGTGATCAGGTGTGAGTGATTGACCTGGTGTGAGTGATCAGGTGTGAGTGATTGACCTGGTGTGAGTGATCAGGTGTGAGTGATTGACCTGGTGTGAGTGATCAGGTGTGAGTGATTGACCTAGTGTGAGTGATCAGGTGTGAGTGATTGACCTGGTGTGAGTGATCAGGTGTGAGTGATTGACCTGGTGTGAGTGATCAGGTGTGAGTGATTGACCTGGTGTGAGTGATCAGGTGTGAGTGATTGACCTGTTTTTATTCAAACAACAGGGATCTTTCAAAGTCGGATCTTTACAACATATTTATAAAAAGGTATCATGGTCACTAACATTTCTGAGGACCTGAGAAGAAGAGTCGCTGATGCTCATGAAGCTGGAGAAGGTTTCAAAACTATCTCTGAATTTTGACTCCGACAATTTACAGTCAGACAGACTGTGTCCAAATGGAGGAAATTTACCATTATTACCCTCCCAGGAGTGGCCAACAAACAGAGATCACGCCAAGAGCAAGGATCTTATAATAGTAAGAGAGGTAACAAAGGAACCCAAGGTGACCTTTAAGCAACTAAAGGCCACTTACATGTTAGCTAATGTTAATGAATCTATCATCAGAAGGCAGGGGTGTAACTACAACTGGTGCAGGAGTTGCAATCGCACCCAGGTCCTGGAGCCCAGGGGGCCCTGGAAGTCCCTTTGACCTATAGAGAAAGCCTATTGGTATTAAAGGTTTGCAATAATTGGGGGTCTCGTTGGAGCTTTTGCATTAGGGCCCATGAGTTTAAAGTTACGCCATTGTCAGGAGGACACTACAACAACAGTGTGAAAGGCAGGATTGTAAGAACGCCACTGGTCTCCATAAAGAACATTGCTGCCTGTCTGCAGTTTGCAAGAGATCACCTAGACAGGCCAGAAGGCTACTGAAACAATGTTATTATATGGATAAGACCAAATTAGGCTGGCTTCACATTAGCGTTCCCCTCCGCAGTGTTCTGCGGAGGGGAATCGCCATGTGTGCGCAGCGGCCGCCATCTCCTATCTTTATAATGGGAGCGCACGGTGCTGCGCTTGACAGCGCACAAATCACACAGTCTCGTCCGCACCATGTTGCATCCGCCTGCGCACAGATCACATATGGGAGTGAATGGGTGCGCACGGTCAAGCGCTGTCAAGCGCAGCACCGTGCGCTCCCATTATAAAGATAGGAGCTTGCGGACGCTGCGGTCACATTGCGGATCCCTCCGCAGAACGCTGCGGAGGGGTCCGCAAATGTGAAGGCAGCCTTAGAGCTTTTTGGTTTAAATGAGAATTGCTATGTTTAGAGAAAGAAAAACACTGCACTACAGCAAATCAACTTGGTGGTAGTATCATGGTTTGGGACTGTTTTGCTGCACTTATGGCAGGAGAGCTGCCATTATTCATGGAAAAAATTCTTTTTATCAGCAAATTCTAAAGGAAAATTTTAGTACATCTGTCCATGAGCTGAATGTCAAGAGAGTGTGGGTCACACAGCAAGAGAATACCGTAACCCAAAACAACACATGTCATTGTACAAAAGAACGGTTAAAGAAGACTATAGTTATAAAGCAGTGTGTATTGCGGTGCATGGAGATGGCTGGTCTCTGCACTGCAATACATTTCATCTGAATGTGCTTCTGAGGATGTACATTGTGGTGAAATAGGCCCTGGCATCAACGAGCCCTGCTTACGCGCAGGCTGAGCCACTGTCGCACCCTATGTGACCATGTTTGTTATGCCACTGGCCATACTTCTGGAATGAGCAAAGTCCTGACCTTAGTCCTATAGAAATGTTTTCGAAGGCGCTCAAGCAAGCTGTTCAAGGGAGAAAACTCACCAACATAAGAGATTAAAACTCTTTTGAAAAGAAGAATGGATTAAAATTCCTCCCAGCTGATGTGCAGGACTAATCCACAAGTATCAGTAATGTTTAAACACAGTTATTTCTGCACATGGGGTTCACAACAGATAATGATAGCAATGGTTCACATACTTTTATCACTCGCAAATTTGTGATACTGGATCATTTTCTTTAATAAAAAAAAAGAATATTTTGACTCATTTGGTTTTCTTTATCTACTTTTAGGACAAGCGCCATTGTAGTAAATATCAATGAAATAAGAGATAAATTATTGATCACTGGAAGCTTCAATGATCTCAGGAACAAGCTGTGCAGCCTTGTTTTGGATGGTACATGTTACGTATTGACTGCCTTGTAGTATTGAAGTGCTGCTGCTGTGGTTTAAATGAAGCCTTTTTTTTCACCTGCTCTCAGTGTGGAGAGAGGAAGCTAATGAGCGGGAGATGAGAGTGCAGGTGTGTGATGAATATGACTCATGCTTAGGTGAGCTGAGGTGTGTGTCTGGGCTGGCTGCTCCCCACCCCTTGGCCATAAATGGGTAAGATCACATCCACCTGTTGTTGCTGATTCAGTTCACTTCTGGACTGTGACCTGATGTGAGCAGACTCTGATCTGAAGCTGCCATGTTTTTTTTCCCTTGGAAGTTGCTGGGCTTCGTGGTCCATGGATGGAGGTAGGGGCTTATGCCTAGGGCTTCTCAGGAACTTTAGGGACTTAGGCTGGCGGCTCGAACCTCCTCACCTTTAGAGGTACCTTAGAGATCAGGGCAAGCCAGGGACCCCAGCATCAGGGCCAGAGCAGGCTCCCCTGATCCCCTTCGTCCAGCTTGGCCAGGAATTAAGTTCAATCTCCAGCAAAGCATACAGGAACCCTGTGATCCTATAAAGGCAGAGGTAATCACAGAGTGGCTACACCTGGACAAGGCCCCGCTAGCTTGCTGGCAACAGAGATCAACATTAATTCCTCCAATGCCAAAGGAAAATGACATGTTTAATATGAAGTCTCAATTCAGACATGAGACTTAGGTCCAAAGCAGTCACAAGTCTCCTAGGAAAGGGAGACCATCGTGACACCCGCCCTCCGTTGTTGGCTGCTGGGGATAATGTCCCTTGCGAACTCGGACTCCGGTGTCGATTCTGCGCTCTGTGATTGGACGAGCTGGCTCTGCTCCACTCCCTACACCTTTTCTCCACTTCGTTCAGACCCTCACCTATGGGTCCCTCACACTGGCTAGTCAGTCTCCTCGGACGGGCCTGGCATGGCACCCGACCGTAGGATGTCTTCTACAGTGCTCCTAGGAACTGAACTGCCTGACCCCGCCCCCAGACCATAATTTATAGGGGACCTGCCCTTAACTCGGGTTTTAGAGCTCCCCTTCTGGCCTGGAATTGGAAAACTGTTGTGTGCGTGTGTTTCACTTGATTTGGGTATCTCTTCTTGCTTCCAAGTGCAGTATTGTGGCAACCAGACCCTGGGGTGCCACAAAAGCTACCATTTTGGGAATAACCTTTTAAAAAATAAGATTTTGGCTACCTACAGCAAACAAAACAGGTAGCTCTGTCGTTACCGTTGTTACCAAGTTTAAAGGGGTACACCATCTCAGATGTCTATGGCATAGAAGCAATAAAAGCCATACATTTCCCACAGGTGAGACACACATCAATCTCAAGAAGGGGGCCCTGTCTAGCATTTTTGTCCGTGGAGCGGGGGACGCACATTGCTGTCTCTCTTTCAAGAGAAGGAGAAATCCTGGGATACTCGGCCTCATAAAAGTCCAATCTTTATTAATCCATATTTAAAAGCAATGCTCACAAAGAAATCGTGACAGTGCAGGGGAGAAGCTCAGGTACGCCGAGCACATTGGAGAACTCAACTACGACCGTTTCGCACCTGTGTGTGCTTCATCGGGTCTATACTGTCTCTATTTGTTCACCTCCAAGCAAAGTTCACCATTTTTATATTTAAGAAACTACATATTCTCTTCTAACTTCATTTTTAACTTTGAAACTTTCTGTAATATTCGTAAAACAAAAATATCCAAAAATATCAAAGTCACCAATAAATGATATCTCAGCGTTCTGGAAATAGCTGCATGGATGGATAAAACAAGTCATTATGGAACAAAATGATAAAAGACTTCCCGTCTCCTATCCACTTATCTCCTAATCTGCTGCGTTCCTTCATCTTATCTCAATTTTGTGTCTTCTTGAAGCCATGTTTGGCTAAGACGTCTCAGAATCTGTTGTCTACAAAGCCCGGGGAAATGGTGATTACCATGTGTGTATTTGCAGACAGATGCTCAGTAACTCACACAGTTATTATGAGCTGTGCCTAATCTTCACAACCAAAGCAATTTGTACACATTGAAATCAGTGGCCTCATTTCCAGGCTTTGTTTGATTACCGAGTAAATTGTACGTGCAGAGCAAAAGCCATCATTTCTCTAATCAATTTAGAATCTTTTCTATGAAATGAATCTGCAATTATCAATTTCATGAGAATACAACATGCAATATTTTATTAAGTGATCAGAAATAATTTGCAACATAAGGATCCAGATCAGTCATGTGTCATAGACTGCGGCCAATACTGAGCCACAGTCTTGATATTGCTTTGTCTATAGACTTAGGCTAGGGTCACACTTGGAAGGCTCATTGCGATTACCGCATCCGGATCCGGCAATTGCATGAGCCTTAAGACACATTTGGTGTTCAAAATGTGTCTTTAAACTCGGATCCGGTAACTGGATTGCTCATAATGTATAATCCGGTTGCCAGATTCTTTGTTCATCCCTGCGGCTGCGGGCATGAACAAAGGGTTAATGTTAATATTATATGTGCCCATCATGTCTCCAGGGAGTGTCCACCCTCCCTAGAGACATGGTGACCATATGGGGCAGCATATGAAGGGTTAAATAGGTGTATTACTGTATTGCCGGCTTTTACTATTTTATGAATTGATGTCGGCGGCTCCTCGCTGTGGAGGAGATACAGTACGTAATGTGCGTACTGTTCATGCCGCTATCCAGGGTCCTGAAAGCTTTAACATTAGTTCTATGGTGGTGCGCTGCCCATAGAACTAATGTTAAAGCTTTCAGGACCCTGAATAGGGGCTCATACAGTACGCACATTACGTACTGTATCTCCTCCACAATGAGGAGCCGCCGGCTTCAATTCATAAGATAGTAAAAGCCGGCAATAGCCGGCAATACAGTAATACACCTAATTAACCCTTCATATGCTGCTCCATATGGTCACCATGTCTCTAGGGAGGGTGGGCACTCCCTGGAGACATGTTGCCCACATCTATTAGTAACATTAACCCTTTGTTCATCCCTGCGACAGCAGGGATGAACAAAGCATCCGGCTACCACAGGCATTCACATGTGCCTTGCGGCAGGCGGATGGGCTCCCATAGGAGCCCATTATAGCAAGGCTGCTGCAGCTTGCAAACCGCTCCGAAAACTGCAGCCTGCATAATTTTTACCGCAGGCTGCAAATCCGGAAGCGGTAACCTGATTGCATTTAGTGCAATCCGGTTTTATAATGGACTCATATGGGCTACGGATCCTGATCCGGTTTTGAGCATTTTTACAGCTCAAAACCGGATCAGGATCTGCATTTGCTACCGCAAATGTGACCCTAGCCTTAAATAGATTGTCTACCAAAGACAACCCCTACCCTATTAGGACAAACAGGAGGAGTCCCAACCTGAAATACCTTTATAGGTCAGAATGATTGAGCTACTCCCATTCTATTGGAATGGGAAGTCCTTTCATTTAATGATACCGGCCAACTGCAGGAAAAATGCCTGGATGTCGATGGCTTTACCCTGGAAAAATCAGCTGATTGTGCCTTATCTTAACCCCTTTAACTAGTGATTATGGCACAATGTGATATTTCTGTTATAAGACTTTCACTTAACGAAAACTTTTTTTTAATAAATACAGGCGCATCTCAATCTATTATAGTATCATCAAAAAGTTACCGTATTTTTCAGACTATAAGACTTTTGGGGAAAAGTGTGGGGTGCATCTTATAGTCCGAATGTACTATATAAGTGCCATAAGTACCATATATATGTGCTGTAGTCGGGGGGGGGGGCGGGTTTGGAAGGCTGAGCAGAGGCAAGGGCATTCTACAGCTGTGGCCCATGATCACATCATCCTGTTCATAAGGCTAATGTAATATTCTCTGCAAAGCACTTTATATTACATTACCTCAGACAGTGGGGACTGGGATCGCCCGCTCTAAACACTGATCACAGTGTTCGGGATCAGACAGGAGGACATCGCCAGCGGTGCTGCAGACAGGATCAATGGAGAGAGTGAGCATGATCATCTGGTATATTCACTGTCCCCCATGGTATGATGCTTGGGGAACGGTGAATATACAGAAACACCACCGCCGCAGCAGGAGGGACCAATGGAGAGGGTGAGTAAGATCATTTATTTTGTTTCATTTAAGTAATGGGGTGGATTATTTATATAAAACAGGATGAGGGGATCATATATATATATATATATATATATATATATATATTGTGAGGTAGCGCCCCAGGGGAACCCGCTTGGCACGGGGAAAATGACAGCAGCGACTACATTTCAACGTAACATAAGCAGCGGATTTATTAATTTCTGTCATAAACCGCTTTCAACACATAAACCATAACACTATTTCCATTTTCACATATAATATGCATGTCCTTACATTGCATTATATGACATTCCCATATGACATTACATTACAGGACATTCACATACGTTTTCCCAGAACTTCAAGGCGTCACCCACCGACCCTTGCAGACCTCAGTCTGGTTCTAAAGACGGCTATCACCGTCTATCACCCTGACAGGGATCATTCCCCATCCTATAGCACATGAGTCATCACACATGGCACTTTTTCATAAACCATTATGACTCATGCATGACACAGCATTCATGGCATTTTTACATACACCAATATGCTACACACTCAGGGCCCACAATAGTACCAGGAGCCCTGTCACTTAGTACACACAAGACCACCTGGCCCTTGAGCCGTCCTCGGTCCTGGACACTGGCTGGCATGCACACATCAGGTGCACTAGCATGGAGCTGGCAGGCTCCCATCACTTCCAGCACGTCTTCACATGGCAGTGGTCTGGACTTCTCTGATTCCCATCGTCCTCTCCTCACTCAGACACCTGGCAGGTTCTTATCCAGGCTGCCTCACCCACAGCTGCAATCCAGTGAGTCAATCAGCACATCTCTCACACACAGACCTGAGATGTGATTAACCCCTGTGCACCATTCAGGTTTAGCCCAGCAAAGCACTCATCCATTACATCCTATTCCTCATGGATCTCATCCCACTCTCACCGCCGCTCATTAGGCTCATGAATCTCGCAGATCTTCAGCACTCACACTCAGCTGTTCACTCAGCACATGAAAAACCCTTCAGTTGTTAACCCCCTGTGCACCGGACAGGTTTCACACAGCACACACAATCAGGAAAACCGGCCCATGTGAACAGAGACCTGCATTGATAACCGGTGTGATGCACCCGGCCAGGGGCCACATCACCACATACCTCCCCCCTCTGTTCAAGCCCGTGCGGAGGGGTTGAACACAGTCTCAACACACAGGTCATAGAGTCTGTAGTAAATCCGGATGTGGCGCTGACTTGGCAACTTCGTGACACCTAGGCCACCGGAACCTTGAGCACGCCGACTTTGCCTTCGGGACTCCAAGGGCCTCCAGATGCTTTGAGTGCGACGGCTTCGTGACCTCGCCGGGCCACCGGCAAGATGCTGGGGTGCGTCGTGCGGTCGCCCATAGCAACTAGTCCATATTTAGTGCACCAACATAATTGTCCATAGCACACAAGTCCATAGTAGTGCACCAACATTACTGTCCATATAGGTGCCATTCAAGGTGCCACTGCACCACAGCCCTTGGCTGTACCACCCCCTGGGTAACCATGCCCTTAGCAACCGGGATGCGCCTCCCTCACCGGGCTGGTTTGCCCGCATTCTCCACCATATGTGAGGTAGCGCCCCAGGGGAACCCGCTTGGCACGGGGAAAATGACAGCAGCGACTACATTTCAACGTAACATAAGCAGCGGATTTATTTAATTTCTGTCATAAACCGCTTTCAACACATAAACCATAACACTATTTCCATTTTCACATATAATATGCATGTCCTTACATTGCATTATATGACATTCCCATATGACATTACATTACAGGACATTCACATACGTTTTCCCCAGAACTTCAAGGCGTCACCCACCGACCCTTGCAGACCTCAGTCTGGTTCTAAAGACGGCTATCACCGTCTATCACCCTGACAGGGATCATTCCCCATCCTATAGCACATGAGTCATCACACATGGCACTTTTTCATAAACCATTATGACTCATGCATGACACAGCATTCATGGCATTTTTACATACACCAATATGCTACACACTCAGGGCCCACAATAGTACCAGGAGCCCTGTCACTTAGTACACACAAGACCACCTGGCCCTTGAGCCGTCCTCGGTCCTGGACACTGGCTGGCATGCACACATCAGGTGCACTAGCATGGAGCTGGCAGGCTCCCATCACTTCCAGCACGTCTTCACATGGCAGTGGTCTGGACTTCTCTGATTCCCATCGTCCTCTCCTCACTCAGACACCTGGCAGGTTCTTATCCAGGCTGCCTCACCCACAGCTGCAATCCAGTGAGTCAATCAGCACATCTCTCACACACAGACCTGAGATGTGATTAACCCCCTGTGCACCATTCAGGTTTAGCCCAGCAAAGCACTCATCCATTACATCCTATTCCTCATGGATCTCATCCCACTCACACCGCCGCTCATTAGGCTCATGAATCTCGCAGATCTTCAGCACTCACACTCAGCTGTTCACTCAGCACATGAAAACCCTTCAGTTGTTAACCCCCTGTGCACCGGACAGGTTTCACACAGCACACACAATCAGGAAAACCGGCCCATGTGAACAGAGACCTGCATTGATAACCGGTGTGATGCACCCGGCCAGGGGCCACATCACCACAATATATACATAATAAGGATGGGGGATCCTATATGTACAACAGGGTTGGGGGATCATATATTACCAGGATGGGGCACATTTAGTACAGATTTGGGGACATTACCACATAACAGTGTCAGCAGTAGATCCCCCCTTATAACAGTGTGTTATGACCTCGTTTTTTTGCATACATTTTTTCTTCTTATTTTCCTCCTGTAAAACCTGGGTGAGTCTTATGGTTTGAAAAATACAGTAATGTATGTCAGTAATTCAATACAAAAGTGAAACCCATATATTATATGAGTCATTACACACTGAGGGATCTATTTCAAGTGTTTATTTCTGTTAATGTTGATGATTATGTCTTACAGACAATGAAAACCCAAAGGTCTTTATCTCAGAAAATTAAACTAGGGAGGATGAAGGGTTAAAAACCAGAAATGCCCTGAATCATGGCAATATGATATTGATTTGTCCTGAAGAAGGGGCCAGGGAGCCCTGAAACACGTTCACTAATAAATCAATATTATATTCACCCTTTGATGTCTTGTGGAATACATCAGCACAGTTTTTAACCCTTCCTCCTCCCTTTTCTATATGCATTACACTGAGGACTGCAGCAGCTGTGATCTGTTTTTATAGTGGTTGTGACTGTCACAACCACACAAGGTGAAGCCTCTGATGCCTATTTAGGTCATATTTTATCTCTCACACCCTTCATCCTCCCTACTTTAATTTTCAGAGATAATGACCTTTGGGTTGTCATTGGCTGTAAGCCACAATCATCAACATTAACAGAAATAAACACTAGAAATAAATGACTCTGTTTGTAATGACTCTATATAATATATGTGTTTCACTTTATGTATTGAATTACTGAGAAAAATTAACTTTTGATGATATTCTAATACACTGAGATGCTCCTGTATATACTGTAGTAATTTAACCAGGGTAATGCCCAGATTACCCGCAGACGGGCATTCCTGCTGGTGATGAAACTAATGCGAGGCCAAGAGTAGAATTGGGAAATCACAGAACACTTCATTATGGTAATTTAAAGAGTTACAAAGTATCATTCTATCAACCAGAAAATGACACCAACTATTAGCTTTTGACTACATCATTTAATAGATTTAGATGTAATTACTTGTAATTAATTTTGCATGAAAGCTCATCAAGCAAAATGGGAAATATCATAAAACCTTCACCTAAAACTAAATCATATTCATTTTCCTTACTTCTTAACCTCATTTAGTGATTTTGCTACATTAAAATTCCAGCATCATAATGAAACGTAAAAAAAAAGTATAATCTGTATACCAAAAAGTAGCTTTTAGTGGGGTAAAGTCAATAATTATGTAGGTGATTATAGGATAGTATAATTTGTGTTCTCTATGTGTTTCCATGGGTTTCCTCCAGGTTCTCCAGTTTCCTCCCATATTCCAATACATATTGATACGGAATGCAGATTGTGAGCCCCGATGATGTCTGTAAAGCTCTGAATATGAATGTGATGGTGCTATATAAGCAAAGCATTGTATAAAAATAATAGTATAGTTAATTATAGTACAGTACGGTAAAATATACCATACCAAATGTGTTATAGTATAAACAAAGCTACGACTTGCCTACTTTGGACACATCATACAAAGGGAGCAATCACTGGAGAAGGACAGCATGGTTAGAAGAATAGAAGGAACAAGGCAAAGAGGACGACCAGAAACCTGATGGCTTGATATTATAAAGATAACGGCGGAGAAGACCCTGGTGAACAAATCTAGGCGGAGAAGACTGTGGTAGACCTATTTAGGTGGAGAAAACCCTGATGGACCTATCTAGGCAGAAAAGACCTTGGTGGACCAATCTAGGTGGAGATGACCCTGGTGGACCTATTTAAGCAGAAAAGACCATGGTGGACCTATTTAGGTGGAGAACACCCTGATGGACCTATCTAGGCAGAAAAGACCTTGGTGGACCAATCTAGGTGGAGATGACCCTGGTGAACCTACCTAGGCTTGGAAAAGACCCTTGTGGACTTTCTAGGTGGAGAAGACCCTGGTGGACCTATCTACATAGACAGACTGCTGTGTTATAGAGTGTGTGCAGAGAGAAGGAGACACATCAGATATTATGTTTGAAGGACCAAGGAAATGTGACAAGATACATGATAGAAAGCAACATTTGATACACCGGACCCCAAGCCAGGGATATTCCGTCAACTCATGTATGTACTCCCCAACAGGCTACGGCACTTGTGCATGTCAATCAGTAGCCAGGATCCAGAGGTCAAACTGTGAAAGAGAGGAACCCTACCAAGGAAGACACATCTTCAATGGTGACTCCCAAAGTGATCCTGAGAAGTGGACAAAAGACAGTAAGATCTCTCCAGCCTGAAAGTTCATTTTGGGGTCGGAATGCCATGTTTGTGTTAAATGGGGCGAATTCTGGTGTTATTAAGAGTACAGTTGAAGGACAAGAGCCTTTGTTGAAGAGGGACTGTTGACATATACTCTAATGATCAAGATAGGACTGAAGAAGCCGATGGCTGAACTTTTATGTTTATTTTATTTTTATTTTTGGTGCTCCTGTTGGGCCTTTTCCTGCTGGATTAAAGGCATTAGAGCAGTTTGAGCGTCCTATATGCTTAGCTAAGGACTGAGCCATATCCAGGATTCTTATGACACTTAATGGATTGTGCTTCTGTCCTAATGACTGTTAATGAACCAGAGGACTGTGTTGCTCTGTTCCAGAGTCCTTACCACCAAGGACTACAACAAATCCTATTTTCTGTTACCAGATTACAGAACTTTGTCTGTTATTGTTCCAGGGTTCATAACTAAGTAGGCAGATCCATATACACTTGTAGACTGTAGTGGATTTCAACTATATTATGTTCTGGGGTCCTCAACCGACCGAAAGGGACCTACGGCTGTGCCAAGGGTTATGGCCTTCAAGAATGGATCCATATGTTACCGGTCAAGAACAGATTATTATTTATTTGCTGTGTGGTTGCCTTTGATGTTTTGCAAGGCCTGGATGGCTGAGGGCAAACATCGTTAAATGAGGGAAGACGTAAGGAAGTGGAAGTGCTGCCCACACACCCTTGAAGAAAATGTGATATTGTGTATGTAAGTCAATGCACTGTTTTAAATGTGGTTTTATGTGTTTGGTAAATTGCATATATTTAGTCAGGCACATGTAGAGTTAATGGTTGAGTTGATCAGAGTTGTTTCCTGGGAGTTGTCAGCTGCAATTGAGAGTTCAGTGGTGTAAGACCTAAGGTCTGATGGTTAGTAGAGATGAGCCACCACCCCGGTGTTCGAATTCGATTCAATTTGTCGAATTTGCTATGTGTTCGTCGAATGTTTGTCGAATGTTTATCGAACACTGTCGAACACCATTGAAAATCAATGTAAAATTTGTTATAATGTTAGTACCGGGCGGGGGAAGCAACTACAGGGAGGGGGGAGCGCAGCACTGGGAGCGGGGAGCGAAAGACACAGGCAGTGAAGCCGGTGGTGAGAGGACTTCACCGCCGGCTTTCCTGCTCTGTGCTGCGCTCCCCGCTCCTTGATGTCCCCTCCCCGCTCCCTGGATCTGTTCCCCCGCCTGGTCCTAACTTAGGTTCAAGCGGGGAGGCGGCGGGGGGAGCGATGAGGTGGCATTAAGGAGCGGGGAGTGCAGAACAGAGCAGGAAAGCCGGCGGTGAAGTCTCACCGCTGTCTTTCCCGCCGGTCATTTCAAATAATCCGCTGATGCAGATTAGCTGTTCATTTGAAGCCTGCCGCGGTGCTGTGAGGGTTCATGTGAGTTCATGCAGCATTAACTTGTCGAGCCCACTGGGACGGTGTACTCGGTACCGGACCGGGTTTGCTGCTGTGGGGATGTCACGGAGGTCCTGGTCCGGACCGTGTCCCGGGCCCAGACAAGTAAAAGGGGAATATTTACAAGGGATTAGTTTGTTGTGACGCCACCCACGGTGTGTGGTCAATGATGGGACCACCGATGCTGCAGAACCTCCAGGGACGATGTTAGGCAGCTGTAGATGGAATAGTTCTCCGCAGGTAGAGTTGGGTTCCCCAGGGCAGTGATGTTAAAGTGTATGATGTAGGCTTACAGTAGGCACAGTTCACTTACTTGCCTGCTGCTGCAGCCTTCCTCCAGCCTGTGTGTAGAGCTGACAGGCTGTGGCTCTCCAGGCGGGATCTCTTCGTGGTCCTGCTGGAAGGAATCATGCACTGGCAAGGGGCAAAGTGATTATACAGTTCTGTCTGCAGATAATCATGCAAGGGAGTCAGAGGCAGGGTTCACCGTGTTTACTTTGCAGTTCTTTCAGTAGAGCAGTTCAGTCACAGTTCAGTCCTTACACAGGTTACAGTCTTTCCCCTCCGGGTTCCTTCTACTCCCTGCAGCCAGGTTGTTACTCTCTGTGACCTCTCACTATTTCTCTCGTTCTTTCCAGGCTTTATTCTCTCTCTCTGTGTGTGTGTCTCCGGACAGTATAGCAGTAGCTCAAACCCCTGTGGGTCCTCGTGGTCGCCACTGAGCTGCCTGTCCTTTGGGTAGGAACTCCAACATGGAGTTAGAGCTCCCCGTCGGTGAATCTGGGGAAACCGGGTAAATCGTCGGTCCCCTTCAGAGCTGACACTCTGCTTCTAGCCTAGCCTCCAATAGTCCTTTCCTTGCAAGGCTCTATCAGGCTCCCTTCTGACTCGCGTGACTCTGGTTTC
Source organism: Allobates femoralis (assembly GCA_033576535.1). Lineage (NCBI taxonomy): Eukaryota > Metazoa > Chordata > Amphibia > Anura > Aromobatidae > Allobates > Allobates femoralis. The sequence continues at coordinate 700,001,394 of JARQOC010000002.1, read as the reverse complement.
ATATGGAAGGCTATTCCGCCGGTAGTTGGTCGTTTCAGCCGTGTTCCTAGGACCCAGTGCTGCTGGTCCTCTCTTTCCTCACACTCCTGGGGTGCTGGCTATGGACGTACTTTCTCTCCGTGGTTTCTCTGGTGCTTCGGATTCTGCACTCCATCATCCCCACTCCTCCAGTACATGCAATTCTGTTCTTTACTGCTCAGCCTACCTCGGCCTACTGGCTCCTTCCTCCTCCTCTTCCCTATTTCTACCTTCTGTCACCTGACCTACAAGCTGGCCCACCCACTGTCCTCTAAACCCACCACCCCTTGCCCGCCTAGAGTCCCGGGTTCCGGGTTGGGTGCTGCCTCCTAGTAGATGTGGGATGTCTGTGCAGGTGTTGTGTAAACTGTCTTCTTTCTTACCTGGCTGCAGTTCCCTATGTGGCCTCCTGGTCGCAGGGGCGTCACAAACTCACATGAACTTTCCCACGCCGGGTGCTGCACCGCTCAGCTACATCTCTGGCAGAGGTAGAGCTAAAGAAGAAAACCTGATTAGACTATGTCGGACGGAAGAGGAATTTTTTAATAAAGATGGAGTCTCTAAGAGTATTTTTTGTTTTATTTCAAATAAAATATTTTTTTCTCTGTGCAATGTTTTTTTTAAAAAACTCACTAGAAATTAATGGCGGTCATGTCTAATTTTGGCGTGACCCCATGAATTTCGGACTTAGGGCCAGCTGATAAAACAAAGCTGGCCCTAACCCCTTTATTACCCAGTGAGCCATGGCACCAGAGCCTTGGATGAGCTGAGGGCAGCGCCAGAGGATGGCGCTTCTCTGAAAGCGCCATTTTCTGGGGTGGCTACGGGCTGCAATCCACAGCAGGGGGTGCCCGAAAAGCTGCGGATTCCAGCCCCCAGCTACCTAGTTGTACCTGGCTGGACATGGAAATAGCGCGGAGCCCCAAATTTTTTTTTGTTATTATTATTTTATGAAATTCATGAAATTCCTGCTGTACCTGGCTGGACACAAAAATACGGCGAAGCCCACGTCAAATTTTTTTGGGAAAAATTCATTAAAAAAATACATTTAGGGACTGCATCTTTATTAACCCCTCGAGGTCGGAGCGCTGCGGCATTGTAAGGGGTGTTAACTCAGATCACCCGAGGATAGCTCAGGTCATGCCACCTGAGCTGTCCTCAGGTGACCTGAGTTAATCTCCCTTACAATGCCGCTGCGCTCCAGCCTCGAGGGGTAAATAAAGATGCAGTCCCTAAATGTATTTTTTTATTTTTTTATGAATTTTTCCAAAAAAATTTGACATGGGCTTTGCCGTATTTTTGTGTGCAGCCAGGTACAGCAGGCAGGAACGGGCTGCCTCCAACCCCCAGGTGCCTATTTGTACCTGCCTGGAAACAGAAATAGAAGTAAGCCCTTTTTTTATTATTATTTCATGAATTTCATGAAATAAAAATAAAAAACATGCGTGGGGCTGCACGCTATTTCTATGTCCAGCCAGGTACAACTAGGCAGCTGGAGGCTGGAATTCGCCGCGCAGGGACCCAGAACCCAGCTCATCCAGGGCCCTGGTGCCGTGGCTCACTGGGTAATAAAGGGGTTAGGGCCAGCTTTGTGTTATCAGCTGATCCTAAGCCCAAAATTCTTGGGGTCACGCCAATATTAGACATGACCGCCATGAATTTCTATTGCATTTTTTTTTAAAAAAACACAACACACAGAAATTTTTTTTATTAGAAATAAAACAAAAAATACACTTAGAGACTCCATCTTTATTAAATAATTCCTCTGCCATCCGACATAGTCCAAAAACGCAATGTCAGCACTGCTACATCACTCTGCATAGACACACACGTCTATGCAGAGCGGGAGCAGGCTGACAACTGACTGTGCTGTCAGGGTTCACCCCAGGTCATAGCTCGGGCTCAAACACTGCCAATGCTGGCGGATATTGCTGAGCGCTGAGCCGTGCAGAGAATAATACCGGAAGTTAATGACTTCCGGTTTATTCACTGCTCCGTCTTAGTGACTCCATCTTTATTAAAAATGCTGCATGAACTCACATGAACCTTCCCTGACAGCACTGCAGCTACTTCAAATGAACAGCTGATCTGCATCAGCTGTTAATTTGAAATAACCGGCGGGAAAGCCAGCGGTGAGACTTCACCGCCGGCTTTCCTGCTCTGTGCTGCGCTCCCCGCTCCGCCCGACGCCTCCCCGCCTGATCCTAAGTTAGGACCAGGCGGGGGGAGCAGATCCAGGGAGCGGGGAGGGGGCATCAGGGAGTGCAGCACAGAGCAGAAAAGACAGAGGTGAAGTCCTCTTCTCACCGCCGGCTTCCCCGCCTGTGTCTTTTGCTCTCTGCTCCCTGGTGCTTTGCTCCCCTGCCCGGTCCTAACTTAGGATCAGGATGGGAGGTGGCAGGGGGATCGGAGGATCGGGATGGGAGGCTGCGGGGGGCAGTGGATCGAGCTGAGTGATTGTTTAAAAGCCGGCGGCTTTTTACTGCCAGCTTTTAAACAATCATGCCCCCATTTCAGCCTTTTCCTCTGCCCCCAGACCACTTTATAGGGTCCTTTTGGTGAACGAACTGTTATCGGACATAACCTCGAACTGCCGAATTTGAAGCTAATTGTTCCCATTCGTCGAATGACTCGAACACCGCCCAAAACAGCTCGAATTTGAGATTGGCAAACATTTTGAATCGAACATCGCTCATCTCTAATGGTTAGCAGACTGCCATGTTACAGGGTGTGTGCAGAGAGAAGGGGAAGAGACAAACCTTCTTCAAGGGAACCAACCACCAGGATTTAGTGCTATGTGTCGAGCCCCAGGCCCGGGGGTACTCGGGTATCAGGCTCAGAGGGGTTCACGGGGATGTCACAGGTGGCGGTGCTTGAGGCTGTGGCTTGGTTGACACTTCAAAAAGGGGTAATGTACAAGGAAAAAGAGTTATAGTCTCGTGATGTTACCTGTAGTACCTGGTGAGGGATCACCAGCGCTGCCACAGTCCTCCGGAGGGTGACGGTATTGCGGCAAGAATGGCAAAGCTCCCTACAGGTGGAGCTGATCCTCCGGGGCAGTGTTGGTGTAAGCAAAAAGGTTGAATTTTGGTAGCACAAAGACACCAAGGCAAAGTCACTCTCCCGGGTACTTTACTGTAAACAGTCAGCAGCAGTATACAATGTCCATATCTCATCAAAATGTTAAACAAACAGGTAGCTCTACGGGTGGCTGCAAGTGGATGCCAGGTGGTATGGAGGTACCGGTGGTATGTCTTAGTTGACGAACCCGTGATCTTTCTTCCCACCTAGGATTAGTCCAGATCCATTTGGTCCTTGAAGGTACTTTAGGGGCTCTCCTCTCTCGCAGTGAAGAAGCAGGTGGACCGCTCCGTGTGGCAGGGTGCTGCAGCCGGTGAACAGACCGCAGCAGCCGGTTGACGACCTTAGAGCTGGACTCTGGCCGTGTACTCGGTTCCGGCGTTCCCGTGGTGAACTGGGGAAGCTCCCTGGGGTATGGTCACTCCAAGCTGGGGTTCCCCCTTTTTCTCTTGGGCCCAGACCACGCGTCAGGCACCCTCTCTCAGGATCCCCTCAGGATCCCCTTTCATCTTTCCTCAGTATCAGCCTGGAGCTGTCCTGTTAGACCTCCCGACTCGCTCCACACTCCAACTCTCACTAACTGCTTTCTTCACAAACTTTACTACTCCCCCTAGAGGTGACTATATCCCTCCCAGGAGTAACCTCCCACCACTACTCTAGTGTGGGAGTGCAGGAAGGGGTCCCACCCACCAGCCCAGCATCCACTTGCAGTTGGGGGAAAAATTACACTGCTTTTATGAGTGTAATACCCCGGTGTGACACCTGACCATCGGGGACGCCACATATGCAGCAGGGATTGACATGTGCAGCATGACATCACTATGGCTGGTTTCACACTGCTGTTTTTTCCCTGATCAGGGTTCATCAGGTTTTGTGTGCCAAAAGCAGGAGTGACTCCAAAACCCAGAACAGGTGTCAATCTTTCAATTATATTTTTTCTCTGCAAGTTTCACTCCCTTATCAGGGAAAAACTGCAGTGTGAAACCAGCCTAAGAAACTAACAGACTCCATGGTTGGAGCTTATGGCTGGTATAGAAGAGTAGGGTGGCTATATTGGTCACTGATTTTATTGTATTTGGAATATTAGGCATTTTTGTACATTTTGAGCAGTTTAGTTATTACTCTCACTTTCGCAGATGAAAATAAACAATTGAGATGGAACATATGTCTGTCATTTAGTTGCATAGATATTCTTCGAAGTAGCGTGCACTTCACTTTTACTTTCTTTAATGTTCAGGTTTCTTTACCGTATAGATTGACTGACAGCACTTGCTGCTGTCCAATAATAAAATGAATCATCAAAAATACAAGTTGCCAAATAAATGTGCACACGGTGTAAGCTGTATAACTTACTATATTAAGTAAAATATTAGAAAACTAGTGCGAAAAAGTAAATTCAATCATTTCCAAAGTGACTCACCCAGTGATATGGCTTTATACTGTGAAATGTAATTAAAAGTAGCAGTTGCACCTACAAAGTGTTTTCACTGAGGAAAATTCTCTGATGTGAGAATTTGCTTTGTACAGACACATGCAAGCAACTGTAGAAATGGATCAGCACATTTTACTGCTAGATCAGTACTTCCTAACCCTATCATTAGAAACCGACAGCCAAGCAATGCCAGCTGAACAGACACATAAACGTACACTTTCCAAGTACACATCTGTTAACTCTTCTGGAGATTCATGTCCCTTCTCAGTTCTACATGGAGTGAGGACTTCAGTAAACGAGAAGGAAACAACAGGACACCAGGATCAAGAAGTGCAAGTGACCCACCCCAAGGCTGTGGGGACTCGGATACCGGGCGTTGATTACGGGGGATTGTTACTGGCAGTCGATGCCCGGGTCCGTGGCCCTGGTGGTGGCTTAAAAAGGGGTTGTAAAAATAAAAGGATATTGTGTTAAAGAGTTTGTGACGCCACCTACGGTGTCTGGTGATGGCATCAGCGCTGCTGCAGACCTCCCGGGAGGATGGATATGGCAGCCTGATGGTGATGCTCCCCGTAGGTGGAGCGGGGTCCTCAGGGCAGTGATGTGGAATAGGATTTAGCACAGGGAAGTAGCTCTGCAGGCGTGAGGTAATTACAGTCTCTGTGCTGGACAGGATCAGGGCTGTAAGAACTGACACACAGACTGGGAGTAGTTTTCCTTACCATTACTGATGTTAAACTTGCACTGTCCAGGGTACACTCCAGGTGGTCGGGAAGCACTTCAGGATTTCCACAGCGAGTGACTTGTAAGGCCTCCTTGTCCCTGTCTTGCTTGTGTTGAAGCTCTGACCTGTGTAAAACCTGACCTGGCCTCCTCTGTGTCTCTCTCCCGTATGGTAGGTAGTAAGAACCTTCTGTTGGATGCCTCTGTCTCTCTCTCCTGTGGTTCCTGGCTCTTGTGTTGGTTGCGGATACAGGGGTCCAGGAGACTAGAATCTCCTCGGTGAACCGGTGTTTTCTGCTGGGCTAAGTGCTATTTAGCAGACTCGGACTCCGGTGCGGGTTGCTTCCTAGGGTGAACCGGTATGGTTCCTCTGCCCCCACTCTGTCTCTCGCCTTTGTCTCCGACCCTCACTCTCGGGTTCCTCACTCTGGCTAGGCTCTCCTCTGGTACGTGCCTAGCATGGCTCCACTACCAGGTTGTCTTCACAGTACTGCTCCATACTGCACAGACTGACTAACTCCGCCCTCAGCACCTGTATTTATAGAGGATCTTGCCTAAGGCAGCAAGTGGGGCTCCCCCTACAGGCCTGGGGTGGAAGGTGTTGTGTGTGTAAGGGCACCTGACATGGAAATCCCTCCATGCACTAGGCGTTCCTGTGGCTACCTGTACCACAGGGTGCCACACAAGCAATGGCAGAACGTAAAGCTCTTACATCTAAAGGCAGAATGTATAACAGGGCTCCCACCCGCCATGTGCAAGAGAGCACCGGCCAATACAGACCGAAAAGGGCCCCTGTGCCAAAACAATGTATGAGCCTTTGCAGTCCAAAAGCTCGTCATATTGCACAATTACACCTGCATTGGAGGTAAAAATGGACCCTCTTACCCCTTGGGACTCTGTGCATCCCCACAGGCTGCACTAATGATATGTCCGCCCCTGCCATAGAGCATACTTCTCGTTTTGGGCCCATTTAACCACCATGACCTGAGTGTATCTGTTACTTCTTACCTCCTATTTCTACTGTCCCTGTGGACATTCTCTTGCATCACTGTGCTGTCACGAGGGTCTCCCATCCCTGGGAGACATGTGACAGGTTTGTGGTCCAAGTCTCATATTTCCTTGTGAGATTATGTGTTTTAATGTAATTGCTTTCTTTTGGTGCAGCAAAGACCCTTTCCTTGATAATAGTTTCTGGTTAGCTCTATCTCAGGTGTAGCTGATAGGTGACCACTCCCATTCCCTCGAAATAGTCACATGTTCCCTCACCTGATGCTGGTTATACATCTTCATTGTGAATGACCACTGAGGAGGGAGGAACTCTCTTGAAGTTGCTGTAAATGAGTATCTTGATATTTGGCTGCACTTGCTGGTGTATATCCTTTTTGTTTATGTCCCCCTGTTTGTCTTCCTTCTCCTTTGTCTTATTACTGTAGTGATGAAGTCTAGTTCAATCACTGGCCTTTGCACTACTCAGTGTGAGTGGAGGGACAGCCAGGGTCTAGGCATGTGAAGGCAATGGGGGGAAGGACCTTATAGGGACATTAGGGAGCTCAGGGTACAGACAAAAGTTAGTTTCAGGAGTTGTCCCATCTGCCCTCTCCCTACATCTATTATTATTAAGTATCTATATAGCGCCATTCAGTTACATGGCGCTTTACAAGTGAGAGGGTAGACAGAGACAAGTGGTAGAAACGACGACAAATCAATCGTACGGGTACAATAGGGAGAGGATCCTGTCCGCGAGGGCTCACAATCTAGAGGGGGTGGGGAGGGAGACGGTAGGAGGGGGAGAGGTGAGATGGTGCAGTGGATTGGGTCTCAATGTGTGTTATAAGCTTGTAGGAAGAGGTGGGTCTTCAGGTTTTTCTTGAAGGTTCCCAGGGTAGGGGAGTGTCTGATGTGGTGGGGAGGGAGTTCCAGAGTAGGGCAGAAGCACGAGAGAAGTCTTGTATGTGGTTGTGGGAGGTGGAGATGCGGAAGGTTGAGTTCTTGGGAGGAGCGCAAGTTGCACGAGGGGAGGTAGCGGGAGACCAACTAGGGCCTTTCTCCCCTTACCATCCTCGTTGTTACACTTTGTGTTGCACCTCGCTCTGTTAGTCATATAAGTCGGCGTGACATGTGCCCAGATATGGACACTAAGGCCACTAGCATACAGAGCCATAATGTTTCAGCTCTGCACACAAAGATAATAACAGATGACCTTTGTATGTTTCTATTATTTCTTATTCATGTGTGGATTGTCCGTTGTCAGTGGTGAGAGCTGGTGTCATGTGACCGCCAATATGTGATTTCCTTACTTCAGACCACATTCCACTTAGACATACGTGGCATCAATCCATTCATTTATATTCAGCAAGACTGAAAACATCTGGTCAGTATGTGGCTGGGTGTTGGCCCTGATATTGATGAACAACCTCTTTTTAATAATATAGGGTGGGCCATCTATATGGATGCACCTAAATAAAATGGGAATGGTTGGTGATCTCAACTTCCTGTTTGTGGCACATTAGTATAAAGGAGGGGGAAAACTTTTCCAGATAGGTGGTGACCATGGCGGCCATTTTGAAGTCGGACGTTTTGGATCCAACCTTATTTTTATTAATGGGAAGAGGGTCATGTGACACATCAGACGTATTGAGAATTTCATAAGAAAAACAATGGTGTGCTTGATTTTAACATAACTTTATTCTTTCATGAGTTATTTACAAGTTTATGTAATTAAAAGAAAAAACAGATATTGCGCCACACTGCAACTGGAGGAACTTAATACACGGTTTTACTATGTTTGTACTAACCTTTACTGGTTGTGCAACACCCCGCACAACCAGACTGATGGCTTAATGTGGATCACTGTAGTGACAAGGGCCAATAATCCCTCCTCCTCAGATACTCCGGGCCTGGTGGTCGGCTCCTTAGTTCCTCTGGAGATGGAGGTGGGCTCCTTCACTCCTCCACCCGAAGAGGCAGACTCGCTGCACTGGCTTCCGTCCCAGCTCCACTCTGTGTATCAGTTGATCATTCAAGGGTGGGTCTTTATGATGTACTGCCAGGTACTGTGGATCTTAGAGCAGCTCACACACCGCACTCCCAACAAGGGAGAAGGGGATTAGCAAATAGAAAAATAAGCGGTGTCAGAGGATTGGAGCGCTAAAGAAACCACGGGTTGGTGATTAGATTACCGATAATTTATTGCACGAACAGCAGGGGTCCAGTATGCCACAACGCGTTTCGACGCACAGATGCGTCTTTCTCAAGTGGATCCACTTGAGAAAGACGCATCTGTGCGTCGAAACGCGTTGTGGCATACTGGACCCCTGCTGTTCGTGCAATAAATTATCGGTAATCTAATCACCAACCCGTGGTTTCTTTAGCGCTCCAATCCTCTGACACCGCTTGTTTTTCTATTTGCTAATTTACAAGTTTATGACAACTTATAAAATGTGTTCAAAGTGCTGCCCATTGTGTTGGATTGTCAATACAACCCTCTTCTCCCACTCTGGACACACTGATAGCAACACCGCAGAAGAAATGCAGCACAGGCTTCCAGGATCCGCTGTTTCAGATGCTGCACATCTCGTGTCTTCACAGCATAGACAATTGCCTTCAGATGAGGGATGAGGCAAACTGTATGTGAATGGTGAAGTTACCAAACAAAACCAGCACTATTGGTCTGACAGTAACCCACAGTGGTTAGATCCCTCCAAGACTGCTGGAACACAAAAACTGATGGTATGGGGTGGCATATGGGGTACAAAGATAGTGGGGCCATTCTTTATCAATGGAAACCTCAATGCCACTGGATATGTGAATCATGTAGCAATTTCAGATATCGTATTACTATATTTCTACTCTTCTGCTTTAAACCACCAAAAGACTTTGAACTCTCTTATAATTAGCTACAAATACTCCTAAATAAAACGGGTTCTTAAAGTTCCAGGACCTCAATTCTGTGTCAAAATCTAACCCTGAACTGTATTTGTTGTGGACTACCCAAGTGAACTGTATTACTCCATGTTATATTGCCCTGTTCTGATGAAGTAAATCAGCTGTTATCTCTGAGACCTGTTGTCATTCTACCGGCTGTGGTCGCCGTGTCGGGGTGGATAGCAGTGAATGGAAGCTCCCCCATTACAAGGGCTTTACATACTAAAGTAGATTTCTGTTATAATTTTCACTATTTATGGTTTATTGTACTTTATATGGAGGGGACGGCAAGGAGAGATATTCTTCAGGATGGAGCTGCATAGATAAGGCTTGAGAGTGGCAATATACTGCAGGATGGGGGCTATGTATAGAGTGAGCTGACAGAAGAGATTTAATGCAAGACGGTAATATAGGGACTAGGTAATAGGGGACTGCAAGATGTAAGATACTACAAGACAAAGCTGTATACAGAGGGACTGTGAGGAGAATTATACTGAAGGATGGGGCTACATATAGAGTGGACTGAGAAGAGGAATGTAGTGCAGGAAGGAGTGGTGAGTACAAGGGACTTAAAGTAGTATAAATATACTGTACAAAATAGTAGAAAATACTGCAAGATGAGGCTGTATATAGACAAAGGGCATATTGCAGGATGGAGATGTATTTAGCAGGTCTGATAGTAGTGGTAAACTACAGAATAGGACTGCATATAGAGTGTTTGAAAAGATGTACTGCAATATGGGGCTGTGTACAGAGAGGGCTGAAAGGAGGGAAGAACTGCAAGATGGAGCTGTGTATAAAAGAGGCTGAAAGGATTGATATACTCCAGGATGGTACTGTGTATAGAAGAGCTGAGAAGAGGAACTGGTAGTGATGCACCCCAGGGCCGTGGGGTACTCAGAACCAGGCTGCAGTGTTTCAGGGGAGTCACAGGGGTCGAGAGCCGGCTCTGTGACCCTGGGTTCAGTGTTAAGAGTTCTTGGGGAAAATTAGAAAGATTATTCGTGACACCACCTGTGGTTTGTGGCTATGAGAGGCCACCACTGCTGCAGAACCTCTGGGGACGATGAACGGGCAGCTGGAATGGATTGACTCCCCACAGGTGGAGCGCATCCCCAGGATAGTGGATGTTGAAGGGGGTAGGGTGCAGGATAGAGGGTGCACATTAACAGACAGACTCACGGTTTTTTGGTTCCTCAAGTCCTTTAGTGGCAATACCTGTTCAACCACAGATGATGTTGCTGTGAGTCTATGTAACCTGGGAGCAACTCGGGGTTCTCCACACCCGGCATGTTCTGAGACCGCCCTACTGCGCTTTCTCTTGGCGGGTCCTTGCTCCTGCTTAAGCTAACCTGTGGCCCTCTCTCCTGCATGTGCCAGTATCACAGGTAGCTCGAGTTCTTCTCTAGCCCCACTTCTCGGGCAGCTGCTCCTGGGCTCTTAACGCTGCTTTGCCTCCGGGCACTTGTGTGGCCGGGGAACTTGGAATTCCCCAGTCTCCGGTGTTGGCTGCTGGAACGTTAGGACCTGCACAGCCTCGGACTCCAGTGTCCGTTTCTTGGTGCTTGTTCCTCTGGGGTGAGCTCAACACTGCTCTACTAGCCCCAGGCACTCATCTACCTCCTCAGACCCTTGCCAGTGGGTCCCTCAAGCTAGGCTTTAGCTTTCCTTGGGCGAGCTTAGCACTGCTCTAGCCCACAGGATGTCTTCCTCAATACTTCTCCGTACTGAGCTAATTAACTCCGCCCAAGACCAAAATTTATAGGGGAGTTGCCCTGAACCTGAATTTAAGATCTCCCCCTTCAGGCCTGGAGGCAGAAAGGTGTTGTGTGCTTTGGTTTGCCTGGTGTGAATACCCTCTGTTTCTCCCAGGTATGACACTACCCCCCGAGGGAGATAATAACATTGTGGCATCCGAACTCTGGGGTGCCACAGTAGGACTGAAATGGCAGGTCCTGTGCTCCTCACAGTGGACAGCAGGTTCACGCTGAGCACATGTGACCGATGTAACATGGTCTGGAGATTATGTGGAGCATGACCGGTTTGGCAGTGGGTCAGTAATGGTGTGGAGAGACATTTCTATAGAGGGCCGCACATTTCTCCATGTGCTAGCCAGGGTTACTCTGACCTCCATTAGGTCCTGGGATGAAATGCTCAGACCTATTGTGAGACCATATGCAGGTGCAGTGGGCCATGGGTTCCTTCTGATGTATAACAATGCAAGGCCTCATGTGGCTGAAGTGTGTCATGGACTGGCCGGACCATTTCCCAGACCTGAATCCAATCGAGCACATCTGGGACATCATGTCTCCTTCCATCCACCAATACCATTTTGCACCACAGACTGTCCAGGAGTTGACTGATGCTTCTATCTAGGTCTGGGAGGAGATCCCTCAGGAGAACAACCACCGCCTCATCAGGAGCACGCCCTGGAGTTGTAGGAGGTCATCCAGGCATGTGGAGGCCACACACACCACCGAGCCTCATCTCCTTATCTCTATATATATCCTTACCCATTGAATGGCTACCCATTTTGTAGCACAGGCTGACATGTCTGCTGATTTTGAGGTCTCATGTGAAATTTAGAATGACAGACATAGATTTTACCCCTTTACACCACCACCCCCCCTCTCCCCAGAGATTTTCCGTTTTCCCTCCTCCTTTTCCAAGAGCCATAACTTTTTTATTTTTCTATCAATATAGGCATATGAGAGTACTTGTTTTTTGCAGAATGAGTTATACATTCAGAAGAAATAATTTATTTTACCAAATAGTGTACAGGAAAATGGGAAAAAAAAATCCAAGTTCAGTGAAATTGCAAAAAAAAGCGCAATTACAAGTTTTTTGGGTTTTTCCATCATCAGGTTCACTATATGGTAAAACTAACATATCGGTGTGATGCCTCGGGTCGGTATGAGTTTGTAGATACCAAACATGTATACTGTTACTGTTATCTAAGTGGGGGAAAAAATACAAAGTCTTTAAAGTAAAAGAATTGCACTTTTGGGCCATTTTTCCGTGACCCGTAGCATTCTTATTTTTCAGGATATGGGGCTGTGTGATGGCTTATTTTTTGCTGCTTGGGCTGACGTTTCTAATGATGCCAATTTTGGGTAGATGTGACGTTTTGATCGCCTGTTATTGTATTTTATTGCATTGTTGCAGGGACCAAAAAAACGTAATTTAGGCTTAGGCTGGCTCTGGTTCTGTTGTATCTGGAACTGTCAGGTTCTGTCCGGTGCTTCCTGCAAAGCCCTGGACAGAACTTGATACACCACAACCGTGGTGTGATGCTAGCCTTAGACATTTTTTTCCGTTACGCAGTTTACAGATCTGAGTAATTGATTTTATATTTTAATAGATCGGGGATTTCTGAACGTGGTGATACCAAGCATGTGTTTGTCTTTTTTGTTAGTTTTATTTTGAATGGGGAAAAAAGGGTGTGACTTGAACTTATAGGTTTTTTATTTTTCATATTTTTAAAACATTTTTTTTTATTTTACACTGACCACTAGAGGGCCTCAGTGCTGCACAGTCCAATTCACTTGTCCTATGTACTGATGAGCTGCAGCACTTCAGTACATAGGGAAAGTGATCACTTCCTGTGGATGCCAGCCCTTGTCAGTCATCCACATGAAGTGAATCAAGATATCTTCCGGGTCATTACAGGCCCCCGGACTAAGCAGGTCGCAGATCGAGATCTTGTCATCACTTCATGGGATCTCCGATGCCGGCGAATAACAGCGCAATCCCCTCCGCGGGGCCTTGGATCGCACTGTCAGTCATTGACAGCACGATCCAAAGGGTTAATTGCCTCCCAGGAACTGAACTGCTCACTTCCTCTCCACACCAGAATATATAGGGAAGCAGCTTTAGCTCCCCCTTCTGGCCTGGAGGTGCTAGTGTAGTGTTGAGGGTTGTGTGGGGAGTTGTGGTGTTACTGTGGCACATGAACCCTGGGGTGCCAATTCCCCCTTAGTAAAGAACAGTACTCCGGGACTGTAGGAAAACAAACAAATAGCATAACAAAACAATTATTATATACAGAGTCATAAAAGTAAATGCATGTAAGTACATGCCCGTATTGGATAGTTACACCACTGAGGTCCACACAAGTGTATAATGCAAAAAACAGGTTTTTATTTGCATGAGAACTAAAATCTTACAGTAACCTGTTGTGGTGAATAGTCGCAAGAAAGTAAAAAGGACAGGACGTAGTGTTGGAGGAAGAGGAAGACAGGTGCTAGGAAAGGAGAGTAGTTTGGTGAATGGGCAGTCAAATCGCTTCTGCAGTTAAAGTGCAAGGTTACACAGGAGATGGGGTGAGATACAGATGGGAACCAGCCCACGATTAACTGTACCCCAACTACCCTAAAGTGCTAAGCCTACTGCAGTTACATATACACCTACCCATAGAAGAAAAGGTTCCTCCTCTCCAGACACGTGTCACAGCTCCAACACGTGTTTTGAGTGTGGCTGCTTCAGGGGCATAGCGGGATAAGGGATCTATCTCCCCTGAAGCAGCCACACATGAAACACGTGTTGGAGCTGTGACACGTGTCTGGAGTGGAGGAACCTTTTACTTCTATGGGTAGGTGTATATGTGACTGCGGTACAGTTAATTGTGGACTGGTTCCCAACTGTATCTAACCTCAACTCCTATGTAACCTTGCACTTTAACTGCAGTAGCAATTTGACTGCCCATTCATCAAACTACTCTCCTTTCCTAGCACCTGTCTTCCTCTTCCTCCAACACTACGCTCTGTCCTTTTTACTTTCTGGTGATTATTCACCACAACAGGTTACTGTAAGATTTCGGTCCTCATGCAAATAAAAAACAACTTTTTGCATTAGACACTTGTGTGGAACTCAGTGGTGTAACTATACAATACGGGCATGTATATACTCAATTTTTTTGGGGGGGGGTTATGTGTACAGTATGGTGTCCATTGCTCTAGGGTTAAACATACTGATGAATGAGTGAAATGCTTGTTTGTTTAGTGATCAAATCATTTATATTGGCATAAAAATCACTGTTATTGGCAGCACATTGCTCTATTTAAACAAGGAATGTGCTGCTAAAAACGTGATGATGTCTGGGGCAAGATTGATCATATTAGTGATCACTCTCTTCTCATCAGTTTCATTGGCTCATCAACAAATGAATGTAGTCTATAGTTGATCATCGCTCATGACCATGCCGAGGACAGCCCATCTAAATACTCCAATATCCGTCAGTGTGACTCTCTGATGGTTTTCTGAGCCATCCGGCTCCTTATTCAGTGGTAAATCACAGTAGAACGAGCCGAATGGCTCCGAAACGCGTTGGTTAATCGCACCGAATTATATTAAATTTGTCATTAATAGAGCAGCACAGATTAACCATTTTTCCACATTAGTCTATTTCCTTTATTTCCTTAAGGATCTGAAGCAGCTATCAAATACGTTTGTAGTTGCATCCAACACCACTTTTCCAGGTGAGCACCACCAACGCATTGCTATATAATTGGCTTTAGATAAAACTCTATTGCACTCCTCTTTCTTCCAACTGTTTTCCATCAAAATACTCCGTAAGGGTCCAGAAGACATCTGCATTTGGTGTCAATCACTTGCCATTACAGTCTATAAAGGTACCGTTACACGACGCAATATCGCCCCAAAGTCACGTGGTGTGGTCAATTGCAATTGATATCGTGAGTGCGTGGTGTCGTGTAACAGGGCGATGCGACTGCAATTTATGGCTGGAGCGGCATCGCCTGATTTATTTGTACTCACTTAAATCAGGCGATGTTGCATAAGCGATGTGGTAGGATTGCTCAGTGTGACACCGCAATAGCGATGATGAAAGCAACTTCCCCTATTCATTACATTGATAAATATCGCTCGCTGGGTTGCTCATACCCAGCAAACGAAAGTTGCTTTCATCATCCTAGTTGCGTTGCCTACGATATCTCCCCGTGTGACAACTACAAGGCAATCTTGGAAAAGTGCCAAAAACGTGCACGCTCCCGTAAATCGAATCGATACTGTGTCGTGTAATGGTACCTTTAGGGTGCCGTCACACTGGATGACATCGCCGGTGATTGCCTAGTGTGACGCGGCGATAATGAGGCAAAATATCGCCTCTGAATGATTGCTAGGTTTCACAGCAGTGTTGTGAAACCTGGTGATCTGAACCGGGCGATCAGGCATGATCGCCCTGTGTAACGCGGTGACCCGCAATGTTTAACATTGCGGGTTGCCAGTCGCTGGGTTCCTGGGCAACCCAGTGAGCAGTCGTCGACGCTACTTGCCGGTGAGTACACCGGCGAGTTGCCACGTGTAATATCTCACCGGCGATGTCGGCGGGGATGCGCGCACCCGTAATTCCCCGCCGACATCGGCGGCGAGGTGTCACCGTGTAACGGTACCCTTAGTAAGAGATTTTGTCACAATTAATCTAGTAGATCTTCACAATGACATGTCCGATCTGTCAACAGCAAAGATTATGATAAAATTGTAAAGGGACATCTACATTTATGACCAACATTTTTGAGTCCGACACCAATTTTTGCTTTACCAAAATTTTCCTGCTTCAGTGTTTTTACATTTTTAGTTGAATGTTTCTTTGGTCACTGAAGTACAATCAGCAATTCATAAGCTTTTATACTTTTATTGACAAATACATCAAGCTTTATTAGGATTGCTCACAGGATCTCAATAGTTTCTCATTGTAGCGCTCATCAATCCCTGAGGGCCCCTTTACACACGGCTACATTTGTAGCTTGTCACCAGGTAACTTACTGGTTGCAGTGAAAGCATGGATACATGGTTCTATCTTGTTGCTGTGTACAAATGGAATCATGTATCCATGATTTCACTGCAACCAGTAAGTTACCTGGTGACAAGCTACAAATGTAGCCATGTGTAAAGGTACCCTGAGGGTACCTTTACACGCCGCTACGACAGGATGGATACAACCCGCTACAGGCTACAAATGTAGCTTGTAGCGTCAATATAGCCCGTAGTAGCGGCGTGTGAAGACGGGACGAGACAGCCGGCAACAGATACATCTGTTTCCGAGCACTGCTCGAAAACAGATGGCTACAAAGCCGATTGCAGCGAGCTGTATCGGCGTGTAAAGAAGCTACAGAAGGGATGTCTGGACACCAGGCTATGTAGCTGGAATGTAGCTGGGGCGTGACACAGCCTCCGGGATACCGCCCCCCTTCAGCGATCATTGGAGGAAGCTCCTGCATGACGATTGGTAGTCGCTGCATAGGGAGGCATATTTAAGGAGCTGACCAGTCACACTACACAATCGCTCGAGCGTCATGTATTAATCAGCCTCCGGCGATGCCTGGCCAATCATGATGCTATTGCGTTGTCCTATCAGCGTACGGACGTCTTGTAATCCACAATTGTGGCACGCCTATGTGCTGTCCCTGCTGCACCAGGTCCGCCCATATTAGCTTGTTGTAGCGGTGTGTAAATGAGGTAAGTTAAGCTACAGATGGCTACTTGAGACACCCGGCGATGTAGCTAGCTATAGATGTAACGTAGCGTAGCGCACCTTGTGGCGGCGTGTAAAGGTGGTGCGTTTCCCGTTTGTAACCGTTTGGCCGTGCTCATGCACGTGAAGTAGCGGGTTGTATCCATCCTGTTGTAGCGGCGTGTAAAGGTACCCTGAAGGTTTTGCAGAATGTCAGTATGTAGGGTGTACAGGGATTGGACTGTAGAAGATTAATTATCTAGAGAAGAAAAGTTGTCTCTGAACACAGAATGATTGAGCCACGGGGATAGCGACCGTAAGTTGGGTGGTCACCAAAGGACACCATTGCCATAGTAAACGGTGTCCTTGGATGACCCCCCATCCCCCACTTGTGGCCACAGGTGTGAGATTCCCACCATGGTGTCTGCATAAAGCAGAACACTAAACAGGGCGGGATCTTGCACCTGCAGTTCACGCAGGTGTAATACTGTCAGGTGTTCTCCCCACAGTAGGGCAGAGCACAGGGCACCTGCGCAAGCACCGAGGGATCTATGCAGGCGTCGGAAAGAAAACTACCACCTGAGAAGAGGAGGCGGAAAACTGAAGAGGAAGTGGAGGAAGACCAGCGAGGCGGGGATGATCGGATGGAAAGAAGACCTACATGACCCTTAAGTATGAATTAGCATACAGGGCAGGAAAGTTTATAAAGTTATTTATTCGGTGTACCGAGGGGGTAGGGGTATAAGAGCCACCTTCGTATAATGTAGCATAGGCGCTGCTGGATGTGGAACTTTTAGTTTAATAGAGACAAAAGGGGTGACAGGTTCACTTTAATCAACCTGAGGCCACTAATATGCGGGGGCTTACTCACAGTTTTATCTAAGATCACATCCATGAATAAACAATTGGACCTAAACATTCTCCAAGAGCAAATTCTCCCAACGATTGAGGAACAATTTGGTGATGAACAATGGCTTTTTCCAGAATGATCGAGACCATGTCACAATGCAAAAGTGATAACTAAGTGGCTCAGTGAACAATACTGACATTCCTGGTCCTTGGCCAAGAACCTTCACAGGTTCACTGTGGTCAATCCTTAAAAAGCAGATGGAGAAAATGAAATAAAGAAATTGTGATAAACCCTGAGCACTGATTAGTCAAGAATGGGTCATCAGTCGGGATTTGTGTGACATGTCAACTGCTTGCAGTCCATGTGTAAAGCTGCTGTAATTTAATCAGAGTAAATTTCCTTTGGTTCTCCCGGGGTTAATGCTAGAAGCTAATGTCTATGTGTGTGTGGCTCTATATATGTAGGTGAGGGGGTGCGTCAGATCATTTAGTTGTCTGCTCCCTCAGTCTTTATGTAGTTCCACTTCCTTCCCCCAGATGTCATTAATAGAGTTTCATTCTGTCTTGACCGTGTGAACTGAGAAGACATCCGTGCATTTCACTGAAGCTTCTTTGTGCTTTTCCTTTTTGGAAGTTGCTATGTTCCCGGTCCGTGGTGGTTGGAGGTGAGGGGAAGTAAGCAGAAGGCTGGTGGAGGAGCAGAGGGCAAGGATGGTGGCCCAGACCTCCTCACAATCAGAGGTACCTTAGGGTGTAGGGTCAGACTAGCTACCCTGTTTACCTTGCCCTCTATTACCATCCTGCTTCCTATTTGCTCATCTGTTATACCAGAAACCGGACAATTTGGCCCAGAAGATGACATCCAGGTGTCAGAATGAAGGGCAGAAATCCTGAAAAATAAGGGACAACACTGTGAATATTGAATCTTTACATAAACTTGATGTAACCACAGTAGCATCCTACTAAAAGGTGGTAAAACACAGAAGCAAAAGACTGTGTGAACATTTCCATCTGGAATGATGTGATGACTGTGTGTACCTCTACCTTAGAACCAATATAAATCAGTAATATACAAAATAATAGCTATGAACTGGAGTTGGATTTTCCTGTTCATTATACTATTCTTTCTTTCTTGTTTCTTTCTTTAATGATGTATGTGGTTATATTGTTTTATTAATTAAAGAACATTCGCATTATTCCACTTGGTGATTAGGAGATGAGAATAATGAGCTTGAAATAATTTTGACTGATGTTCATTACATGAATATATTGTGTTTGACTTTTGTTCTGAAAATCCATTTTTCTAACTCCGAAGTAAGACTATATTCTTAATAGATATGAAAAGATGTAAATTAAAATAGCGTATAAGAGATCTCATCACTAGATCCATTGGCTAAGATGGATAGAGAACCAGGGCTATTGGGAAGGTTACACCCGTTAACAGTAGGGATGACTAAAGATAGATACAGTCATGGCCAAAAGTATTGACACCCTGCAATTCTGTCAGATAATACTCAGTTTCTTCCTGAAAATGATTGCAATCACAAATTCTTTGGTATTATTATCTTCATTTAATTTGTCTTCAATGAAAAAACACAAAAGAGAATGAAGCAAAATGCAAAATATTGATCATTTTACACAAAACTCCAAAAATAGGCCAGACAAAAGTATTGGCACCCTCAGCCCAATACTTGGTTACACGACCTTTAGCCAAAATAACTGCGATCAATCGCTTCCGGTAACCATCAATGAGTTTCTTACAATGCTCTGCTGGAATTTTAGACCATTCTTCTTTAGCAAACTGCTCCAGGTCCCTGATATTTGAAGGGTGCCTTCTCCAAACTGCCATTTTTAGATCTCTCCACAGGTGTTCTATGGGATTCAGGTCTGGACTCATTGCTGGCCACCTTAGAAGTCTCCAGTGCTTTCTCTCAAACCATTTTCTAGGGCTTTTTGAAGTGTGTTTTGGGTCATTGTCCTGCTGGAAGACCCATGACCTCTGAGGGAGACCCAGCTTTCTCACACTGGGCCCTAGATTATGCTGCAAAATTTGTTGGTAGTCTTCAGACTTCATAATGCCATGCACACGGTCAAGCAGTCCAGTGCCAGAGGCAGGAAAGTAACCCCAAAACATCAGGGAACCTCCGCCATCTGTAGGGACCGTGTTCTTTTCTTTGAATGCCTCTTTTTCCTCCTGTAAACTCTATGTTGATGCCTTTGCTCTACTTTTGTCTCATCTGACCAGAGAACATTCTTCCAAAACGTTTTAGGCTTTCTCAGGTAAGTTTTGGCAAACTCCAGCCTGGCTTTTTTATGTCTCGGGGTAAGAACTGGGGTCTTCCTGGGTCTCCTACCATACAGTCCCTTTTCATTCAGACGCTGACAGATAGTACAGGTTGACACTATTGTTGTACCCTCAGACTGCAGGGCAGCTTGAACTTGTTTGGATGTTAGTCGAGGTTCTTTATCCACCATCCGCACAATCTTGCGTTGAAATCTCTTGTCAATTTTTCTTTTCCGTGGTTGAGTCAACTTTAATCCATGTCAACTGGCTACAAGTGTGATTTAGTTATTGCTAACACCTGTTAGGTGCCACAGGTAAGTTACAGGTGCTGTTAATTACACAAATTAGAGAAGCATCACATGATTTTTCTAAGGGTGCCAATACTTATGTCCACCCCCTTTTTTATGTTTGGTGTGGAATCATATCCAATTTGGCTTTAGGACAATTCTTTTTGTGTTTTTACATTGAAGACAAATTAAATGAAGATAATAATACCAAAGAATTTGTGATTGCAATCATTTTCAGGAAGAAATTGAGTGTTATCTGACAGAATTGCAGGGTGTCAATACTTTTGGCCATGATTGTATGTGTAGGTGGGTGGTGATATCCCTGCAATGTTTATGCAAAGTATATTGTATTGTACAATGTACCAAAAATGTTAATGTATAATGTGTAGTAGAGTGGGTTAGGGCCCTTTCACATCAGTGGTTTTCGCTGATGTGCGGCAGATCCGGCAGGTGGTGCCGGATCTGCCGCCTAACGGCCGACTTGCAGCCGAGATCCAGCAAGCCTCATGAATTGTCTACGGGGCATGCGGTCCGATGCGGCAAGTGCGGTTACACCGGATCAGCTGGATGCGGCACTTGCGGCCACAAAAAAAAGCTGCTAGCAGCGTTTTTTTTTCGTGGCCGCAAGTGCCAGATCTGCTGCATCCGGCGTAACCGCATTTGCCGAACCAGACCACAAGCCCTGTAGACAATGCATGAGGCTTGCCGGATGCAGGCCCCAAGTCGGCCGTTAGGCGGCAGATCCGGCACCACCTTGCGAAAACCGCTGATGTGAAAGGAGCCTTAATTAGGCCGGTGTCACACAAGTGCAATGTACTTGCCTGTTAAGAAATCAGACAGCTCAGATCTGCAAACTGGCAGTAAGTCTTGGTTCACTTGCATTCATACAAATCTATGGGTGTGGATGAAAGATCGGACTGCACTCGGATGTCATCTGAGCACAGTGCAATATACTGTATTCACTTACTGTAAATAAGAGTCGGGCACCATCACCATCCACGGCCCTTTCTAGGGCTCTGCAACTCTGGGAGGCGAGCAGCTTGTATTCACGCGCCGTCGGCTTTACCTGCCGGCATCTGAGACTCTATGGTGCACTTCCTGTCACAAGGTGATTGCATCCATAGAAACAAAAGGAAGCATCGGCAGCACTCACCGTTCTCAGGAATTCTCTTTATTTTCTTCACACTTTACAAATTATGTTACATGGCGGCTACAGCAGTGGTGTGGGGGGAGGATGGGAGGTCCTCACAACAAAGGACCGTTTCATGCCTCCTCACGGCGTTTCAACAGGTTACAGCACACTGCTGTAACCTGTTGAAGCACCATGAGGAGGCGCGAAACGGTCCGTTGTTGCGAGGAAATATCCCCCCCTTATCCTCCTCCCGCACCACTGCTGTAACGCCATGTAACATAATTTGTAAAGTGTGAAGAAAATAAAGAGAATTCCTGAGAACTGAGAGTGCTGCCGATGCTTCCTTTTGTTTCTGTGGATGCAATATACTGTTCGCTGAGGCCAGCAATGGAGAAGATGGGGAGATTAATCTCTCTATCTTCTCCACACCTGTAATCAAATCGCAGGATCGGAACACAATTGCCTGACACTTGGCTGACGCTAGCACCAGAGCCTGAGTTGGGGGTCATTAGAATTTCACATCAGCTGTGGGGTCTCTTTCAGTCTCTTTCTCCTTCCCGTCACTTCCAGGTTATGGAGTGGCTTTCTCTCCTCGTGGCTAAGCCTCATGGGATTCTGCGCTTCCAGGGAACCCAAAACCTCCTGGGAAGACTCTCTCACTTCTCCTGACTTCTCGTCTTTCTGTTCTGTTCACTTCTCTTCTGACTGCCTCTAACTGTGTGTTCCCGTTTTTTTTTTTATTGTGTTGGTCTCTCTACCCAATTTGCAGTGCTCACCTACACTCCATCCACTTCTCTTAACATCTGCCACCCTTTGCCCAACCTAGAGTCCTAGGCGTACAGTCGGTGTGTGCATCTGTGTGGGTGTTTTGTCAACCGTCTTGCCTTACCTGGCTGTGTCGAGCCCCAGGCCCTGGGGTACTCGGGTATCAGGCTCGGTGGGTGCTTTCACAAGGGATGTCACGGGTGGCAGCGCCTGAGCCCGTGGCCTGGGTGACACTTCAAAAATAGGTTATTTACAGTGGATAAGAGTTTGTCATGTGAGGCCACCTGTAGTACCTGGTGATGGGTCACCTGCGCCGCCACAGTCCGCCGGAGGTTGATAGTAGTGCGGCTGAGATGGCAAAGGTCCCTACTGGTAGAGCTGGTCCTCCAGGGCAGCGTTCCTAAAAACAAGCAGGTTCATGGAGAAAACCACACACAGGCAAAGTCACTTTCTCCTGGGTACTTTACTGTAAACTTTTAGCAGCAACATACAAAGTCCACAGTTCAGCATCTGATGTTAGAATAACAGGTAGCTCAACGGATGGCTGCAAGTGGATCCTAGGTGGTATGGTGGAACCCGTGGTGTACCTGAGTTAATGAACCCATGTCCTTTCTTCCCCGCCTAGGATGAGTCTATACCCAATGGCTCCATGTAGGTAGTATTGGGGGTCCTCTCCCTCGTGGTGAGGAAGCAGGCAGACCGCTCCATCTGGCAGGGTGCTGTGGCGATATATGTACCACAGCAGCCGGTTGCCGACTGCAAAGCTAGACCTTGGCCGGATCCTCGGGCCTGGCGTTCCCATGGTGGACTGAAAAATCCCCTGGAGTATAGTTGCTCCATGCTGGGGTTCCCCCTTTCTCTCTAGGGCCCAGAGTCCTCGCGTCGGGCACCCTCTTTCAGGATCTCCTCAAGACCCTCTTTCTCCTTTCCTGCGGACCGGCTTGAAACCGTCCGGGTAAACCTTCCGCCTCGTTCCACACTCTTTCTTTCCTCCTCCTTCTCCCACTACTCCGCTCTCTCAGACGCCCATTGTCTGGCTATTCTCTCTCCTGACCCTTCTGCTGACCTCCTTTGTTCCCCCTCGAGGTGAATCTATCCCCCTCTCCGGGTAACCTCCCACCGTTCAGCTAATGTGGGAGTGCAGGAATAGGTCCCACCCACTACTTGCAGCTGGGGAAATTACATCTCTTTTACGGGTTCAATAATCCTCTGTGACGCTTGACTACGTGGGGCGCCACAGCTGCACTTCCCTTTGTGGCCTCCTGGTCACAGGGGCGCCACACTAGTCTTGCCTCTTCCTCCTCTGTGTACCCTTCCTTGTACAGTTACATTGACTTTTGCACTACCTCCTATTTTTGCTCTGGATTTTCGTCAGCTAATGCTATGTTCACACTTCCGGTTGGACATTGCATTTTGAGGAAACAACCAATAGGATTAATAATCAAAATAGATTTGTTCCCTAACTTAAGCAAAAGGAAACATTTGCACTCCTCTGAATGTTTTAGGGTCCATCTGGCTTTCATTATTTGTCAGCTTTAAAAGGAATCTGTCATCAGGTTTATGCCATCTAAAAGAAACATGATGCAGGGGCAGAGATGCTGATTCCATTGTTTTCGTTGCTGCATATCTACCAGTTTTTTTAATACTAAGCTCTGTATAACCCCGCTCAGGGGCGGACCTACCGTGGTGCAGCTGGTTCAGCTGCACCAGGGCCCCGACCGGCTAGGGGGCCCCTCAAGCACCTGTAGGGGGTCCCTGTGGCTGCGCCCCGTGACCTTGTGTCAGAGGAGAGGAGGTTAACTGAGGGAAGTTACCTGCTTCCCCTTGCTAACCCCGCCCCTCCTCTCCTCTGCCGCCCCGGCTCCCAGACCTGCAATGCGCGGCTTGGCGCAGGTAGGAGAGGTAGGAGCCGCTTCACCTATAACTGCTAGCACCCAACCCCCCTGTTCCTCAACTACGACTACGAGCCCCCCCCCCCGGTCCTCAACTACTAGCACTGACCACCCCCCCCCGCGCTCCTCAACAGCAACTGCTGCTGCACCAGGCCCGCCAGGCTCTAGTTCCGTCACTGACCCCGCTCATACCAGTAATTGGCAGCTTCCTGTGTACACTGTGCATAGGCAAAAAACTACCAATCAGCAGCCCAGTATGTGGCATAACAATTGAATCACACCTTTAGATTGTGCTGTTCTCAGATTAGTTGGCAAAACTCTGGTGATAGACTGCCCTAAGAACAGAAAAAGAAATTCTGCATAGTTAAGCAATGATCTTTTTTTCAGATTTTGCCATTTGTGTGTTCCTCAATCAAAAGTGTGAACATAACCTAATATTATCCAGATGATTACGAACCTTGAACTGGAGCTGGTGGTGAACCTCGGAATGCAGGAATCAGACCACTGCAGTTCGATATTGGATAATTATGGTCCATTATGTCTGATGATGTGGATGTGAAGATACCACAAAGGCGCTGAGCAGGTTATTATGAGCCGTCTCCTTGATTTCTCTTGATTGACGGCCTTGCTGGCTATATCCGTACAGTGAGGGAAATATTTAGAAAGTAGCAGCTTAAGTGGGTGATTCAGAAGACCAGTGTCCTGCGGATCCTCGTAGAGGGACGCTCGTAAAGGAGTCCGGGAGAATTACCATTCTACATATTAAATTAAGCACAACTGCAATTTCTTTGGGCAGTGACTGTTGTAAGTGATATTTTTTATAGGATGTTTCCCATTAGTTTTTAGTTTACCCGATCATATAGTAGAATTCCCAAGATTCGGGATAACTTGCTGATCGCTAGGAGTCCATCCACAGTGATGATGAGATGAGGTTCCAAAATCTGGGAATCGAGCTCTATATATCTAGAATGGTGCAGAAGTGTGCATGCGCGGCCTCCACTCCATTCATTGTCTATTAGACTGTTGGATATAGCAGAGTTCTATATTTGGCTTTCTCCAGCATTTCCATAGACAATTGGCACCTCCACTCCATTTATGATGGGACTTTAATTTCCAAGTTTGGAACCTTGTTCTTGGGAATGTTTGTTTTTATCAAAGAAGTGGCGCTCTACTCAATGTCTACAGGACTGAGAGAAAAAACTGAGCGCGGTATAACGCTATTTCCAGTTCCTGCTCCATAGACATTAAAGATAGGCATTGCCCACGTACAATCACCGCTCTATTCAAAGTTCCTCCTGCTATGTTCTTCTTTCTCCCAGTTCTAGTGATTGGTGGATCATCCATCAGTGGTGTGCTCAGTAATTAGACATTTATGACTTTTCCTGTGGATACATGATACTTCCACATAAGCAGCGGTGGGGAACTCCAGGCCTCGAGGGCCGCCAACAGGTCATGTTTTCAGGATTTCCTTAGTATTGCACAGATGATAATCTAATCACCTGCACTGGTGATAATTCCAACTCCTGTGTAATACTAAGGAAATCCTGAAAACATGACCTGGTGGCGGCTCTTGAGGCCTGGAGTTCCCCACCCCTTTAGGTTCATGCTGCCTGAACCAGGGACCATGTGTGATTAACTCTAAAGTGGTATGGAACTTCAGAGAAAACATTCTGCGAGAAGCCGGAAGGGAATGATGGGTCTCATTCTCACATCACAAGTCCAAGGAACAGGTCCCTAGGCTGACAGGCCTCTCCTTATACACACACAAGGGGATAGAATGTATGAAGAAAAAAAATACTCATCAGCTCTCCTTCAGTCTTTAAGAAATATTCCATATGGGTCCATAGATATTGTAGGGTGCACAGAGAAGGAGTCCCAGGCAGCTTCTGGATAAAGATAGATAAAATCCAGCAATCCCAAAAATAGGATAAAAAGTTATATTTTATTCAAAGTCCATAAAAAAGTGCAAAATTGTCATACAAGCAAAGGTGTAATACAAACCTAAGAACAGGATGACACGTTTTAAACTAAGTTGGTTCTTACTTACATCCAATTAATAGTGCTATATATATGAATGAATATTATCATTATCATTATTATTATATCCCGATATCCAGCTATGGATGTCAGTGAGAACTAAGTCCGAAACGCATCATCCTGTTCTTACTTTTGTATTGGACCTTTGCTAGTATGGCACGTTTGGACTTATTTATGGACTTTTAATAAAATATAACTTTTTATCCTATTTTTGGGATTGCTCGATTTCATCTATCTTTGATCACAAAATGATAAACCATCTTGTCTATGGGAGCTGTGCAGGGCGAAGCCTCTGTAAACCTCTATAGTCATCCAAGGCGAACAGTGCCCGGCAGCTTTTGAAATCATGTTCTTTCTGAAGTGCTGCAACAAATCAGAGTAAAATGTAATATCACAGCCAGAGCCGCAGCATCCATGAGGCGACATGAAATGTCTCCCTCAGGCGGTGATCCCTGCTAGTAGACAGGGGGCGGCATCCGCAGGGGTGCCTTTTGGTAGTGCGGCCCACTGCAGATGCCTCTCCCACTCCTATATACCTGCGACTAGGTCAGTGTTATATCTAAGGGAAGGGGGCGCAGCAGGCAGGGGGGCGCTGCTGATCACAGCCAGACTCTGATTCACACTGACTGTAGATTGGGCAGCATAAATTTCATGTTAAGTCCCCCTTAAAGGGGTCAGACATGGACAGAGAGTCTCCAAGTTGAGTAGAGCCGTACTGGACTGAATGAGCCAGAACTCTGTGCCCAGCGCGGATATAAGACGCAGGGACTGGAACTACGAAAGAGCAGCCGGCAGGAAGAAGAGATGGAAAACTAAAATAATCTAAACTACAGCATCAATTACTGGACCTGACTTGCCAATTTATTTGTAAAACTCCTAATTAATTATATTTCCGCCAGACGGGCAGCTGAAGGAAAACGGAATTTACTGTAGACTTGGAAGATGGATCTTTGGAGATTAGTGATTTGTCATTGGGGCTCATACATTAAGTGGTTTGTCAGTAATGAAAACAGCTTCCACAGTGGGGACTGTTTAGGTCCCATTACATATTTCAGCAGGGCCGGCTGCCCATTGGGGCCTCACGACTCTGGCTAGACATTTGAGAATAGGATTGGTCCACTAGATTTTCCTTGTTTTAAAGGGATCCTGTCACCTCCAGAACGCCTCCTAAGCTACGAAAACATGTCCCTGCAGCATATTATCACTAATGTCACACTCCTTTTGTCTCCTAAAAGCATCCTGTGACAGTGCATAGAAACGTCTTAGGCTATGTGCGCACTGGGCGGGTTTTCGGCGGTTTACCTGTGTAAACCGCCGTTTTGTTTACATTAGTTTTATTTAAATTTATGTTAATCCAAACCGGCGTTTGGATTAACATTAAAACTAATGTAAACCGCCCAAGGCAGTGCACACACCGGCGGTTACACAGCGTCATCCGTTGCTAACCCACAGGTTTCCCAGCGGGTTAGCAAAGAATGAGCATGTTCTAAAAAACGGCGGTTCTGCAGCGGCTGCAAGCAGAATCATGTGCTGCTTCCAGCCGCTGCAGATTCGCCGCCGAGAACACGCTGTGCATCCGCCGGCTACCGCCCGGCTCCCGCCACACATACCCGCCAGGAAGCCGGTGGACGGCGCCGGAGCTTCCTGGCGGGTTCCGCCAGCTGCCGCCGACCAAACCGCCGGGTAAGTGTGCACTTACCTAATACTCACTCATTAGTGATCATAATTAGCAGGGGCTATATTCTTTAGCCCTTAGGGCATGTTGTTTTTAGGCTCCAGGATCCACCTGTGCAGCTTTGCTTGTGCAGGCTTTGCCTTCCCCCTCTCCTATCACTCACAGAATGCAAATCATTAGTCCTGCCTTCAGCTCCACATCACAGAAGAAGCTGCACAGACAGAGAGAGGGTGGATCATTCAGGCTGCAAAACAACACGCCCTAAGGGCTAAAGAATATAGCCCCTGCTAATTATAATCCCCAATGAGTAAGTATTAAAACGTTTTTATCCACTTTCACAGGATGCTTTTAGGAGACAAAAGAAGTGTGAGATTAGTGATAATATGCTGCAGGGACATGTTTTGATAGCTTAGAAGGCGTTTTGGAGGTGACAGGATCCCTTTAGTGGAATATAGGTTAGAAATACCCGATTAAAAGGTCAGCGCTTCCTTAGGAGACCTGATATTCATCATCAAGGTTTCTTTATTATAAAATAGATGATAAAAGTGCAGTACTTGACTCTATTATGAGTCTTCCTCAGGTACTATTATACAATAACAATAAGTGTCTATGTGCTTTCTTATATAGCTCGCAATGTATTTGAACAAGAGTTTGGGAACTTCCCCATTAGTTAATCACATGAATTGGTTCCATTTTTGCCCAAGTTTAGCAGGTGGCCACTCTATATTATAGGTTGAGTTAGCATTAGTGGCTTCTATTTTCGTACTGTTTATTTTCTCATAAGAAAAATAATTCTCCTTTAAAATATATGACAATTAATTACAAAAATTAAAACACTTATTTGCATATAAACGCTCAAAAGATACCATTAGAAGAGGATCAGTAGATCTCTAAAGAAATATATAAAAAAAATATGAAAAAAATATGAAAATGTATATAGAAAAAAATGAAAAAAATATATTAAAAATGAAAAATAAAAAATAATATCTTTAGAGGGCAAGTTAATATAAACTCGCTCTTCAGTTTGATCTCTTTGAATATAAGCTTATTATTAATTTTCCTTTTACTATTGTACAAGCTAATATTTTATCTTAAATGTTGGATATAGAACTTTAGAAAGATATAGAAATATTTTTAAAAGTGTAAGTGTTTTTTAAAACCGTAGCTTATAGAGTATCCTCAATATACGGTAGCTACTGCTTTTATGCTTTCCTAGATAAAGCAGGTAAATATTGCAACCAGGTCGTCACTTTCAATACATCCGCACCATGTTTTAATGGAAGATAACCCACTTCCAGAGGAGCCTGATGACATACATCTCCTCTCTCACTATTGTAAACATATAAACGTTTGGCCAAGAGCTCATGTGTATGCGGACGAAGGGTGCGATAGCTGTTGGCCAAGCGGGAGTCATGTCATGTGTATGGCCAGCTGTACATCCAACTAGGACACTCATTTGTCCAATTCATGGCATGTGGAAGAAGAGAAGTGGAAACCAGGTCTGCGGAGTCGGAGTCTGTACCCATTTTGAGTGGAGTGCGATTTAGGGAAATTGAGGAGCTGGAGTCAGAGATGTGGCTTGTTGACTTTACAGCCATGGTTATGGAGTCGAAATTGTGGAGTTGGAGTCAGAGCCGGTGCCCATTTTGGGTGGACTCGGACACGGATTCAGGGAAATTGAGGAGTTGGACCCAGAGTTGGATGTTTGGCTTGCTGACTTCACAGACATAGTTGTGGAGTCGGAGTCTGTGTCCATTTTGGTGAGTTTAGAGTCGGAGTCGGATTCAGGGAAATTGAAGAGTTTCGGATTTTTGTCTTACTGACTCCACAGTCCTGGTGGAAACCACCCTTAATGTCACTAAAGGCACCGGAACCAGTACACTGTGTGTGACCCTGACCTTGCCATCAGTGAATGAATTAAGGGGTAGGTAATAATTGGTCCATACACAAGACTCCGAACGCCTACGTATCAGTTGTATCTTAAAGCAGAGGCATTCAATCACTGGGATCAGTGACCCTAATTGTCAGTAATGCCGCCTATACCTACCTAGTGCTGTTTCTAGACTCATGGCGTGCACATGGAACCTCTGTGGCCACAATCGCTGCAGTCACTGAGCCTGTAATCTTTCCATTCTTTTGTAAATGAATCTATTTAAAATGTAATTTATTTCCAACATCTGGTGCATCTGACATAGAATTTTCTGGCTCCATTTTAGCAGAACCAGATGTCGGTCTAATTTTGGTGTTTATTAAATTGTTTAAATGTTTTACTTATTTGGCATCCAAAATAAAGATGTGATCTCTGTTGCTTACAATGCTTCATTTACTTGATTTCACTGTGCAAGTCCTAGTGTTGGTATGGTATAGTCTAATGAACCTATATTTGGAAATCTATTGGAAAGGCTTAAATAGATTTTCTGGATGGGGTCTTATGAATGAGGTGGAGAAGTGTCTAGAGAGGAGCAATTTGATTTTCCATTCCTAGGTCTGGCCTCTATTTTGGTCCTTCGGAGCAGTCAGTCTTCACTCAGCCGCATACTAAGCTTAGTAAGTCCCGCAACATCATGCCTTAGGGCCCTTTACATGCTGAAACAAACTTTCCAGCGATCCAACCTAGCCGGGATCACTGGAAAGTCTCTGTGCAGTCGCTCGTGAGCTGTGAAACCGGCAGACTCACCAGCGACCAGTCAGCAGAGACATCGCAGGTAACCAGGGTAAATATGGGGTTGCTAAGCAGCGCACTCTGCTTAGTTACCCGGTGTTTACCCTGGTCACCAGCGTCCTCCCGCTTACAGGCTGGGATAAGCGGGAGGACGTTGGTAACCAGGGTAAACACCTCAGAGCGCGCTGCTTAGCTACCCGATATTTACCCTGGTTACCTGTGCCAAGCATCTAATGTGCGGCGCTTGGCACTGGCTGTGAGGTCGCTGATCGTTGGTCTCTCGCTGTCACACACAGCAATGCGCGCTGACCAGTGGGAAACCAAGGACCAAAAAATGGTCCTGAACGATGGGTAGTGATCAGCGACCTCACAGCAGGGGCCTGGTCGCTGATGCGTGTCACACACTGCAACATCGCTAGAGAGATCACTGTTACGTCACAAAACCTGTGACATTTCAGTGATATCGCTAGCGATGTTGCAGTGTGTGAAGTACCCCTTAGCGTGAGACCTAGTGACTAATAATGACTGAGCATGCTCGCCAATGCTCGATACTCGTTCAAACATCAGGGTGTTCAGGTTACGCTCGGTACTAGACTGAGTATTGTGCTCGGATGTGTTGTTCTTGAACGATGCGACACCAAGAGTCGGGACCCTTCAGTGAACAATGGGAGCTGGCACCCCGGTGACAACTGCTCGCAGTCTCTGAATTGCTCTCACTGGGGGTAAAATCAACGTGTCCGGATGCTATGCGTAAAAATAAAAAATCAGCCAACCCTCCCACAGAAATGCTTTGTTTTTAAGCCGACCCTGTAAGAGCGTCCGACCTGATCAATTCAAGTAACGAGCACCCGAGCGCTTTAGAGCTTGCTCATCATCACTAGTGACTAGATTTCATAGTAGTTAAGGTGGACATAAGTCCACCTATTTCACCCATAACCTAATATGTTGATCCAGAGGAAGACAAAAAACTCCATGTGGCAACACTAAGCTCCACATTGGGGACAAAATTCCTTCCTGACTCCAGATATGGCAATCAGACTAATTCCCTGGATCAACGCCCTATCAAAGAATCTAGTATGTATAACTGGTAATATTATAGTTTTCAAGAAAGGCATCCAGGCCCCTCTTAAATGTTAGTAGTGACTCACTCATTACAACATCATGTGGCAGAGAGTTCTATAGTCTCACTGCTCTTACAGTAAAGAATCCGCGTCTGTGATTATAATTAAACCTTCTTTCCTCCAGATGTACAGGATGCCCCCCTGTCCCTGTTTCAGGCCTAAGGGTATCGTCACACAAGGTGACGTCAGTGGAGATATCGGCGGCGACGGGTGGGAGCGCGCATGTTTTTGGCGCCCCGCCAGTGTCGCCGTCGCATGTTTACATGCGTCGACACCTCTAGTGACGCACCGGCGATCTTACAGGTGCCATCGCTGCTGGGGTGTTCAAAAACCCCAGCGGCGATTCTGTAACATGGGAGCCTATGGTTCCAATCGCCTGTAAGATCGCCGTCCCCCTGTTACATGAGTGCTCGCCTGGTTTCAGAGCACTGCTGAGAAACCAGGCGACCACTCAAAGGCGTCGCCATCGCCAATTTACAGGACATGTCGGCGGTGATAGGCCACGCCCCTGCATTGCCTATAAAATCGCCGCCGATATGGCCTCGTGTGTTGGTACCCTAAGTGTAAAAAGATCATTAGAAAGGCCTCTGTACTGTCCCCTCATATATTTATACATTATTATAAGATCACCCCTAAGCCTTAATTTTTCGAAACTAAATAACCCCAAGTTTAATAACCTATCTTGGTATTGCAGACCCCTCAGTCCTCTAATAACCTTGGTCGCTCTTCTCTGGACCCGCTCTAGTTCAACTATGGCCAGGGTCACATCTCTGTTTTTTTTTAGAATCCTGATCCAGTTTTGAGCTTTCAAAAAGCACAAAACCGGAGCAGGAAACGCTCCTCATAGGAGCCCATGCTAAACACCGGATTGCTTCACAAGCAATCTGGTGTCCGTCTCCGGCACTGCAGCCTGTGTTAAAAATCATGCAGGCTGCAGTTTTCGGAGCGGTTCTATGATCCGCTCTGCAGTAACCGGATTGCTCAGGATGTGTAATCCTGAGCAGTGCAGCTACTGCATAGTTTGCTGATCCCGGCTATTGCAAACTGTACTATGAATAGTAAAGAGTGAAATTTAATAAAGCATGCTTGAGGTCTCTAGGGGAAGCTTAGACCCCCGAGAGACCGGACGCCCACTCCGGTGGGCTTCTCCTCCAATGTCCCCATGCCACGGGCTCCTCCGAGCTCCGTGCATGACCCCCAAACTCGGCCCCCCCCCCATATCTCTATAGAGGGGTGCCTGCACCCCACTGTTATCAGTCTCCCTATTTGTGCCCAAACTAAGTATTACTGTACATAATGAGGGTTATAGTTACGTGCTTTATCCTGAAGTGTCATTATCCCTCCATGGGCGGGGCTGTGTGCTGCAGCCTCCGCCCGCTAATTCATTATGGCCGCCCCCTGTGGCTTGGATCCTGTGTTTGTCAGGGCGGCCGCGTCATGAAAGGGGCGGGGCTAAGTTCGCATCATACTGATAGCCCCGCCCCTTTCATGATGCGGCCGCCCTCACAACACAGGATCCAAGCCAGCGAGCGGAGGCTGCAGCACACAGCCCCGCCCATGGAGGGATAATGACACTTCAGGATAAAGCACGTAACTATAACCCTCATTATGTACAGTAATACTTAGTTTGGGCACAAATAGGGAGACTGATAACAGAGGGGTGCAGGCACCCCTCTATAGAGATATGGGGGGGGCCGAGTTTGGGGGACATGCACGGAGCTCGGAGGAGCCGTGGCATGGGGACATTGGAGGAGAAGCCCACCGGAGTGGGCGTCCGGTCTCTCGGGGGTCTAAGCCCCCCCCAGAGACCTCAACCATTCCTTTAGTTATTAAATTTAACTCTTTACTATTCATAGTACAGTTTGCTCATGCCGGCAATAGCCGGGATGTGCAAACCATGCAGTAGCCGCACTGCTCAGGATTACACATCCTGAGCAATCCGGTTACTGCACAGCAGATCAGAGAACAGCTCCGACAACTGCAGCCTGCATGATTTTGTAACGCAGGCTGCAGTGCCGGAGACGGACACCAGATTGCTTGTGAAGCAATCCGGTGTTTAGCATTGGCTCCTATGAGAAACGTTTCCTGGTCCGGTTTTGAGCTTTTTGAAAGCTCAAAACCAGATCAGGATTCTAAAAAAAAAACGGAGATGTGACCCTGGCCTATGTCTCTTTTAACCTTCCTAACGGTATTCCTGAGCCTGACTCGGGGTTAACATTCACTGCCAGAAGCGGTAACCCCGAGTCAAGCTCAGGCTTACCCGCGGTCGCGGCAGATGCGGTGAAAAAAACGCATCTGCCGCACTTGCCGCACTTGCCGCATAGCCGCCGCACTTGCGGCGCGGTTGCGGTAATCGCCATAGTAAGTATATGGGGACTTGCGGCAGGTGCGGCAAGTGCGGCAGATGCGTTTTTTTCACCGCATCTGCCGCGTCCACGGGTAAGCCCGAGCTTGACTCGGGGTTACCGCTTCTGACAGTGAATGTTAACCCCGAGTCAGGCTTGGGAATACCGCTAGGAAGGCTAGAGTCTTCTTTGATCAGGTAATTACTAAGAATTGCAGGCCTACTGTACATAACACCAAATTTCCATGCCAAAAAATGGTACCGCTTTTAGCACAAAATTCCTGACAGAATCATACCGCCAGGGAGGTTAATGCATGCCATTATTTTATTTGCCTTTGCAGCAGCTGCCTGACATTGGGCGCTAAATGAGTACATTTGTCATCCACCCACACACCCTGGTCTTTTTCTGTGATAGTTTTACCGAGTGTTCTATAATTAAGTATATAATTATAAAATGTAATGACATTGTTAATCCTAATAAACAAAAGAGGTGCTCAAGATGCCACGCCAAGGATGATAGGCGCAAAAGTAAAGACCATCGGCAATACAGGACACGTCACTGAGAAGATTCACTCACAAAAGATCTCTCTTTGGTGGCCGTCACACGCATCAATCTTGTGAGCGATATTGTTAGCGATCACATGCACGCGCGATCGCTAGCAATATCGCTCACATCGTTGGTGAGCTGTCACACAGACTCACCAGCGATGTGGACCAGCGAGATCGCTGGTAACTATGGTACACATCGGGTTACTAGGCGCCGCGCGGCGCTTAGTAACCCGACGTTTACCATAGATACCATCTCCCAGCATAGGCTCTGCCGCTGGGAGATCGTTCATCGTGGTGTCACACACCACGATGAAGCAGATTGATCAAGCGATTATCAAAAAGCAGATCACTTAAGCGATATCGTGCAAGAAAATGATGCGTGTGACGGCCGCCTTTGGAAGACATTAAATGTTATGTCTAGCACCATACTACATTTCCCTTCTAGTGGCTGCTGCAGGGATATGAACTCTTTTCCATATTATCGTTACTTGTCAAAAAATGGCCCTTTTAATTTTGCCAACCACATGGAGAAAGACGAAAGTTGGAAAGGTCCTGTATGAGGAAAACATTTAAATGACAATGATCAAGCTGGGATATCGTTTTGTGATCTGGCCTCTAAAAGGAATTTGTAGTCAAAGAGTGTGGCTCTCATACAGACACTTGTCAGATAATAATAGAAATATTCATCTAGTGGCTCTCCAAGCCGCCAATACAACAAGGACGCTTTTGAATAGAGAAGGTCTTGATATAAGTATCATCACCAGCCGTGATTGCGCTTCCTCACCACAAATACTAATGATTCTCACAAACAAGAATGAATTTCTCTTTTGTAAAGCTGAATGTAAGGACTAGAAGATTAGGAATCTGTGAGTGTGTGCGGATTCCATCAGTCTCCTAGACTTTGTACAGCCAGCAGTAGGTGTGTCTTCATTAAGGACTCTAGAGTGCACGGTGCATGACAGCTAGCGCAAAGAGTGATTGGCACACTGCATTTGCTTCAGTGGTGTAACTAGATTTATACCTTACAAAATATCGCCATAGATACAAGATCTATATTGATATTTTCCCGTGAATAAGCACATCAAATATTTATGGCAAAAAAATTATCACTGTATTAATTAAAATTAATTTATATTAAAATATTGACTGTACATAATTATGTACAGTCAATATTTTAATATAAATTAATTTTAATTAATAAAGTGATTATTTTTTTGCCATAAATATTTGATGTGCTTATTCACGGGAAAATATCAATATAGATCTTGTATCTATGGCGATATTTTGTAAGGTATAATGTGTTAAGGTGAAGCACTTTTAGTTGAGGGGGACCCTTTTATGTGTAAGTGGTGTAACTAGAGTCTGATGATCCCAGGGGCAAAATTTTGACCTGGGTCCACCCACCCACACACATGTCTGCTGTGGCAGTCGGCGGCTCAGCAGGCGGGGAATAACACAGTCTCACACAGTGTTAAAATTTTGCACTCAGTTTACTCACTTCACTTGCAATTAGCCACCGGGCGCTTTTCTCTACCAAGTGCAATCTGATCTGTCCGCAAGGAATTGGGATAGCTTTCTCCGTACCCCTTGTGTGCCTCTCCATACTCTGGTCTCTCTCCCAGAGCTACCTCTTCACCTCTCCTGTCAGTGCCTCCGCACGCAGTGTCCCAATCAAGCAACCACTGGTCTTGTTGGGTGACTAGTACCTGTCTCCTGACCCTAGTTCGGCTGCCTTCTCAGCGGGTGCGTCAGGTTGCGGCCACCACTCCTGGAGATTTCGTGGCCTCAGGTTCCGTGGTTCGGGCATGCAGTGTCCATGCTACACGCAGGACCGGTTCCCTGGTTTTTGACAAACTCCTCTGTCCGACTCTTTTATTCCCAGTGCCCAGGCTGTTCTCACTCCGCCTGTACCCCTGGGGTTCTCTCTGTTCTCCTGCACACTTGGCTTTCACTTCTGTCACTCTCTGGTTTCTCACTCACTACTCACTCACTAACCAACAACTAACTAACTCCCCACTGTCTGTTCTTCCCTTGTCCCCTTTTGACTGGGTCCTAGGATGTGTTGGTGTGTTTGGTGGGGCCTGAGTTCATTATCTCTTTTTCCTTTTGGACTAAGATACCACACCCTGTTATTGAGTGCAGTACCCCTTTGTGGCGACCAGACCGGTGGGGCGCCACAGTAGAACAATACAAACTTTTTAGGATCTTCCACCCAAAATCCTGATCCCAAATCTTCACCGAACTCCGGACAATGAGAATTGTCCATGTGAGACTAAACAACTTTATACTGAAGCAGGTACACTTGTCTGGACTTTTTTAACTTATTGACTTATAATAACGGATCAGTAAAAAAACGGATAAAACTCTGGCGAGTCTTACTTTAATGTTCCGTCTGTCCCCATAGACTTTAAGGGCCAAATCTGAAAAACGTAAGAGCAAAGCAGATTAGAATAGGAAAGGGTCTCAGTCTATCAGACCAGAGGCGCAGGTCTGATTTTAAAACCAATGTGTAAATTTATCATTGAAACTCTACGGGTCGGTGTGAGAAAAACCACGAACAGCGCTGGTAGGTGTCACATGGCTGTGTGAATGTAGCCTCATGCTCAATAGTAATCTAATTGACTTGTCTTCAGGATTCTGGAGTAATAATAGGGCTGTAATGGGGATTATGTTGTTGTATACAAGCGATATATTAGCTTTATCCATCTGTTTACTTCTTCAATACCTTGCTTTATCCCAGTGTTGCCACCCGGGAATGTTAACAATCAAGCAAGAGGTGAACCGGAGGAATGATTTTATGAGACATCAATTGTTACCTCGGGTTAATATGTGTTGACTGAATAGCGCAGGTAGCTCCCTCCGGTATTCTCAGTATCATAAAGCTTAGAGCGCTTTGTAAAAGTGACTGATCTTATCACTGAGCTCCGAAGGTAACATGTCTGAACCCTGATATCAAGTGCATACTCATTACCTTCAAACATATATTCCTCGTGGCGTGGGTCAAAGTTAACCACCTCCAGTGGAGACGGTTTCTTGTGCTTTTTCATTGCATAAAGGAATATTTCTCCAACCGTCTAATATACTCATTGACAATTTCAAGATCATTGATTGCTCACACCCGGAAAATAAGCCTCTTTCCTGGTCCTGAGATGTCCACACCACACAGGTTTGGGGTGTGTTACATAAAGGTGTAGAAATGAGCGAGAGATTAGAATTTGGCCAACTCACGAATCTGGCAGAGATGTTCTATATGAAAAGTTATTAGATTATCCTTTTTATGCTCAAGTAACGTAATAGAATACTTTAAAGAAATTAATACTCACCTGTCCCTCAGCCACGTCACGGCGTTCGGCCCTCCGCACTGGTCAGCCCCTTCAGTTCACCTGCAAATAATTGTAGAATAAAAGTACCGTAATATGAATTCTGAAATATTGAAAAGAAATAGTATTTACTGCCTCACAAGTCAGTCTTCAGAAGTAGACTTCTCAGATTTGCTGCACTATTGTCACTCTATGGTAGGAGGGTGGCTGGGCTATTAATGTGTTAAGAAAACTGTTAAGTGGCCAGAGAAGAAGAAAAAGGGAAATTGGTCCACAGCCTCCCTTCTGTTATGCTTGTAGCATTTAAAGAAACTTTTGAGCGTTTCAGGGGGCGGTGGGTTGCCCAATTCCAGGAGTAGCTCCAGTTGTCCAGAATGGCCGAAGAAGTGTTTTCCCTCCTTCCTAGATTTGTTTAGCGCCAGATGTGTGGATTACAGGATTTTGGTCCCCAAAAGGGTTTCACGCCCTTTGAAAAGGACCTTGTGAATATATACATTGCACATTGTCCCCCGAGCTTCCGCCTTTCACCCATTGTCTTTTCCCTTTTCTCATGGACTTGCCCCTTTGTTTCCTGGACTTTACCCTTGACCCCATGCAACTTGGTGCCAGGCAGTATGTGCTACAGTTGTGGCCAAAAGTATTGACCCCCCTGCAATTCTGTCAGATAATACTCAGTTTCTTCCTGAAAATGATTGCAATCACAAATTCTTTGGTATTATTATCTTCATTTAATTTGTCTTCAATGACAAAACACAAAAGAGAATGAAGCA
This sequence comes from Allobates femoralis, assembly GCA_033576535.1. Classification (NCBI taxonomy): domain Eukaryota; kingdom Metazoa; phylum Chordata; class Amphibia; order Anura; family Aromobatidae; genus Allobates; species Allobates femoralis. The sequence continues at coordinate 699,963,058 of JARQOC010000002.1, read as the reverse complement.
AAAAGCAAAACATTGATCATTTCACACAAAACTCCAAAAATGGGCCAGATAAAAGTATTGGCACCCTCAGCCTAATACTTGGTTGCACAACCTTTAGCCAAAATAACTGTGATCAACCGCTTCCAGTAACCATCAATGAGTTTCTTACAATGCTCTGCTGGAATTTTAGACCATTCTTCTTTGGCAAACTGCTCCAGGTAACTGATATTTGAAGGGTGCCTTCTCCAAACTGCCATTTTTAGATCTCTCCACAGGTGTTCTATGGGATTCAGGTCAGGACTCATTGCTGGCCACCTTAGAAGTCTCCAGTGCTTTCTCTCAAACCATTTTCTAGTGCTTTTTGAAATGTGTTTTGGGTCATTGTCCTGCTGGAAGACCCATGACCTCTGAGGGAGACCCAGCTTTCTCACACTGGGCCCTACATTATGCTGCAAAATGTGTTGGTAGTCTTCTGACTTCATAATGCCATGCACACGGTCAAGCAGTCCAGTGCCAGAGGCAGCAAAGCAACCCCAAAACATCAGGGAACCTCCGCCATGTTTGACTGTAGGGACCGTCTTCTTTTCTTTGAATGCCTATTTTTTTCTCCTGTAAACCCTATGTTGATGCCTTTGCCCAAAAAACTCTACTTTTGTCTCATCTGACCAGAGAACATTCTTCCAAGACGTTTTAGGCTTTCTCAGGTAAATTTTGGCAAACTCCAGCCTGGCTTTTTTATGTCTCGGGGTAAGAAGTGGGGTCTTCCTGGGTATCCTACCATACAGTCCCTTTTCATTTAGACGCCGACAGATAGTACAGCTTGACACTGTTGTACCCTTGGACTGCAGGGCAGCTTGAACTTGTTTGGATGCTAGTCGAGGTTCTTTATCCACCATCCGCACAATCTTGCGTTGAAATCTCTCGTCAATTTTTCTTTTCCGTTCACATCTAGGGAGGTTAGCCACAGTGCCATGGGCTTTACACTTCTTGATGACACTGCACACGGTAGACACAGGAACATTCAGGTGTTTGGAGATGGACTTGTAGCCTTGAGATTGCTCATGCTTCCTCACAATTTGGTTTCTCAAGTCCTCAGACAGTTCTTTGGTCTTCTTTCTCCATGTTACACACAAGGACACAGGAGAGAGGTTGAGTCAACTTTATTCGATGTCAACTGGCTGCAAGTGTGATTTAGTTATTGCCAACACCTGTTATGGTACCTTTACACGCCGCTACCAAAAGGCAGAAACCACCGGGTCTCGCACGTGCACGCGCGCGTTTCAATGGTTCCTAACGGTACCTGATACCGCAATTACACACCGCTACAAGGTGCTCCACAGTAGGATTTTTCGATCCCTGGAAGCACCGATGGGTGCCGCAGGTTACCTTCTGTAGAGCACCTTCCCTGATTTACACGCCACTACCACAAGGGAATATGGGCGGACCAGGGGCAGCAGGGACAACACTTAGGCATGCCAGAGTTGTGGATTACGAGGCGCTCGTACGGTGATTGCACAATGCAATAACATCATGATTGGCCAGCCAGCGCAAGGAGGCTGACTAATACATGACGCTATTGCAAATGTGTAGTGACTGGTCAGCTTGTTAAATATGCCGCCCTGTGCAGGGACAGCCAATGGGTACACAGTAGCCCCCACCAATGATCGCAGATGGGACGTGGTATACATGACGCTGTGGCACGCCCCAGGTAACTCAAAAACCATACCTGTGCCCCGATTACACGCCGCTACCATAGGGTTTATACCTGCTTGTTTTTGAGCAAGGCTGAAAGACAGGTATCCAAAGAGACAGGACGGTGCTACCTGAATTACACGCCGTTACCTCGCAGTGTTTTGAAGGTAAAAGGTACAATTGTCACCGACACCCGGTGGTTTCTACCTTTCGGTAGCAGCGTGTAAAGGTACCATTAGGTGCCACAGGTAAGTTACAGGTGCTGTTAATTACACAAATTAGAGAAGCATCACATGATTTTTCTTACAGTGCCAATACTTTTGTCCACCCCCTTTTTTATGTTTGGTGTGGATTTATATCCAATTTGGCTTTAGGACAATTCTTTTTGTGTTTTTACGTTGAAGACAAATTAAATGAAGATAATAATACCAAATAATTTGTGATTGCAATCATTTTCAGGAAGAAACTGAGTATTATCTGACAGAATTGCAGGGGTGTCAATACTTTTGGCCACAACTGTATGTTGAGGGACTGTCGTTCACAAAGATTGGAGAAAAGAAACATGAACAACCTGATGTTCTGACCAGGTCAAGGACTTGGTGTGTTGCTCACGGCAAGGAAAGACTGCTGTGCGTGAGTCCTTGACTCCAGTGGGCAGTTGCAACATTGAAAAATGGTGTACCCACATTCAGAAGGCTAATGGTAGAGATGGACAATGGAAAAATGGACTGACAACTATTGTTGTATATTAATATAGCTGTCTGTTTTATATGTTATACAACATTATGGTTGGGATGACCATATTAAAGTCGGGAGGCATGTAGGAGGGTGGCTGAGCCTCCTGCAATGTAAAGTGTAATGTCTTATGTAAAGTGTAAATGTGTTAAGAAAATGTGACAAATGTACAAGTAAAGTTTCATAGTTAGATAAGCTTTAGGCTAGGGTCAGACCTACACCTGCCCCTAGCCTGCAGGATCTGGCAGAAACCTAGTTTCTGGCCGGAGTAGCGCATAGCGTTACCAGCAGGTAACGCTATGCGCCGCCTGTCTAATGATCTCTATGGTAACCGGACACTTACCGGCTCCACAGAGATCTCCTGGATATGTGCTTTAGCAGAGTGCACAACATACGTGGTTAACAGCGTTTCCTGTGCGCTCTGCAAAAGTGCATATCCGGGTGATCTCTGTGGAGACGGAAGCAGCAGTAAGTGTCCGGTTGCCATAGAGATCTATTGCATGGCGGCGCATAGCGTTACATGCTGGTAACGCTATGCGCTGAGCCTGAAATTTTCTAAGTTTCAGGTGCATCCTCCAGGCTAGGGGCAGACACAGGTCTGACCCTAGCCTACGGCTAGGGTCACATTTGGGATGTTGCATCCGTTTGAGGGATGCATTAAAGGATGCTTTTATTTTCCTTGCCATTCCCATAACATATGTGTTCATTTTTAACGCATGCATTTCCCATAGACTCCCATGTTAAAAAAAACACATGCGTTTTCCATAAGAGGCCCAAAAAGGCCTTCAGCCCGTTTTTATGTGCGCTTCAAAAAACGCATAGCGCCAAACCCATTGCACTTTAGCAAAGCGTCTTTTGAACTAGAGTCTATGGGTGCATTAACACATGCGTTTTTACACATGTGCACATGAAAATAATGCATGCTTTTAGTGGATGCATGGTGCGAATCTGACCCTAGTCTAAGACATAGGTTTTAACAGCTCACTGGGGATAGGACTGCTGTTGAGTATAGTGAAAGATTTCCAGGTAGAGACTGGTGTGTGAGGGTTTAGGAAAGGCACCATGTGAGACAAGGATCTGAAGTGCTGCTATGTGGCTTCCAATGTGACTGCTCAGAGGAATCCCTGCCATCTGTGCCCATGGTTCCCACATGATGTGCAGGTGAGCAATCAGGCCTGTTCCACATCTATGAGGTCCCTGCGCTAGGCAGCTGTGCCTGCCCTGCGCCAGCGCACATGCAAGCACAGGGACATTTAGGGGCTTGGGCAGCCTAGCGCAGGGATGCATAGATGCCCTGCATTGGCTGAGAACGCGCTCTGATAACTGAGAAGCGCAAGTGAAAGTGGTAGACGCCAGGGCGCATGCGCCTGGTCAGACGCACCCAAAAAACGTCCGATTAGGCGTTTCCGGGTGCTAAGTGACAGGCGCATGCGCCCTGGCATCTGCTACTTTCACTTGCGCTTCTCAGTTATCAGAGCGCGCGCTCGGCTGTGCTCGGCCATAGGATATAATGGGGGCACCGAGCGCAGCTGAGCGCAAATGCAGGGCATCTATGCGTCCCTGCGCTAGGCTGCCCAAGCCCCTAAGTGCCAATGCACTTGCATTTGCGCAGGTGCAGGGTAGGCAGAGCTGCCTAGCGCAGGGACCTCATAGATGTGAAAGCACCCTCAGACTTTCCTCCCATTGACGCGGGACTACTCCAGGGCTAAAAAGAATGCAGACCAGTGTGCAATTATGATGGGAATGAAGGAAGATAGTGTAACAAGAACCGTCAGAATAGGCAGGAGGGAAACTCTCAAAAACTGGTATGTGCAAGAAGAGTCAGATAAAGAAAGAAGTGCCTTATGTTGTATGTGGCAACATAATGAATCCAAACTTAATTAATCCAAAATTAAAGTCAATCGTTCCAAGAATTTCTAGGTGTCTCTTGTGTGACAGCCCCTGCGGTAGAGGATGAGAAGATGGATACCGACTTAGAAGTACAAGTTAGTGCCCCGAACCCCACAAAAACATTCAACCCAATCAGGGACCCATTGGCAAAGCGAAATGCCAGGGCAGCAAGGCAACTGGCTTCACTACTTGACAGGTTTTGGTCTTTTACTGACAGAGTAGAAGCAAATTGTATCAACTATTGTGTACTGTGAAGATCAATACACCAAAAATAAGAATAAAAATGCAGCAGTGGGGAGAGTGACTGAGCATGTGTGACCACCAGCACTCAGCTCATTATATAGGCGTGCACCTTCCTATACACTCTTAAAACCAGGTGGTGCCATGCAAAAAAATATCATATACCTTCATTTTTAATACCTGTAAATGAACATTAAAGGTCATCCAGTCGGCACTCCCCTTGATGCAGTGGACAGTAATGGGATGGCACACCCAACTAATTCCAGGAGAAAATACTGGCACTACACAGAAAGATTTATTGCCAGTAGTGATACATATCAGATGTTTGTCTGACATGTACTACTATTGGCAATAAATCTTTAAGAGATTAAAGAAGTTTTTATAAATATGAAAAAAAAACAAGGAAAAAAACTAAAAGTTAAAATCCACCCCCCCTTTTGCCCCATTGAAAATAAACCTAAAATTACATTTTTTGGTCACTACAACAATGTAATAAAGTGCAATAACGGGCGATCAAAACATCACATCTACTCAAAGATGTTATCATTAAAAAAGTCAGCTCAAGACTAGTGATGGGCGAACCCGCCGATGTTCGGGTTTAACAAACTCGCCCAAACTTTTTTTACAGTTCGGGATCGGGGTCAAAAGTGGCTCGAACTTAAGTGCGAACCCCGAACTCGGAATGTAAAGTTATGGGATGGGGGCTAGGAGGCTGTGAAACAAAGAAGATAGTTATTAAACAGCATTATACTTTCCGGCGTCCACTCGCTTGTACTTCCGGGGCCGCTCATTAACTTCCTGGATATTCATTACAGAGAGACAGAACAGCCAATCACAGATGCTGTCACAGAGAATTGGCATACCAGAACCATGTTGCTGTTTTTGCCGCGGATTACATGCTTTTTTGGTGCAATTTTGGCAGAAAAATTCATGCATTGTGTTCAATGTGTTAATTTGCATCTCCTGGCCAAAATAAGCACCTAAACCACAATGCAGTTTTTGCCACAGATAACATTTTTTTTGGTACATCAGGTTCAATGTGTTCAGCCCAAGAAAACACCAAAACCGCAACATGGATTTTGCAGTGGATTTCATGCTTTTATTGGTGCACATTTGGCATAAAACTGCATGCATTTTGTTCAGTGTGTTCATTTGTATCTCTTGGCCCAAAAAAACCCCAAAACCGCAATATAGTTGAGCATTTTTTATAAAATTATTCCTTGAAATAATTTTTAAAAAAATGACGTGGTTTTTCACTGTATTTTTGTATGCCATCCAGGTACAGCAGACAGGTTCAGGCAGCCCCTTACCCCCAGCTGCCTATTTTTACCTGGCTGGAAACCAAAAATATAGGAAAGCCCTTTTTTTTAACTATTTCATGAATTTCATGAAATAATTTTAAAAAAGGACATGAGGCTTTGCTGTATTTTTGCCTTCAAGACAGGTACAAGGCAGCTGGGGGCTGGAATCCACAGTGCAGGGTGGCCCATGCTTTTTTTGGCTTCTCCACTGTGAACTGCAGCCTGCAACTGCCCCAGAAAATGCTACATTCATAGAAGTGCCATTTTCTGGCACTGTAGCCTGACTTTTCCACTGGCCCTGGTGGCATTGGCACACTGGGTAATAAAGGGGTTAATGCCAGCTATGTATTGGCTTCAGGCACTCAGCTTGAAATTCATATTATAAGCAATAATAAAAAAAAACATTAAGAAATAAAATACAAGACAACCCTGTTTCCCATTTTTAATTAACAAAAAAACCCTTACCTCTGACATAATCCACAGGGAACATATTCGGCTCTGCTGCATATCTCTGTGAGCAGATGCCCCTTCTCTGTGACAGCGTCTGTGATTGGCTGTTGGGCCCTAGATAATGAGCAGCACCGAAAGTAGTTTCAGCGGGATGGAGGGGCGGTGGGACGCAGTAAGTTTAATGGTGATTAATAAATATTTTCTTTATTTTTTCATCCCCCCCCCCTTCAAACCCAAACCTGAACTGTAACACGAACTTCCCAGGAAAGTCTGTGTTTGAGATCTGTGCCCGAACTCTAGGTGTTCGGTACAAACCCAGAATTTTACAGTTTGGGTTCGCCCATCACTACCCAAGACAAAAAAATCAGCCGTCACACAGCCCCAGATCCTGACAAATGAGAACGCTAGTGGTCACGGAAAATGGTGCCATTTATTTGACAAACTTCTACATTTTTTTCACCACTTAGATAACAGTAAAAGTATACATGTTTGGTATCTATGAACTCGTACTGACCCGAGGCATCACACCGTCTTGTCAGTTTTATCATATAGTGAATAAAAAAAGACCAAAATCATTGTGGAATTTTGCTTTTTTTTTGGACGTGGGGTTTGCTTTATGTCACAATATCACATGAGCCTCAAGCCGCAGTCACTGACAGCGCTGGAACAGTGGCAGCACAGGAGGTGAGAGCAAGGTCTACTATTTTAATGTGGGGGGGAACAAGTGGATTCAAAAGGGGCTGTCCTAGTAGTGGACAACCCCTTTAATTTCAGTCATCTCCAATCAATTCCAAAGAGATACCCAGACAAGGCTTGTAAAGTTCTGCTCACTCCTTCGTGTCCAAAGTATAAGGTTCCACACCGTTGCCCGGAGCCGCCAAGGTCTTGGTGGAAAGAAATCCAGCATAAAAGAGTCTTCAGCAAGGGAGGTGAATATAAAACAAGTAGTTTATTTTCTTTGATTAAGACCTAGTAATGCAGGTAGTGGACAACCCAGCGAGGACAGAACAACCATCCCACGTGTTTTGACTAGGTAGTCTTCATCATGGTACCACCTGGAATTTACTAATAATGCAAAGGCCCTTTAATATTGCAATACTTATCCAAGACATGTACTACTTTAGGAGGAGGGGTACGAGAATATACTACAGACGCCTGTTGGATGATGTGACTGGCACTACCTGGCAACAACACGTAAGCCCAAAATACATCTGCCGGTCTTATCCGCATGAAGCAGATGCTCTTGATAAGCAAACAAAGATAAACATGAGTGTGATTTGCTATGATAACTCTTCCAGATCGGAGCATGAATTTTAAACATTCTCGGAGTTATCTCTGCTTCCAGCAGCTGCTTCTTCTATTAGACTCCACATCAACAAATTAGGATTGTGAGAGAAAGGGAGGAAAAATGCTCTCGATTCACTGTCTGCATTCTTAATGGCCATTAAATCCGGCCCATATTTTATTACAGGTCTAAGTGAATTAGGAAGATTCTCCATACAGTGAATTCATTTCTATGCAAATCACTGTGTGTCCAGGGAATAACATCCCCGGGGACGGAGCCGGTTATGTCACAGCCCATTCAGGAGGGCGCTCTGAACCCACTAGAAGTGTATTTTTTTCCCATATTTTGTACAGAAATGGAACGAAGTATAAAGTAACTTATATTTTTCACCATTGAAAAAAAATGACTGCAATAATGAGAATGACCAGGAGGTTAAATCCAGGATATTCTCACACTGTTCTTGTCATACGAGTTAGATATTAGCAGAAATGTACTAGAATGAATATGTTTTCAGAATTACATTTTCTATTGAAAAAGGGAGTTTTTAGGCTATAGAGAATGTCTGTTCTGTACTTGTCCCACTTTCTTGACTTTATACCTATATGGTCTTACAATAATTGGACTACAGTATCTGCAACCAGATAAAATATTCAGTTGGCCATTGTAGACCTTTATTAAGGTATCAGAGTTTGTTAGTACATAGATCCCTGCTGCACCCTATAGTTCCCAGAACCTGGGACACGTATCCTGCCAACTATTTCTAGAACCTATCACCCAGCACAGATGCCACACCAGCCCCTTTACTACCCAGCACTGGGACATATGCTTAATCATCTCCCATTGGTACCCAGAACTTGGGACACATAACATACCAGCTCCATTTGGTACTCAACATCAAGGGCACATGCCATGACAGCTCCCTCTGATACCTAGGAATAGATATACATGCCTTTCCAGCTTCCTTTAGTAACCAAACCACTGGACACATACTCACCCGCCAGCTACACATACTCACTAGATCTCACTAGTACTCAGAACCCAGGACACATGCTCACTAGATCTCACTAGTACTCAGAACCCAGGACACATGCTCACTAGATCTCACTAGTACTCAGAACCCAGGACACATGCTCACTAGATCTCACTGGTACTCAGAACCCAGGACACATGCTCACTAGATCTTACTAGTACTCAGAACCCAGGACACATGCTCACTAGATCTCACTAGTACTCAGAACCCAGGACACATGCTCACTAGATCTCACTAGTATTCAGAACCCAGGACACATGTGTGGAGACTACATAGGTGCCACAAAGGGGGTACTGCACCCAGAAAAGTGGTGTAGTACTCCACTGCAATTGGGACTATGGTCACAAGATGGAGCCCTAGAGCTGACACCCACACACTAGGACAGTAGGTGGGAGGGAACCCTGGGAGGATATATAGTGGCCTCTAGGGGAACTAAGGAGTTGGGAGTTGAGTCTCAGAGAGTGAGCAGAGAGGAGTCGGAGGAACCAGGCAGCCAGCCTGATAGGACAAAGCGGGCCATCTCGGCTGAGGGGCCCTGAGGAGGAACAGATCCCAAAAAGAGAGAAAGAAAGCAAGGAGACTCAGAAACGCAGAGTTAACGTGAGTGGGGAGCGAGTAACGGATACAGTTTGCCCCATAGGAAGAAACCCAGGTACCGGAGCCCACACCTGTGAGTACTCAAAGTCTCACAGAAAATCCGCTAAACAGGGATATTATAAATACAGTCATGACTCCCAAAGATCCCACAAGAGGGGAACCAGAACCGCAGTAGGCGGCTGCGGCATTCAACAGAAGGTTAACCCGACAGGTACAAAAGGGAGAGGAAACAGAACAAGAAGCAGCAGGAGGCCAGATCATCTACAGGAGATTAGGCTTCATAACACTGAGCATAGAAAATAAGGAAAGGAAAGGAACATAAAAGGAGGGTTCCATCTTCAGCCAGAAATCCTAATTGCAGCCTGGAGCATTCGCCAGTATACCATCTAATGAACTGTTGAACTGTAAAGCTGAATGAAAGAGTTCAAGTAAACGTTACCCGGTGAAGTGAAGCTTTGACTCTGCTGCATCCTTTCTACATAAACTGTTTGCTTTACAGCATCACTGCCCCAGTGGTCCAGTCCCGCCTGCGGGGACCATTCCATCCAAGCCGCAAAACCATCAACTACCGGAGGACTGTGGCGGCGCTGGTGGTCATCACCAGACTGAGCAGGTGGCGTCATGAAGACAACTTTGTAAATAATCCCCTGTAAATATTCCCCCATTTCAGTTGACCACCAGGGCCACGGCTTCGGGATGGCCACCCGTGACTTCCCGGACTGAGCGAGAGAGAGCCCGACAGCCGAGTACCCCAAGCCCTGGGTGCGCGTCACATGCTTGCCATTCCCCTCTGGTACACAGCACTTGGGACACATGCCTCACCAGCTCCCTTTGGTACTCAGTATCAGGGTCACATACCTAGCCAGCATTGTTTAGTTCCCAGAACCAGGGACAAATATTCAACAGTTCCCTCTAGTACTCAAAACCCCAAAGACGTGCACCATCAACTCCAAATAGTACCTATGCCCAGTCGGTTTTCCTTTGCCCAGTAATGTGCTGACTGCAGAGTAAGAAGTTCTTAGACTACAGTAATAAATATGAGAATGATCATGGGTCCTATTATCCATTCATGCACACCATAGTGGTCACACAACAGTCTTCTATTGGTAACCCCATTAATTTGCAATCTGGCACAAAATGTAATATTTCCCACCAGCAGCACCAGACACCAAATGAAGCATTACAGTGTGGCCACTGAAATCAGATCGTACAACATGCATTTGTTAGCAAGAAAATGTTTACCTTTACACACTAATAGTAAGAAGGGATTGCATGGAGACTAGCAGCTATGATGTCTGCCATACAAATCACACAGAGGCATTCCTGTTCCCTTGTATCTATGAACATAACAAAAAATTATGCTGCAGTACTGTGCAGTGTAGCCGTTAATACAGTTTTGCAGTGAGATAAAACACGTACTAGAAATCAGCGTCACAATCTGAGCTGGCTCCAGGTTATTTTGGGGGCCCCAGGCAAAAGAGTATCAGTGGGCCCTTTAACACAATTCATCAGGGGTGTAACTACAACAGGTGCAGGGGTTGCAATCGCACCCGGGCCCTGGAGCCTAGGGGGCCCCAAAAGACCATTTGTCCTAAAGAAACAGACTATTGCTATTGTGGCACCCTGCTCACCACAGGTACCCACAGACTCACCCGCAGCATGAATGGGTTTCCACAGCGGGTACACAGTTACACAGAACACCTTCCACCCCGACTCAGTAGGGGGAGCTCAACCTGCTGCCTTAGGCAGGATCCCCTATAAATACTGGTGCTGGGGGTGGCCCATTTTTGGAGTTTTGTGTGAAATGAACAATGTTTTGCTTTTTGCTTCATTCTCTTTTGTGTTTTTTCATTGAAGGCAAATTAAATGAAGATAATAATACCAAAGAATTTGTGATTGCAATCATTTTCAGGAAGAAACTGAGTATTAACCGACAGAATTGCAGGGGTGTCAATACTTTTGGCCACAACTGTAACTATTACTGTGCAGAATTATTAGGCAACTTAATAAAAACCAAATATATTCCCATCTCACCTGTTTATTTTCACCAGGTAAACCAATATAACTGCACAAAAATAGAAAAAAAACATTTCTGACATGCAAAAACAAAACACAAAAAAATTAGTCATTGATATAGCCCCCTTTCTCTATAATGACACTCAGCAGCCTTCATCCATAGATTCTGTCAGTTGTTTGATCTGTTTACGATCCACATTGCGTGCAGCAGCCACAACCGCCTCCCAGACACTGTTCCCAGAGGTGTACTATTTTCCCTCCCTATAGATCTCACATTTTAGGAGGGACCACAGATTCTCTATGGGGTTCAGATCAGGTGTTAGGTATTGGCACGCTCAGCCTAATACTTGGTTGCACAACCTTTAGCCAAAATAACTGCAATCAACCGCTTTCGGTAAACATCAATGAGTTTCTTACAATGCTCTGCTGGAATTTTAGACCATTCTTCTTTGGCAAACTGCTCCAGGTCCCTGATATTTGAAGGGTGCCTTCTCCAAACTGCCATTTTTAGATCTCTGCACAGGTGTTCTATGGGATTCAGGTCTGGACTCATTGCTGGCCAACTTAGAAGTCTCCAGTGCTTTCTCTCAAACCATTTTCTAGTGCTTTTTGAAGTGTGTTTTGGGTCATTGTCCTGCTGGAAGACCCATGACCTCTGAGGGAGACCCAGCTTTCTCACACTGGGCCCTACATTATGCTGCAAAATTTGTTGGTAGTCTTCAGACTTCATAATGCCATGCACACGGTCAAGCAGTCCAGTGCCAGAGGCAGCAAAGCAACCCCCAAAACATCATGGAACCTCCGCCATGTTTGACTGTAGGGACCGTGTTCTTTTCTTTGAATGCCTTTTTTTTTCTCCTGTAAACTCTATGTTGATGCCTTTGCCCAAAAAGTTCTACTTTTGTCTCATCTGACCAGAGAACATTTTCCAAAAACGTTTTAGGCTTTCTCAGGAAAGTTTTGGCAAACTCCAGCCTGGCTTTTATATGTCTCGGGGTAAGAAGTGGGGTCTTCCTGGGTCTCCTACCATACAGTCCCTTTTCATTCAGACTCCGACAGATGGTACGGGTTGACACAGTTGTACCCTCGGACTGCAGGGCAGCTTGAACTTGTTTGGATGTTAGTCGAGGTTCTTTATCCACCATCCGCACAATCTTGCGTTGAAATCTCTTGTCAATTTTCTTTTCCGTCCACATCTAGGGAGGTTAGCCACAGTGCCATGGGCTTTAAACGTCTTGATGACACTGCGCACGGTAGACACAGGAACATTCAGGTCTTTGGAGATGGACTTGTAGCCTTGAGATTGCTCATGCTTCCTCACAATTTGGTTTCTCAAGTCCTCAGATAGCTCTTTGGTCTTCTTTCTTTTCTCCATGCTCAATGTGGTACACACAAGGACACAAGACAGAGGTTGAGTCAACTTTAATCCATGTCAACTGGCTGCAAATGTGATTTAGTTATTGCCAACACCTGTTAGGTGCCACAGGTAAGTTACAGGTGCTGTTAATTACACAAATTAGAGAAGCATCACATGATTTTTCTAACAGTGCCAATACTTTTGTCCACCCCCTTTTTTATGTTTGGTGTGGAATTAGATCCAATTTGGCTTTAGGACAATTCTTTTTGTGTTTTTTCATTGAATACAAATTAAATGAAGATAATAATACCAAAGCATTTGTGATTGCAATCATTTTCAGGAAGAAACTGAGTATTATCTAACAGAATTGCAGGGGTGTCAATACTTTTGGCCACAACTGTACCTGCACAAACAGATATCCTCCTAAGATACCCAAATCTAAAAAAAAAAACACTCCAACTTCCAAAAATATTAAGCTTCCATATTTATCAGTCTTTTGGGTTGATTGAGAACATAGTTGTTGATCAATAATAAAAATAATCCTCTAAAATACAACTTGCCTAATAATTATATATGAGCTGACCCCTTGTTTGCTGTCTCTCTCCCCCTGTGTGATATTTTCTCCTCCATGGGCTCTTCTGTCCACCTGTGCGCTTTCTCCCCTTGTGCACTGTTTCTACATCATGCTTTCTCTCTCCCACTTGTGCTGTCTTCTCCCCTTGTGTGCTCTCTCTTTGAGCTGTCTCCCCCCTGTGCACTCTCCCCTTGTGCATTGTCTCTCTTCACTCTGCCCTGTCTACTTCCTTTGTGGGCTCTCTCATTTTAGCTGTTTCTTCCCTGTACACTCTCCCTCCTGTGTGCTGTCTTCTCCCCCTGTGTGCTGTCTCCCTCCCACCTTGTGCTGTCTTCTTCCCTTGTGTGTTCTCTCCTTTGAGCTGCCTCCCCCTGTGCGCTCTCCCCCTGGGTCTGGGTGCTGTCTCTCTCCCTATGTGCTCTCTCCTTTGAGCTGTCTCCAATTTGTACAAACTCTCTCTCTCTTGTACACACTCTCTCCCCTCTGTGGGCTCTTCTCCCCCTATATGCTCTTCTGCCCCTATCTCTGCTCCAGCTTTGCTCCACACTGTATAGAGGAGAGTGGAGGCGTTGCTGGGCATCGTGCATTGCATTGTGCAACGCGTATAGGAGAAACACTGTTCCTCCTCCTATAGGCATTCCATAGTGGATTGCAAATGGGAGTAGCTAGTGAAGACTCTCAAAAACTAAGTGATTGGTGGGGCTGGGCATCAACAGCAGAAGGTGAATGCAGGGCCAGGGAAAATGAATACGGCGGGGCAGTGCCTTGTGTGTCACACAGCCCGAGTAGGCCCCCAACACTTGCCCTGGTACACTGATTGCTGATACCAGTACTGATCACAATCTCTCACTTTGCTTTTCCTTTTCCTCTATATGGAATTCAATAGGCACCTTTTATCTGATTCCGCAGAGATCTAGTAGATTGTCTTGAATGGTTTTTCTGAGTGAATGAGGAGTTTAGGAGTCAGGGGAAGGGAAACGAGGGGAAAAAGGGCCCCATAAAGATTGAAGCTTTTGGAATATGTTTAGTGCAACAAAATGAAAGCAGAAGTGGATAAATGCTGCTAATGAAGAGATGGAGTCCCTTCACCAACTCCAGACATGGGAGCTTACAGAGTTACCACAAAAAAAAATACCTCTCAGAAGCCAAAGGTTCATCAAAACTCCAGCAATGAGAGTTACAGACAATCAGTGGGGGCACTTCTGTATATGAGGACAACCAAGGATGTATTAAGCTTGTCAGTAGTGAGAAGATTAGTGCAAGGAATAAGCACATTGACGTTAATCATCACCATGTGACTTTGTGGAACGTGATGTACTAGAGTTTGTTTATTGCAAGTCTGAAAAGATGTTAGCTGATGGTATGACAAAACCATTGCCAAGAGCCAAGTTTGAGGACTTCAGAACCGCAATGGGACTAATAGGATTAGTAGTTGTTGAGTGGGGGTGTTGGAGTATGTTTAGTGCAACAACTCCATTTTCTTGCTTTGCTTTTCCTTTTCCTCTATATGGAATTCAATAGGCATCTTTTATCTGATTCCGCAGTGATCTGGTACATTGTCTTAATGGTTTTTCAGAGTGAATGAGGAGTTTAGGAGTCAGGGGAAGGGAAAAGAGGGGAAAAAGGGCCTCATAAAGAATTAAGCTTTTGGAATATGTTTAGTGCAACAACTCCATTCCTGTGTATCTAAGTGTTCTATTGCTAGGTTTGTGCATTGTCCATAAAGTTAGATAGAAAAAAAAAGGCTCGCAGAGGCTTACACACCGGAAAGACCATGTGACTGTACCCAGTTTCCTTTGTCTGTGCATGACAGGAGAAGCAGCCTGCTGATGCTGCACAGAGACACTTAAGATATGTGTATTCCTGATTCCACAAAGCCTATCATATTTGTACCTTTGTATTGCTAATTAAAGCCCTGTTCTGTTGTCAACACGCTTTGAGAGTATCCTGAATGATCTGCTACCAACAGGTTATGGGCCCACAATGACACACAACCCCAGCATGACACAGAACCCCAGGAGTGACACAGAGCACAGAGTGACAGAGAAGAGTAATACAGCAACAGAAGCCCAAAGCAAAAGCAGCACAGAGCAACAGAGAAGATGTCCACAGGCAGGAATCACTGCACGTTCTCAGTGCAAAGTCTCACCAATCAGAATTATCAGTCCTGGAAATTCAAGGTGAAGATGCTGCTCATAAGAGAAGCTACGTGGAAATATACGCAGGAACAAGTGCCTCATTTATTACCAGATGATTGGCTAGAAAAGGATCAGAAAGCACAAAGCCCTATCTCCCTCAATGTAGATGATGATCAGATTGTGCATATATACAAATGTGCAACTGCAAAAGAGATGTGAGATGAGTTAAAGAAAGTGCATGAAAGATCAAATCTCAGCAATAAGCGTTATCTCATGAGAAAGCTGTACCAGTCTAAGCTAAGTGATGGCCAAAATATGCAGGACTATAAGAAACACCCTAGAGGTTGTGGAGCGTCTCAGGGGTATTGAAGAAGAAATGAAAGATATTTCATCCTGCAGCACTACTATTATACTACTATTGGTCTTCCAGAAAGTTATTACACACTTGTCACTGCACTAGATGCACGGCCAGATGAGGAGCTCACACTACAATATATCAAAGGCAAGCTTATAGATGAATTGAAGCAAAAAATGCACAATGTAAGCAGCAGTAATGAATCCAGAGCACAAACATCATTAGAGACACAGGACTTTCCTAAAAATAAGAGCAATCCAAGGGAAACTCGTGAATGTTTTGTCTGTAAAAAGCCCGGCCACCTTAGTGCAGACTGCAGAATTTGGAGAGCAAGAATGAGTCCGCTTAAAAAGCAGAAAAGTTATCAAAAGGTGAAAACAACTGTAAAGGAAAAGTCTGCATGTGTTGAAGCTGCATTTAATACCAGTACAGGCTCATCTGCAAAGCATATATGGTGTATAGACTCTGGTGCTAGCAGCCATATCACAAATGATAAGGACTTTTTCACTGACCTTGATTAAAGCAAGTCAGAAAAGGTCATCTTAGCTAATGGTCAATATATGACTTCAGAAGGAGTAGGATACAGTTACCTCTACTGTCCAGTTTCCTCAGCACAAAGCAGAAAGATCCCAGTAAAGGATGTTCTATATGTTCCCAGTCTTGAAAGCAATATTCTGTCAGTTAATTAGCTTACACAAAAAGGGAATTTAGTTACTTTTAAAAACAACAGCTGCATCATATCAAAGAAGGGTCACACTATTGCAGAAGGAAAAGTCCAAAATGAACTTTATCAGCTAAAATGCAAAGAAAGAGTGTACAGTGCTAGACAAGATCTGCATAAGTACTGTATCCATGTATGGCACATATGCCTTGAGCACAGAGACCCAGAAGCAGTAAGGAAGCTAGATCAACTTGCAAATGGTGTGGAAAACAAGCAATGTAGTCAAATGATGACGTGCACTAGCTGTCTTAAAGGGAAAATCTCCAGAAAATCCTTTCCTAAAGTAAGTACCACTAGATCTGCACAGCCACTGGATTTGATACACACAGATGTTTGAGGTCCAATGAGTGTTCAAACTCCTATTCAAATCTTTTTCTTGAATTTTTGAAAGAAAAGAAAATCACAGATTACATGTTACAGTTGATTTATCCAATCATACAAATGCATTATAACACAAGTCTATGCATAGGTTATATGAGTTGACAATCTTACTTCTAAGATAGAGTACTGCAATGGGCAATAAATAAAACAAGTAAGTAACAAATTACAAAAATGACATGAGCTATTCTATCATCTACCTTCAGAATGATAAGTTATAGTAACTGAATGTCTAAACACCATTACAATCTATGCCCAAGAGATTTAGTATTATTTCTCTTAATGTCTCCGGCTTGAGGATAAATGTTGTCTATGCCAATGGGTTTTTATAATTTTAATTTATTCATTTTTTATATAGCGCTATTAATTCCATAGCACTTTACATACATGGGTTAGGAATCAACCTGAGTAAAGTTCCTTAGCCAGTCTGACCACTTTATACTATATTTGTCTTGTGTATTGTTTCGGAGAACGAAACAAAATTCCAAAGTATTATGAGTAGTTATGTTTTCTATGAAGTCATAGATATTTGGTAGGTATCTCTGTTTCCAATAAGAAGCAATTGAGTTTTTCACGGTCAATAAAGTATGTGCTACTAGAGGTCTGTTCCTTGCGGGAATACCTCCTATATTCAATAAAAGTAATGCAAGTTCATTGGTCAAAGTAATGTTTAAGTTAGTCACCTTATTTATAAGGTCTTGAACTGCATCCCAGTATATTTTAAGCTGCGGGCAAGACCAAAAGACATGGAGAATGTTCCCTACCGAACCACAGTTACTCCAACATTTGTCAGAGTTACACGGATCTATCATGTGAAGTTTCAGTGGCGTGAAGTATCACCTTGTTAATGTCTTGTACTGTGATTGAATCAGGGAAACACAAGAGATGCTCCTATACATAGTCGTCATAGTTTTATGAAAATTGTTTTCATCTATTTCGTCTGTCAGGTTTAAGTCCTTCTTCCATGTCAACAAGTATTTTAGTTTAGTAACATGGGTGTCCTCATTTAATACATGATATATGTTACTAGTCTTCCAAAGAGTTTTATTTCCAGGTTGTGTGAATAAAGTTACTATGTTGTTTGGCAAATTAAAATTGAAGTTTTCATTATTTATTACTGCCTAACTAAATTCCAGGTTTCAACTCTGAATCTGGAAGTCTAAATTGATCTTGTAATACCTGGAAAGGTTTAAGTCCCTTCACGTTCAATATATCTGAAAATTTGTTCATTCCCTACTCTTCCATAGTTGAAGTTTTATTCCCGGGTTAAGATTTGAAATTACGTCTATATCCATCCAAGTAGGTGGTGTAGTTGCATAAAGTTTTTCAGATTTGGATGCAAGGTCCTTCCAAGCCTGAATAGTGGCTCTGATGGTGGCTACCCTAGGAAGTCGCATCTTATTGTCGAATAGGTGCACCACTACCAGGCTCCCAATAGGTCTTTTTGAATTGTGAAATTTCTCCAACATTACCCAAGGAGGTTTATCCAAAGTGCACCACCACTTCTGGCTAGTTTTAATTAGTGTTGCCTGATAATACGCAGTGATGTCGGGCAAACCTAAGCTTCCCCTTGTCCTATGCTTTACAAGTATTGATCTGGCGATGCGTGGTTTTAGTTTACATAGTAACATAGTATTTAAGGTTGAAGGAAGACCTTAAGTCCATCTAGTTCAACCCATAGCCTAAAGGCCCCATCACACCATCCAACATTGGCTGCGATGTCGGATGCGATGCCACGGGTGCACACTCGCTTCCGATATCGCAGCCTAGCTGTCACATGGCAAGATGTTGCCGGTCCGGTGATGGCGCTGCAATGTTGGCGGCGCGATCACTCGCTGGGCTGAGATCAACCAAGCGAGCGATGCGCTGCAATGCAGAGAATAGGCGGGATCGTCCGTGACATCGCTATTGCATGTGCATATCCATATGAGCTATGGAACTGCGAGAAGCCTAACCTGAAGCACCTTGAGATATTTGGAAGCAAAACGTTTGTGTATGTTCCCAAAGAAAAACGTTCCAAATGGGAATCACATGAAAAGCAAGGAATCCTGGTGGGCTTTAGCAAAACTCAAAAGGGATACAGAATCCTGCACCCAGAGACCAACACAGTAACAATCAACAGAGACGTAGTGAATGATGAGAACTCTGTTACTCTCAAATTCCATGAAGTTACATTAGTCATTCAAGCCAAGAAACAAGAACGAGAATCTCAATCACCAAACCCAGACACCCAAAAAGAAAACACTGAAGTCTGGATAAGCTCTGAAGCCACCAAGGAAGAAACAGAAGAAACAAGTCAATCTCCGGTCAGGAAATCAGAAAGACCAAACAAAAGTATCCCAGCTAGAAGCCTTTCTTATATAGGCAGAACACTTCCTGAACCAGAGCCACAGTCATGGCAAGAAATGCAAAAACTGCCTGTCCACGAAAAGCAGAAGTGGATAAATGCCGTTAATGAAGAGATGGAGTCCCTTCACCAACTTCAGACATGGGAGCTTACAGAGTTACCACAAACAAAATACCTCTCAGAAGCCAAAGGTTCATCAAAACTCCAGCAATGAGAGTTACAGACAAGCAGTGGGGGCACTCTGTATATGAGGACAACGAAGGTTGTATTAAACTTGTCAGCAGTGAGAAGATTAGTGCAAGGAATAAGCACATCGACGTTAAACATCACCACTTACATGACTTAGTGGAACGTGATGTACCAGAGTTTGTTTATTGCAAGTCTGAAAAGATGTTAGCTGATGGTATGACAAAACCATTGCCAAGAGCCAAGTTTGAGGACTTCAGAACCATAATGGGACTAACAGGATAAGTAGTTGTTGAGTGGGAGTATGTTTAGTGCAACAACTTCATTTTCTTACTTTGCTTTTCCTTTTCCTCTATATGGAATTCAATAGGCACCTTTTATCTGATTCCGAAGTGATCTGGTAGATTGTCTTGAATGGTTTTTCAGAGTGAATGAGGAGTTCAGGATTCAGGGGAAGGGAAAGAGGAAGAAAAAAGGGCCCCATAAAGAATGAAGCTGTTGGAATACGTTTAGTGCAACAACTGCATACCTGTGTATGTTACTGTTCTATTGGCAGGTTTGTGCATTGTCTATAAAGTTAGATTTAAAAAAAAAAGGCTCCCAGAGGCTCACACACAGGAAAAACCATGTGACTGTACCCAGCTTCCTGTGTCTGTGCATGAGAGGAGAAGCAGTCTGCTAATGCTGCACAGAGACACTTAAGATATGCGTATTCCTGATTCCACAAAGCCTATCATATCTGTACCTGTTTATTGCTAATTAAAGCTCTGTTCTGTTGTCAACACGCTGTGAGAGTAAAATATATATCCCTGGTACACTAAAAAAGGAGAATGGAAAGTTGATTCTTTTTGGGTTTTTAATTAATTTTACCATCTATGCCAAAAACAGAAACCAACTTTTATAAATGGGATATTGGTTCATGTGTTTGCCAAGACATTTAAACTGATGATCTACGTCACGGCTTCCCATGCTCATCAGTCCTATCAAAATTGTACAAAAAACTACTAGAAAAAGCAGCATCAAAAAACCTTACCATCTATGCCAAAAACAGAAACCAATTGCACTTACAGGATGCAGTCAGAGCCCATATGTGAAGCAAGCCCAGGTGCAGGCTAATAAAATCACCTCAACCAGCAAGATGTGGGAGGCGACCTGCCATGCATACAGTGGGCCTGCATAGAACACCATTCACACTGATACATATGATGCAGAGTGTCTGAAAGCTACCCAATCGCTCTGCTGCCTGAGCATTGGGCCGCACACTACAATGCTTCTGCACCACTAGATGAATGGCGCCCCTAGGGGCCCAACTGCACCCTGGATAGATAAAAAAGTGCAAAAAGTTTTTTATATGATAAACAAAAAACTTTTATAAATGGGATATTGGTTCATGTGTTTGCCAAGACATTTAAGCTGATGATCCACGTCACGGCTTCCCATGCTCATCAGTCCTATCAAAATTGTACAAAAAACTACTAGACAAAGCAGCATAAAAAACCTTATCATCTATGCCAAAAACAGAAACCAATTGCACTTACAGGATGCAGTCAGAGCCATATGTGAAGCAAGCCCAGGTGCAGGTTAATAAATCACCTTCAACCAGCAAGGTGTGGGAGGCGACTTGCCATGCATACAATGGGCCTGCATAGAACACCATTCACACTGATACATATGATGCAGAGTGTCTGAAAGCTACCCAATCGCTCTGCTGCCTGAGCATTGGGCCGCACTGTACAATACTTCTGCACCACTAGATGAATGGCGCGCCTAGGGGCCCAACTGCACCCTGGATAGATAAAAAAGTGCAAAAAGTTTTTATATGATAAACAAAAAACTTTTATAAATGGGATATTGGTTCATGTGTTGGCCAAGACATTTAAGCTGATGATCCACGTCACGGCTTCCCATGCTCATCAGTCCTATCAAAATTGTACAAAAAACTACTAGAAAAAGCAGCATCAAAAAACCTTACCATCTATGCCAAAAACAGAAACCAATTGCACTTACAGGATGCAGTCAGAGCCCATATGTGAAGCAAGCCCAGGTGCAGGCTAATAAATCACCTTCAACCAGCAAGGTGTGGGAGGCGACTTGCCATGCATACAATGGGCCTGCATAGAACACCATTCACACTGATACATATGATGCAGAGTGTCTGAAAGCTACCCAATCGCTCTGCTGCCTGAGCATTGGGCCGCACAGTACAATACGTCTGCACCACTAGATGAAGGGGCGCCCCTAGGGGCCCAACTGCACCCTGGATAGATAAAAAAGTGCAAAAAGTTTTTTATATGATAAACAAAAAACTTTTATAAATGGGATATTGGTTCATGTGTTGGCCAAGACATTTAGGCTGATGATCCACGTCACGGCTTCCCATGCTCATCAGTCCTACCAAAATTGTACAAAAAACTACTAGAAAAAGCAGCATCTAAAAAACATTTTTATTAATTTGCAGTGTTGTAGTAAATCATAACGTTTCGGCTCAACACGAGCCTTCCTCAAATGATTCTGTGCAGAATACAAATCAATAAACAAACAATCATATAAAGTCATGTGTAATGTACATTCAAGTGAATCACGCCGGGTGATAGTGGTCTGAAGGTGTTGGTAGTGATTGCTGCACGAGATGAACGTGGGGACAAGGTGACTAGAAATAGTGTGATGTGAGAAAGTTCATGAATAAGTGATGTGTGGATGTGGGGATTT
This sequence comes from Allobates femoralis, assembly GCA_033576535.1. Lineage (NCBI taxonomy): Eukaryota > Metazoa > Chordata > Amphibia > Anura > Aromobatidae > Allobates > Allobates femoralis. The sequence continues at coordinate 699,941,078 of JARQOC010000002.1, read as the reverse complement.
AGAGAGAAAAGAGAAGGACTAGACAGATATGGAAAAGAGAGAAAGAGGCAGATAGATAATGGTTGTAAAAAGAGAGAAAAAAGCAAAATGGTATATACCTTCTTAGAAAAGTGATGGATGTACTATGAGGATACATATGTATCCCTTAGAAGGTTGTTTCAAAGGCTGACCCTACAGTTAGTAAATCATAGTTGTTAATAGTAAGAAGTCTACACATGTACAGTAAGTTACAGTAAAGAACTATAGTGGTCACAGAATGTATTGATCAGAAATATGGATTTATCCTAAGGGTGATCTTGATTCTATGTATAGTGTGACCAATGTTTTATTTGCTAGTGCAAGTAATTATCTGTGTTGGGCTGTTGTCTAGTACAATAACTCTAAGAGTAAGGATATAGATGTCTGCCTGTGACAGGTATGAGGATACAAGTATTGTGACGGAGGATTGGTATAGAAGGAAAACATACTGCAGTCAGGTGTCAGTCTAATGACTCCTGTCCTGTAAGAGTAATGAAGTTTTCACTTAGAATAAAGATAAGAAAGTACACAGGATGCTCATAGTCAAAGGACAAAATGGGCCATTTACCTTAGATTTTGGGTGTAGGGCGCATGGTGGCATGGATAAATGAGTGACCAAGGAGCAGGGATAAGCCCTGACGGCTGCTTATAGCGGTCGGATAATGAGAGACGTGGTGGAGACAGGAAGTGCGTCATCGGGTATCGCGTAACTGCGCATGCGCGGCGTCTGTCGCCATTTTGGTAGGGGAATTTATGTCTAGAATTGAACAAAGCGCATGCGCTAGCTGCGCATACCGGAAGTGTACCATTTGTATCAGTGGTGACGCAGGGAGCGTCCCTGGAGATGTGAAAAATGATTGGAGAGTGTTGTAAAAGGTCCAATTAGGTGGTGGCAGATTAGGGCTGTGCAGATACAACATGCAATGCGTTCCTGTGCAATGGTGTCCAGTGATGGTGCTCGATTTCATGTTCCTCTCTAGAATAGAGATGGGACATATTAGTACAACCATATTTTATACATTTTATCATCTAAGACACAGAACAATTTATTGATCATAATTGAGAATCAATAAAAAAGTGCAATACATGTCAAATCAAAATAGCCCATTTCACACACTTCTACAATGTTAATACTGGAAAGAAAACGTCATTATGGTTTCGCTCAGCTAGGAAATAACAGTATTAGTAATGTGCCTCAAATTCACGGTTCATGCCCTGGGGATGAATGGTATTAAGATGATATATCCAGAAAGCTTCTCTTACTTTGAGTTTTTGTATACGATTCCCTCCTCTCCTGGCTACAGGGACATGTTCAATTACCTGAAATTTGAGCTGACCTTGAGCTGTCCTTTTTCTATAAAATGAACTGGTACAGGTAATAACGTATTTCTGCAACGAATAGTGGATTTGTGCTTACTTATGCGGTCTCAGATATGCTGGGTGGTCTCCCCAACATATCCAAGACCACACGGGCATTTGATTAGATATATGACGTATGATGAATCACATGTAAAAAATCGTTAATGTTATATCTCTTTCCTGACCACGGGTGTGTAAACGATTCGCCTTTTGCAACATTTGTACATTGGGCGCAGTTCAAACATGGAAAAGTACCTCTTTTGATTGTACCAAGGGTTTTTTATTTCATTGTCACCATATTAGAGCCAACATCTGCTCGTACTAGATGATTTTTTAACCCAATATCCATTGACCCTTCTGCTGTCATTGTGGCGCCCCTGCCTACAGGGTGGCCACAAGAGGGAACCGCAGTCAAGCAGAGGGTAGTCAGCTAACACAAAAGCACCCAAAACACACCTACAGAATACAACACCCAACCCAGAGCCCGGGACTCTAGGTGGGTAAGGGATGGTAGGGTTTAGAGAGAAGTGGGTGGGATGTAGTCAAGGTGACAGCACTAAAGACCAGGACTCGGCCAGTACAGCTGGGCCAGAGAGGAAAACGGCAGCATGGCCAGGGGAAGACTTTGAAGTGGAGAATCCCTTTTTGGTGCAGATGTCACAAAGGTAAGACAGAACCTGGTGGTTTCCTAGTACAGCAGGGACACTGGAGGCTGGCCCAATACCAGAGCGCTGGCTCTGAGGTGAGTGGAGTTTCAAGCCCAGATCACAGACATCCCAGTGGGGAGATGCAGATTCCATGTCTGATTTCCTCAAAAAGACAAGAGGTGGGGGAACAAGAGGCGCAATAGTGCCCTATCACTCAAGACACTCAAAACGTGGGTGGTAAAACAAGGTTCACTCACCTAGCCCAGTTGTGAGACCCACAACTGGTTTGAAGGCAAAGGATTTTATTTGGCTGCCGCAGGACCTCCACCGACCACTCACACGTGGGACGACCATCAAAGGATTGGGAAAGCAAGGTGTGTTACAGTCCGCGCTGCCAAGGGATACCCTGAGGAAGGTGCCAGGAGAGAAATCGAAACGCGTAGGAAAGGAAATAAAGAAGATCTTTTGCTATCCAAATTGGATTCCTGGTGATTTGTGGGGACTTGGCAGCGCGGACTGTAACACACCTGGCTTTCCCAATCCTTTGATGTTTGATTTCCTAACACAGTTCTATGAGACGCAGCAGCGTTCAAGGGCTCAAGAACACTACACCCAGTGATAGGGTCACAGTGAAAGAACCCGTGCTGCCTGTCATACAGCACGCAGGAACTAGAGAAAGAAGGGCCTGAAAGGAGTCAGAAAGAGGGGATATGACTGGAAGGAAGGCTTGACTGCAGGAGGGGTACCGGCAAAGAGTAAACTGTGTGTGAACTGTGAATTGTACTGAGAAGTTGTAAAGAATTCAAGTAAAACCTGGTGAACCCTGCCAGAGTCTCCAGTGTTTGCTTCCTTGCATGTTAGACTGTTTTATACTCTACCAGGAGTAGCCCGACCCACGGTGGGCTCATCCATCCTGCTGCAGCACCATCCATCCTCCTGGTGGAAGCAAGCAGCAGCGTGGTCCCCATTGACCACAACCCGTGGGTGGCGGAACACGGTCCGGACCAAGCCCGCCGTGATACCCCCGTGATACCCTGGTCCGGTACCGAGTACCCCGTCCCAGTGGGCTCCAGACCATCACTAAGGACTTCATTTAGGGGTCTGTCTGCGCTTGTGTGTTTTGGAGAGGGAAGGTGAAGCCCAATTTTGAGAATTTTCCTTGATACTAATATTTACATTTTCATTAATTTCCTGCTTTTCCTTTTTTTCTGTGATAATTTAGTAATATCAGTGATTTCATGTCTGCAGCACCAAGAAATCATGAGTAGTGATGGCTCTGTCTGATTTAATAGGCCACGCTGGCACTTGCAGAGAGTAAAAGGTCAGTCTCCATTTACCACTCCTCTTTCACTTGGCATCAGTATTCCTTAATTAAAATTTCTCTGCAGCCTATTAACTCCTCTGTATATGCAGCTTTTGCTTCCACTTGACATCCAATTAGCCCATAATCTCCTGTAACATCATTAATATAATCATCATCTCCAGTATGGCTTAAAGGGAGAACACAAAGACTCTGAGACTATTAGCATTACGCAGTTATTAAACCAACTTTTGTAAAAGAACAGTTGTGAATCACAGAAATTAACGGCCTCATCGTATTGAGGACTCGCTGAGCATTTCTTGCCTACAGTTTTGTATTGGTGCTGGATATTTCCTCCGTTGTCACATTTGTCTCCCATGCTTTAGAGACTTGTGCCAAGTTTGGTACCGGAGTCTCATTCCTTTGACTTTATATTAAACGTGTTTCTTCTTTGCCAGTGCAGAATTAATGTCAGTTTCTGATGCTAGCAGAACCTTATTGCTCTACCAACATGAGACTACTTTGTGACCACTCCCATCTCCTTTATATGGTCACATGATCCAGCATTCCTTACTGGTGATTGAACTTCATTCCTAGCCAAGCTGACTGGATGGAAGGAGCTATTCTGGAGAGCTGACCATTACCAAGCCATCTGCTGCCTAGGAGACGGTAGCAGCATCTTAGTGTTTCCCCTGTTTGTATTTCTTACGTTCTTGTTGGTTTTAGCGTTAGGACTAGTGCTCTCGTTGGCCATTTCCCTATTGAGAGTTAACATCAGGGCCAGCAACGCCATAGGTGTCCTGCTCAACAACTGGGTGAAAGAACCCATATAGGGATGGTGGGCAGATCAGTGCATAACCACAGGTGAGTTCAGGAAGTTTCCATTTCCCACATCCCCTAGGATCAGGGCCATTCTTATTGTATTTGTCCCCCCATGTCCATCTTGTTTTGTAGTTTTGTGTTGCGCGCCAGACACCCTTGATACAGGCAGCGCCCCTGTCACACCCTGTATCGGGATGGATCTTAGTCTGTGGTGTTGTGTCAGTGTGTATGTGCGTGTATGAGAGTGTGTGTATGAGAGTGTGTGTGTGTGTATGAGAGTGTGTGTATGAGAGTGTGTGTGTGTGTGTGAGTGTGTGAGTATGAAAGACTGTGTGTGTGTACGCAAAGAGAAGAGAGACCTGGTTGGGACATCACTACAAAATGGCATGAGGTTGGGGACATTACTACAAGAGGACCAGGATGAGGACATTACTACAAGAAGAGGACCAGATGGGCATTCTACAAGATGAGGACAAGATGGTGACATTACTACAAAAGACCATAATGGGGACATTAATATAGGATGGACAGTAGAGGACATTATTACAAGAATGGACAGATGGAACATTACTACAGAGGGAGACCTAAAAGAACAGGTGAGGACAATTACAAAAGGAGATCAGGATTGATCATTACTACAATGAGGGAAACGTAGGAATTACTAAAAATCAGGCATTGATCATTAGTAATGGCGACGGATACTAAATGGGCATTAGTAATGGGACCGCAATTTTTTCTATGTGCGGCCCACCAACCCAGCCGAGTTTGAGACCCCTGGAGTAGAGTATTTCATATATCACATCCACTGTAATGTATTGTAGTGCAGAACACGAGGTAAAGTACATAGTCATATAGAAAGTGTATACTGTGCTATGTATAATGTATGGTATATACAGATTACATGCTGATATATATTTTATGCTATGTAGTATATAATGAAAGCTATCTAGTGTAGGTTGTGTATACAGTGTACACTATGTCCTGTATAATGTGCAGTGTATGGTGTATACTCTGTAGTTTATAGTGTGCGCTCTGTGGTGTGTAGTATATAATATAGCATATCATGCATAGTATGTATTATATCACTATCTGTATTGTTCTATATATACAGTTGTGGCCAAAAGTATTGACACCCCTGCAATTCTGTCAGATAATACTCAGTTTCTTCCTGAAAATGATTGCAATCACAAATTCTTTGGTATTATTATCTTCATTTAATTTGTCTTCAGTCAAAAAAACACACAAAGAATTGTCCTAATGCAAAATTGGATATAGTTCCACACCAAACATAAAATAGGGGGTGGACAAAAGTATTGGCACTGTTAGAAAAATCATGTGATGCTTCTCTAATTTGTGTAATTAACAGCACCTGTAACTTACCTGTGGCACCTAACAGGTGTTGGCAATAACTAAATCACACTTGCAGCCAATTGACATGGATTAAAGTTGACTCGACCTCTGTCCTGTGTCCTTATGTGTACACCATTGAGCATGGAGAAAAGAAAGAAGACCAAAGAACTGTCTGAGGACTTGAGAAACCAAATTGTGAGGAAGCATGAGCAATCTCAAGGCTACAAGTCCATCTCCAAAGACCTGAATGTTCCTGTGTCTACCGTGCGCAGTGTCATCAAGAAGTTTAAAGCCCATGGCACTATGGCTAATCTCCCTAGATGTGGACGGAAAAGAAAAATTGACAAGAGATTTCAACGCAAGATTGTGCGGATGGTGGATAAAGAACCTCGACTAACATCCAAACAAGTTCAAGCTGCCCTGCAGTCCGAGGGTACAGCAGTGTCATCCCGTACAATCTGTCGGCGTCTGAATGAAAAGGGACTGTATTGTAGGAGACCCAGGAAGACCCCACTTCTTACCCCGAGACATAAAAAAGCCAGGCTGGAGTTCGCCAAAACTTACCTGAGAAAACCGAAAATGTTTTGGAAGAATGTTCTCTGGTCAGATGAGACAAAAGTAGAGCTTTTTGGGCAAAGGCATCAACATAGAGTTTACAGGAGAAAAAAGAGGCATTCAAAGAAAAGAACACGGTCCCTACAGTCAAACATGGCAGAGGTTCCCTGATGTTTTGGGGTTGCTCTGCTGCCTCTGGCACTGGACTGCTTGACCGTGTGCATGGCATTATGAAGTCTAAAGGCTACCAACAAATTTTGCAGCATAATGTAGGGCCCAGTGTGAGAAAGCTGGGTCTCCCTCAGAAGTCATGGGTCTTCCAGCAGGACAATGACCCAAAAGACACTTCAAAAAGCACTAGAAAATGGTTTGAGAGAAAGCACTGGAGACTTCTAAGGTGGCCAGCAATGAGTCCAGACCTGAATCCCATAGAACACCTGTGGAGAGATCTAAAAATGGCAGTTTGGAGAAGGCACCCTTCAAACATCAGGGACCTGGAGCAGTTTGCCACAGAAGAATGGTCTAAAATTCCAGCAGAGCATTGTAAGAAACTCATTGATGGTTACCGGAAGCAGTTGATTGCAGTTATTTTGGCTAAAGGTTGTGCAACCAAGTATTAGGCTGAGGGTGCCAATACTTTTGTCTGGCCCATTTTTGGAGTTTTGTGTGAAATGATCAATATTTTGCTTTTTGCTTCATTCTCTTTAGTGTTTTTTTCATTGAAGACAAATTAAATGAAGATAATAATACCAAAGAATTTGTGATTGCAATCATTTTCAGGAAGAAACTGAGTATTATCTGACAGAATTGAGCCACTCCCCCAGCGTCAAGGAAGTCTCTGGGTATAATCCTCAGTATCTGTATTATTCTGTATATATACACTGCATAGTACCACTTCTCCTGTCCTGTATACTGGGTGTAATCCTCAGTATCTGTATTATTCTGTATATGTACAGTGCACAGCACCACTTCTCCTGTCCTGTATACTGGGTGTAATCCTCAGAGAAAACAGGGGGAGCCAGCACAGCCAAAAATTGCTGAAAAGATAAATGTGTAAATACACCTGTCACTACCATACTGCATACAAATAGAGACATTTCACAAAAGATTACAGAAATAATCTTTTCAGCCACTCTTCCACGCCAAGGAATGTCCCAGATAGAGTGGTCCTACTCTACATATTTTTAAATTTCTGATGTGTCCGTAGACAGCATAATACAATATAAAGAGGACCATATAAAGCTAACACTCATCTATACATGTCAGACAATGCTTCCCAAGGTGCCAGGTGGGTCATTGAATGAAGAGCAACTGAGGCCCCCACACCTGTGGCCTCCACCACAAGTGTTTGGGCTATTTCACAGTTAACCCCTTACCGACCCAACCAGCTTTTAAGGGTAAAAGCAAGTCATGTTAAGGTGAGTGAAGCTGCACTAAACTAGCCTGAAGGCAGGAAGAGGTAACTGTGTGTGAACAGTTACTAAAAATACTGGAGTCAGTGCAGATGGAAAACAGACAATATCTGGCGTGCACGGCAAGTGGTGGTCAGCCACTAAACCATACCAGAGAGAAAACAGGGGGAGCCAGCACAGCCAAAAATTGCTGAAAAAATGAATGTGTAAATACACCTGTCACTACCATACTGCATACAAATAGAGACATTTCGCAAAAGATTACCGAAATAATCTTTTGAGCCACTCTTCCACGCCAAGGAATGTCCCAGATAGAGTGGTCCTACTCTACATATTTTTAAATTTCTGATTTACATAATACAATGTAAAGAGGGTCATTTAAAGCAAACACTCACCCACACATGTCAGACATTGCCTCCCATGCTGCCAGGAGGTCCAGTGGATGAAGAGCAACTGAGGCTCAGACACCTGCAGCCTGCACCACAGGTGTCTGTGCTATTTCACAGTTTAACCCCCACCAGCCCATCCCGTCCTTATGGGTAAAGCATGTCAAGTTTGGGTGAATGAAGCTGATGTGAAAAAACCTGAGGTCTGGAGGAGACAGCTGCATGTGAACAGCTACCAAAAATAATGGAGTCAAATGCAGATGGCAACAGACAATTTGTAGCGTGCACGGCGAGTGGTGGTTAGCCACTCAAACCAAACCAGAGAAAAACACAAGATGCCAGCACAGCCGGAAATATATATGTGTATCTACACCTGTTAATGCCATGCTGCACAAAAATAAAGTAGGACCACTCTATCTGAGACATTCCTTGGCATGGAGAGATTATTTCGGTAATCTCTTGCGAAATGTCTCTATTTGTATGCAGTATGGTAGTGACAGGTGTATTTACACATTTATTTTTTCAGCAATTTTTGGCTGTGCTGGCTCTCCCTGTTTTCTCTCTGGTATGGTTTAGTGGCTAACCACCACTTGCCGTGCACGCCAGATATTGTCTGTTTTCCATTTGCATTGACTCTAGTGTTTTTAGTAACTGTTCACACACAGTTACCTCTTCCTGCCCTCAGGCTAGTTTATTGCAGCTTCACTCACCTGAACTTGACTTTTACCCTTAAGAGCTGGTTGGGTCGGTGAGGGTTAACTGTGAAATAGCCTAAACACTTGTGGTGGAGGCCGGAGGTGTGGGGGCCTCAGTTGCTCTTCATTCACAGATCCACCTGGCACCTTGGGAAGCATTGTCTACATGTATAGGTGAGTGTTAGCTTTATATTGTCCTGTTTATATTGCATTATGTTGTCTACGGACACATTAAAAATTTAAAATTATGTAGAGTAGGACCACTCTATCTGAGACATTCCTGAGACATATCTGAGACATATCTGTATTATTCTGTATATATACACTGCACAGTTCCACTACTCCTGTCCTGTATACTGGGTGTTATCCTCAGTATCTGTATTATTCTGTATATATACACTGCACAGTACCACTTCTCCTGTCCTGTATACTGGGTGTAATCCTCAGGTTCTGTATTATTCTGTATATATGCACTGCACAGTACCACTTCTCCTGTCCTGTATACTGGGTGTAATCCTCAGTATCTGTATTATTCTGTATATATACACTGCACAGTACCACTTCTCCTGTCCTGTATACTGGGTGTAATCCTCAGTGTCTGTATTATTCTGTATATATACACTGCACAGTACCACTTCTCCTGTCCTGTATACTGGGTGTAATCCTCAGGATCTGTATTATTTTGTATATATACACTGCACAGAACCACTTCTCCTGTCCTGTATACTGGGTGTAATCCTCAGTATCTGTATTATTCTGTATTTATACACTGCACAGTACCACTTCTCCTGTCCTTTATACTGGGTGTAATCCTCAGTATCTGTATTATTGTGTATATATACAATACACAGTACCACTTCTCCTGTCCTGTATACTGGGTGTAATCCTCAGTATCTGTATTATTCTGTATATATACACTGCACAGTACCACTTCTCCTGTCCTGTATACTGGGTGCAGGGCCGGCCTTTGGCATGTGCGAGTCGTGCGGCCGCACAGGGCGCCACGCTCCAGGGGGCGCCGCAGGGAGACAGCTGTCATTGTTATTTGCTGCCCTGCTCCCGCTCCCAGGGGCTTTGCTAGATCTGTGCGGCTGCTAGTAGACAGAGGACGGCATCCGCAGGGGCGCCCGGTGGTAGCGCGGGCTCCCTGCTGATGCCACTCTCTCTACTATAGTCCTGGCCGCTGCCGCCGCGTTATCCCCCCCCACCCTGCAGTGTGAGCCCACCTGTGGAGCTGCACAGGCCTGTGCTTACAGGACCTGTGATGATGTCAATGGAGGGGAGGAGTCAGGGGTCACATGATCAGCATCTCCGAGTATGCAGGGCAGCTTCCACCAAGCAGGAAGTGAAGAGGTGAAGAAATGGATGAGGTGAGTTTGTGTGGGATCAAGAGGGATGTATAGTGTGAATGTAGCAGAGCTGCGTGTGTATGAGGTGTAAGGAGTGGAGCCGAGTGTGTATGAGGTGTTCGGAGCGGAGCCGAGTGTGTATGAGGTGTATGAAGCGGAGTCGCATGTGCACGAGGTGTACGGAGCGGAGCCGAGTGTGTATGAGGTGTACGGAGCGGAGCCGAGTGTGTATGAGGTGTACGGAGCGGAGCCGAGTGTGTATGAGGTGTACGGAGTGGAGCCGAGTGTGTATGAGGTGTACGGAGCGGAGACGTGTGTGTTCGTGGTGTACGGAGCGGAGCCGCGTGTGTACGGAGCAGAGCCGCGTGTGTACGAGGTGTACGGAGCGGAGCCGCGTGTGTACGTGGTGTACGGAGCGGAGACGTGTGTACGAGGTGTACAGAGGGGAGCCCAGTGTGTACTAGGTGTACGGAGCAGAGCCGAGTGTGTACGAGGTGTACGGTGCAGAGCCGAGTGTACTAGGTGTACGGAGCTGAGCCGAGTGTACTAGGTGTACGGAGCTGAGCCGAGTGTGTACTAGGTGTACGGAGCTGAGCCGAGTGTGTACTAGGTGTACGGAGCTGAGCCGAGTGTGTACTAGGTGTACGGAGCTGAGCCGAGTGTGTACGAGGTGTACGGAGCGGAGCCGAGTGTGTATGAGGTGTACGGAGCAGAGACGCGTGTGTACGTGGTGTACGGAGCGGAGCCGCATGTGTGCGTGGTGTACGGAGCAGAGCCGCGTGTGTATGAGGTGTACGGAGCGGAGACGTGTGTACGAGGTGTACAGAGCGGAGCCCAGTGTGTACTAGGTGTATGGAGCAGAGCCAAGTGTGTACGAGGTGTACGAGCAATGCCGCATGTGCACGAGGTGTACGGAGCAATGCCGCGTGTGTACGAGGTGTATGGAGCAGTGCCGTGTGTGTAGGAGGTGTACGGAGTGGAGCCGAGTGTGTACGAGGTGTATGGAGCAGTGCCGTGTGTGTAGGAGGTGTACGGACTGGAGCTGCATGTGTACGAGGTGTATGGAGCGGAGCTGTATCTGTACGAGGTGTACAGAGCGGAGCCGCGTGTGTACAGAGTGGAGCTGAGTGTGTACGAGGTGTACCAAGCAGAGCCGTGTGTGTACGAGGTGTACGGAGCGGAGCATTATACTATATGGAGGAATGTGGGGGTGTATTGTACTATATGTCATGCTTTAAGTGTGCAATATACTATACGGAGGACTGTGGCGTGCATTATACTAAATGGAGGACTTTGGGTGTGCATTCTAGATAGAGAACTGTGTGGGTGCATTATTCTATATGGAGAAATGTGGGGGTGCATTATTCTATATGGAGGTCTGTGGGTGTGCAATCTTGTATATAAAAGCCGGAAGGATTTGTGACCTCACATCCGTCACTTTGTCCCAACGTCCGGCAGAGCTACACCCGCTCAGGGTGAGCCAAGATGGCGGCCGTAAGCGGGAGCCGGGACTCATAGAGCCCGCTACGCTTATGGCAGCCCCTAACACATACACACACCACACACACAACACACACGCACACACAGTCGCCTATACTTACCACCTCTCCTCAGTCTTCTCCACCGCCGACATGTCGCCGCCCCTGGAGAACTGGATCCAATACGGCGTCCGGGAAGTCTCGCGAGACTTCCCGGACGCCATATTGGATCCATGGCTCCAGGGGTGGCGACATACTTTCTCCAAGATGGCGTCCGGGAAGTCTCGCGAGAGTTCCCGGACGCCATATTGGATCCAGTCCTGGGTGCAGCAACATGTCGGGACTCAGGAAGACGCAGGCGCCAGGGAAGAAGCAGGGACGGTGGTAAGTATATCGGAGTGTGTGTCCGTCCGCCCCACCGCTGAATACTCTGCCCACCGCTGACCACTCTGCCCTGCGCTGATCACTCTGCCCACACAGCGCCGCTGCGCTGACCACTCTGCCCACACAGCGCCGCTGCGCTGACCACCCTGCCCACACAGCGCCACTGCGCTCACCATCCTGCCCACACAGCCCCGCTGCACTGACCACCCTGCCCACCGCGCTGCTGCGCTGACCACCCTGCCCACACAGCGCCGCTTCACTGACCACCCTGCCCACACAGCGCCGCTGCGCTGACCACTTTGCCCACCGCACTCGCTGCTAACCACTGAGCCACCGCGCAGTGCTAACCACTGAGCCACAGCCCAGTGCTAACCACTGAGCCACCACGCAGTGCTAACCACTGAGCCACCGCGCAGTGCTAACCACTGAGCCACCGCGCAGTGCTAACCACTGAGCCACCGCGCACTGCTAACCACTGAGCCACCGCGCACTGCTAACCACTGAGCCACCGCGCACTGCTAACCACTGAGCCACCCTATACTCTGCTAACCACTGAACCCCTGTATACTCTGCTAACCACTAAGCTGCCTTACAGTGCTCCATCCTCCCTCACCCCGCCGCTTTGTCCTCCATCCTCCTCCTCCCACCGCTCTGTGCTCCGTCCTCCCCCTGCCTGTACCATTCCATCCTCCTCCACCGCTTCCTCCTCCTTCCTTTGTCCGCCTCCTCTCCACCACTCCATCCTCCCCCTGCCTGGGCTGCTCCATCCTCCTCCACCCCACCGCTTCGTCCTCTGTCCTCCTCCTGCCGCTCTGTTCTCCCCCTGCCGCTCTGTCCTCCCCCTGCCGCTCTGTCCTCCCCCTGTCGTTCCGTCCTCCCCCTGCCTGTGCCGCTCCATCCTCCCCCACAGCTTCCTCCTCCTTCCTTTGTCCTCTTCACCTCCGCCACTCCATCACCCGTCCTCCCCCTGCCCGTGCTGCTTCGTCCTCCCCCACCTCGCTGCTTCATCCTACACCCTCCTCCCTCCCGCCACTCTGTGCTTCGTCCTCCCCATGCCGCTTCATCCTCCCCCTGCCTGTGCCACTCCATCCTCCCCCACCCCACCGCTTCCTCCTCCTTCCTTTGCCTTCCTCACCTCCGCCACTCTATCCTCCGTCCTCCCCCTGCCTATGCTGCTCCGTTCTCTCCCACCCCGCCGCTTCATCCTGTCCTCCACTTCCCCGCCGCTCTGTGCTTCATCCTCCCCCTGCCGCTCCATCCTCCCCCACCGCAACGCTTCCTCCTCCTTCCTTTGTCCTCCTCCCCTCTGCCACTCCATCCTCTGTCCTCCCCCTGCCTGTGCTGCTCCATCCTCCCCCACCCCACCGCTTCATCCTCCGTCCTCCTCCCCCTGCCGCTCTGTGCTCCATCCTCCCCCTGCCATTCCTTCCTCCCCTGCCTGTGCTGCTACATCCTCCCATACCCCGCCGCTACCTCCTCTGTCCTCCATCCTCCTCCCCCCTGCTGTTCTGTCCTCCCTCCTCCCCCCTGCCACGCCGTTCTTCACCGGCCTCTCCTTCTTCAAAGTTCCTCCCAATTCAGCCCTCACCGCCTTCCCCATGCAATCTCTATTTCTATATTCTAAAATACCCGATGCGTTAGAATCAGGCCACCGAGAGTTCCCGGACGCCATATTGGATCCAGTCCTGGGTGCGGCGACATGTCGGCAGAACAGAGGACTCAGGAAGACGCAGGTGGCAGGGAAGAAGCAGGGACGGTGGTAAATATATCGGAGTGTGTGTCTGTGTGTGTGTGTGTGTGTCCGTCCCCCCCACCGCTGACCACCCTGCCCACGCCGCTGCGCTGACCACCCTGCCCACGGCACTGCGCTGCCCACTCTGCCCACGGCACTGTGCTGACCACTCTGCCCACGGCGCTGTGCTGACCACTCTGCCCACGGTGCTGTGCTGACCACTCTGCCCACGGCGCTGCGCTGACCACTCTGCCCACGCACTCACTGCTAACCACTGAGCCACCGCACTCACTGCTAACCACTCAGCCACCGCGCAGTGCTAACCACTGAGCCACCACCCAGTGCTAACCACTGAGCCACCGCGCAGTGCTAACCACTGAGCCACCGCGCAGTGCTAACCACTGAGCCACCGCGCAGTGCTAACCACTGAGCCACCGCGCAGTGCTAACCACTGAGCCACCGCGCAGTGCTAACCACTGAGCAACCGTATACTCTGCTACCCACTGAGCCACCTGTATACACACAATTCATTTCACCGCACTCCCCTAACTATTAGTAAATAAACTATATATGGATTCTAGACTACCCGATTCTTTAGAATCGGGCCGCCATCTAGTATACTATATGTAGGACTGTGGTGGTGCATTATTCTATATTGAGGACTATGGGGGTGCATTATATTATATGGAGGTCTATTGGGGTGCATAATATATGGAGGAATTTGGGGGTGCAATATACTATGTGGAATACTATGGGGGGGGGGTTCTGTCAGGGATCAAATCTTGCTGGAGACTAGTCAGAAAGTCTGTTCCCTGAAGGCTTCTCCCTGCTGACTGCCTTGAGTGACCGGTCTCTCCGTATACACGCAAATGGGGTGAATTCACCAGGGACTAGCCTTTCTTGCTACTCTCCTATCTGTCTCGGTCCCCAGAAGCTTTTGGAGTATGTTCTTATTTGAAATGCTGCATTATTTAAGAGTCAACACCTCTATATACAGCAGATAAAACAGGATCCACCATTCACAATAGATGATGTCACAGCTCACCTCCTCCTCCTGTACAATGACTGATAACACCTCTATATACAGTAGATAACACAGGATCCACCATTCACAATAGATGATATCACAGCTCACCTCCTCCTCCTGTACAATGACTGATAACACCTCTATATACAGTAGATAACACAGGATCCACCATTCACAATAGATGATATCACAGCTCACCTCCTCGTCCTGTACAATGACTGATAACACCTCTATATACAGTAGATAACACAGGATCCACCATTCACAATAGGTGATATCACAGCTCACCTCCTCCTCCTGTACAATGACTGATAACACCTCTGTATACAGTAGATAACACAGGATCCACCATTCACAATAGGTGATATCACAGCTCACCTCCTCCTGTACAATGACTGATAACACCTCTGTATACAGTAGATAACACAGGATCCACCATTCACAATAGGTGATATCACAGCTCACCTGCTCCTGTACAATGACTGATAACACCTCTATATACAGTAGATAACACAGGATCCACCATTCACAATAGGTGATATCACAGCTCACCTCCTCCTCCTGTACAATGACTGATAACACCTCTGTATACAGTAGATAACACAGGATCCACCATTCACAATAGGTGATATCACAGCTCACCTCCTCCTGTACAATGACTGATAACACCTCTATATACAGTAGATAACACAGGATCCACCATTCACAATAGGTGATATCACAGCTCACCTCCTCCTGTACAATGACTGATAACACCTCTGTATACAGTAGATAACACAGGATCCACCATTCACAATAGGTGATATCACAGCTCACCTGCTCCTGTACAATGACTGATAACACCTCTATATACAGTAGATAACACAGGATCCACCATTCACAATAGGTGATATCACAGCTCATCTCCTCCTGTACAATGACTGATAACACCTCTATATACAGTAGATAACACAGGATCCACCATTCACAATAGGTGATATCACAGCTCACCTCCTCCTGTACAATGACTGATAACACCTCTATATACAGCAGATAACACATGATCCACCATTCACAATAGGTGATATCACAGCTCACCTCCTCCTCCTGTACAATGACTGATAACACCTCTGTATACAGTAGATAACACAGGATCCACCATTCACAATAGGTGATATCACAGCTCACCTCCTCCTGTACAATGACTGATAACACCTCTATATACAGTAGATAACACAGGATCCACCATTCACAATAGGTGATATCACAATAGATGGGAGGTGGGAGAGGATATAGGTCTTGGGTCCCTGATTTTTTCTGACCCTAGCATAGCAACGCCCCTCCCTGCTCTCCTTGAAGACCATGAATAGATCATGTACAAACATGTATGCTCATGTGTTCTGAGTAAGTAATGGCGAGGGGGCACCACAAGGCAAATTCGCACAGGGCACCATTCAACATAAGGCTGGCCCTGACTGGGTGTAATCCTCAGTATCTGTATTATTCTGTATATATACACTGCACAGTACCACTTCTCCTGTCCTGTATAATGGATGTAATCCTCAGTATCTGTATTATTTTGTATATATACACTGCACAGTACCACTTCTCCTGTCCTGTATACTGGATGTAATCCTCAGTATCTGTATTATTATGTATATACACTGCACAGTATCACTTCTCCTATCCTGTTACTGGGTTTAATCCTCAGTATCTGTATTATTCTGTATATATATACACTGCACAGTACCACTTCTCCTGTCCTGTATACTGGGTGTAATCCTCAGTATCTGTATTATTATGTATATACACTGCACAGTATCACTTCTCCTGTCCTGTATACTGGGTGTAATCCTCAGTATCTGTATTATTATGTATATACACTGCACAGTACCACTTCTCCTGTCCTGTATACTGGGTGTAATCCTCAGTATCTGTATTATTCTGAATATACACACTGCACAGTACCACTTCTCCTGTACTGTATACTGGGTGTAATCCTCAGTATCTGTATTATTCTGTATATATACACTGCACAGTACCACTTCTCCTGTCCTGTATACTGGGTGTAATCCTCAGTATCTGTATTATTCTGTATATATACACTGCACAGTACCACTTCTCCTGTCCTGTATACTGGCTGTAATCCTCAGTGTCTGTATTATTCTGTATATATACACTGCACAGTACCACTTCTCCTGTCCTGTTCTCAGAGAGGTGGTATTGGACTTTGATTTTCAGCATGTAACTGTTGTTTAAATTGATTATCCATAATATGGAAGTCACCACTTCTCTTCTGTACTGGTGATGACTTTCCCTTCACTCTGGATCTGACCGCTGGGACCCCACAATCCTGAGAAATGTGGCTTTGTAGATCACCATGTAAATGGAGCTGCGGTTCATTTCCCTTTGCTGCACCATTCACATGTGGCTCTTCAGATAACGACTATAAGAAAGTGATGAGGCCACGACAACCTAAAAGCAAATTTGACTGATCGGGGCTGATGGGTGTTATAGTGTGTGGGCCGGTGGGGTTTGTTTTCCAGAGCTGCTTTTTGGTCCCAGTCCGGCCCTGCTGGATGCTCACATACCTTCACCCTTGGGAGTGGTTCATGTATTAAAAAGGAGTTTGTTTGTTTGTTTGCTTTATACATTGTCCGTGTGTGGAAGTTGTTGCACCTTCAGTGGGAGTATCTTTTCATAAGCAGTTGTGCCTGCACACGAAACAGACTTGTTATTTTCTGTTCCTTTATGCTGGAGTAAGGCTTGCTTTATGTTTTCCTGGAGAGCGGTTTATGCAAACTCAAATTAACCAGCCGAAGTTTTTCAAATAAAAACCATTCCTGTCATTATCTCAACCAGCAGCTGAGTGACAAGCATTGTTATAGTATCTACTGGATTTCCAACCCCTGAATGTAAACGTTTAGCAACAGTATCACCACTGTAAGGCTGCTTTCAGACTTGCAGATGCCTCCGCAGCGTTTTGCAGAGGCATCTGCAAGTATCTGCATGCAGACCGCGGCCCCTATGTTTATAATGGAGCGCACGGCGGTCTGCAGATGCTTGCAGACCGCCGTGCACTCTCATTGCCCATTAGTGATCTGTGCGCAGGCGGATGCCTGCGTACAGATCACACACTCTCGTCTGCACCAGGGACGCTAAATGTTGCGTCCCTGGTGCGGGCGAGAGTGTGTGATTTGTGCGCAGGCATCAGCCTGCGCACAGATGACTAATGGCGGGCAATGAGAGCGCACGGCGGTCTGCAAGCATCTGCAGACCGCCGTGCGCTCCATTATAAACATAGGGGCCGCGGTCTGCATGCAGATACTTGCAGATGCCTCTGCAAAACGCTGCGGAGGCATCTGCAAGTCTGAAGGCAGCCTAATACAAACACTGACAAGCTTCAGCCAGGGGCGCAGCTACCATGAGGCAACTTCAACAGGATCAGTTGGAACTTACTCTCATGTGTGAAGAGAACGGGGCACCAGCAGCTGACCTTAAATTCTACTATTCCATCAAAAAGGCCTATTGAGCAGTGAGCACAGGTCCCACCAAATGATGTGTGGCCCTCACGGAGGCTCTTTATGACAGTTTGATCAAAAACATGCACCTCAGAAACCTGCTAGAGATAATTTTGTAGGGTTCTAGAGCTCCTCCTCCCCAAACAAAGAAGCATATATTGGTTCTGCTACTGTTTTGGTGCCCTTCTACTGCTCTTTCTAGCTTTTCTCATGTAAGAACCCCTATCCTGGTATCTGCTGGGAGAAACGGCATGCTATCTTGCAAAAGCCAGTATAGATGGAGCTGATGTACCTGTGCAACGAGGCTGGCTGCCAGTAATACCTTATGCTACCAGCAGTAACAAGGACACTAGCAAAGCTACAGAAGACTCAGTCGGGAAGGAAAGAAGCGTTTAATTGTCTATGGTCATGACTTGCAAAGCGATTACCTTTGTTACTCCCTTGTCCTGGTTAGAGTGCTGATTTTGCTTCCAACATCAATCAAGGCCTTTTAACGGGAACGGTTTTTTGCCATCCCATCTGAGAGCAGCATGATGTAGAGACGGAGACCCTGATTCCAGCGATGTGTCACTTACTGAGTTGCTTGCTGTCATTTTGATAAGATTAGTGTTTTCTCTGCTGCAGATTTAGCAGTTTGTGGTTATGCCAGACTAATGATATTCTCCAGATGATTAAAATGTGATTTTTATCAAAACTACAATGAGCAGCCCAGTAAGTAACACATTGCTGGAATCAGGGTTTCTGTCTCTACATTATGCTGCTCTCAGATGGAATGGCAAAAAACAGTGACAGGTTCCCTTTAAAGCTGGCTCAGGCAGCTCTGTGCTGCCTGAGTGTTCATACAGTGGAGCATATGGCTCATGTGATTTTCCAGTTTACTTCATCTTCAATATTATTCAGCTTCAGCCAAGTCAGCTATTTATCTTCCCAGCTACACCTGACTGAAAGCCAGTCCCGAGCTCAGTCGACCAAATCCAGGTACTTTTGGACGCTCGGCTTACATGTTTACAGATCTGTTTCTGTGATCAAGATACTCAATGATCCAAATGCTTTTGCTATTCTGGTGCTTTCACACATACGACTCATTTTAGCTTTTTGTGCTGTCCGAGGCAAAAACGTTAAATGTCACCCCCTCAAAAAAAAGCATCCAGCAATGAATAAACCTTAAATACAAATATATTTCAGTATAAAGAAAATGTACACATAATACTAGCATCAATCCAGTGATGAAAAAAACATACACAAAAATATATATCAGCATTGAAGAAATCCTATACAGGTATATCACAGCATCCAACAATCAAAGTACACATAAATATATATGAGCAGGCAGTAGTGAAAAAAACACATACACAATCACACTAAATATTGCCGTAATCACACATCATGTCCCCCCAGATTATAACAGAAATGATTACAAAAGACTTCCATACCCCCACCCCGGTTTACTAATATAAATGTGGCGCCCCTGCAGACCGGTGGCCACAAAGTGAACTGCAGCTGGTCAGGTAAGCTAGGTACTCCGCACAAACACCCCACACACACACACTCCGATCCTGAGCCCAAGCCTTCAGGTCGGGCGATGGATGGCGGGAGGAACAAGAGAAAGGGGTGGAACAGGAGACACTACACTCGGGAAAGGGGTGGAGGAACTGTAGTGAAACACAGGAACACTAAGTTGGAGCAGGAATTCCTTGGAGGGGGAGTAAGAGGGAAGGATCCCCAAGCCGAGACACCCTACAGCTAAGTGTGGTCAAATGAAATAACAACGGGGCCCGGCAGCCTTGTCCACCAATGGCTGGCCGGGAACCCAGGCTGAACCCATGGAGAGACAGAAGGAGTCAGGTGTGCCTGATTATCCCGGGACACTGGTGGCTGGGCCCGAGAACCAGAGTGGCGGCTCTGTAGATGTGGCGAGGTAACTCTAAGTCCCAACCACGAGAAATCCGGCGGGGTACAGGGTTTCTAAACCCCGGTACCCGAAGGAAAGGCTAACACATATGGCTGGGGCCCATGAAGAGGGAACAAGCCCATGGAGAGTCTGCATCGGCTGGCGCGAGGGAAGAGGAGAACCAGGCCTGAAAGGACAAGAAAAGGGGGTACCTATTAAGCCTATTCCAGCTACAGAGTGGTCACTATGGTCGCCAGAGTACTGTTGTGCAGCGATGTGTTTTGTGGAAGCAGTAAAGTAAAGGGTCCGGTAAACTCAAAGTGCTGTGAGACTGTCATTTCAACTGCTTGACCACGACCCATGGGTGGCGCCATGAACAATCCCCATAAACTTTATTAAAACCCCCTTTTTTTTCATTGTCGCGCCTGACATTCCCCTCTGCAGACTGAAGAGAGGGCCCGGGCTCGAGTACCCCCCTGCCCTGGGGTGCGACAAATTGGCATCACGAACAGGATTACCGATCCAGTAAAATGGGGTCTTGTGCGCCTAAAGACTGTTTGATGAACATTGTTTAATAGGTCCGAGTAATAGTGGCCCAAAAAGACTAACGCCATGTGCTGGCAATGGGGCGTGCCAGAGCCCTTCATCGTGGGCCAGGCTAGCACAGAACGGAAAACAGAACGCCCCGCCTGCTATTCTTTGCTCTGGGGGAGGGCAGCTCCAACCACGATGAAACACCACCCAGGGGTGAGTCAACCAACAATGAAGAGGATCAGCAACACCCATGAAGGGTGGGAGAACAGGACAGCGCAATGAGAGTGGTGCATGGTTGCTGTGGAGAGGAAACCCGTGAAGGCCAGGTTATGGAGGAGAGTGGAGCGGGGAGTGCAACTCCATGTTCCCCGGAGGCTGGCTAGCAGCAGGCTGATGCAATGGACGAGTTGGGCTGCGGGATGGCGCAGGTCCATGTGCTGGAGGTCAAGATTGAGAATGGCGCTGAGACAGGTGCCCTCATCCCAGTAAGCCTGAGTAGTCTCGAAAGTCCTGGATCGGGAAGCAGCGACAATCCCTGGGGGGGGGGTGGAAAATGAGAACCCAGGCCTGCCAGCACCCTTGATCCCCACACCACCAACCCAAGCCAAGAAATGAGGGGAGAGATAACTGTGAAGCAGCACTAAAGCCCCGGATGGCTGCAGACTATAAGTGTGAATGTACCTTGTATTTTCCTTTGTTTCCCCAATGTTTCCCTGAGTGAATGCCCCTTTATTAAAAATGAACATTTGATCCTGGACTATGCGAGTGATCAGAACTGTTATGTACATAGTTGGTGCGCTGCAGTGTACTGTGGCCGAATTGTGAATGTGAACTGTTTATAGACCTTTGAACTTGTAACCGCATCGCTTAAAAACCCACTGGCATCCTGTCCAAGCTGATGGCAAACAGATTAGCAGTATTTCTCCCAGAGTTGGTTGGCCATCACCAGGTGGGGTTCGTCAAGGGGCGGTCGGCAACAGGTAACATACGGAGGGCATTGCTAACGATCGATTCGCTCACATGGAGTAGGGAGACGCAGACTGAGAGAGACCCAGCCATGGTCACGCTGGACGCAGAAAAGGCCTTTGATAATGTCCGGTGGCTATGGCTGGGCAAGGTGCTAGATGCGGTGGGATTGACGGGCCCTTTCAGGTCATATTTGGACTCACTTTATGCGAACACCAAAGCCAGGGTGCGAACACCGGGATTCTTGTCCAGTACATTCAACTTACACAGGGGGACCCGCCAGGGATGCCCGCTATCGCCCCTCCTCTTCAACCTGGCAATTGAATCACTTGCCCGCTATCTGACGAGTGGTAAAGACTTTGAGGGGATAGCTATAGGATCTCGAAGGATACGTTCCAACTTCTTCGCAGATGACATAATCTTATATCTAGGGGACCCATCTACAGAATTGCCAGCTATATTGCACCATCTTGAGAGATTTGGATCCTTTTCTGGTTTAATTAAATAAGGAGAAGTGTGAGATACTCTTCTTGACAACACGTGGAAGGCGTCGGGGGGGGGGCGACAGAACCTGCTCAAATTCTCGACATACCTGTGGCTAAAAAGTCAATTCGATACTTGGGGATACAGCTAGCGCGAACCACCGACCTAGTCTATAGTCTAAACTACAAACCACCATTAGCTAAGATGGAATCAGATCTCAGCAAATGGGAGGGACTGCCGCTTTCCCTGTTGGGTCGTGGGCACCTGCTTAAAATGATGAGCTTCTCCAAACTCCTATACCCGCTTCAAGTATTGCCTGTGCTGATATGCAGTAGAGATATAACCAGAATAAACAGGGCCTTTACCAGGTTCTTGTGGCGGAACAAACGTCCAAGAATTCGCCTGAAAACCCTGGTGTTGCCAAAAGAGCTAGAGTTACAATTTGGTGTGCCTGGTCCGACACATCTTGGACTGGTTGGGCGGGTCAAGCAAGTTCTCAGACTGGGAGTTGGAATCAGAACTTTGTAAACCATGGAGTTTGGCCTCGGTGTTACACACGTCGAGATCTAATCTCCCAGCTATGATGAAGCACTCTATAGTGACAATAGATACCATAGCGGCATGGAAGATAGTTTGGAAAAAACAGGGCCTCTCTTGGCGCATGTCCAAGTTTGTTTCTCTATGGGCACACCCTGAATTCCTGCTTGGGAGGGAAAATTGTCTTTTCCAATGCTGGAGGGAGGGGGGAATAGAAAGAGCTAATGACCTCCTCTGCCACTCAGAATCCAGATGGCTGACTGGAGTGGAATTATTGGAATCTATGGCACTACCGGAACATCACATGCTCCAGTTTAAACAACTGGAACATTATATAATGAATAGATTGGTTAATGTTCAATCAGAATGTGTGACGAATACATGGAATGACCTACTTTCTAGGGGAGTGTCTCTACTTTAAACAAAGACTTAGGGTCCCAACTAATACAGACTACGCACTCAAGGCTCTTCAAAGGGTGGGAATCCAAATTGAAGGAGGAAACATTGGGAGGGAAAATACTGAAAGGATGGAGGATGTTTAGAGGAAATGTAGTTAACGAACAGTGGCGAGATTCCCAGTTCCGCCTGATGCATAGAGCAATTTACGGGTTCACGGTTTATCAAACTGCATCAAATACAGACAGGTTGCAGGCTTGTCCGAAGTGCCACACCCCAGGCACTGACCTTTTCCATGGTATATGGGAATGTAAACTGATCCACCCTATCTGGTCTTTCATGGAGGATGTGGCAGGGAGGGTTGCGGGAGGGCCAGAAGAGATTGGAAGGGATGGATGGGTGTTCCACTACATCAACAATTCGCATGGCACTGGAAACGAACAGAGTATGCTACACATGATGGCAATTTTAGCCAAGCGCGCCATATTACGACGCTGGCTGGACGACAGACCACCTTCTCATGACTCCATAATGCTTGACAGTAAGAAGGCTATGAGGTCTGAACGCATAGAGGCGGAAACCAACAAAGATGACTTAACGAAAAAAAATTTTTGATAAATGGAAAGGTTTTATTCTAAACTATCTCTCCGATGAAGAAGTTAAATCAGTGGTATGGCCCTTTAGAGACTCTACCAGGTATTTGCTGGAACAGTTGCAGGGTAACCTGGGAAGACTGGAGGTCTCTCAATACACTTAATACTAGATGATTGGCACGGCGATTGTGGAAGGTAGTAGGAGTTAGAACATTCTAGTGTTCTCGTTATGGCCTGCATTCTTTTGATAGGAAGATGAACTCTGCCGGGGAGGGAATGGGCGGGGAATTTTGGGACTTTTGGGATTGTGTGGGTTTGGCAATTGTAACCTTTATAATACTGAATACCATGGTCAAATGTTTGGAAAATCAAATAAAATATTTGTTAAAAAAAAAAAAAACACTGGCGCAGCTGAAGAATCGGTCATTGTTAGCCCCTGTCGCCGTACCCAGGGCATGTAATGGGTTTTTCTTGTGGTGGGTTCCTAAACACAGCAAGTAAAGAAGACGACGAAAGAGACAATTGACAATTTTGAACTGTTTGCACTTTTATACCTTTTTTGTCCCCTATCCCATAGTAATAATAAGAAAGTTTATTTTTGTTATGTAATGTTTAAGTCACATACCTCCCGGAAGGGAAGACAAATAATCTTGTATTGTTAATGTTGGTTAATGCATAAAAACTTTTGAGTTGTGTCTCCCGTCCCGGGTTGTGGCGCGCGGACGCGCCAGGCTTTGCTTCGGGGGAGTGTGGCGCCCCTGCGGACCGGTGGCCACAGAGTGAACTGCAACTGGTCAGGTGAGCTAGGTACTCCGCACCAAAACCCCACACACACACTCCGATCCTAAGCCAAAGTCACTTCAGGTTGGGCGAGGGATGGCGGGAGGAACAAGGAATGAAATGGGAGACACAGCACCCGGGAAAGGAGTGGAGGAACTGAAGTGAAACACAGGAACACTAAGTTGGAGAAATCCGTTTGGGTACGGGGTCTCTAAGCCCCGGGATCCAAAATGCCCGACACCCGAAGGAAAGGCTAACACATAGGACTGGGGCCCCTGAAGAGGGATCAAGCCCATGGAGAGTCCGCGCCGGCTGGCCCGAGGGAGATGCATGGGAGGGGAAGAGATAGAAAACCAGGCCCGAAAGCAAAAGGACAAGAAAGGGGGTACCTATTAAGCCTGCTCGCTCCAGCTGCAGAGTGGTCACCAGGGTCGCCAGAGAACTGTTGTGCAAAGCCAGTACTGCAATGTGTTTTGTGGAAGCAGTAAAGTAAAGGACCCGGCGCACTCAAAGTGCTGTGAGACTGTCATTTCAAGTGCTTGCAGGAAGGGCTCGCCTGCAGAGCCGCATACCGACTGATCCCGCTGTGTGGGGGACAGTGACAACGTGCGCCTGCTGAGAGGTGCCCTGACCCCTGCGCGTGCTGGCTGGAGGAGCTGCGAGGAGAAGATAAGCTCAGCACCCCGAGTATGCAACATCCTTATCTTTACCCGGGAACCAAGCCCTACCTATGGAGGGCTCAATATCCCAACTGCCGCCACTACTACCGTCACCGGCAGTCTCAATGGCAGTGGTGGCCATATTGACCACGACCCATGGGTGGCGTCATGAACAATCCCCATAAACTTTTTTAAAAAACCCTTTTTTTTCATTGCTGCACCTGGGCATATGGAGCCGGGTCACGTCGTCGTGATATTCACCTCTGTAGACTGACAAGAGGACCCGGTCCCGAGTACCCCCTGCCCTGGAGTGTAACATAAGAACCGTCACCCGACTGCATTGCAATATGCGTTGAGGCCAGCAATGCAGGAGATGGAGAGATTAATCTGCTCCGCACCTGTGATCACAGGATCAGATCACTGTAGATGACACTCAGTCACGCTCGCAGCAGAGCAGGAGTTGAGGATCATTAGTGTATAATATCTGATGTCACACATCGGATGCCATACGCAGATGGAACCCCAGCCTTACTTTGTAAACAGGGAACGTGTTGTCGAGAACAATGACAGTCTACCTATACTGAACAATCTATTTCAGATGTATTACTTACCGTTCTGAGTGCATATTATATGCAGTTGGTCTAAACAGGCTAATAAAAGAACCTGTTACCTGATTCATGCTGCCTAAACTGTGTGTAGCTTGCCTGCACATTTTTTAATTTTTTTTGCCAATACATGCTCCAACAGGGACCAAATTCAGTAACGAGATTAGTACAACACGAACCATGGCAGAATCTTCTCAGCACTGCTCAAATTAAGCAGTATCCAGAATAACAAGTCCTTAGCCTCCCCTATTTTAAATGCCATATGGTATAATTCCCCATCTGTGGACCCCATGGAGTATATTGCCCCCTCTTGTGGCCACCATACTGTATAATGTTCCCTTCTGTGGTCCCCATGGAGTATAATGTTCCCTCTTGTTGCCACCATATTGTATAATGTTCCCCTCTGTGGTCCCCATGGAGTATAATGTCCCCTTTTGTGACACCATACTGTATAATGCCTCATTCTGTGGTCCCAATAGAGTATAATGTCTTCTCTTGTTGCCATCATACTGTGTAATGCCTCCCTCTGTGGACCCCATAGAGTATAATGTCCCCTATTGTTGCCTTCATACTTTATAATGCTTCCCTCTTTGGTCCCCATAGAGTATAATGTACCCTTTTGTGGCCATGTGGCGCCCCTGCTGTCCAGTCACCACAGTAGTATTGCCTCCTTAACAGGTGGTGGTATCATGTCCACAGGTAATTGGAGCTCTCTACATTAATAAACCCATGCATTCACACACAGCCTGATCCCTGGCCAGAAGGGGAGCACAAACACCTAGTTATTAGGGTGACTGCCTCTTCTTGCTGGGGGGAGGGGTTAGAGTAGTAAGTGTGCGGAAGGAAAGAGAGAAGCATGAGGAGACAAGGGTTCCCGGGGTTGGAGCTATTGAAGGCTCACCCTAGGATTACACAAAGAACAGGACACCAGAGTCCTGGGCTACCAGGGATTGCAAACCCTGGAAGCAAAATCTGGAGACTGAGTGACTACAGGTCTCTGCTCACCCATGCAGCACCCACAGCACCAGATTACAGAGAGCTCAGAGATGGAACTATCAGAACAGCTCACAAAGGGGCTTGCAATGCAGGCTGGCTGGAGCTTCTCCAGAGCAGAAGACAGGGATCACAGATCAGCTCATAAGCTGTTGAATCTCTGAACAGATGGGCATTGAAAGGACAGCCTATTCTACCCACTTAGTGGAGTGGACTTGCTTCTGGACAGACCGGACACTGGACCTGGTGGCAGTGACTCACCGTAGCCGGGGGTACACGTAGCGGGCGTTGTTTCTCCTCCAGTCACGGAACCGCGCCTGCGGTGGTGTAGGCCCGGTGGTCCAGATCAATAGGGAATGGCGGAACAGTGGGGGTGATTTGTCTTCGTGACGCCACCTGCGGGTGTTCTGGTAACTTTACCAGCGCTGTTCGGGTCTCCGGGGGATGGTACACAGCGAGATGGAACGCTCCCCACAGGATGAGCGGGAATCCCCGGAGCCGGGAGCTGCGCAAGATGTTGTGAGGCAGCTGCGGGACGCTGCGCTGAATCCAGGAGTAATGCACAACCACACAAAGTCTCTTTTAGGTACCTTTACTGGATGGTAGTCAGGTACACTCGGACCGGGATAGTGAAGTTGGCACTTATGGAGTTTCGCAGCAAGCAGTGTTAGGCTTCCTTTCTCTACTTCTGGTGCTAAGGTCGGGTGGACGTGGAATCCAGCCGGACCGGACAGGGTGTTCAATGGAACTTGCTTCACCTGGTTAGCAGCACTGAGGGCACTGTAAAAGGGTCTGAGCAGGATCAGTACTCTTCCCTGGGCTCTCTTGGGTGGGTGCATCAGGTTGAACAGGTGGCTAAACCTCCTGTTGGATGTAGCTGGTTCTCTGTGAGGGCTTTGTAGCTTCCACAGCTTCGGTTCCAGTAACCGGATGGTTTGGAAAGAGTTGGATTAACTCTGTATTCCTGAGAGGTGATCTCCTTCTTCCTATTATCCCAATTGCAGGGATCTCCACTGGCTAACAGGCTAGCAGGGCCTAGTGTGTTCCTCATAGGGTGGAGGTTTCACACAGGCAGGCAGCTCTTGTAGCGTCTACCACACTCTGAAGTTTCTCCCTCCAAGACTCTTTTTATAGGGGGAACTGGTTCAAGTGACCAGTGGTAGCTCCCCCTAGAGGCTCGGGGTGAAACCAGGTGTTCTAAGTGTTGTTTGTGTTGTGGTTTTGCTGTGCTGTTACTTACTCCATTGTACCTAAGGATTTCTGTGGTGCCCAACAGGTGCCAGGGTGCCACAGCAGTATCCTAGATTCAACCTGTTACCTTCTTCAGTAAAGGTAAAGACTGCATTCATCTGTCTCCTTGTCTTTGTCTGCTGCGCCTCACACTACAACCCCCATCATCACCTTAGGGATTAATTCCTGCTGAGGGAGTAATCCACCTTGCTGCCTCACCATCTGTCTCCTGGGTTAATTACCTGCAGCGCTGGCCATCCGTGACCGGATACCTCAGCTGGCCTCATGGACAATTATTCCCTTTAAATATACCCCCTTTCACTTGTCTGGTCAGGGCCACGAACCTGGGCTATCGCCACTGTGGTATCCTGTCAGACTGCCTGCCCGGCTACCGAGTACCCCGGCCCACGTGACCGCGGCAGCCACCATACTGTATAATATCTAGAGGGTTGAGAATGCGCACATAGGGTCTTATCCTTTATAGGCAGGTAAATGTGAAAAAAATCAGATTTGCTCACCTGGTCAGGTTGTGTAGCACACAACCAGCGTAATCGCTCAACCAATGCAGCTGCTGCAGGGACTGTACTTCCACGAGGTGCGGTGCTGTGATCAGGTATTTTGGACGAAGTACCTTGATGTCCGCGCTGCTGCCAGAGAGGAAAATACACCAACGACACTGGGACGTCTGAGTACTGGTAGTAGAGGTTTATTTCCAACGCGTTTCGGAGCCACGTACCGAGCTCCTTCCTCAGGGTTCCCTGAGGAAGGAGCTCGGTACGTGGCTCCGAAACGCGTTGGAAATAAACCTCTACTACCAGTACTCAGACGTCCCAGTGTCGTTGGTGTATTTTCCTCTCTGGCAGCAGCGCGGACATCAAGGTACTTCGTCCAAAATACCTGACCATACTGTATAAAGCCTCCCTCTTTGGTCCTCATGGAGGTTATTGGAGAGGATCATGCCGAGCTTGTCTATATTTCCTGCCTACCCTTTTGCACCGCCCCTCTTTCTCCTGTTTTGGTGGTGTCTGTGCTTTTATAATATCATCACTCACTGTATTTCCCTCTTCTCTGGCAATACTGAAAGAGTTGCTTTCCCTCCCTCCCTGTGATGGTTGAAACTGTTATATTGTGGTTTCTTATATGATTTCTTGTTTTAGTGGAAAAAAATAACATGTCACGGCTGTCGGTGTTGAGAGATTTACGTATGTGGATTTGGTACCAACGACATACTTGTCCTCCGGGTGGCCTGAGGTGCATATGGTGTTGGCCAAAATAATCAAGAATATGGTGGTGAAAGATTTAAATATGAGAAAAAGTTGGTTAAAATATGCAGAGAATTAGAAAGCCATGGCGGACCCCGTCCACAAAATGATATAAGTGTTTGTCTTTATTTCTGGTTGGGTTTAAGGGATGGATTATGGTTGGGAAAAGTTGTATCAGCAGTCTGGAAACAAAGCAGAGGCAGTAAAGAGCAGACGAGAAGCTGGAGACAGGTGAGATTGCTGGAATCAAAATACAGTTGCTGGAAAAGCCGAAGCAGATCAGCATGGAGTGGAGTAGATTCGTAAAGCAGCAGGTAGACAGAAATTCTCACTGAATACTTGAGCATGGCTAGACAGTAGGCTGAGGTTTATAAAGGCAGAGAGGAGCACATAAAACAGCGGAAGCCATCTTGAAATGGGGTAAGACACACAGAATGTCAATAGAAGATGTAAAGTCTTGACAGTCTCCCTCTTTGGTCCCCATAGAGTATAATGTCCCCTCTGGTGGTCACCATACTGTATAATGGCCTCCTCTGTGGTCTCTATAGAGTATTATTTCCCCTCTGGTGGTCACCATACTGTATAATGGCCTCCTCTGTGGTCCCTATGGAGTATAATGTCCCCTCTGGTGGTCACCATACTGTATAATGGCCCCCTCTGTGGTCCCTATGGAGTATAATGTCCTCTCTTCTGACCACCATACTATATATATGCACCCCCCTCTGTGGTCCTCATGGAGTATAATGTCCCCTCTTGTTGCTAGGATGTAGCAATATGTTATATGCTGTATGGTCTCTAGGGGACTCACTACTTGTATGTATGTACTATAGTGATGTTGGAACTTGTTGGTTCAGTTGCGGAGGAGGAGAGCAGAGACATGTGTAATGGCGGATAAGACCTCATGTAATAGAGTGCTTGAAAATACCCACTGAGCATGAACCATCACAAGCAACAATTAACAGAACACGCCATACTGTATCATGCCCCCTCTGTAGTCCTCATGGAGTATAATGCCCCCTTTGACTCCCTCTATGGCCTCCA
Organism: Allobates femoralis; assembly: GCA_033576535.1. Classification (NCBI taxonomy): domain Eukaryota; kingdom Metazoa; phylum Chordata; class Amphibia; order Anura; family Aromobatidae; genus Allobates; species Allobates femoralis. Next base: position 699,911,094 of record JARQOC010000002.1, on the reverse strand, counting down.
TATAGTATATTGTTACCCATTTTGGCAATCTTTACATTTAATTAAAAAGAACAAATAATAATAATTCCACTATCGTATCCCTGCTCCCTCGAAGAGCAGCTCCTTCTTCCTCCTCCATTTTCAGGCCCCATGTGAGAAAGGCAGTGACATTATCTGCTGGCTTCTGAGGGCCAGGGGCTTGTATGGGTGTTGCAGGACAGGAGCCTGTAGCTCTGCAAAACCTTTCAACTGAAAATAATGTGGACACTGGTGGGCTTCAACTGGCCTCTAGCTGTTGGTCTGTTCTCCTCTAGCCGCATGACTGGAGTGACCCTGCTATTTCTAGCTGATCTATCTCTGCTACATCTAGTGCTTCCAGCTTTGCTAGTCCATATGCCATCTTGCAGTTCCTGCTATCTGTTTTTATGCTGATCCACAATTCATTTGGCAAATCCACTCCGGCTGCATTATTTAGTGTTGCTGACTCACCGTGGGCCAGGGAACTCAGGCCTCAGGCGCAGTTTGTAGGTCACAGTTGCGGTGCCTGAGGCTGTGGGCCCGGTGGTCAATAAAAAGAGGAAAAGGAAATAATAAAAAGGGAATAAAGTTTTAGTTTGTGACGCCACCTTAGGTTCCGGTGATGGCACCGGCGCTGCTGGATCCTCCGGGGTGATGGGCGGCAGCAAGATAGAGTCGCTCCCTACAGGACGAGCAGTTCCCCGGAGTCGTGAGCTGCAACTGTGGAATAGGGCACCTCGGTTGTTCCTGAAAAGCAATGCAGATCAATAGCAATTCTGGAATAAGGCTCGGACACGTTGCTCCTCTGTACGGGTATTTACTTGGGTGTTCAATGGCATACACGGTAACACAGTTCTCAATGCCGGGTAGTGGGCCGGGTGGTTCCTGCGGTGAGTAGTGTCCCTCCAAGGCTCCACAGATAACTTTCTCTATCTCTCACTGTCTCTTGTTGCCTCGCTGCTCTATTATACCTCATCAAGGGTACTGAGGGCCTTCGGTTGGGCTCCCGTGTGGATCCGGACTCACGGTCCCTGGCTCTCAATGGTGGGTACCCCCGGTATAGCTGCGGTGGTTGGTGGGTGGTGAGTCGGGCTCCTAGGAAGCCTTCGACTACTCCAGGTTTTGTGGTGCAGGAGTGGACCAACTGGACCACGTCGGAGCCGGTACTCCGGGTTTTGGACTGGGCTCGGGCCTTGAATCGCCTGCTCTGACTTTGCCACTCTCTTTCTCTTCTGGGCTACCAGTTTGACGGTGCCCTCCCTGTTAGCTGTCTCCGTCTCTCCTCCACTCTGCTACCTCTGCTGCACAGCTCTATGCAGCTCCTGTCACGACTTGACTCTGCTGTTCTGTTCTTGTCTGATCTCTCAACTTGTTCTAACTCCTTGCTGCTTTCCCCACTTCTATATACCCTAGTCTCTCCTCCCACCAGGACCAGTTACCGTGTGAATGGGTGCCTAATTGGTCCTCTAGCACTAGGTGTTGCATGTGGTGGATGGAGCCACAGGATTATCCTACTCACCGGTGGAACAGAGAATACGACACCTTCAGTCAGGGGTGTAGTACCCTCCTGTGACGCACTCTTAGTGTGGCGCCACATTGCCCCTGTTGTTTTGGTGTCGCCCTTGTTCCCACTGTCCTTTGCACCAAAGTTGTTGAAATTGATTCACAATCACTTCTGCTTCCTAAATGGATAGATTGATATTCCAGAAGTATCATTGATTTGACAGTATACTGTTATGTGCAAGTGCTCCCTTCATTTTTTGACCAGTCTACTGTGGGACGGTTTATCATTTTTTTTTGACAATTTCCAGCTCTAAAAATGTCATAAATTATTGTGCAAACAACGTCTATGCAAAAATTCTGTACCTTTTTGCCCTTTTGTGCGAGCCTTGCCTTTTTTTCTTAGTGGAACAGGGCAAGGTCAGCGATGGCTTCACAGATTCAGCTTAATTTATGCTTAAAAGTGGAATAATTATAGCAGAAATTCAGAACTGGCATAGATCTCAGATTAGGGAACATGAGGAGCCCAAAGATTCGCCAAATATAATAGGAATCATACACCTGACCTTTCTTCATAAAGGGCATAAAAGAGAACACAAGTCAAAAACAATCAATAAATTATACGCACCCAAAAATGGTGCAATTAAAAATCTAACATATTTTAGGAAAAACAAGCCATAATGGAGCAGTGAGACCTTGGCCACACCTAAGGTGCACTGAAGCTCCCTCGTTTGCATATGAAAAAAATCATTTTGTTCATGACAGCTAAGCTACAAAAGAATATATTGTGCAGCTATGATTTTTATAAGCCTTTACATACCTGTGTAAGTGGTTTATAGAGAATTTTGAATTTCCGGTTGGTTAGTAATCCAACCAAACTGAGGATTCAGTGGTATACTGTCATGAAAATGGTATATCGGATGAGGGAATGGGAAGCAGGATGGCAATAACGGGCAAGGTAAACTCGGTAGCTACCAGTAGTCTTACCCTATTGACTGGGGTAATACCCTAGCGAATCCTGTACCTAGAGGTACCTCTGATGGTGAAGAGGTCTGGGCCACCCCCTTTTCCTGCTTCCCAAGCAGCCAAGTGCTCACACCCTCTCACCTCCGCCCATGGACCGGGATACACAGCAACACTCACAAATAAGGAAAAACACCAAGAAGCTTCAGCACAAAGTGTACACACGTTTTCGCTTGTGGTCTTGAAGAGACTAAAACTCTATCAGCAACATCTGCTGGTGGAAGAAGGAACTATTTAAAGGCCGCCTCACAACAACACAGCATCTACACATTAATTCCGAATGTGCCAAAAGAAATGAATTACCATTAAAACTACAGAGAGCTTTACACATAGCTTTACAACATGTGACATATACTGTGGGAGGCCCTAAATGGACTGATTGGGGGCCCTAAATGGACACTTCATTGGTCGCAATATTTTGGAATAGGACTAAGGGCAGCAAACTGAAGCTAGGAGAGCCTAGTTACAATTCGGAGGACTTTTATTGTAGGATATGTTCTCATCCAATACTCTCATTACTAGCAGCCTCATAGTCGTGCTCGGTGTCTTCTCCCCTGGCTCATTGGTGCATGTTTATGGCTTTTCGCCTGCAGGGAATTATACTGTTCATCATGACGTGAGATGGCGGCTGTCATAATCCTCCAGTGAAATAGCACTTTCCAGCCACCATGCTGTATCTCTGCACTTCCCGGCACATCCATTATTTATCGCCCTTGTTCCTTTTCACTTTAGACTCTTCTCACTTAAGCATCTTAACTCCTATAAGAAACACAATTTGTAGCCGGTGCTGGTAATGGCAGGATACGGGCTCTTTGTGATTTGTGTATCCTTCAAGGCTGCTGATTTTGATAGATCAAGTGAACCTGATACCGGTGGCAGAGATGCGCTGTCATGTTGATTTTATATTGGTACTGAAACACTGACAGAGCTGGCACTGCTTCAGTAACATTTATGATCCTGGCATTACAAAAGATGATAAAGAAGCCACCGAGATGCCATAAAACCACATGTAAAGCCGGATGAATGTGCCGCTGTTTGTTGTATTATCATCAATGTATTACGGTTTTACCTGTAGCTGCAATAGAACTACAACCTCCAATATGCTCTGACAGCCACATGCTGCAGCATACTTGGATTTTAAGTGCCTTAAAGTGGATTTTATTTTTCAGGCCAGGCTTGAATTTCTGCTGTTACTCTGTCTGACATCAGATTGGAAAATCCAGACATTGTGCAACATGCAGACTGCCAGGATTGCGCTCTCTATGCCTGATGGAGACGTTATCGAGTGACAGCTTATACAAAATGTACAAATTTGTGGTCATGTGCTTCTCTTAATGAAACATTGATAAAACTTACTATTTAGCAAGTGACTCGCAAGTCTATAAATCGTATACGAGTGATCAATAGAGACGAGCAAAGAAATCTGAGAGGAATTTAATTCTATTTGAATTTTACAAAATTTGCCAAAATGCAGATTTTTTGTAATTTGCTCCCACTCAGGAGCACTCTGTAGCCGGGCCGGTCTACTGTTTTGGAGAGGTCACGGTGCCTGTGACCCGGCTCCATGGCCCTGGTCGTGCAGTGAAGGTGGTTATTTACAGGGAATTAGAAGTATTTCGTGACGCCACCTGTGGAACCTGGTCATAGGTGACCAGCGCTGCTATTGTGGGGATGGAATGGCAGCTTGGATGGTATTGCTCCCCACAGGTGGAGAGAGGCCCCAGGGTTAGTGTGCCAGTCTATTGGGTGGATGGTGACTGTGAAATGCAGGAGGGTGGGGGGAATAACTGGAGGACACCAGGCTTGCAGTTCTCAAGCGTTTATTCACAGTTCAGTGCAGCAGTCCACGATCCAGTCAATTCCCAGTCAGGTTGGGTCCACTCTTCTGAGACACCCTGTCGTAAGCCTCTCCTGGTTGACTCTCACGCTGGCTACTCGCCTCTCCTGCCCTGCATATTCATGCATCGTGTCCCAAGCAGGTGGCTGTGGGTCCTGTTGAGCGAGGGGCGACTTGTCCCCTGACCCTAGGTCTAGCCACCGTTTTCGTGAATATACACGGTTAGTAGACACTGTCCATGCAGGAGCAGTAGTCTCTGGTTTCCTGGTGGGAACCTTTCAGCATTCCCACCAGATCAGGGCCGTTCCCCTCTTGCATACAGTCCCTCCACCCAACTCATTTCAGTTCCCGATTTGGGGGCGCTCAGGTGGATCCTCCACACCCGTGTCCCCTAGAATTCCCTCTTTCTAACTTGACTCCTCTCCACTTACTCCACTAACTCCTCCCCTTCCTCTCTCTGAACTGTTCTTTTCCCACCCCTCTACTACTACCCTCGTCCAGCCCTTCCTCAATAAGATCCACCCAAGATCCCCTGACTTGGGGTTAGGATGGGTGTTGGATGCAGGTGTTCGTGTGTCTCGGGTTTGTGTCCCCTCTTTACTTGGAAGTGGGATACCACACCTATGGCTTAGGTGCAATACCGCTGTGGCGACCAGACCGCAGGGGCACCGCAGCGCACTGATCCTCCTGTCTGCTTTGTGTGGATGATGCACACACTTCTCTCTGCCCTTCTGAGGGCAGAGCAAAGTACTGCGGGTTTTGTGCAGGTTTTCTTGTCCTTTCCCTGCACCAACACATTACAATATTTTAATCTGCCCTCCGTAGGGCAGAGAGAAGTGCGTATGTGCAGGAGCACAATGGAGAAGACTGTGCAGATAACGTAGGATGCGTCATCCACATTAAGCAAGAAATCAAAATGGCAAGCAGAGAAGAGGAGCTAGATCTAGATCAGGCACACCCATTGGAGCACCCCATAGGTGAGTATAATAAAAGCTATTTTTAATGTTACACAGATGAGCCTGACGACTTATATGTATGGTAGAATGCTGTATATTAGGGCATAGTGATGGTGGCCGCAGTTTACATGGAAAAACATGGTGACAGGTTCACTTTAACACTGCAATATTCAATATTCAGGCCTTTAATGCTAGGCTGGGATTCTCAGCTTTGATGAGAGCCAGCGAGGGTTGTGCACAAGCACGTGAAAGGCAATGCTGTGAGACATGACCTTGTGCACCTTCACAGATAGCCAGAAGTCTCGGTCAAGCACCAGAGGTCTAGGAATTTTGTTGATCACAATGGAGATCAATAGAGACGGCGAGACATAGACAGGTGACGGTGAGAAGTGGAGGGACCAGAGAGGTGATAGAGGATTTATTTTTACAAATTACATTTCTTTTACTCTGAGGTCTGGAAATATCCCAGATCATAATAAAGCATATCAAAATCTGCAAAGAATAACTTTTGTAGGAATGGTAAAGAATATTTATACTGTGTTAGCCAGTAGATAGAAAAATATATTGCAATCTGAGAGTCCTCAGTGGTTGATACCTTTTAATGGCTAACTGAAAAGATGGTAAACATAGCAAGCTTTCGTGGCCCCTTAGTCAGGCTGGTAATGACACAAATTCTGAAGACACATACATATATACATAAGCAAATGGAAAAAAAAAAAAGAGCAAAACAGTGTTATATGCTCTTGTGAATACTACAGGTGATGTAAAGCAGAGTAGGGTTAGGGAGGGGTGGAGGAGCAGGGACAGAGAAACCAGATTTCTAAGAAGATGTCTCCAAATACACTATAATTTTATATAAAAATGCATGAATCTGCTATCCCCAAATGTCCGTTCATTTTACATAAAATCCCATGAATCCATGTGAAGCATTTAGTCCTGTTTTGAATGTGTCAAAGGTTGTTATCAATTTGTATTCTCAAATTCTTCTCTCTCTGAGATTTGAAGTTACTCTTTAAAATGAGCAGCCTCATATCAGATTCAGTGTTGTGATCAGAGCTACAAAAATGGTTCACTACATGTAGATCCATACGCCTTTCATTTATTGAGAATTCATTCTTGTCCTGAATTGTAATCCGGTCTCCCCTATGTACATGCCACCTGTTGGGCATTTGGTACATATAATTAAATACAACACATTGTTTGTGGTGCAGCTGAAGTCGTTTGTCATTATAGATGGAGGTTTTGCACCTGTTCTGGTTGCAGGGAAAGGTTCCTGTTGCTGTTGGAGAGGACAGGGCGCTTCTCACAATGATGTGTTTTAGATTCGGGGTTGTCTAAAACACAGGAGTGGGGGATCCGGAAATATTGATTTTAGTCGGGCATCTTTTTGCAGTAGTGGTTGCAGTTTCGGTGCGGCTCCTCTTAACACCTCCAGACTTGGATTGTAGGTGACTACGAGAGGAACTCTGTTGTTTTCTTCTCTAGTTTTGTAATGTAGGAGATGATTCCTTGATATTCTGGTGGCTCTTGTAATCTGGTTCTCGATTGTTCTTGGATGGTAGCCCTGGTTCAAAAAGGCCATTCTTAGGTCCTCAAGGTGATTGTCTCTCTCTCTGTAGAATGGAATATAACTGGTTGTATCTGATGGTCTGGCTGTACACAATAGAGTTTTTTATGGGCTTTGGATGAAAACTGTCCCATCGGAGATATATTGGACGGTCAATTGGTTTCCGGTACAGGGATGTCTCTATTTCATTGTTCTGTAGCTTAATGATGGTGTCCAGAAAGCTGATTTCAGTGCAGGAGTAGTTGAGTGTTAAGTTAATGGTGGGGTGAAATTGATTAAAGTGTTCATGGAATGTCTTCAGTTGTTGCTCCGACTCCGTCCAGATGATCAAAATGTCATCAATATAACGGTAGTAGGCCAGAGACCTGATAGGGCAAGAGGATAAAAAGTCACCTTCAAGCTTGGCCATGAAAAGGTTTGCATATTGTGTTGCCATTTTGCTTCCCATTGCTGTGCCAGTCTCCTGTAAATATGCGTTGTCGTCAAATGTAAAGTAGTTGTGCGTATATAACATAGTTGTGCGTAATAACAGCATATAACACTGTTTTGCTTTTTTTTTTTTGTTTCATTTGCTTATGTATATATGTTTGTGTCTTCAGAATTTGTGTCATTACCAGCCTGACGAAGGGGCACACAGTGTCCCGAAAGCTTGCTATGCTTACCATCTTTTCAGTTAACCATTACAAGATATCAACCACTGAGGACTCTCAGATTGCAATATATTTTTGTAGGAATAAAATTTCCTGGGTAAAAACACATGTAAGGGTGAATTAGAATTTTGCATGATCCGCTCATCTCTGATGATCACTTGACGACCGATAGAACTGACCAGCATCATGCACAACTGTTAGGATTCGGCAAGCTTCAGTCAGACAGACTGACTGCAGAGATTCATGCCTGGACCAGGAAAGCCCTGTAATCACAGTTATACTGTGACCATATAGCGGTATATATATATATCAGTCCCGCAGACATATAAAATATTACGGTTGTTGTAGTGACTTTACCCATCTTCTCCATCTGGCCCAGACCGACATGGCAAGTTTTCTTAGACTTGTTTGCAGAGTTTACAACAAAGACTCATTTAACCTCTCACATTTCCCATCTATATTACCAATCTGTATAAACCCCTCATCCCGCTGTCATCCCAATGCTGAGCCCTTGCTATTGTTTGTAACATTATTATTGCACCGATTTGTGGTACAAACAACAGTAAAAGCTAATTTTGCTTCTCAGTTTCGCTGTAATTCCCTGTATTTTGTACAAACAGGGGCATTTATATAGATTCCCAAGGGCAGATGTCTGAACTGTCCTCCTCTGCCCCACCTACATTGAGGTCAGTTGAGACAAGGTGAGGATTTAACTGTAGAGGATGGGACTGTCACGATTTGGGTACACCTTGTTGCAGTGGGATGGTTTTTATGCTTTTCCGATCAAAAACAGTGTTAGTAAAGTACCTTATGTGATTTTTATGTTTTATTATTATTCTCTTTAGTTAGCAAAGTTAAAGTGCCAATTTCATACCAAAAAGTTGGAGAAAACAGAATAGCCCCATGATTTTACTTTCTTCTACAAAACTAAAATGAAAAGTGCAAACACTTTGATGGAAGAGTGTCAGCAGTGGTGTGACTAGAGTCTAGTGGGCCCCGGTGTGAAATTTAGACCTAGGCCCCACCAAAACCCACTTCCCCCTTCCTGCGCACTTCGGTCAGATATATGGGCCCTGTGTTCTAAATACTTTAAAGACTCATAGATTGACCCCTCTCCCCCTTTATTATGTACTAACGATCCTCATTCTGCAATATATGGTCCTCCTACGTGGATATTGCCCTTATCGTGATATATAGTACCTTGTAAAAGTATTTGGCCCCTTTGAAGTTTTCAACCTTTTGCCACATTTCAGGCTTCAAATATAAAGATATAAATTATAATTTTTTTGTGAACAATCAACAAGTGGGACACAATCGTGAAGTGGAACGAGATTTATTGGATATTTTAAACAAATGAAAAACTGAAAAGTGGGGCGTGCAATATTATTCGGCCCCTTTACTTTCAGTGCAGCAAACTCACTCCAGAAGTTCAGTGTGGATCTCTGATTGATCCAATGTGGTCCTAAATGACTGGTAATGATAAATAGGATCCACCTGTGTGTAATCAAGTCTCTGTATAAATGCACCTGCTCTGTGATTGTCTCAGGGTTCTGTTTCAAGTGCAGAGAGCATCATGAAGACCAAGGAACACACCAGGCAGGTCCGAGATACTGTTGTGGTGAAGTTTAAAGCCGGATTTGGATACAAAAAGATTTCCCAGTATCAGAGTATCAGACCACTACAAATCTACCAAGACCCGGCCCGTCCCTCTAATAATAATAATAAATCTTTATTTATATAGCCCCAACATATTCCGCAGCGCTTTACAATACAGTCCCTCTAAACGTTCATCTCGAACAACGAGAAGACTGATCAGAGATGCAACCAAAAGGCCCATGATCACTCTGGATGAACTGCAGAGATCTACAGCTGAGGTGGGAGAATCTGTCCATAGGACAACAATCAGTCGTACACTGCACAAATCTGGCCTTTATGGAAGAGTGGCAAGAAGAAAGCCATTTCTCAGAGATATCCATAAAAAGTCTTGTTTGAAATTTGCCACAAGCCACCTGGGAGACACCAAACATGTGGAATAAGGGCTCTGGTCAGAGGAAACCAAAATCAAACTTTTTGGGCGCAATGCAAAACGATATGTTTGGTGTAAAAGCAACAGCTCATCACCCTCAAAACACCATCCCCACTGTCACACATGGTGGTGGCAGCATCATGGTTTGGGCCTGCTTTTCTTCAGCAGGGACAGGGAAGATGGTTAAAATTGATGGGAAGATGGACGGAGCCAAATACAGGACCATTCTGGAAGAAAACCTGTTGGAGTCTGCAAAAGACCTGAGACTGGGACGGAGATTTATCTTCCAACAAGACAATGATCCCAAACAGAAAGCAAAATCTACAATGGAATGGTTCAAAAATAAAGGTATCAAGGTGTTAGAATGGCCAAGTCACATCCAGACCTGAATCCAATGGAGAATCTGTGGAAAGAGCTGAAAACTGCTGATCACAAACGCTCTCCATCCAACCTCACTGAGCTCCTGTTGTTCTGCAAGGAAGAATGGGCAAGAATTTCAGTCTCTCGAGGTGCAAAACTGATAGAGACAAACCCCAAGAGACTGCAGCTGTAATCGCAGCAAAAGGTGGCGCTACAAAGTATTAACTCAAGGGGCCAAATAACATTGCACACCCCACTTTTCAGTTTTTTATTTGTTAAATAAGTTTAAAATATCCAATAAATTTCATTCCACTTCACAATTGTGTCCCACTTGTTGTTGATTCTTCACAAAAAATTAGAATTAAGATCTGTATGTTTGAAGCCTGAAATGTGGCAAAAGATTGAAAAGTTCAAGGGAGCCAAATACTTTCACAAGGCACTGTATATGTCCCCCATCTTGGTATGTATAGTCTTCCTCCTCTCGCCACCATAGTCCTCCAATTATTAAAATGCACCTCCATATATTACAATGTACCCCCATAATCATCCATATAGTATAATACAGCCTCACAATCCTCCATATTATATAATGCAGCCTCATATCCCTCCATATAGTATAATGTAGCCATATATATCTCCATTTAGTATAATGCAGCATCATAGCTTTCCATATAGTATAATGCAGCCTCACAACCCTTCATATAGTATAATGCAGCCTCACAACCCTCCATATAGTATAATGCAGCCTCATAGTCCTCCATATAGTGTAATGCAGCCTCACAACCCTCCTTATAGTATAATGCAGCCTTACATCCCTCCATATAGTATAATGCAGCCTCATATTCCTCCATATTGTATAATGCAGCCTCATATCTATCCATATAGTATAATGTATCCATATAACTCTACATAATGCAGCCTCATAGCTAGCCATATAGTATAATGAAGCCTCATAGCTCTCCATATAGTATAATACAGCCTCATAGCCCCTCCATATAGTATAATGAAGTCTCATAGTCTGCCATATAGTGTAATGCAGCCTTACAGCCCTACATATAGTATAATGCAGCCTCATAGCCCTCTATACAGTATAATGCTGCCCCATATCCCTCCATATGGTATAATGTAGCCTCATATCTCTTCATATAGTATAATGCAACCTCACAGCCCTCCATATAGTATAATGCAGCCTCATATGTCTCCATGTAGTATAATGCAGCCTCATGTCTCTTCATATAGTATAATGCAACCTCACATCCCTCCATATAGTATAATGTAGCCTCATATCTCTCCGTATAATATAATGCAGCCTCATAGCCTTCTATACAGTATAATGCAGGCTCAGTCATCCATATAGTGCAGCCTCAAAACTCTCCATACAGTGCAGTCTTATATCTCTCTATATAGTGCAGCCTCATATATGCAGCCTTATAGTGCAGCCTCATAACTCTCCATATAGTGCAGCCTCTTAACTTTCCATATAGTGCAGCCTTATATATGCAGCCTCATAACAATCCATATAGTGCAGCCTCATAGCCTCTCCATATAGTATCATGCACCCCCCTCCTCGTCTCATAGTCCTCTGGCCACCTTGCATTCACTTATTAAAGAAAAAAAATCTGTATTTACCTTATCTGTTCTCCAGCTGCTCTGCTCTTCTCACAAGAACTGAAGAGAAGGAGGAGGAAGTGGGAGGAGGCGGCACCAGCCTGCTAAATGCATTCCACAGTGGAACACAGATGGAAAGCAGGCAGTGAGGGGATGAGCATTAGGAAGCAGGAAGCTCCCCTCTCAACCCCTCCCTGACACACGGGCCCCATAGCTGCGTGCGCTGCCACGCAGTGCCGCACATCTATGTGAAGTGGGCACCTGGCATAGGGGTCAGCGGTCACTGCGGCTGGTGCAGGCCCCTGTACGTCCAGGCCTCATCGCAGCCACGACTCCTGCAACCGCGATTGTTACGCTGTTCAAACAAAGCACTTGTTCTCAGTGCACCCTTGGCGTGGCCGTGCAGATCAGTGCACCTTCCCACCAACACCAACTTGTTTTGCTTCCACCTCTGCACTTATCTGGCACCTATAAAGCAAGAGCTGTGTTACGATACTGGTAGAACTCTCTCTGGAATCTGATGGCTGAGGTGCACAAGCAGGGAATAGCAGACTGTAGTAGAAGTCCTAGGATGCAGGAGCGGATGTCTGGGGAAACAATCCTGATAGGGTGGAAGCAATCTGAGCAAGGACTGCTCTGAATTGGAGACTGGAGCTAGACTAAACTAGACTCAGTCCTTAAGCACTGAATGAAGTTCACATGTGGATATGTAGGCACAAATAGGAAAGAAAACGGCTTTCACAGGTTCAGCAGGATCCATCTTACAAAAGGGCAATTTGCCAGAACACAATAGCAGCCTCTAGTGGTAAGGAGTAGAAATGCAGCACAATTTAGCAATGTGCATAATGGCAGCCCACTAGTGGTCAGTCTGAAGAAAGACAACAGAATCCTTACAAGCTGTCAACAAGGGAGAGGGGTTGGAGATAGATGGCAGTAGGTGGGAAGGTGTACTGAACTGCTCTTTAATACCAAGAATGCACTGAATGTCTGTTTGTGCTTGGTTTGAGTGGTAATTTTCCTTTAAAGTACCACTCCCGTGGTTATTTTACTACATTGCTGTAGTGGTGCTTTAAATCTAAATCCACTGCCCCTGTCTTATATGCACCTTCTGCCGGCTTCATCTTCTGCTTCCATCGGTTCCTGTTATTTGTGACCTGACGCCACCTCCTGTGTTTGCTGGAGTTTACTGGAGTTCACGTTTCAATACATCTCTACCTCTGGCTCTCATAGACTTGCACTGTGAGCTTGTGATGTAACTTCTGACTTCCGTCCAGTCTAAAGATACGGCCACAAGATGGCGCTGCAAGACCGGAGGGGCGCCGAAAAAGCATGAAAAGGACAAAGGGTAAGTACCGTGTTTCCCCGAAAGTAAGCCTCCGATTGTAAGGCCGCCTAAGGGTAAAGGGGGGGCCTGCTAATGTAAGGCCTCCCCCGAATATAAGGCCTTACAACCGGGGGGGGGGCTAATGTAAGGCCCCTAGCAGGGGGGGGGGAGGTGGGCGCGGGTCACACGTCACGTGCGCCCGCTCATTAGATATGCACTGCATCCCCCTGTCAATCAGCGGCTGGGGAGCAGTGCATTATGTATATGGGCCCCCTCCTGCTGGCACACTACCCCCCAGCTGGTGTTCTGAGGCCCCCCTGCTGCTGCTCACATCTTACCCTCCAGCGCCTTCTTGCAGCAGCCAGCGCGTCGGTCCTCCGTTCCCGTCCTCAGCTGTCTCCCGGATCATGTGACCGGCCGGTCGCAGTCGCGATGACGTCATGCACTGCGACGGGTCACATGATCCGGGAGACAACCGAGGACGGAGAACCGACGCTGGAGGAGGTAAGATGTGAGCAGCAGCAGCTGCAGCAAAGGGGAGGGGGGAGCTCACGGGGGGCTCAGAACACTGTTCGGGGGCAGTGTGCCAGCAGGAGGGGGCCTGTATGCCACACTGCTGGGGCTGTATCCACACTGGCTGGGGCTGTATCCACACTGGCTGAGGGCTGTATCCACACTGGCTGGGGGCTGTATCCACACTGGCTGGGGGCTGTATCCACACTGGCTGGGGCCTGTATACCCTGAGTACCTCACTGCTGGGCTGTATACCACACTCCTGGGGGCTGTATACCTGTGCTGGGGGCTGTATACCGGGGTGGCGGTCTGCTGCATTTCCCACCCTCGGCTTGTACATGAGTATATACGGTGTGTGTGTGTGTGTGTGTGTGTGTGTATGTGAGTAGGCTGGGGCTGCCAATATAAGAACCCCCCATCCCCCCCCGAAAGTAAGGGGGCCACTTTTGGCCCACAAAAAAATGTAAGACAGGGTCTTACTTTCGGGGAAACACGGTATAACGCTAGGGATGGGGGACTTACATTTAAAGCTTATTCGGGCGCTGAAAAAGAACTAAAGAATGGAGTGGTGCTTTACACTGCAAAATACCAGCAGTAATATTCAGCAAATATATTATAATCCTAAATATCTTTTGGTTGCTAAAAGAAAAAAACTATTTAAAAAAAAAAAAAACCTATATCTCCAAGTTTGAGAATTAATTTGGAAATAAAATTCAGAAACCGAAAATGAGTTTGTCCATTTTGCTATTAATGAGAATGGCACAATCCACCTCCTTACTGCAGCTCTCCATTAGATAATTACCTTGCCTGCCTATAAACAACCTGCTGCAAACTCTGGGGGCAATGAAGATGGAGAAATTGTGCGCTATATAACTTTTTAATGAAACGTAACAAGTTGTTCAGCCTCTAGAAGCGGCGGATTAACTGTTCTTTATTCCTGCTGCATTTCCAATCAATTTAAATTTCACCTTGGCGATGCAAAGTCCGCTCCGCACCAAGGGGAAGTTCAGCTACAAGCTCTATTAATTCTCCTTTTATAGATGGAAAACTGGTCCTGGAAATGTGATGTCCCAGAACAGCCGAAATTCACTTCACATTTGTACAAAATTAATACAGTATTAGACGAGATGCCGGAGGAAAAGCCGGACAAGAAAAAAGGCAAAAGGGGCATTGTTAGATTTTTATTGGAGAAAGAAAATATTTCTGTGGTCCGTATTAAAAATAATTTACTATGAAAAATAAATTATATTTATAAAGTAGGTGAATGAAAAATATAAAACGTTCTATGACCATATTAAATCAGGTTGTAACTCGTAGGATGGAAATTATGAGACACCGCTCCTTCTTCTTTCTCACCATGCCTTTGGGGATGCTAGGGGTGTGCCCAGGATGATGTTCAGGAGGCATGGTGTCAGGGTGAGAAATACGACTCCCAGCGCAACATAAAGGGTACATTGGGGATGGTAAAGGAAAGGAAAGCCCTGACAGTTGGGGGCAGGAAATGGGGCATCTCCTTACACTCGTCTGTGTCATACCTCGTCTGTCCTAGAAGCCCTATGCAGGTCCTTCCTCCCTACTACCGTCACAAGCCTACTCACTGGCTGTCAAATCTACTCACACTATCTGGTGCCAAGGCTGGTGAGAAGAACACTAGACTGCACCACTGATATAATCCAACAAGGGGATAGACAGACTGGGGTCAAGACAAAAAGGATACATCAACAAGTAAGCTGTAGCCAAACACCAAAGGCTACAGCTGACACCGATCCAACCAGGACTCCAGAAACAGCAAAGCACCTCCTCACTCCACCAAGGCCAGCACAGAATGGGATCTTCTATAACCGGTGTCAGATGATGGGTCATGTGACTATTTAAAGGGAGGTGGTTGTGGTCACCCCCCAGCATCACCTGACCCAGAAACTTTCCAGCTTTCCATAAGCTACAGGCAAGGAAAACTCTCACATTAACCCTTGCTGGTACAAAAGAATTTAAACACATTTAAATAGCACAGATTCCTGAGCTGTCACAAACCTCCTAAAGACTGGAAACTCATGACACACTGCCTATGGAAGGACAGCCCTACTCGAATAAGCCACAAGTAAGCTAAAATGTCATCTCAGTCACTGAATTTGGGCATTAAATGGTCAGTTTCTTAAATAATTTAAAGGGATTTTTCACTTTTAGAAAAGTGGACCCAAAAGAGTTCCAGAAATGTAAAAATAAGTAACACAAAACGTTTCACCCTTCTCAGCTCCAGCACGGGTTTCCAGCTGATGCTCTGGTCTCTGTGTTTTGACTGCAGAAATGATATAACATCAAAAGCTCACATCATCACTGCAGCCAATCACTTATCTCAGCAGCTCTGTGTCAACAGTGGCAGCTCAGGAGTCTGTGGTATATATTAAATGTGTTTATTTCCTTTAGACCTGAGAGGGTTAATGTCTTGTTGCTGCTGCTGGTCACGTGATGTGGTTTTGCTGACAACTCCCACTACCCTTTAAATATGCAAATGACCCATCACCTGATGTCATTTATAGTCTTCTTGACCTTCCCAGTGTGTTGAGCTCTCCTGCTGCTGAACAGTTGAAACCTTTCTTGTGTTTGGCTTCTATCTACCATTTGTTGTTTACTTTTTGACTTATCCCAGTCTGTCCACCTATCCCTGTGTGTTATTATGCTAGAGGTGACATCTATTCCACTCACTGGCCTACGCAATAGCCAAGATTACCTTAGATGAAAATGAGGGACTAGATAGGGGGAAGGACCTGCTCAGGGCTGTTAGGGCAGGAAGGGACAGATATAGGCCAGTGTCAGGAGGTGGCCCCATCCCCTGCTCCCTACTGTTAAGGCCTTCTTCCTCTTACCATCTCCATGTCTGTTTGTGTTACACAGTCCGGCAGACATCTTTATTGTCCGTCCTTGATACTCTGCTAATGTAGACAGCACAAGCTGCTTGGCTTCATCGGTTATATGATGTCACTGCTAGAGCCAAACACAAAGACAAGAGCAACAGCAGGAAGCCGACACTGGACCTAAGAAGGTCATTACTGTCTGTCTTTATTTTTTTACAATACTGGAATTTGTGGCCCAAACTTTCTAAAATGTAAAACCCATTTAAGGTCTCATACATGATGTATATAAACAATATAAATTGTGTTGTTTGAGGGAGAGAGGGTATAAAGGATGGCAGGATGGCAGCACCAATGGGTAAAAAGCTACAGGACACGTGTTGACTCAGGGGCCCACCGAGGGATTCCCCGGCTTCCCCATCGGCCAGTCCAAGTCTGCATATAATGCCTAAATGCTGTCTAAGATGCCACATTGATTACCCAATGTAAGGTCCACAGAATATTATTATAGAATAGCTACAGCCAAACAGCACACAAAAAACTGCCACATAGCAATGAATCCTTCATATAGAGTCCACAAGGTACTGTTATATGGTACCACATGGTATTTGTTTGTATTAATCTGCTATACGGAATCTAAAATACTGCTAAATGATGTCGAAATAATACTGTATAAGGAGCTCACATAATGGCATCTCACAGTGACTGCAAAATTGCATCATTAGACATACTGTATATCGCAATAATGCATCTAATAAATAACTGATTTAGCAGGATATCTGATAGATGTACCTGTGATTGATTAATTTACAGGCTTGTTGGATTACTCCAAGGCAGGCATCATTTTTATTCTTGTACTACAACTTAAATTGTCCTGACTGGGTCCTATTAATCTTTAAAGAGACCTTTATTTAACCAAAAGGTCAAGGACTCCCAATCGTCTTAAGCACCAAAGGGGGTTGCCCTAATGCATTAACCAATCCACCCCTAGTGTTTTTCTACTTTGTTGTGTACAAAGTGGATCTTAAATGAAGTACTCTAAGGGCCCTTTCACATCAGCGTTTTTTTCAAATCGCGGCAGATGCGGTGAAAAAACCGCATCTGCCGCGATTACCGGATACCGGCCGCACTTGCGGCACGGTTGCGGCGCGGTTGCGGTAAACACCATACAATGTATAGGCGGACTTGCGGCAGGTGCGGCAAGTGCGGTTTTGGCACTTGCGGCAGGTGCGGCCGCGAAAAAAAACGCATCTGCCACGATTTGTATAAAACGCTGATGTGAAAGGGCCCTAAGGTATAATTAAAATAAATAAAGTACATTTAAACATTATAAATTTTACTAAATACATTTATTATAATGTAGCAAAAAGATAGTCAGATTTTTCAATATGACTGCTCCCAGCAGTTCCCCAGCCATCCCACATCTTAAAATGGGCGGTGAAAAGACATCTGCTGGAGACAGACTCCGGTGAGTGCAGTGTCCTGTCAGGTATCATGAAAGCACATTCCTCTGTTTACTAAACCTGACAGGACAGACTGAAGACAGTTTGTTTAATTTATCCCACACGCTCCATGTGGCACCCCAGTGGTCCGGTTGCCACAGTGATGTTGCCTCCTTCACTGGGGTGATGTCATGCCTGGAAACAGGAAGGGGTCCCCACACTAGGTAACCACAAGCATTCACACACCAGTCCTGACTCCGGGCCTGAAGGGGGAGCTCTATACCCGGGTTCAGGGGAGCTGACCTGTTTCCGACACAGAGGAGGGGTTAGTCAGAGAAGTCTGAGGAGAGGGAAAGGAGAGGACATGTAGGAGAGAGCTCTGGGGGGTGGAGCTGTGACCGAGCTCACCCCAGAGAGGCGCTACCGAGGACACCAGAGTCCTGGGTTTTGCGGGTACTGTACAACCTGACAACCGAATCTGGAGGGCAGGAGACTGCAAATCTCCTGGCCTCATCAAAGACCCGGCGGCACAACAGTATACTAGAGCCCTGAACTGTCACTAGCCGGCAGTACCCATGATAGGCTCTTGCTGTCTGCCATACAGAGTAAGAACAAATAAGCAGGAAGAGGGCCACAGCATATTGTACAAGCAGCAGGGACCCAAAGGGTGAGCATAACAGGAAGGCCTCCAATCCCACCTGGCGAGGTGGAGCTCCGAATGCTTCCAGGCTGACCGGACCCTTCCAAAAACTGGTAACTAGTAACCCAGACTGCACCTCGGTTCAGCAAGTTAAAGGTAAAGAAACTGCAACCCTTGTCACTTCCTGTTATTTCCCACGCCCTTCGTCCTGCACCCCAACTATAATCACTATCATCCCCATAGACTATCACACCGACCCTGGGGCCCTGCTGCACATGTAAGGAACGATACCATCCCGGATGGCACACCATCTGCCCCAGAGACCCAAACATGCAGCGTCGGCCATCCCTGGCCGAATACCACAGGTGGCGTCACGAAAACACTATCAATATCCCCTATGTATAATCCCATCATTGAGCGACCAGGGCCACAGTCACCATGACCTCCCAAAGAATCAGCTGGCCTGGCTACCAAGTACCCCCCCAGTCCTTGCGGCTGATGCACTCCATGCTGTCCTGCTTTCAATAAACTGGTCAGGCTGATCAGAAAAATGTTTGATCTCAGGCAGCTAGAAAGGTTATCTCCTGCTTTAGTCTGCACTTTGTGCCTCCTTCTGTCAGGTTTGGTGAACAAGATAATGTGTTAATGATACCTGACAGGACGTTGCAATCTGTCTCGAGAAGATGTTTTTAGCAGTCTGTCCAAAGACATTGGACGGCTGGGAAACTGCTGGGAGCCAACATATTTATAACCTATTTAGTAAAATTTGTAATATTTAAATGTTCTTTATTAAATTTTTTTAACATTTCTCAGAGTGCCCCTTTAGCGTATTAACTTTAAATGAATTGTTCCATAATGAATAGTTATTATCAATCCTCTGCGTAGGTGAGTTCTGATTGCTGGGTTCCCCACTGATCGCTCTGAAAGAGTCCTGAACCCACTATTCATAATCACAGACCAACTGTAATTTTGAGAACTTTAAATGGAATGGTGGTTGAGCATGCATGAGGCCACTTTAACCAAAGAGTATGGGGCTGATGGAAATAATTAAAAACTATCCTGAGCTGTTTTTGTCAGCTCTAAAGACATCATGTGAAGTGACAGGAAGCAAGCTCTACTGCTGCTCCATTCAAAGTCATCCTAACCATTGTCACAAGGGGAGGTTCTAATGATGGGGGGGCCAATGATCGTACATTTACCACTTGATCTAGGGATAAGTGATAAATGTCTATTTTGGGACCACCTCTACAAACAGAAAGGGGTAGATTTTCTTTAATATTACAAAGTGCAACTGCTAAATAACGAATTCAAATAATCCAATTGAACCAATCGGTTCGTCATCCGAGCTCTTTATCATACAGTTATACGCCGCAGCTGCAGCTGCTAAAAGCAGGTGGAGTCAGGTAGGAGGAAAAAGAATATGCATCTTGGATGATAACGGGAAGGATCAATGGGTCCTTTCTGTGAAGCAGGACATATTTCCTTATGTTGTCAGTACTGTTCTGTACAATTATTGTATTCTGACATAACAACATTGCGTATATTATGTGTGGCGCCCCTATGGCAAGGCGCCACAGGGAGGTACTGCACCCCAAACAGAAGGTGTAGTGCCTCCATAGCCACGGATATGGAGGACCCTACAGAGTCTGCACCCTGCAAATGTGGCACCCCAGGGGTTAATGTGCCGCAGTGACATCACCAAAGGTTAATTCCCCACACAACCCACAACACTACACTAGAGCATCCAGGCCAGAAGGGGGAGCTAAAGCTGCTTCCCTATATATTCTGATGTGGAGAGGAAGTGGGCAGTTAGTCAGTTGGAGTTAGTTCAGTTCCTGAGAGCACAGAGGAAGAGAGACCTGGGTGTAAAAGAGCTGCGTTAGGCTCACCCCACAGTCCACTGTTCAGTTCCAGGCCAAGCCAGGGTTTGAGGAAAAGGAGAGAGAGCAGAGAGGAACACACCTGGGAGACCGAGTCCCCTGAGACTTACCCCAGGGAAGCGCAAAGACCGTATACCAGATCCGAAATTGTGACTGACACAAGCAGCACAGAAAACACCGGATTAGTGAAGATGATATATCTTTACTGTACCACAGCGAAGCAATACGGTGGGGTCAGAAACACAAAGATAAGAATCAAGTTGCCTAGCAAGTTTGGTACCCGTGAGGGGAGACAGGGCCGGCAGCCTAGCTAAAGCGGCAGCAGGGCCACACGCACAGCGCAGAAGTAGGAAGCTAAGGACTCGGCCAGGGTGGGAGCAATCCAGCCCCAGTACAGACTGCGTGGACAATACTTACTGAATACCATCAACAGTAAAGACTTGGAAAACTACAAAACCGTGAGTCTGTGTGATCCTTGCGCTCGAGCCCTACTCTCCCTCACAAACTGTTATCATCTCTACAACTCCCCCTGCCCTGCATCATCCATAAACTATCATCACCACTGCCCCGGGGAACCAGGATCTGCCCGTGGAGAGCCGTTACATCACCGGCTGCCAAACATCATGGTACGCCCTGTGTGTTCACAAATGGTGGACTAAAGACTGCAAAACCCAGTCATGTATATAGTTGTTTAATGTGAAAATGTGTGCATAGGCTGCTTTTTGCCTTTTCAGTTATAAGACTCATAGATTTTAATGAGAACTGTGTGCAATGTTACAAGAAAAGCGCCTCCCGGACGGGAAGATCCAGAATAATGCTTGTTGTTATTAAAAGTGTTTACTGTTTGATTTGCATATAAAAAGTTAGCTCAAACCCGGTTTGGTTGTAACACTCGCAGATGAGAGTATTTAACCAGGGGGGGAAGTGGCGCCTATATGGCAAGGCGCCACATGGAGGTACTGCACCCCAAACAGAAGGTGTAGTGCCTCCGTAGCCATGGATATGGAGGGCCCCACAGAGTCTGCACCCTGCATCCATACAGTAGGCCAATTTAATACAGGGGACTGAAAATTTAGTAGGCACCAGGGGGTGGAGCCTACAGAGCGGGAGACAGGGAGTGACAATAGTGTCAGGCAGACGGTGTGAGACAGCGAGGAAGGCAGATGCAGGTGACCCTGGGGCTGTAACAGGAGGGCACCTCTTAGGAGAGGGGTGACCCAGACTTGGAAGGGGGTTATTCCAGGACTGGTTGGAGCCAGCTGGAGACCCAGGTCACCATCGGCATACCTGAGCCGAGGCAGCTAGTAGAAGGTCTAACCCTAACTGCAGACTGGCAAGTTGAGGGCCCGACACAAGGGAGCCACAGCACCCCTAAAGAAGTCCAACATCGGTCCCGCAGCTGGGTCCACGACACTGACAAGTAAGAGACTTTAGGTAACAGACCCCGAGGACTAGAGACTTGGCTCAAGAGGGGAAAGCAGACACAGAGGGACAGGACCAGGAACGCCATATTAAAGGCACCACTGCCAGACTCTGGAAAGTCCTCCAAGATCTGTGGCTACAAACCCCGTTCAACCAGACCCCTTTTCTACCCGGTGCAAGTAAAAAACTGTTTGAGCTGATCTGATGTTTGGTCTCCTTCTATCCGCCGCCCGGAGGGCTTCTACAATACCATCGAGGTGAGGACTACTACTCCACTCATCCACCCCGCTGCCCTGAGGTAAAGCTCCACCTGTGGGGAACTGTACTACCGAAGCTGCATTTACATCACTTAAGTGCCTGGCTGCAGTGCTGGTAACCCTATTACCAGGTACCACAGGTGGCGTCACATTACAATTCCCCCCATCATCATCTCCCCCACCAGCCATTGAGGGTCCAGGGCACGGAACCGGGAACCGACCAGCCGTGATCCCCCCCACCGAAGTAACCACCTGTCCTGGTATCCGAGTACCCCCTTTCCTGTCGACCGACTCATATACATTGCGTGATTTGCACATTTTTAGTTTCAGAATGATGCATATAAAATTCTAACTTGACCTTCATCCCCTCCATAGTGTAAAACATTTGAAAAAGCAAATCTTACTTTCCGAGTTCCCCAGTGTGACATAGAGTGAGATCTCAGCAGTAGTGATGAGTAAGCACTACCATGCTAAGGTAACGAGCATTTGGATTATTGGATGGGCGCAACTTGAGTACCTGAGTATAATGGAAGTCAATAGGGAATTTTTCCGGAAGAGTTCCTGGAAATGTGATTGAGTTCCCCATTAACTTCCATTATACTTGGGTACTGCGAGTATCCAACTGCTGGTTACATGTCCGAGTACCCGAGCATGGTAGTGCTTACTCACCACTACTCAGCAGTAACCATAGGAAAAGCTCTTAAGACTAGAAGTCCTAGAGAGGGGTCATTTAATATTTCTACCTTTGGAACCCAGAGACGGGTCGAATGACCTGAAGGATTTTAGGCCACATTTACAAATGAAAGGATGCTAATTGGAACCATCAGAGTTGTCAGTTTGGACTAAGGGTCATTTGACCTCTTTCGGGACTTCAGGGGGAAGCTCGAAATTTCTGGGACTTCTAGTGTTAAAAGACTCTGAAAGCAGCACTTGTTTCTGACTATCACAGTAGGGATTTAAAGCAGGATCCAAAGGTCCAATAAGCTAAAAAAAAATATAGATCATGTTCCTCTTACTGAAAAATTGTCAGCTGTGGAATCTCATAGCTGGAAAAATGAGATAAAAGACGGCACTCACCGGATCTCTTCGAAGTGCTCTTTATTCAGTACTGGACTTGCAGGAGCGATATTCGTGCGAAACAGAGCCGTTGTCCACCCTGCCGACCCCTCCCTGCACTATGTACCCTCATATTTTGTGAATAAAGAGCACGTCGAAGAGATCCGGTGAGTGCCGTCTTTTATCTCAACAACACTGATCCCTGGAACACTGTGTACCCGGCTGTCCTGCCTAAGCTTGTAGCGCTGGTGCCTCGCTCCCTCATGCAAAAAACTTTCATAGCTGGAAAAACTCAGTTCCAGAAATTCAAACAGTAAACCAGCCAGAAAGTGGAGTGAAGAGAGATGAGCAAAGGTCATCAACCAATGGCCACATTGATACTCTGTGGCAACCGGAACAGAGACTGCAAACTTTATAATACTGACTGTATCCCAGGAGCTGATGAGGATTAGTTGGCACGTTGCAACATCAAGACGTCCCAGGACCTTCGAATCAGGAGGAGGCGCCCAGGATGCCGAAAGGTACTGGTAGTCAACAAGGCTCTTGTCCGGCTTCCCTCTTGGACCAAAGTTTTATGAATTGTTTTGTTGAGCTTCAGTAGTGAACAAACACTATTGCCTCACTGCAGAGCAATGACTCATTTTTTCAGTTATATTTATTCAGGATTTTTAATATATAAAATTAAGCTCCTTTAATTTCAACATTTATTTTAGAATTCAGAAATTCACAAAAAAATAATTCTAGAATAGTATTTTTCCATACTTTCTGAACACCAAGTTTTATGTTTAAACAATTCTATATTATTTTGTGGTCCTACAAATAGTAACAGAATAGACAAAACTGAAAGTCTCCCTGTAGTGCAGTACAGAACAAAAAGAATAGTTCCATTGTATATCATACTGTCCTTGATAAGAGGATTACATTTCACCTTGAGCAGAAACTAGAAAATACAAAAGATGTAAAGAAAGAATAAGGAGAAAAAGGAAGAGATGGAGAATTAGGAAAATAGGGAGTAGAATGCATTCTATCAGGTATACAATGTCAGGGGCATCTTAAGCGGCCGTCACACGTTAAGATATAGCTAACGATGTCGTAAACGATGTCAGATTTGCACATCGTCTGAACGACGTGTGAGATCGTTCATCACAACGCTACACCCACAGACATCGCTCAGACGATTCTCCGATGCAGCGATCCAGCGGTCGTATGAGCGATGCACTTATCATCTGTGGACATCATTCAGCAAACAGTCACACAGAAACCTCCTAAACGATGTTGTGGCAAATGTGGGCGTTTTCCAATGTTTAATTGGAGCACATAGGCGTGGTACATGGTCTCCAAGCTGCACCCCTCACTACACCATTGGTGGTCAGTACTGCGTCCTCATTGGTCAGATGTCCTTTGAAACATGGCGGCCTCATCTCCAGAATGTCCTGTGATGTTGGTCGCAATGTACATGTGTAAACACGATGTGCTGTACCCCAAAAATAAATTTGATTGGTGAAAAGGTAGAAAACGCTATCCCCCTTGGTGCGGCGTGCAGAATACGATCACTTATGCGTTGCTCAATTCTTGTAGTTTTGGCGATCCGTTAATGAATCACCCTGTAGCGAGCTGTGTGTGCGGCATGAGTGGTTTTGTTTCCAAACGCCTGTGAAACGCATGTGTGTTTGCTGTGTGCTGTTGCTGATGTTTGATTTAAAGTGTGTGAGAAAGCGCATGTGTTGTCAAGCGGGATTGTGGGGAAAATGTATGACAACGCAAAGGAGGCAAAGCGCCTCTCAACATTCATTGTTCCAGGTGCCCTAATGTCTGTGTATTCTGTACTATGCTTTGCAACACTTGTGTTGTGACCACCATATATGTGGTCCAACATATGCGTGTGTGTATGTAATCCGGTTTCCTACAAAAACAATGTAGCAAATAACAAGTTCTGTGACAAAAATCAGGGCCTTTTGGTTTATACGTTTTTGGCAAAAAACGCACATTAAGCTGCCTCACCAACGTCACGGTAGGCCCTGGTCGAGACAGTCCTAACTCTGTCCCTAGGTGCTCCCAAACAAAAATGTGACCACTGTCACAACGGCCTTTGGGGAGTTATGTGGGTCCTGGTCCCACCCATCTCTCACAGGACCCATAAGCCGGGCCCTTCAACACAAATAACAAAAATAGTGCCAACATGCACCAAGAAGCCAAATCCCTGGCTCATGTCACAGACAAGAGGTATGTCTGCAACACATAGCTCCCCTGAAATGGGCCAGGCCTGGCCCTCTTCAAAACATTAACTAAAATTTCCCTAAATCTGGGTATTTTAAAACAAATTCACACCTCTTCACCAAAAAAATAAAGAGACACATGTCCTGCCTCCAACCCTGAGCTGCAGGACACAGTGAAACAGTGCAATGCAAAAGTCCCCATGGCACACTAATAATTAGGGAGGCTGTGTTGCCAGCTCACAGCCCCTGGACCATTAAAGTACTGGCAGTACCGGTCCCTCATCTCCTGTGCCTCCTGGCGGCTGCTTCCACCCCCTAATGGATGTAGTCCTGCCATCTGTGGGGCATCAGCACGCCAGCCCCCCAACACCACCTCACCATTGCTGGAGTCAATGCGGTCCTCAAAGTTTGGTGGTGTGTAGGCCTGGCGATCCCGGCGTCTTAGAAAATTGTGGAGCACACAACAGGCCATAACTACAACGTCAATCGATTCGAGTTTCATATTAATGGCCGTGTGGAAAATGCGGAAACGGCTAGCCATGATGCCAAAGGCATTCTCCACCACTCGCCATGCCCGGGAAAGCCTATAATTGAAAATGCGTTGTTCGGCATTTAGGTGCCTCTGGGGTATGGCTTCATCAAATTAGGATGTAGCAGAAAGGCCTCATCTGCCAGGAACACAAAGTTCATGTTTCCACAGGTGCGATTTGTGGGTGGTAAATTGAGACGTCCAGTTTTCAGTTTTTGACCAAACGACGAATGGTCAAAAACCCTGCCATCAGACACCCTCCCATTTGTGCCCACTGACACCGACACAAATTCATAATTCGCGTTCACCACTGCCATCAAAACAATACTAAAATAGGATTTATAATTATAAAAAAATGAGCCACTGTTGTGTGGTTGGGTGATCCTAACATGTTTCCCATCTATGGCACCACCACAGTTTGGAAATTGCCACTTCTGGCTGAATTCTGCGGCAGTGGCCAGCCATTCTTCAGGGTTTTGCGGCAAACGCATGTAAGTAGGAGCTAGAGCCCGCAGTATAGCCTCACATGTCTCCGGGATGAGTTGGCTAAGGAGGGGACGTGATATAGCAGACGAGTAGACCAAGTCCTGCATGGTGCGACCTGTTGCGAGAAAGCGCAGTGTGGCGGCCAACCTCTCCTCCGCAGGCACTGCTGGACGCATTACAGTATCCTGCCATCTGATGAGCGGGCACACTGCTGCCAACAAGATCTGAAAGGTCTCATCTGTCATCCTGAGAAAATTTTGGAAGTCACGTGGGAAGTCGTCCCGAAGTTGGTGCAGAAGGCGAATGTGTGAATGCTGATCGCGCTGCTGCAGCCACTCCCTGGCCCAGATGCATCGTGGTCTCCTCCTGCGTCTCTCCAACCTCTCCTCTTCCACACGTGCTGCCTGCACCAGTAAAGCAGCCCCCACCACGGCACGCTCATCTGGATTCATGCTGTTTAGAGGCAAAACTATGTTTACTATGGTGCCTACGCACAAAGGTGGTTTTACGACAATGTGAACATCAAAAAAGGAACCACTAATGAGCATTACATTGGCGAAATATGTACAGGTGCACTACACATGTGGAAATGATGGACTAAAACCCCACAACACCTACAGTATTAATGAAGGTGTTGAGGAATGCCACATGTTTTTACACGGCTAAATGCCTTGCACAACAAAATACAATACACAAAAAGCCCTACACACATTTAGATCACAACCAACATCACACTTCCTACATCATGAACAACGCAAACACCATGAACATCAGACACGGAGGACCATATGTATGGAAAAAGCTACACTACAGACACACAATAATAACTCACATGCAGTGGTCGCTGAGATGGGTGTCACTCCAATGTCAAGGCACCGAAAATAAGAACTTTGTCCCGATGCCTTCAATGCCACAAGGTAATGCTTCAGTCCTTGTATTTTGCTATATAACGATAAATTTAAACCAAAACAAAAAAAAACAAACATCATGGAAACAGCAGAGGGGGGTCAAGAACACAAACCCCGTCATATCTCTTTTGACAACGCTATAGTGACCCCCATTCACAATGTTTCACATGCTGACTCTCCAAGTACATACCGGCAGCAACTCCGCAGCAAAGACATTGTGCATCTCCAGGAAACTCTATATATACACGCCCGAGCCAATGACAAGGCGAGACGTCCCCCTACCCAGGCGTGTCTCCTCAATGATAAACCACACACCCACATGATGTTACGCCCTCAAAACAGGCGTGGTGAACCATTGTGCCACACACAACGCCGGGGCTATGTTCCACGGCAGGCGTGGCTGAAACCGCACGAACACACCCAGCGCAGCTGTTACGTCCTATACCGGGCGTGGTAATTGCGATGTCTATGCATATCGCACCTGTCATGTCCAACAGCTGTCGGATCAATTCGGATAAATAGTGCATTGTGAACATGTGTGTTGGACCTGCTGTTTTGTGTGTCCCTTGACACAAGTGTGAGTGACAGCAGCCAGGCGGCCAGCATATTTTTTGCTTTGCAAACTCTTAACAGTCTACACACTGTGTTTGATTAAGTCAAGGTATGTTCACATCATTTGATGAGACTGAGCCATCTAAACTTCAGGTTATTATATGGGACTCCAGGCACAAAGTTTGGACTGTCACTGTCACAACAGCACACATCCCAGTGACTTGACCAACATTGTTGGTGTAAGCAAGTGTGGTGTTGTGTTATTGAGCAGGGGTTTTTCACATTGATCATGCCAGGTGACTTATCATCCTGTGGATGTTAGTTTACACATGTTTGGACCATGTGCCACAGTGATTTTTACTGATTGCATTTATTATTTGTTTTGCAGATGCCCCGGCCAAATAGGGAATATATCAGTGCCCTCATAGAGGCCTACAGGGAGAACCACTGCCTGTGGCAAACTAGAGCGGTTGGCTACACCAACAGGGCCCTCCGCAATGCGGCCTATGAGAGGCTCCTGGTGGTCGCCCGGCAATATCTGCCAGGCCAAGAACTCGACATTGAGTACATTAAAAGGAAGATACAGCACCTAAAGACAGTGTTTGGCCGGGAACACAAAAACGTCAGCCAGTCACGGCGGTCGGGCATGGCAGCGGGGGATGTGTACACCCCAACTTTATGGTACTATGACCAGCTCCTCTTCACCCTGGAGCAGCAGGAGCCACGGCCACCCCTCGATAGCGACGATTTCGCCGAGCCCCAACAGGCCAATGTTGTTGATGCCGTGGAGGGGGAAAATGTAAGTCGGTCACCTAGGCCAATCTTTAAAAATGCTCACAGCATACACATTATTGCCAACAATCATAGCCAAGTTTAAAATGTAGAGAAGGCAACAATAGACCTGATGGTCCTCCCATCTTGCTTAAGGCTTTTCAAACCACCTCCAATTTTAGCAAGCAATCGATTAGCACACAAGTAGTGAGTGTTGTGTTATTGGCACAAGCTGTAAGGCCCTGCCATGGAATTTGCAAGGACATCAGGCACAATGTGGGTTAGTGACATACATGTAACTTGATCCTTTATGTCAAAATTATCACCAAAAGTGTAATGGCATGTGTGCTCATGTGTTCTTCCTTTCAACATGTAGGATCCGCTTGAAGGTCCCTCTTCAGGGTCTGTGTTGGACTCTCCGGAGCAGCCTCCATCTCTGCCGAATGAAGAGGGTGCGTCAGCGGCCAGCCGTCCCCCAATGCAATTTTCACGCCCCCGGGGCCGGCCACGCAATGCACCACCAAGCTCAGGGCCTGACCTGGTCGCACTGGCAGAGCAAGTCTTGACCCAGCAGGTGCGTGAGCCACAATGCCCCTTTGCTGCGGTGGTGGGTGAGCGCCTCCCCACGTTTTCCATGGAGCAAAGGGAGCATTGTGAGAGAGTCATCCTGCTGGTAATGGACCAGGCCCGTTTGGGTAATCTGACGGCAGATTCTACCTTCCCTGCTCCCCTTCCCCAGCCACCAGCCAACCCACCCGCCTGGCAGTACATGGGCCCTCCTCCCCAGGTTATGCAACCACCACCACCTGCCCTAGGCCCAGCACATGCCTCGCCGAGGGCCTTTGAACCAACCTCAGCGGCCGGACAACCGCTTCTACCCGGAAGGGGATCATTATTTTCAGCCCCATTATCAGAACTTATAGTTTTTTTGTTTCGTGGCTACTTTCCAGGTGTTTGTTATTTTTAATTTTGCTATTAATTTGCCATTAACCACTCTGGCCATTTTATTTTTTGGGCCCTTAGTGCAACAATTGTACTTTTCTTTATGTTGATCAAATAGTGTTCCTATTTTATTTTTCACATTGTTGTGAACGGAGATTCCGGCTTTTGCTTTAAATTAAATATACTTTATGTTCACACACCTTAAATATGTTGTCCCTGATTTTGCCATGGTGTTTGCAAGTTGACAAAAAAACGGTTTGCCGCTGACCAGGTATAGTAGGCCACATGCTGGATCTAGCAACACGTACATATGTAGAGGGCAATTATACTTAAACCTTTTGTATGCAGCATTAGCCTTCACTACTTATTGGTGTACCCACAAGGCCGCAGAGGTGTCTTTACCATCATTGTATGTGGTATAAAACATGGGACAATATTAATGTGGCAGGATGAAACAGCTGGCAGATCTGAAAGTCTACATCCACATTTATGGTTGATGGTGTAACAGCATTGCCAAAATTTTAATATCACTTTCCTAATAAAGGTTGGTGGTTGGTCGACAGACCGCATGCTGACAATGTGCACCTTGTGTTACAACATGTGTTATGGATCCCTTCCTCTGCCTCAACCGGTTGAGGCAATTATTTGGCCATGATGCCCTTAAAGACCAGCCAAAACCTCCCATAACATGGAAATAATTGTGTCCGTTCAGAAACGCACTGACTTACAGATTGGGTTTAGACATTTAATAGGTTGTTTAAAAGGGGCAATACCAAGCACAACAAGTACGCATTTGTGTTTCAGTGTAGGAAGAACCACAACTTGCTTGTGAGTCTCCAAATGTTGGAGACTATAAGAAAAGAGCCCAACATGGTAGCCCCAACACATTACATATGGTCCAAATGTTGGACACTATAAGAAAAGAGCCCAACATGGTAGCCACAACACATTCCATATGGTCCAAATGTTGGAGACTATAAGAAAAGAGCCCAACATGGTAGCCACAACACATTCCATATGGTCCAAATGTTGGACACTATAAGAAAAGAGCCCAACAGGGGCAAAAAAAACAAACAAAGAATGCCAACATGGCAGAACAAAAATTTTTTGGTATCCAACATGGACAACACTCCGTCATGTCCGCATGGAGCGTTAGAGGGTGCCATTCCATCACCCTTATGGGAGCCCACCATCTTGTTGCTGGCGCCCACCCAGCATGTAAAGTAGGCGGCCCAGCTCTCGCAGATGCTGTTCAATGGCTGACTGCAGCTGTTGTAGGAAGTAGATCTGGGCCTCCAAATCCTCCACGACACTAGGGACACCTGTATGTTGATGAAGAACACTTTTACTGTGGGAACGTACATGGTTTTTTGTACAAAGTCCAAATCAATGTATGGTACTTACGCTCTTGCTCCTCACCCTCACCACTATCAGGGGTGGATGGGGATGGACTCAGACTCCATCCAGCTGAGCCTGCACGTTCACCATCTGCACAAACATTTAGGAAAACATATCAGTTAGACCCTTGCCAACAAAACTCTGTTGCTTAACACAATAATAACTCCAGTATGCAGAGTGTATACCCCATCAATACACACTTACCACCATAGTCAGTGAAGTCTGGGGCCCTATCCTCCTCAGCCCTCACCTCCTCCACAGGGCCTGTTGGGGCCCGCACATCATCCCCGGCTGGCTCTGGGAACATGTCCACCCCTGGGCTGGGCACAGAGCTTGAAATGCTTGGGGGTGGTGTAACGGGCAGGCTGGGGCTCTGTGGCCAGATGATGTGGCCTGTTGGCAAAAGAGGGCCCGGGCTGGACGGTGGCCCATCATCCCTCCCAGGCAATTCCTCTTCCTCCGCAGCATCCTGTGTTGAGGGTGGTAATGGCAGGTCGCTATCGGAGTGCAGCCAGTCCTCCCATGATGCTGCATCAGCCTCCTCCTCCTCATTGCTGGTGGCCGAGGGTGTCCCTGCTGGCTGCTGTAGGGGTGGGTTCTGGGGGGCAACTCCAGATGGGCCAGGGTGTTGATCATCCTCTGAAGACGATTCCTCGGCATCTGGTTTTGAAAGCACAAGGTCAACGTTTGTAACAGACAGGTTTTCCACATAGTGTTTGGAACTTTTCATTGTGTGCCTCTTGTCTTTAGCCCATTTTAATGAATGCCTCAACCTCAGGTTGGATGCATAGACTAATGTTGTATGCATGTAATGTGTGTGGGACACAAAATTATTGTTTACACGAGGGACACTACACTGGCAAGATACGTGGCCATGGTTAATAAAAAACAACACATGTTCAATGTATGTTTTTGGTATGCATAGTGGACACATTAGCCAATGTGGCTTGCTGCATGGCTGCTTTTACCTACATTTAAAGTAATATTGTAGTTAGGGGTGCAACCGCAGGCTGGGTGTTCATTTTCCCCTGTGTAGGGTGCAACATCTGTGGGCCATTGTGGCATGTGTGGGCTTTAGATGGTACCTATTTAGTGTATGATGTTCGGTAATATGTTGGGTTGTCTTTTCAATTTTCACACACGCATGTTGGCGAAGGCAATTTGTCCCCCGAAACATAAAAATGCAGGGCTTTGATATAGCGACCCATCCAGCCCTATTGCAATTGTGCCAAATTGGATGGCCACTAAATGTCATACAAGTTTACACAATCCAAATGTCTATTAGTTTAAAATGCAGCCTAGAATAGGAGGATGGACAATACTTTGCCACACCCTAAACCAGCATGACACATTTCCGGATTCCAAATGGCTGCCATTTATTGACCGGCAATATGGTAGTTTGGCCATACGCCAGCATGTGGCCATATTTTGAGACAAGGCTGTTGGATTTCTAGGGCACACCATCGCCTTGGCCATAATTTGTATTAAAAAAATGCATGACATGGGGCCCTATGGACCAGCTTCTGAGAAGACATTGGCGGTGTCCTTGGCCCCGATTTGGAGGAACAGACCATGGTCAGTACGTTAACACTTGGCCAAACTGGAAGGTCATTGTTCTTAAAATTAGCCAAAGGTTGCCAGAACTGTGACCGAGCACCCGCCATTTGGCAGGGCCTCACGGTTTGAGAAGAGGTCTGCCACTGCAGTACAGCACCTGTGCTGCCGTCACAGTCACGTTAACACAGTTTACCATCGTTTCAACAGC